>OZ038498.1:93319099-93616599 GCA_964036315.1 Acanthosepion esculentum | reverse complement strand
AAAATGTTTAGAAAGTGCTTTAATCGTTATTTCATCCACAGTAAATCTGCGTCCATGTTCTTACAACGTTTCACCATCCTTGGCAGATCTTCTATTATCACAATGTGGGATATTTAATAACAAAGATGATGGAAACAAAAAGAAAAAGAATCTAAATGAAATTGGCTAGATTATCTGCCCAAAACACATTAAAAATTCTTTTTTCTAAATTTAAAATTCGTGCACATGTGCAGTCATATCAACGGAAACAAATATAGTCTGATGAAGTCCTAAGTAAAAACGTTCAATACTTATCGAAGGCCAACTCAGTGTTACGTCATTTTTTATTCATTCATCCGGACTCTCGACAACGCGGACTTCTTTCAGTAGAAAAGGTCTGTGCTTACAGATACCACTCCTACACCAGTTTTGTGCACAGGTCCACAGACGTAGAAGAACTGTATGAAGGAAGAAAGCGGTGGGGACGAGGAGGGTTGAGTGAGCGAGAAAAAAAACTAACCGCGTCTTTCTTTTGAATTAGATGGACGCAAATCATGGCGCTGATAATTTCGACAACAATTTTATCGATGAATTTGCAAATACAAAATGAAGAATTGAATTCATTTACAAAGAAATAGCTTTTAAATATGTCATTATTTATTAAGTTTATTATTTTCTCAGATTTCTCTCGTAACCTCGAACAGCCCCAGGTTCAAAGTTATTCTTTGCTACCGATATATATATATATATGTATGTATGTATGTATTCTTTGGTAATATATATATATATATATATATATATATATATATATATATATATATATATATATATATATAGTGACAGCTCCAACAGACAAAAGACAGAACACACATGCGACCTCTGGAACAGAGATTGTCGCTCCCGCATCGGCCTCTACAGACACAGACGTCGATGCTCTAGCCAAGTAGACACCTCGGATGCTACCCATGGTTAACCCTGACCGATGGAGGCCTACGACGAATATATATATATATATAAATATGTATATATATATATAAATATATATATATATATATATATATATATATATATATATATATATATATATATATATATATATATAAGATTTAAGAAACAGTAGATATTTTTATATACAGTGCTCAATATTAAAAATATTAAAATATTAAAAATAGAGCTTTAATAATATTATATGAAAAGATTACTTAATTTTTAAAATTAATTTTATCCCGACATCGATGTTTCTTGGTAAAATTTCCAGTCTTCAGGGGTTGTGGTTTTAAATGGTATTTCCAATTTTTCAAAACATTCCCCCGCAAAAAAAAAACTTTTTGTAAATACCGTTTAAAACCACTGCCTCTGAAGACTGGAAATATTACCAAGAAACATCGATGTAGGGATAAAATTGATATTTATATACACGCATTCAAAAATGTTTGGTTAAATAATATTGACAAGTTGTGTCAATCAAAAAATGAATATGAACTCTGGCAAAATTTACAGATAACATAAAACAACTAAAAAAAAATTAATAAAAAAATTGATAGACAGAACTTGTCGATATTATTTAACTAAACATGTTTGAAAGAATTACTGCTGCCGAAATTTACCAGATAGATAGATTGAAGGTATTCTATATTTATAGGCAAAAGTGGCCACCATCAAAGATAGAGCATATGCATGTGTAAATATAAATACAATAGTGGACGGGGAAGTCAGCAGTGGGCGGCTACAGCCTGTTTCAAGCTTCGATGCATTCTTCAGATAATGTGTTTCATGGGTTTATGGCTTGGGATGAAATGATTCAAATGAAAATGTGAAAAGAAGAGTTTATATGTGCATTTATGTTTCTTCTTTTTGCCTTTATATTCTTCAAAGAGATATAAAGCATATATTAAATTCATATATCGCTGTCCGCTTCAAATGGATGCATTGAGTTTCATTTGTGTTGTCAACGCAAAGAAAATGTCTTCGTCGTCCGTAGTCATCTTGTTCCGAACTCAAAAATGAAAAAAATACTGTCTAATTCTGTTTCCGTCCTGTCGGCTGGGGTCAACAATGAGCTGACTGCATTTCCATACAGAGCGGTAAGGCCGTAACAAAAAAGGGGGCATCTGTTTAATATACCTATGTTTAACATTTTGACTCACGTGCAAACCGAACCCATGTCTAGCGATCAAATGTACGACAGAATTAGACATTGAATAACACTGGTCTACAGTTTTTCACAATTGCCGCCATATATGGTCTGGAGCCCCTGCTGTTTGCCTCAGGGTTCTTGATAAGATCCAGAGACGGATATGCAATGTAATTGGCCCTGATCTGTCATCTCGTCTGCAGTCGCTCTCTCACAGACACGACGTTGCCTCGCTCTGTCTTTTTTACAAATACTTTCACGGTAATTACTCCGATGAGCTGCTTTCGCTGGTTCCTAGGCCTCATGAATTTAAACGCCCCACGAGGCTGGCATCCCGCTCCCACCCCTTCACCGTTGAAACTGTTAGATGTAGACGTCTCTTCTACTCCAATAGCTTCATGTCTCGCACATCTCGCCTGTGGAACTCCCTTCCTTATTCCTGTTTCCCTGACAAATACAATCTCCAACTATTTAAGTGTAACGTCAATCGACATCTCCAGTTGCCTTGATCTATCCACTTCCCTTCTCTACATCCTTTCACCTTTCATTCCTATCTGCTCTCGCTCCAAATCTTCTGTAACGCCCTTGCCTTGATCGATCCACTATCTTTCTCCACATCCTCTCCTTTACCACTCCTATCTGCTCTTCCTCCAAACCTTCTGTAACCCCTTGCGTGCTAGTGGCTCCCAGCCTTGCTTGGGGTGATAAGCTTGAAAAAAAAAATACTTCACTACTTCATAAATGAAATGTGCCACTTTTTATATATTTTAGTATGCTGAATTCGAGAATGACCCTCAAATTAGATGATTGGCTCTAGATTTAGAGATATTTATATAGTTATGTCATACACCTGAATACAATGGACGTTTCCAAGAAAAACTTTTACCCAAATATTTTATTCCATATAGGCTACCAGAGCAATACACAACCAGATCAATATGGCAATATATGGCGATTTTCTAAGCGTAGCTTACATGTGGCACAAGATTGAAAGTTTGGGGCAGCTAATGAGGATCAAATACAATATTCAGTCGTAATTGGTCTAGCGAGACAAGCTTGCTAACCATTACACCACGTCGAAGTGCCCAAAGATGATAATATGTGTTGATTGAATAAAATACAGCCGGAACCACAATTCAGAAGTATATACAGACAAAGTTATTCAGCAATTACACGTCACTTCTTAGTTTGTCTTTTGTAAACTGCAGAAGGATCATCTCTGGTCACAGTCCAAGAATAATCAGCTAGCATTGAATGATTCCACCTGACCTGATACCTGTTCTCCATTGCTGCAATGCCTTAATGTAATCATTCACCATTCTCGTCAACACATTTTTTGGTGGGGTGGGGGTAAGATGCTAGTCTAAGAAGTGGATCTTCAATGAAATGTTACAGCCAAGATGTGTGTATACTTTCAGACAGTCTTCCACCTGTTTTCTGTAATTTTCTGCTCTTTCATAACCCAGCCCAGAAAGTTGGTTACCACTGACTTAAAAAGAGTTCCATTCAGTCTTTTCCTTTCCCTGTAGTACTGTCAAAACTTTCATCCAAAAGAAATTTGAGGACCAATAAAGATACCTTTATCTTTGCTTCACTTATTCTAGGAAATTTATTCTGCACATACTTGAATGTTGCCTTTGTTTGGTCTATCACCTTCACAAAATTTTTCATAAGACCAAGCTTGATATGAAGAGGTGGCAACAAAATTTTCTTTGACTTGACCAGTGGTGAATGCTGAACATTTTCCCTCTCAGGCTTCAGTGATTGTCTTTGTGGCCAGTTTCACTTATGTGATGAGAACTTCTGTCTCAACTGTCCCATTGACAAAGGAAGTAACAGTATTTGGTATATCTACTTTGCAGACCTAGCAAGAGAGAAACAAGCTTCAAATCTCTGAAAAGTTACCAGTCATGTTGATCACAGTTGTTATATCTGAGTTGTTTTTTCATATTTTCATAAGTTTATTTCATGTGAACTGCATAACCAACTGGGGATGAAAATAAAACCTCAGCATTGTGTAACAAGACAGCTTTGGAACTTGTCTTTAAAGGAATCAATGAACAATTTCCATTCCTCTGGATTATAACTGATGTTAAGTGATTGCATAAGACCATTGATATCATTGCAGTGCACCAAATTACCTTTCATGAAGGAGAATTGGACTAGATCCTTATGATCACAGAAAATGGTAAATCCATACATCACCAACTAATATTCCACAGCTGTAACCTGGAACCCAATAGTTCTGCTTTCCTCTTAGGAAGTTTCAAATCTTTGACTAATTTCTTTAGGTCATTTGTGTTATGCGGTTTGTTTCATACATCGTTGTTGAACAATGATCTTGGTCATATGAAGTTGATGGTTCAAGCTCTGAAGTCTCATTGTCTTCTCCATTATCTGACTCAATTTCAAAATATTCCTGTACTTCTAGGACAGATATGTCTTCATGATGGGGTACAGGGCACAAAGCTGATGGAATGTTTGGATATTGCACTGCCCATTTCTTTGACAGTCTCTTAGCAATTGAAGGCACCATGCAGAAGCAGCAATCACTGGCATGATCGATTGACTCTCTCCAAATCATGGACACTGAA
The DNA here is from genome assembly GCA_964036315.1 of Acanthosepion esculentum. Classification (NCBI taxonomy): domain Eukaryota; kingdom Metazoa; phylum Mollusca; class Cephalopoda; order Sepiida; family Sepiidae; genus Acanthosepion; species Acanthosepion esculentum. The sequence goes on along the minus strand of OZ038498.1, from coordinate 93,611,892 downwards.
AAAAGCATATAGTTCTTCTTCCTGGTTAACCATTGACTGAGATTTCTGCACAGGTATTACAGCATATGTATGGTGCCCACTTCTTGTGTTGGTCTCCAATTTTACATCCGAAATATAATTGCAAAGCTTTTCTCCCTACAAGTGTTATATTTCGCTTTTGAGATGCAAAATTCAGTTTGGCAAACAGCAGAAGTTATCGGCTTTTTTCAGGCATTTTTCACAGGTCTGTTAAATGTGTGAAAACGTGAGGTGAAAAGGAGAATAACAATTTATTAGGAGAATAATTATATATAATACGGTTATTAGGAGAATAATTATATATAATAAAGTTATTAGGAGATTAATAGTTAACACTACTAGCGTATCTTGAATTCTAGAGCCACCCAGCAATTTTGGGTATCATTTTTCTTTCTAGTGCCCCAAAATTAGCTAAGATTGGCTATTCTTATTTCTGAAGTTTTCATGTTGTAGACCAGTGATAACGTGGAAACATTTGATATACCGTAGAACAAAAGAAAATACTTCTGTTTGATACCGCTACAGAGAAATTGCCACAAGCCATTGGAATGTAAGTTTGTTTACTAGTTTGTTTTCCTTTGTGTCAGCTTATTTTCGCTATATGCTTTTTTCATTTTTGTCTGAACCTGACCACGCATTTTATACCGCATAAATTTTGTCTTTCAAAACATTCTATATCCTCAAGGACACATGGCCCAGTGGATAGAAGCGTTGGTTGGATCCAGTGATTTGACACAAAAAGTTGTGAGTTCAATACCTGGCTAGTGCAGTGGTGAACAAAAAATGGGCGAAATAAAGGTTCAGATCGAAATTCCAATACCTGAGCGTAAAGATTAGGACAACAGCCCGAACAATGTAAATAATGTAAATAAAACATTCTATATATAAAATTCCGTCAGTCCGTCACACCCTCTATAATAGCCATACATTGGCCGATTAAAATCAAGTGTGGAAGTGAAAACAAGCAAGGGGGTACAAAGTATAATTGGTTTTACTAGGGTGCGTAGCTTAGTACAATAAACTTTCACAATTTTTTTGGTAAAATTAAAAGTTTTATTATTTAACATACAAAATACTCCCACTATTTTAAAAACAATTTAACGATTAAAATAACAAATACTTATTTAATCAAAATTCAATACTGTTTTTGTATATCTTTTTATATAGAAGAATCCAGTTTCCAATTCGCCCTGCGTTTGTGAGAACTATAAACAAATCACAAGGCCACACGCTTCAAAATGTTGGAATTTGGTTTTAGAAAGAAATATTTACGCATGGCCATTTGTATGTTGTATGCTCAAATTTTAAGAATGTATTGTTCACTGTTAAAAAGGAAAAAAATAAATTTTCTTAAAAAATATTGTTTTCTAAGATGTCCTGTAAAATAAAATTAAAGAAATTATTAAACCGCAAAGTAGGATTTTTTTTTCAAAGTATTTTTCCAAACAAATCAACTTATTCGAATTTCATCGATTGATTTGCGAAATTAAAAGAAAAGTAAAGTTTGTAAATTAACGATAACTTCAACAACACGAAGTACAGTGAGAAGTTCCACATGCATCAGCGTGTTGCAAAAAAAATCTAGTATGTAAAATTGCATGATTCTTTTTATAAACAACTTAGGATTTTCACCTGGCTGCTAAAATTTTGCAATAAACTAATACTCCAATTTTTTAAATGGGTGATTAAATTTTTATGAATGGTTTAATAAGTAAGAAATAAATTTCAATGTAACTAGTAGAATTGGTAAAATTCTTGAATATGGTATAAAAAAAACGTATTTAGTAAGTTTATCCAATACTAGCTTAAAAGCTGCCCTATCGGGCGGTATTTAATCTAGCTCATACGGAGGACACTTGATTGGGCCTTCGGCTTGTTCAAGAGTTTGAAAGTTTTTGCATATTCTCACCATTGGAAGCTATCTTGGCTGCCATTTGATCTCGGTTTTCATTTGCACGGGACTTTCTTTTCCAAGCTGCAGGCTCGGATCTTTTGATTCTAATCTGGTCCTCTGTTGGTGGAGATTTCTTTTTGCCAGGCATACTGCTGCCGTATACAATAAACCATAGAACTCAAAATTGATCGCTGCATTTATGTATTGTATTAATATTTAAGCTTACCTTTTAAAAGTTCAACGATAATCCTTCTGCTGCCACTTAATCTAAAGACAATTTGATGTATGTAGGTCCTTACTTTCCGTACAAAAATTATTTTTATTTCATGGATGACTTTCGCTGGATTTCGCAATTAAATTCGATTATTTCCCAATTTATTTCTAAATTATAAAAATTGTTATCGTACAAAAAAAGTATCAGGTTTTCCAAGCCCCCCTTCCTCATTACGTGCCGCAGAAATTTTAACCGTTTCTTCCTGGTGTTAAGTATAAGTTTCCTTTTTGTTTCCATTCACTCCAAAACCTCGTTGTTGCTCACATACCCATCGTATCCTCAGCATCTTTCTGTAGAACCACATTTCTCTTGCTTCAAGCTCCTTCTTCTTCTCTTAGGAGATTGTCCCGCATTCGCTGCCATCCAGGAGGACAGATATCACGTACAAAGTCTTAAAAATGTCGTTGCGCATGATACACGATTTTTTCTCTCAGAATTCCGTAGCCTAAAGTAAGGAGTGAGTATTTCCAAAGAGAGGAATATAAGCTACGAAAATACTGAAAATCAAAAGAAATGTGTAAAAATGAATTAGACAAAGATGTTTAAAAAAAAAAAAAGGAAAAAAAATTTATACGATAATCGTAAATGGCGAAACGAATGGCTCCAAATTAATCATTTCTTTCAGACTCTAGGCTCCAGCGTATCTGATGACATCATAAAAGACGGCTTGGCATAAACTCCAGATATGAGTTCACCTAAATAAGCTTTTGATTTGCTTTAATTACCTTATCTCATTTGCATTTCAATAGTGCCTGAGGTTTTTTTTTGTGGAGTGAGGATGTTTAAACCACTTTAACCATCTTATACAGTTCTTCTTATCGCAAACAAAACAAGTGGTATCTTTCCCGCTGCCCTATTTTAAATTTCCTTTAAAAAAATGTTTTTTTATCTCATCGGGTGTTCCAATCTCGACTGAAGTCTAAACGAAGTTGCTGAATCGTAAAGATTAACTTCATATGAACTCCGGGAAGGAATTCTTCTTCTATTTCTTCTTCTTCTTCTTCTTCTTCTTCTTCTTCTTCTTCTTCTTCTTCTTTGTGCTGTGTCCCTTCAGAACGTGAGCGATCATGATTCTCCCCAACTTCCAGTCCTTTTTAACACTTATTAAATTTTGTCTTCTTGCTCTCTCATAATATTTGTTCTGTCAACCATATACACAAGCACGTTCTTCTTCTTCTTCTTTTAAATGCCGTGTCTCTTCAGGTTATGGACGATCATAGTTCTCCACAACTTCCTGTCGTTTGTAGCTCTTAGCGATGCTTGTCTTTGTTATCTCTTCTAATTCCCGTTCTGCCAACCATTTACACAAGCTCGTTCTTCTATGTGCCAAGTCACTTCAGGACCTGAGCGGTCATGGCTCTCCACAATTACCTGTCGTTTGTAACTTTTATACTATTGCAAAAGGTATGAATCAACTCTTCTCTCCCAGTTATGGGTACAATAATAGGACAGACATTTTTCTATAGCCTTTGTTGACAACCGGTCTAGGAGAAGAAAAACTCTGAATTCAAAGCTGTATGTAGCCTTGTCAAAGCACATACTATGTAGCTAAGGAAAGGATCGTACACACTGACACAATGATCCTGACTACGGTCGACTTCTTTTACAAGTAAGTTTTGTTTTTCTATCTTTTCTAATCCCTATATTGCCAGCCATCTACACAAGATAAGCTATTTGCAGCTTTCCACAGTCTCTCTTACATTCAATATGCCCTGTGAGTGTCATATTTTCTAAGTCTTCTTTCCTTATTATGTGCGTTAGAAATTTCAACTGTCCTTTTCTTATGCTAAGTACAAGCGTTCTTTTTATTTCCATTTTACTTAAAACTTCGTCGTTGCTTATGTCCATCATCCTTCTGTAGGACCACATTTCTGTTGTCTCAAGTCTCTTCTTCATCTGTAAGCATTCATTGTGTTGTGGGAACTTACCCATAATAGTAATGGACTATCCCGTACACCATAAATACTACGCCTCAAGAGAAAGCAGTAGTGAGAGTCACAGAGAGTGTGAGTCAGTCACAGACAGAGTCGCGTCAGACGATTACTGTAAGACATTGGAATAGTGATACTGGTCGAGACAACATAGTTCTCTCTAACCTAACCTGATTGTTATTACTAACACTTCTACTTCTTTGTACATATTCTGTTTGTAATATATCTGTGTTATTCCATACCTGTGTTCGAGTTATTCTTCATTGGTTCTACCTTGGACCATCACCGTGGTACAAAGAACCTGAACCATAACACATTGTCATATAGGAAAACCGATATTACATAAAATTCCAGTAGTTTTTTCTTCATTTCTAACGAATTTTTTGTTTCTTATTAATTTGCTTAACTTTTGGAAGGCATCTTTCGCTTATTCCAATGTGCCTTCTGTCTTCGGCGTCATTTCTATTTCATTTCATTTTTTGCCATTTACTAATTTTCATCAACTTTCTATCAATATTGATGACACAGCTATTTACTCCTGTCTTGATGGCAAGTCTCCTCGGTCCGATAACGTCAAATTGGGAGCTGATCTCAAAAATGACCTACAATCTAATGTTAAATGGAGCAAGAAATTTTTTTTTAATTTATTTTAACGCCTCTAAAACGAAATTGTTCCCTTTTAATCGTCTTAACCATTTTGCCTTTTCTCCAGAAGAGTGTCTCATTTCGCCTTCTCGGGCTAACATTTTTCGCTAGGATGAAGTAGAAAAAATATATTGAAACAATTGCTAGGTCTTTTAATTGGAAACATGGTTCGCTATGTTGTGGTATCTTACACATTTATAAGTTGACCATTCGTACATGCATTAAATATTGCTGTCACGTCTAGTCTGGTGCATCTGCTATGTATTTAGAGGCACTTGATAAAATTCATTGAAGAATCTGCAATATTATTGGTCATGACCTGACATCTCGGCTTTAATCCTTTTTCCGCCACCGTAACGTAGCTTCTCTGTGCCTTTTCCATAAATATTTTCATTTCCTCTTTGATATCTATATGTTAAGCACAGTACTAGATTGACAGCTAGAACTAATCATTTTACAGTTAAAATGGTTAGATGCAACCGTAAGTTCTATGCCAACAGTTTCTTCTCTCGCATTTCCCGATCGTGTAACTCTCTTCCGGCTTCTTGCTTTCAAGTCAATTCTTATTTTCAAAAATTTAAATGTCAGTCGTTGTCTTCTTTTTTTTTTTTTAATCCAGTTCCTTTATTGTTCTTTCTCCTTGATAAGCGTCCCCTTTCTTTTCACAAATATATTCGTTTAGTCGCATTGGAGAGCTAATTCAAGGGTGTTGATAATTTTAAACACCATGTAGAAACGGGGCGCTGAATCGAGCATTTGTGGCAAGACATAACCAAGAAAACATTCTTAATATCCAAACATCAGTTCGTGAACATTTCACTACTTCATGTTATTATTCGCTTAGAAAAAAAAGTAGATTAATAATTGTTAGAAAAATTACACAGTTTTCTTCCTTTTTTTAAAATTATGTCTGTATCTTAACAAAAAAGAGAAAAATTAGAAACGCATATAATACGAAACTAATGCGAATCTACAATTACTACCATGTTATTATTCCCATATCTTTGGCGCAATTAGTGATTGCACTATGTGTACAAATGTAACTACTATGGGACAAAAGGTCTATTAATTTATGTACCTAACGAGATACATATAATACTACTGTCAGTGTCATATAAAATAATATTTGTATTTAAAACTTACCTGTCTCTCTCGATCTATTTATCTCTATCTGTCTATTCTATCTCTCCTCTCTCTCTCTCTCTCTCTCATTCTCTCTCTCTCTCTCTCGCTATATATATATATATATATATATATATATATATATATATATATATATAAGTATTGCTGGTAATAGTTAACTATTTGCCCATAGCCGGGACCCTAACAGGTGCTGTCACTCCGGGTCAGGGTGGACGTGGGAACATCCGCAATTAAGAGGCGGTTCCACGGTCCTCAAAACCTCCTGATCAGAGGCCTTGCAGCTGGATGTAGTTTATCGTCTTACCCAGGACGCGGATGTAGTTTAATGTCTTACCCAGGACGGATGTAATTTATGCCGTGTAGAAAAATCTTCAAACACTTAAATAACCCTAACTTATGAAACAAGGGAAATGAATTAATGGTGGCATATAGACATAAAAATAAATATCTGTTGAAATACGTTGATCCAGATTAATTTTTAACGTAAATTATGATCTTTACCTTTTTTTTATATATTTTTATGTTTTGTCTTTTTTGTTTTTTATGGTCTCTAGGTCCGTTTATTCTTATATAAAAATATTTTATTTTTAAAACAATTTTTTTTAATTAATTTTTTTTTCAATCATAACCAGTAATCTCCCTTTATGTTTAATATAAAATAATAATCCAACTTTAAATAATTTTTTTCATATATTTTTAGGTCCGTCTATTTTAATATAATTTTTTTAATAGATACCATTAATCCCTGTTTATTTAAATATTAAAATAAAATATTTATCCCCTTTTATTTTATATATATATATATAGATATAAAAAAATCCCGTCTATTTTAAATGCAACATAATGAAATAAGAAACGCACTCTTCGTATATGGACAGCGCCAGCTGTGCGTTAACCAGATATTTTTAATAAAATTTAAATTATGTGACAATCAGTCGCTACCCAGCACCTGAAGATTGCACTGTGCATGAAACTCCGAGTCATACGACCGGTGAGAAATAATATATATATATATATATATATATATATATATATATATATATATATATATATGTGTGTGTGTGTGTGTGTGTGTGTGTGTGTGTGTGTGTGTGTGTGTGTGTGTACAGAGAAAGAGAAAGAGCGAAAGAGACAGAAAGAAAGAAAAAGAGAGAAAGAGACTGAAAGAAAGAGACAGAGAGAAAATAGGTAATCAGTAAAGAGTTCAACTCTACCAATACCAATACCAATAAAAACCTGCTAAAGGAGAAAAGATGAAAAAAAAGAAAAAGGCAAACATCGGCCTAAACACCTGACGATCGGAATAGAGGAGATAAAAACAAAGATTCTATTTCGTTAAAAAAAAATTATTGTCCAACTTATTTACGGAGGATAACACTTTTAAGGCAAACAGTTTTAGTTTTGTTTTTTTGTAAAGTGGCCATTATTAAAAGGTCGAGCATTAATAATAAAGAAATACGATAAAATGTATAGTCTTATCTTTACTACTCCAAATTGTGCAAAACTATTGAATATATATATATATATATATATATATATATATATATATATATATATATATATATATATATATATATATATATGTGTGATTATGTATTATAACTATTTACACTATTTACATCATTCGAACTGCTGTCCTCATCTTTACTGCCATATTCACGAGGTTTCGAACATTGTACTCCCCGGTATTCTTCAGGTGGTATACGTTGAAATTTCGAACATGGCTCGTGGACCCAAAGTGTTGTGAGTTCAATACCTGGCCACCGCAAAACAAAAACTCGGAGAAATGAGTTATTAAAGGGAATTAATTGAAACTGAGATATCCCCAAAAAAGGTATGGCACGTGGAATTAGAAAAATCTACTCCCATGGGGTAGATTGGGATTCGGTTCGAAATTCCAGTCTATATCACCTGATAAAGAACGGCGCGAACAACGGCCGAAACGTTTAAAGTAATAAAAGTAACATACATATATATATATATATATATATATATATATTACTTTAAACGTATGTATATATATATATATATATATATATATATATATATATATATATATATATATGCTCTCTCTGCATATATATGCTCTCTCTGCATATATATATATATATATATATATATATATATATATATATATATATATATATATATATATATGCAGAGAGAGAAAGAGAGAGAGAGAGAGAGAGATGATTATATTGAAATATGTCTCATCTCAAGTCCGTAACATAATCAGGGAAAAAGTCTTTATTTTATTCGAAAAAAAGTTTTCGACATAATCATTTTCATTTTCTTGTCAATGCACTTAAAATTTTGAATATAAAGCACATTGGCATTATACAATGAACATTTCAGATCAAAATTCAGCAAATAAGAACCGACATACGGATATACCTTCGCATGGACGGAGAAAGAAGTTTTTAGCGCAAGCATCTTGGCGTGTTAATATCCTAATTTTATTAAGTGCTTTAATCGGAGAAGGCAATATACCGCCTTCCCTTTTCTTCTGTAATCGCCACATTATGCTCTTTCGGTGCTTAGAAGCTGTGCAAGACTTCTGTATTTGATTATACGAGCGGAAAAAAGATATAATTGGATTAAAAAATACACCCTCTCGGACCACCTGCAAATTGGAAACTAGACTCCCGAAAGAAAACATTCTCAAGTGAGCCCGAGTCATTGTCCCACGGGAATGTCCTTTCAATTCTAATCCTTGATCAATTCTTGGAAGCGGTAATCTTCACGTCAAAGCACTCGGCCAGTAAATGAATCTCCGTGGGCTACATAAGGTAAATAACGTACTACGGATTTGTCACCTTTTTTTAATCTGATTATTCTCTTATCATTTTCGTGATTTTTTTAACTACTTCACTCCATGTAAGATAGTAAAGCCACTAAGACAAAAGGAGTTACTGAGTGTAAAAAATAAGAGAAAAGGGAAACGTTATTAAGAAACGAGAACAATAGAAGAGTAGATAATGATTGACATTACATTTGAATTTTTGAAGATCAAAGTTGGCTAGAAAGCCTGGAGCCGGAAGAAAGTTCTAGAAGCGATAAATGCGAGAAAAGAAACTGTTGGCATAGAACTTACGTTTACACCTAATCAATTCAATTGTGAATCGATGATACCTTGCCGCCAATTTAGTACTACGTTTAAATTCATAAAGTCTAGATAACCATAGCAAAGAGTTCGACCAAACAATTACACAGTGAACCAACTTTCTTAGCAGCAGACCTAGCAATAGATTCAATATAATCTTTCCACTTCATGTCACACGAGTAAGCACAGCGGATCCTATATATATATATATATATATATATATATATATATTTATTATTATTATTATTATTATTATTATTATTATTATTATTATTATCATACTAATAGTAATACTTGGTTGTTAAAAAAAACCTCGGATAGCACAACATGCAAGTATATCAAAACAAATTAGTACCCGAGGAAAAAATTGGAAAAAAAGAAAGAACTAGAAACATCCGAACAGAACGAAAAAAATCGTTCAGTGACTTAAGTTTTTAGTCCAAAGAAAAAAAAACAAGCAAGTAATAAAGCTAAAACGTAGAGTGCTCAATAAAATAAAACAATAAAATCCCAAATCACCTTATATGGCTACATATGAGGTGATTTTGGATTTTATTGTTTATTAATTATTTCCTCTCTAATAATAAATACATTGAGCTCTTTTCGTGGATCAATTTTAATATTTTATTTTACTAGTATCCAATTGGATTATATATCAAGCTTTGCTACATATATATATATATATATATATATATATATATATATATATATATATATATATATATATAAGCTAATAAAAAAAATTCTTGTCATTTTTTACGTTGTGTGGGAAGAAGTGATCACTAATGCACAAATGAGTGTGTCATTACCGAGAAAGAGATGTAGTCATTGTTCTTGGCCAATGCGTTTGTGTTCCGTGCAAACATCATTTATAGCTCGGGCAGCGGCGAAGAAACATGGCGGTGTCGGGAATGTCTACTTTATGACCTTAAGGTGGGCTTATCCGAGCCGCATCACTTTCCAGCCTTTGGGGTATAATGTACGCATTGCCATACATTGGTTCCAGAAATTGCGTAAATATACACAAAAGTTGCGTAAATATATACAAAACACAATCCTGGAAAATTAATGGAGTAACATTCGAAAGTATTCGTGAAAATTTTTTTAAACTAAAAATAAATATGAATTTTGGAAAATTTACCGGTAAAATAAAACAACTAATTCAAAAATTTGACTGGTTTAATAAAAAAAGATAGCCAGAACTTGTCTATATTATTTACCTAAATAACTGTGAAAGAATTACATATATATATATATGTGTGTGTGTGTGTGTGTATGTGTGTGTGTGTGTGTGAGTGTGTGTGAGAAAGAGAGATTATTATTTTTATTATAAGAGATTATAATAAAAACACGTTAAAATCGCTACACAAAAGGTTGCATGTTTCAATACTTTGATTGTATTACTTCAGGCAATGGTGTTTACTGAAAGCTTGTGTATAGTGATTTCAACATGTTTTTTTTATAATCTCTTATAACAAAAATAATAATAATATATTGTTCTACTTTGTATTGATCACTTTTTAAAAAGTAAATGCCAGGAACAGTGAAATTTTACTCCATCTGTTTTTTCTCTCATTACATAATTACATAATTTTTTTAAATAATTATAATATATATATATATATATATATATATATAAACACGAAAACAATATACTCAGTGAATTTGTCGTTTATCGTAATAAGTCTGATCATAATTTCAATTTAAACAATGCAGGTTTAATTAGGGGAGAAAGTCATTTATTAAGATGAAAGTGTATTGAAAGTGCGCTTTGAGAATCTTCCCTGTTATTATAAAGCGTACAAGGTGGGTGAGCTATTTGAAGACACATTGAAGAGTGTAAGAAAAACCACCATATCATCAAACAATTAAATTTATTGATAAAAACCTTGTTACACACATACAGGAACGGTTGCATTACATGTTTGCCCAATGTAACCTTCAGTCGACATGATGACTTCAAACCCGGATCGGAATCGTATACCTGCGCGCTTTGTCATGGTTTGTATTGATATTGGACATTACTCGAGTCATGGTGCATTGTGGGAACGTTGATTCATTTTTGTTCAATAATACCCCACATGTAATAGTCAAGGGTATTTAGTTCGGTAGTCACATGTTTAGTATGATATGGTCGCGTAGATAGGCCATCATCTAATCTGGGATCACCATATCACTGCTGAAACACGTACGGATTTGCATTGCATACAAGGCCTTCACAACTACTTCCGAAACCTGTGTAGCTAGCAGCATTCAATCGAATACTCCTTTGAAAGAACTAGAGTGGCGTGTCTTGCATTTCACTACTCACCACCACTAAAATTATCACAGAAAAGGGAAACTTGGTGAGCATAACACTGAGGGGCATCAGAAGGATCCGCACATAACAACATGTCATTTCTCCTGTTCACTTTTTGATATTTGTTGCCAGGTTTTGCTTTGATGTACGTAGGTCCTTACTTCCCGTAAAGTCAATTATTTTTATTTCATCGGTGACTTTCGATGGATTTTGCAATTAATTTCGATTATTCCTAAAATTATTTCCAACTTTCCAACCAAAAATTGGCGCAAAAAATCATGTAAAAATATCGTCGAAAACAATCACAGTAATGAAAACTTGGGAATCCAAAATTTCAGGATTGCGGATCCGGATCCGGCCCGGAATTATTTTAATTTGTTCACAGAGTTGGCCTGATTTCAAAATGGTATGATATGTTGGATATGCGCGACCTCTAGGAGTAAAATTGAAAGCACGAACAATTTTATTTTGAAACACTGTAATTTGAGAACAGCATTTTTTTTATTTGAAATGAGCTAGTGAAAGTCAGAGGGTTGTTTCCCTTTAAGTTGAAAAAATCTGACACAGTGACATACTGACATTCGCATTTTTTATATAGATGATTGACTCCATGATTAGTCCAGATGCCGGTACTTTGACATGGTGTAATAGTTGGCAAGCTTATCTCGCCGGATCAAGTAAGTCTGAGTAATGAGTTCGTTCCTCACTGCTTGCTCCCTACTTTCGGCTTATTGCCACATGTAAGCTTCGATTTAATAAACCGTTATTAGACTGAAGGCCCAGCTAGAGGCGCAATGTAGGAGTTTTTTTTTGGTTTTTTTTTTTCATTCAGTCACCCTCTATAGTGAAATAGCTTGTATTTGCAGAACAAAAAAAACATGAGGTTGTATAATGACAGTAGATTTGTTGATAAGTTAAAGCCTGGTATTAAAATGAAATTTTTGCAAAGTTGACGGAACTGGCTATGGTAAGTAAATCTGACCAAATTCAAGAAGTATTAAATTTCTAATAGTTTTCAACGCTTGGGGATTATTCAATGATTATTTCCAGAAAACAATATATACCCTTGGGGAAAATAAATTTTTCAAACCCCTGATATGAAAAGTCAATTAATGTTAACAAAAAGAGTTTTACCAATGTTATCAAAAACATGATTGCGTTTTTTTGTTAAGTCCTATTTTTAAAAAGGTTTTCACATGTAGATCTTTAAACATATATTTTTTAAATTACTATATTTATATGTATCAATCCTGGGGTTTCAGTTTATTATTTAAAAACTGAAAAAAATATACAGTCCCCCACTTTATATACTAGACTCTTATATTAATACAAGTTTAGCTATGCATATAAAATGATGACGTATTTTGTTGACCCCACAATTAATAGAAAGGTTTCGCATGTAGGTCTTTAAATATATATTTTTTACAATTACTATAATATTAGGTTGGTGCAAAATTAATGTCGTTTTTTTTTACGTTCAACTTCATGTGAGAAAACGACATTATTTTTGCACCAACCTAATAATATATAATGTTATTAATAACAACAGAAAACCGATCTCCAGTGAGTTTAGATCGAATTCCAATAAGTAGTTTCGATCTTTTTTGTAGAAACAGTAATGACTGCTTCAGTTGTCAACCGTTAAAATTTGGAAATTTTTTATTTGTAAATGCCTCCAACCGCATATAAAAATTTTGCCATCGGGACATTTAATGTCAGAGGACTCGTGAAAAAGAAAAGCAGGAATTATTGGCATGAGACCTTTATGGTTATAACATTGATGTATGTTGTGTCTAAAAAGAACAAAATCAATGAAGGACTTGATATTAATATCAGAGTTAGCACAATTAATAGCTTTTAGAAACTGAATATTACGGAAATTATTTTGTTAACAATAATTTGGTATTGATAGAATAACATCCATAGACAATGAAAAGTCTCAGAGATCGATGTCATTTTGCCTACCTCGAACAGCCATAGTATACACCAGTGTTTCTCAACCATTTTAAGCAACGGCACACCTATCACGGTACACTTAGCAAAATGTGTATACATTTAAATGTTACAAAATAAAACCATAGATTTTTTTTTTAAATACAAACACAAATATGGGCTTACTTTCAATCTTTCTCTTCAACTATTTGTGCAGATTATTTACTGTGAAATATATTGTAATAACAAAAGAGAGCGAGAAAAGGTTTAAGGAAGCGTTATTCTGCTTATAATAATTGATACAAGCGTAGTGACTATTTATAGTCCTCTACAAACAAAAGAGTTCTCCAAAGCTAGGTAATCATAAAACAAGGGAGATTACTTCCGATTACTTTATTACACCTGTGGCTGGTGTTTTTTCGTGATTTCTTCAATTCTCGCTTTTTATTTCTGATGTTGTTTAGGGTTGAGAAGCTTAATTCACATAAATAAGAAGTAAAAAATTGCAATAAAACTGATAAAGCCATTTTAACTAATGTGGGATATTCCTTTTCTATTGAAATCCAAAATGTATCAATAGCGACCGTCGAATGTTTTATTTTGAGTCCTCACCAGAAATGGTGGCCAATTCTTCTTCTTCACATAACTGAAGTCCAATATTAGGAGGAACATTTATGAAGGGATTTCGAATCCAGTCATACTTTTCTCTGCTCAATGACGGAAAATAATACTGATATATATATATATATATATATATATATTGGTATAAAATGACAATTGGAAAAATCTTAGATTTTGCCGACGCGTTTCGTCTTCCGACTTATTCGAGGCAAAAATGAAATCGAAATATCTCTGTTGTTATAGTTACATTAAAATCCAAATTTAAAAAGATAGACGCTGGGAATTTAACTATATATATATATATATATATATATATATATATATATATATATATATATATATATATATATATATATATATATGTCGTGACAAGACAATATTTCACGGTACACTTAAGAGGATCGCGCGGCACACTAGTGTGCCCTGACAAGGCAGTTGAGAATTACTGGTATACGCATTAGATATCGACATTAAAAGAACTATCAAGAAAATTCCATCTTTAAGAGAAGTGTAGCGTTTTCGAGAGTTAGTACAGGACAGGGAGGTTTGGAGGGTACTGATAAATGTTACTTATAAAATTGTTGAAGATGTGAAAACATACTGATTTGCAGCTCTGATTCTGCTGCTGCTACTGCTTCCGATGATGATGATGATGATGATGATGATGATGATGATGATGATGATGATGATGATGATGATGATGATGGTGATGATGATGATGATGATGATGATGATGATGATGATTTTCAATCTTTCCCGTAGGATTAGGATTTGTATTTAAATTTAAATACAAATAAAAAAAAATACTATCTTCATAAAAGGGGTAACTTGCTCAAATTTAGTAGCAGAATAGAATCACTCTGGTATAGTTGACATCAGTGTGTATATTCTTCTTTATTTTCATCATTTCACCCCAAGCAAGGATTTATAGCCCCTAAGACGCAAGTAGGTACTGGGAGTGAAAGAGAATGAGAAAACTTTAGTGAAGAGAAAAGACAACAAAAAGAACATTCGCTCTCGCTTTGAATATTGCTGTCACATCTGCTCTGGTATTCCTGCTATATATTTACAGATTCTTGATAAAATCCAAACAAGTATCTGCGATCTTATTGCTCCTGACGTGGCATCTCGGCTTCAGTCACTTTTCCATCGCCGCATCGTTACTATCATAGAAATTGTTCTGATGAACTTTCCTATTTGGTACCTAGGCGTCATGAATTTAAGCACAGTGCTAGATTGGTGGCAAGCATCCCATAATTTTAAAGCTTGTTTGTGGTGAAATGATTTTAAAAATGTTTTTCTCATCAATGCCAAACAGAAGAGTAACATTCATAGATATTGGACGAACAATCATAGTATGCACATGGAACAACGAAGAACTGAATTCAAGTAAGACAGAAGATGGCGATTGATGTTTCATTTAAATCTTTGAAGAACATGGATGACAGTTCTATTCTATCAGTTCCTTCTCCCGCATTTCTCGCTTGAAGAACTCTCGTCCAGACTCTTGCTTTTCAATCAACTTTGATGTTCAAAATTTGAAATGCATTCTCAATCGTTGTCTTCTCTCTGCTTCTTAATTCCTGTTCTTTTATTGTTTTTTTTTCCTTAATAATGTTTTTTCTCATATTCTCTCACACTCAGTAACTCCTTGACTTTGAGTGACTTTATTGCCTTCTTTGGGGTGAAATGATTTTTTAAAAAAAGAGTTCAAATAACGTTTGATTGATTTGAATGTCCAATTCTCATGACAATTCACGGTCACATGTTACCAAGATGACACTGCAGAAGCTCACAGACTTAGAATACGAGATTTTGCCACAGCCACAATATTCCCCTAATCTTTCGTTCACTGACTACCACCTTTTCAAGCAGATCGACATTTTTTTAAAGCTAAAAGACATTCCGTTGCAAAGATGTAAAAACTGAATTCAAAGATTTCTTAGTATCCAAACATTTAGAGCTTTATCTTAAAGGTAGAAATAAACTTGTAAATCAATGGCAGAAATGCAGACGTTTTAAGGGTTCCTATTTTGAATGATTTAAACAGTTTAAATACATTAATTCGGAAATGAAAATGAATTCTATAACCGGACATTATTTTCCGAACAGTTTGAGAGGGTATCATAAACGAATAATTACTGGCAGTCTCGCGGTTTTCTCTCGGTAATTCCGATAAAGCAATTGATGTTAACGGTAAAAAAAAAATGAATACTTTTGACTCACTCGCTAAAATATTTAATTAACTCCGCTCGTTGATGGAAGTATTAATAATGGCGCGAGGATTATTAAAACAGACATCCAGACCTTGAATGCCTACAACCAGAAAACAATGAGAAAAAAGGAAGGAGAGAAAAAGACATTGTCATTTATCACTACAAAGAGGAAAGGAATAAAAAAGTAAAGCACTTCAATTGATATGACAGGCGTTTTAGCAACCATAGTAACAAGGAAAATTAACTCCGTGATATGAGACCAATTGTAGGTCAAATTTTGCTTGCTGCACGAGTCTGCATATTTTTACATTTATGATAGTTATATATATATATATATATGTGTGTGTGTGTGTGTGTGTGTGTGTGTGTGTGTGTGTGTGTGTGTGTGTGTGTGTGTGTGTGTGTGTGTGTGTGTGTGTGTGTGTTTTCTTATAGTCGCAGTTATTAAAAGGACGAATGACGGCGTGTTCTGGTCGGAAAAAAATGTAATCTAGCCTACATTTATATGAACTGAAAAGACAACGAGCGAAGAAGAATACATGTCTTTGAAGGACAAATAACGACATCGCAAAACAATGAAAACTGTTTGGTTACTTCAGTTTAAAGTATCGGTCAATTGGTTGACAAATGATTTACGTGGCTCATTCTATTGAGATTTATAAGGATTAAAAAGAGAACGAGCGATAAAAGATACCTGCAGAGAGGATTAAGAAGAGTATTATTGACTTATAAGCAATAAACAGAAGCCATGCTGACGGTAAGTATTTCTTCATATTATACATTTTCTCTCAAAAAATAGGGTTACTGTGTCATGCTAGAAATTTTTCTCGTCAGAATCCATCTTACACATTTACAAATCTGCCATTCGCCCATACATTGAATACTGCTGCCAAATCTGGTCTGGTGTTCCTACTATTCATCTCAAGGTTCTTGACAAAATCCAAACAAAGATGTCGAACTGAACCCTTCATTTCGCTCACTGGGGTAGACTGTTCTAGTTCCACGTGCTATGTTTAATGGATGTCAGTTATCAGTTATCTCCTGTTAATTCCCCTCTCCAAGTTCTCCACTGCTTTAACCGGGTATTGAACTCACACTCTTTGGGTCCTGTTATTGGATCTAACCAACGCCGTTATCCACTGTGCCATGTGTCCTTGAGGAAGAAGGCCGGGGCGTACAACGGCCGAAACGTGCCATGATGGCACAGTGGATAAAGGCGTTGGTTAGTTCAATACATGGTTAAGGCGGTGGAGAACTTGGAGAGGGGAATTAACAGGAGATAAATGATAACTGACATCCATTAAACATGGCACGTGGAACTAGAACAGTCCATCCCAGTGAGCGAAATAAAGGGCTCAGTTCGACATTCCAACCACACGAAGAAGGCCGGAGCGTACAACGGCCGAAACGTTGTAATAAATATGGCGACAAAGATGAGGACAATAGTCCGAATAATGTAAATAGTGTACATAATACCTCATCTCAGAAATATAATCTGCAACGTAATCGATGCTGACTTTGCATTTCAACTTCAGTCGCTTTCTCGCCGATATGGCGTGGCTTTCCCCGGTCTTTTCAACAAATATTTTCATGACAACTTCTCTGACGAACTTTTTTTTCCCTGGGGACTCGACGACATGAATTTTAGTGTGCTACTAGATTAGCATCTAAGTTCCACCCCCTTTGCTGTTGAAATAGCTAAATGCATCTGCCACTTCTACTCCAACAGTTTCAATGGATCATATAATGAACACATAAAATGTGGGGAATGTTTTTCTTAAAGTGTGTTTTCGTTGCGACCTAGCATTGCTGGTGCCCGATACAAGCAACAACAGGACCGGCGCATACTACTCTTGAACTCTCGACCTAGGTTCAAGCCTGGTTAGGGGAACCCAGACTAGTGCTTTGTGACCCACGCTATCTTATCAACGTTTGCTTTTTTCTATTAGGTTGGTGCAAAAATAATGTCGTTTTCTCACATGAAGTTGAACGTCAAAAAACATTATTTTTGCACCAACCTAATACCTACATTTTTATACGTTACAAATTAAACTAAACAACTGATTACTAAAGAATGAAAAATTTTCGAGGATTTTGATGACATTTTTGTCCAAATCCGTGAATTTGTTTCGCTCATGCTAAGTTTCGAAAAAGAGCTATATAAAAAATTTATTATTTTTATCCGTAATGTTGAATATGTTAAAATTATTTAATTTTTTAACAAGAAAAATCTCAAGTTGATGTTAATAATTGCTGCAAAACATTGTTGATTTATTTAAGATGGAATGATCTATTATGACAGGTCTCTAATTTGGATTTACATACATTGTATTTATTTTCAATTTTTCTAGTTGAATTGTTCACCTATATTGCATATGATCGATTATTATATATAATTAGGTTACAATAAAATTTGTACTTTATATGAATATTACCTTCTGAAATTTGAATTGTAGTAGAGTGGGTGTCCCCGTATCATAGATTCGGTGGTGGGCACGAGACCATTGCATCGCCCCTGAGCAACAATATTTGTCAATGGTATGTTATACTTTACAAAGTATGACTAAACCAATTGGAAAAAAAATGCCACTTTTCTATAAATGCCGCTTTTCTATCCGCGGTAAAAGTTTTGGCTAAAAGTAGCGTGTTTATGGCCTCCTGTATAATATTAGGTTGTTCAGAAAATAATATCTAATTTTATAATCAACTTTTATTCCTGAATTAATGTATTTAAACTGTTTAAATCAGTCCAAATAGGAACCCTGAACATCAATATATTTCTGCCATCAAGTTACAAGGTTATGTATGCCTTTAGAATAAAACTCTAAAGGTTTGGATGCCAAGAAATCATTGAATACAGTTTCTGCATCTTTGCAACGAAATTTCTTAAAAAATATTGTCAAGATGCTTTAAAAAGTAGTAGTCAGTGGGCAAGAGTTTAGGGGAATATGGTGGATGTGCTAAAGTTTCGTATGTCAATGTCATCCTGTAAACATGTGGCTGAACATTGTCATGAAGCAGAATTGGACCTCGTCGATTAACCAGTGCCGGTCACAATTTGCATCACAGAATGTCCATTTCATCAAGTTGCTGACAGTAAAATTTGGCAGTGATGGGTTCGATTCCAGAAAGCTGTCATAGATAACGTCAATGGCGAACCACCAGACAGTCACCACAATCTACTGTTGGTGCAATTTTTAGTGTTCGAAATGAAGACTATATGATGCTTTAAGTTAAATTCTGAAAGAAATTGATATAAAATTAACAAATAAGACACTTTAATTATTAGTGATGAATAATACATAGTCACCACATTCTTCTGTTGATGTAATTTCGAGATTTAGGAAATGTTTGGGGTCATTGAGCCGATCTCTTACGATTGTCATAAAGGATCCATTTCTCATCACAAATCACTATTCGATCACGAAATGGATCATTCGAATTTCTCAGATGTAGCATCAAACACACTTCAAAACCTCGAACTATTCGACTTTCGCTGAGTTCATGTGAAACCCATTAATCGAATTTTTTCACCCTGCCAATTATCTTCAGATGGTCAGATATTGTTGAAATGCTGCTATCCACAATGTGAGACATTTCTCTGACACTTTGACTTTTGCTTTGTTCGACTCGTGTTTTCAGATATTGACTATCAATTGCAGATGAACGTCCTCTACCAGCCTGATACTCAAGACTCGTATCCCCATTGCGGAAATTCAGTAAAAATTTGTTTTCATGTCTGCATTTTGAGATTAGCTCGGATCTTTTATTTAATAATTTATTTTGGTCTGGAAAGGTAATGATAGCTATTTTTCCTCCAAGCAAAGTTTGCAAGTTTTTGATAGGTTGTTGTAGGCTGATGATTTTTTCCTTATTTTCCAAGATATTTTTGGTGTGGTGTGCGTTTTGTTTTTTATTTCCCAGATATACTTAGAAAGCATTGTGCTGTTCGCATATTTACTATTTGTGAAAGATGTTTTGTGTACATAATTTCTTTGTTTCCAGGGACCTTCAGTTACTCCTATGTATACTTTTTCTTCATTATCTGGTGATTTTATCGTGGCTTGGTAGATTACGTTGTTTTGTAAACAATTACCGTTTAAAGGACATTCGTTTTTTATTCTGCAGTTGCACACGGGTTTAATTTGTTCGTGTGGGTTGTTAATAATTTTCTTGTTGTGCTTTTTTATTATTTGTGCCATGTTCTCGGTGCAACTGTAGCTGATTTTTACTGTGTTTTTGTTAAATATTTTGTGTAGGGTGCTTGATCCCGGGAAGTGTTTGTGTAAAAGTTTGAAGAATATTTTTCCTACGTTTGTTTTTACGTTTTTGCTGTACGGTGGGTTGAACCATATGATATTTCTTTTCCTGTTGGCCTTTTTTGTGTTCTGTGGTGAGTATGTGAGTGTTGCTGGGAATCCGCTATCTTTTAGGACTGTTTCGTAGTCTTTCTTAGCTTTGTTAAATATAGATTCATTGAAGGAATTGTTGGAAAGCCTGTGGTTAATCGATTTTGGTATCTGTTTGATTATAGAAGGCGGGTGGGTGAAAGATGTGTGCATATAGAGTGGTTTATACTCTCTCTCTCTCTCTCTCTCTATATATATATATATATATATATATATATATATATATATATATATATATATATATATATATATATAAAACACATTCCTCTCACTCTCTCTCTCTCTCTATAGATAGATAGATAGATAGATAGAACACATTCATACATATATATATATATATATATATATATATATATATATATATATATATATATATATATATATATGGGATAACGATATAATAAAAATTATATATCATGAACAATTTCAGGGGAAATATTATTGACAAAGTGGAAAAGTTTTCGTGTGACGCGTTTCGTCATTAAGGACCTCATCGGACTAAGTTTATGCTTACTTTTTTCTTTATATGTGCTTTGCGTATATAATATAGTCGATTTCATTGAGATTATTTTTTCTTTCTGTTTATGTTTCCATTACTATTGTTAATAAATATTACACATTGTGATAATAGAAGATCTGCCAAGAACGATCAAACGTTGGAAGAACCCGAGCGCAAATTCGCTTTTGTAGTGTTTTGGGAATTACAACCCTTTCGTTGTAAAGTAGTACATTAAATTTGCTTATCTTTTTCTGCTATTTTTACTTTTGTTTCATTTATGAATTCGTCATTTTGGCTTGTAGTGTGACTGGGATGTTTCTAACTGTACAACATAGTACTGTCCTGATATCTTCTTCATTTCTTAAGGCTGCGATTACCGTATCTTCCAATGGCTCTGTTTTTGTTGGTATAAGTTTCGACAGACCATCCGCATGCCTGATCTTTTTCGTTGGTAAATACTCCAATCTGAAATTGCAGTTCAGAAGAATTGTTCCCCATCTAAGTAACCTATTTGCAGTGTAAACCGGTAGATCTTTTTTCGAACCAAAAATTGTTAGTAACGGTTTGTGATCCGTCTGTAGCGTAAAAAATCTACCATAGATATACCTATGAAACCTTGTGACTGCGAAGATAATTTCCAGAGCTTCTTTTTCTATTTGTGTGTAAATTTTCTCCGCTGGTATTAGGGTTCGAGAAGCATGTGCGATGGGTTTTATTGTCCCATCTGGCATTTTATGTAAAAATCGTCGCGTCGCTTGCTACAATAATTTCTAATTTAGAATCGTAGTGTGCCAAAAATAAATCCGATGTTAACGTTTTAATTACTTTGTCAAATGTTTCCTGGCATTGATTTGTCCACTGACAAACCTTTTCTTTCTTTAACAGCTTGTTCAGTGGTGCGCGAAGTTTGTGCATTTGATGTATGAATTCCTGGTAGTAACTCACTAAGCCTAGAAAACTTTGTAATTCTGTAATGTTCTTAGGAACTGGCATTTTTTTTATTGATGTTGATCTTTCAGGGTCTGGTCGTCTTCCTTCTTGATCTATGATATGGCCAAGGTATTTAATTTCCTTCATGAAAAAATCGCACTTGTTTTCTTTTACTTTGAATCCATAGCTTTGTATTCTCTTAAACACCTCTTGTACATATTCCCAATGTTGTTCAACACTCTCGCTGTTTATCAATATGTCATCCAGGTATGCAATTGTGTACTCTAGTCCGGCAAGCATCGTATTCATTGTCTGTTGGAATATGGCCGGCGCGACCTTAATCCCAAATGGTAGTCTTTGGTATTTGTACAATCCTTTGTGTGTGTTGATGCACAGTAATTTTGAACTTTCCTCATCGACTGCAATTTGCAAGTACGCTTCACTTAAATCAATTTTTAAAAAAAATTTTCCGCCATTTAATTTAGTGAATACTTCTTCTGGACTGGGTAGAGGATAGTGGTAATCCTTTATGGCTGCGTTCAAACCTTTTCTTTTTAACGTAGACCGTCGGTGCGGCCCATTTACTGTATTCTACTTTTGTCAATATGCCAGTGTTTTCAAGTCTAGCTAATTCTTGATCAATTTTTTCTATCGACGCAAGCGGTACGCTCCTTTTTTTCTTGAAGATAAGTTGAACGTTTTCTTTTATCTCGATGTTTGCTGCCATTTTTTTACATCTTCCTAGACCTGCTGAAAATACATCGGGGAAACTCGTTTTTAGTTTCTCTTTTAATTTGTCTGCCTCGGTTGATAAGCTTTTTACATTTTGGCAGTACGTACTTATTGGTAGATCCCAAAGTTTGAATTTTTGCATCCTGTCCGTTCCGAATAGGTTTTCTGTATTTCTTAAGACGTACATTTTTAGTTTTTTCGTCATTCCATTAAATTTTATATTTGTAATTACATTCACCCTCGAATTTTATCTTTCTCCCCGTTACTGATCTAGCAATTTTATCCGTTTTTAACATGGCAGGTTTGCTCAGTTTTCTCCATGTTTGTAGATTTATAATAGTTAAGTCTGAGCCAGAATCCAGCTGTAGCCTGACTTTTCTGTTTTGCATTTCAACTTGTACGTATTTTCTTATGTTAGTCTCATCAGCTTGGTCAGTACTCGTGATTCTTATTCTGCTTTTTACTTTTCTAGAGAACTTATGTGTCCTATTTTTTTACATGATAGACAAGTTTTAAAACGATAAGTACAGTCTTTAAACCAATGCCAAGTCCCACAGCGATAGCATGGACTGGGTGATAGTTTTTTCTGATATTGACTTTTAGAGTTAGAAAATTTTGTTTTACCTGTTCTTGAGGGGGGGATATTGGTTTAGTTTGTTTCTGAGGAGGGAAAGTTGGTTTTTCTTCGTACTTTACGTATGTGTGCTATGCCAGCTTCTTCTATGTCTTTTGAGTCTTTCTTCACACTGATGCATCTCTGGCAGTCTTCGGCTAGTGTTTGAAGTGTCAAATCTTGTTCACTCTCCAATTTAGTAAGGATTCTGCGTCTTATTTCCGCGTCTTTGGTTGTGTTGTGGTAGGATCCACCTAATTTGCATAGTGGAGTACCGACGATATAAATATGGTTGGTACCGGGAAGACAGGAGAGGCGAATCAAGAGATTCAACTAGAGACTCTGCCCGACTGCGACTTAGTCAACACATTCTCCAGGAACGGTCTTCCCAGGAATATACAAAAGACTATATGTAAATATTGTGTACACTTTCTTGTTTCAATACATTTTGTTCTAAGTACATTTTGTGTTACATTATTATTCCATGCATTAGTCAAGTTTCAACAGGGTGAAACCAGGCCTTGGACTTAAACTAAGCATTTGAAATTGTCCGCGCTGATTTCCGATAATTTGAAGTCATCACAATATCTATTAACAATAGACGCGAAAGTTATATAATCTTCGCTGTCCTTTTTGTAAGGTTCAGACATTTCCATCTTTTGTGGAATAGTGAGGTATTATGGCTGAAAAGTCCTGTTAATAGTTTTATGGCTTCTTTGAAAGTTAACTCACTTGTTTTTCTTGGAAGGATATAATCTACGAATTTGGTATATTCACATGTGCCTAATTTTCTTAGTAATAGACGTACTTTACGTGCGTCTGACCAATCTTTGCAGTCAAATTCATATAGATCTTCGTACCTTCGGAAGTAATTTGCAAAAGTTTCATCTTCGTCCAGTGCGTTCGTGAAATCTTCGATAGTTCTCCAAGTAGCGTCTTGTGAGAGAACTGTTTTATTCTCGGATTTTTGCTCTCTGTTTGACATTACACGTAGCAATAATTCCTGTAATTCAAGATGTTTCTGTTCGTACTTTTGTTGCTGTTCAAATTGGATTTTGGTAAGTTCCAAAATGGTTGACTTAAAATCTTCCATGTTGACGTAATTTTGTGTAAGTATCTTAGTGTAACCTGATATTCTGAAACCTGTGTGCGCAAAAAAATTTCCTTTGTTGCCAGTAAAATTGATATCCAAAAAGAAAATTCTTTTTGGGTTTTTATGTGTTCGCGTAGAACTTGTTTTTTAGAAATCTCGCGTAGAACTTGTTTTTCTTTTGTTTTTTTTTAGAGTTTACTCGTCGACCACTGTTATGTGCGACGGATAGCAGAAAAGGTATGTCCTCCGCGTAGAGAGTTCGTTTTTCTTTTTGAGTTACCACGTCGTCATTTGTTATGTGTGACGGATAGCAAAAAAAGTATGTCCTCCTCGTATAGAGTTCGTATTTCCTTTGGGTTACCTCGTCGCCACTTGTTATGGTCCAAGTTCCTTGTACCACGGTGATGGTCCAAGTTCCTTGTACCACGGTGATGGTCCAAGGTAGAACCAATGAAGAATAACTCGAACACAGGTATGGAATAACACAGATATATTACAAACAGAAATATGTACAAAGAAGTAGAAGTATTAGTAATGAGTATCAGATTTGGTTAGAGTGGACTATGTTGTCTCGACAAGTATCACTATTCCAATGTCTTACAATAATCGTCTGACTCTGTCTGGCTGACTCTGAACGCTGCTCCCTCTTGAGACGCAGTATTTTTGATGTCCGGAATAGTCCATTATTATTATGGGTAAGTTCCCATAACAGTTTAGATAAATTCTTTTCAATTGTTTTAGGTCATCCCATAAGTTCTGTCCGAATTTTAACTTTTTGTTAAAATGAACGAAATTTAAAGAGTATTTTATAATGTCTAATGGAGCTGAACATTATTTTTATGTTTAGATGCATTTAAACTGATCAAATTTTATTTCAGAGAACAATAAAATTAAATTTTGTTTGATTAAAACCCTGCTAACATGGAAGTACCCAAGAATCATTTGAGGCACATAATGCTTTATGAGTTCAAGAAAGGAAACTCAGCAGCCGAAGCGGCTAGAAACATTCACTCAGTTTATGGAGAGGAATGTGTGAATGAAAGAACTTGCAGAATATGGTTTGCAAAATTCAGAGGTGGAGATTTCACCCTTGAAGATGAAGATCGAACCGGACGTCCAGTTGAGTTTGATGAAAAGCTTCTTGAAGCAGCCCTTGATGAAAATCATGCTTTATCAATTGAGGAATTGGCAGTGGTTCTCAGTTCAAACCATACAACTGTTCATCGTCATCTTCAACAACTTGGAAAAGTTCCTAAACTTGGAAAATGGGTGCCTCATGAATTGTCTGAAAACAACCTAAAATCCCGAGCTGACATCTGTTCTTCTCTCCATTCTCGCCAACTTGTTTCACTTTTTTTGGATAGACTTGTGACTGGCGACGAAAAAAGGATCTTTTATCGAAATGTTAAGCATCGTAGACAGTGGCTTGGTAAAAGGGAAGGACCCCAGCCACAGCCGAGAAGGGAACTTCATGGGCAAAAGGTTCTTCTTTCAATCTGGTGGGATTGCCAAGGAATAATCCACTTTGAATTCTTACCACCTAATACAACAATTAATGCTCAAATATACTGTCAGCAATTAGAGCGTTTGAACCAAGCTTTGAGGAAAAAAAGACCTGCTCTAGTGAATTGAAAACGGGTGATGTTTCATCAGGGCGATGTGCGACCACACACAGCAAGAATCACGTCACAATAGATCGAAGAACTTAGTTGGGAGAAAATTCCTCATCCAGCCTATTCTCCTGACCTTGCTCCTTCAGACTACCATTTGTTTCGTAGCTTACAGAATCATTTGTAAGAAACAGCTTTTGTAATACAGGAAGAGGTTAAAACTGACATTTTGTGAGTTCTTCAAATCAAAGGCAAAAGAATTTTACAGTAATGGGATTAGTAAGCTTGTTAATAGATGGAAGGAAGTCATAGATAACCAGGGAAAATACATTGTTGATTGAATCTGTTATTAAATGTACATTTGGTCACTTGTTTCAAAATTCAAAATTCGGACAGAACTTATGGGATGACCTGATAGTTGTGATAGAGTTAATGGGTAGAACAATATATTTTTGATTCGTTGGGGAAATAAATACAACAGCATGTCGAATAGAATCTTACATCAAAAAACACCGAAGATACCGAAATGCTTAGCTTGAAATTTACAATTTATTTTTTTTGGCGTCTTATGTATCCATAATTTAGACGACCTCATTCAGTTTTCTATCACCATTGTTTTAAATAACCAACATAGCAAAAGAAATAGTTTTGTTTGGAAAGGATATATGTTGTATGATCCTTTGTGTAAATTTACTGTGGAAGATTCCGATATTAGTGAATTTTTGACTCAAATAAATTACTCTCTTATTAAATTAAAACCGCATTCTATTAAATCGGAATTTTGCTCAAACGTATTACGATATCGCTTGAAGTCCTTTCTCTCCCTTTGCTAAACATCCCGTCTCCCGTTCCGTCATCCATTCGCATAAGCGAATTTGACCAACACAACTGGAGACGAATCTCCAACTGTATGATATCTACCAACCGCCCCACGCGGTCAGATGTGGCACAAGTCCGAATTTAATGTGGGGTGTCTGTGCCCGTAGGCTCAGCCAAAAATTCCCCGTAGACCCCATATAAAACGGGGTCGGCTAGCTGTTTCCCGAGACGAGACACTGTTCTTCGACATAGCCTCGTCTGGGGATCCTCTCTGCCCGGAGGCAGAGAGTTTGACCAGAAGAAATGAAAACGAATCTCCGACCGCAGACCAACATACAGTATTTACTACTATATTTATATGAATGGAAACATACCCATTATCGTCCATAGCTATGTTACAACAACATTAATACACGCTCATACATATGCGCACACATAAGCACCCACTCAGACATACACCTTATATTGATCGGCATTATTTCGACTTTTTTTCGATACATTTTATTTGTCTGTGTCAATTCGTTTGTATAGGGGTGATTGAGTGTGTGTCTCTGTGTGTGTAGCTGTGTCTAAGATGAGGTAAATGTGTGTACATTTACTTTTGGGGCGTATATGTTATATATGCATGTATATGTATGTATATTTGTCAGTTAAATCAGACTGTAACTAAAACTAAATTCTAGGAAAAAAACAATAACAATGTCTGTCTATATTTCTGAGATGAGGTATTATGTACAGTATTTACATTATTCGGACTATTGTCCTCATCTTTGTCGCCATATTTGTCACAACGTTTGGAGAACTTTCAGAGGGAAAATTACCAGGAGATAACTGATAACTGACATCCATCAAACATGGCTCGTGGAACTAGAACAGTCTACCCCAGTGATCGAAATAAAGGGTTCGGTTCGAAATTCCAACCACCTGAAGAAGGCCGGAGCGTACAACGGCCGAAACGTTGTGACAAATATGGCGACAAAGATGAGGACAATAGTCCGAATAATGTAAATACTGAACAATAACAATGTTGAATACTTTAAATAATTATCCTTTTTTCTTTTTCTTTCTTTTTTCTTCCTCCCTTTCTTTCTTTCTTTCTTTTTTCTTTCTTTATCTTTTTCTTCCGTCATTTACTTTTTCCTTTTATCCTTTCATTCTCTTTTTCTTCCTTTCTTTGTTCCCTATTTCTTTTCTTTTTTTCTTCGTTTCTTTATATTTTCTTTCTTCCGCTATTTACTTATAATTTTATCCTTTGTTTCTCTTTTTCTTCCTTTCTTTGTTATTTCTTTTTTCCTTCGTTTCTTCCTTCCTTTCTTTATCCTTTCTTTTTCTTCCGTCATTTACTTTTTCCTTTTATCATTTCTTTCTTATTTTTCTTATTCCTCGTTCTTTCTTTCTTTCTGCCTTTCTTTCTTAGTTGTCTTTTTCTTTCTTTCAACATTTTTTTTCTTCCTTCTTTTCTTCCGTCCTTTCTTTCTTTTTCCTTCTGTACTTCCTCTTTCATTCTTTCACTCTTTCATTCTTTCTTGCTTTTTCCTTCTTTCCGCCTTTCTTTTATTCATTATTTTCTTTATTCCTTTTTTCTTTCGTATTTGCTTCCTTCCTGTCTTTTTTTACTTTCTTTCCTTTTTCTTTTCTTTCCTTCGTTTGTTCTTTTCTTTCTTCCTTCTTCTTTCCTTTCTTTATTTCTGTCCACTGGAAAGCAATAAAATTTATTCATTGCTGACCGATCAAAACTGATATTAATCATTGGCACTAAAATAAACGATTTAGATTAAATTACTTGACTACAAATACGAGTTTTCTTTTTTATGTCAGCAGTTTTATATTTAAATAGATTAAAGTAAGCAACTATGAAGTCTGAAAGAAAATGGTAGAAAAATATTTCTACTCAGAATTAGGAAGAGACAGCTGAAATTTCTTAGATATAATGAGGAAGGCAGGCTTGGAAAACTTAACTCTCACAGGTCATGCAGAGCGTGATTGGGGAAAGCAGTGAGCCATCTACCTGACATTGTGTGAATGGTGGGGGGAGATTGGCAAAGTGAGATACAGTAGGGTGAACCAAGGCTTAGAGAATTGAGTTAAAGGGAGATAACTGAGACATCCGGAAGAGGCATGATACGTGGAACTAGAACAATATACCATGGTAGACGAAATAAAGGGTTCAGTTCGAAATTCCAATCATCTGTAGAAGGCCGGGCATACAACGGCCGAAATGTCATGAATATGACAATAAAGATGAGTCCAGATAATGTAAATAATTACAATGTCTCATCTCAGAAATATAGACAGATACTAAAGAAAATACTAAGAAGAAACAGAAAACTTCGTTAGAAACAAAAAATAGGTGTTAGATTGCTATATGATATCAATCTTTTTTATATGAAAATGAATGCTGGACAATCTGCCAACAAATGAAGCGAAAAATGGAGGCAAAATGACACTGAGAATTCTGTGGACGAAGGGAGTAAGCAATGATGAAGAAAAGAAAGGAAACTAAAAGAACTCCTACAGAAAACAGTGAAGAAAAACGAGAAGAAAGGACTAAACATTAATTTCAAGAAGGCAGAATGCATAGTTTTTAACAAAAGGAACAAAATCAAGCAAGTACAACAATTTAAATATCTGGGAAGTGTTTTATGGAAAGTGCGACACTGAAACTCGAAAACGCATTGAGATAGCGAAAGGTGCTCTCTAAAAGCTAAGCAAGGTATTAAGAGACAGTAGAATTTCGTTAGAGACAAAGAAATAGTACTGAACTGTTACGTAATATCAGTCATACCATATGACAGAATGCTGGACAATCTCTTTAAAGATAAAGCAAAAGAAATGTGGTCCTATCGAAGGATGCTGAGATTACAATGGACTGAACATGTGAGCAACGACGGAGATTTAGAGAAAATGGAAACAAAAAGGACATTTATACTTAATACCATGAAGAGACAGTTTAAATTTCTAGGGCACATAATGAGGAAAGAGGGTTTGGAAAATGTAATGCTCGCAAGACAAGGAAAACAACGCATAGCCTACCTAACGAGCTTGAGTAAATGAATGGCAGAATAGGGTTTAGGGGAGATAACAAAAAGACAAAATTTATTAATAGATACAAAGGACAGGAAATTGTGGAGAACCATGATTCATGTCTTTATTCAAAGTGAAAATACCAAACTGTGATGGAAGGAGACTATATTGGGAACTAAATTTAGAATCCCGAGAATTCTGTGTTCATTTTGGTGTGCTTTTATTATGAAATCTATTCTAATTAAAGAAGAACTGGTTTTACTTTTTGACTGATCCTCGTACCACCAGTGAAATGTAAAGAGACTATACTGCACACTATATTGAGAATCCTTAGACCTTTGCGTTCATTTTGGTATACTTTGGGTGTTTCCTTTATTAAATAATATATAATTAAAGAATGGGCATTTCATTACCTTTTCATTGCTACTTGTATTTATTCAATGTTATTCATATTGTTATTTCCTTAATTTTCTTTTGTTTTTAATTTCATTTTCACTTTTTACTAAACGAAGTAAAACGAAACTAGTTTTCAAATACTTCATCGTTGTTCGTATAATTCGTATCAGTCATTTTATCATTGCTTGTCATTTGCGTGGATATTGTAATGAGGTTATTAATATTTTGTTGCAGGTCTACTTAAATGGAAGCTAAAAATACCATTGTCCAAGACGAAACATTTCAAACGTAAATTAAGTCTCAAATAGCCATAATCAAATTCCTCCTTTTGAGGATGGGTTCAGTGATTGGGAAAAGTGCATCTTTACTGCCTCCCTATTCTGGTCAGACTAGCTTTAGCGCCGAAGAAACTTCAAACATGACAAAATATTCGTTTGAAGCCAAACAAGATGTTGGACTCAAAGATGACTGCGTTGCATGTTTAAATCAGTGGACAGATGAGATAACATACAAATATTTGGATGTTGCTTTAACAGATGATCTGGAAAAAAATCCTCTTACTGAATTGTACGTTCTCGACTCACCAACATCATATATGGAAGGTTCGGCTGATAAATTCCACCATGGATCACCCCCGAGAAGTGATAACTTGACTGTCTCATCCACGGAATCAGATTGTAGTCGAACAAATGAAGAAATCGAAGAGAATGAAAAATCCTATTTGGAGCTTGAAAATAAAATTCTCCGAGATTATGACCAGGCAAAATCATCAAGATCGTTGCTTTCTAAGGTGAGTTCCAGTAAATAAATTATTGTATATGTATGTTGTGCTTCGTTTGATTGTATGAAGAAAAGCATTCTTAATTGGAGGGACTTAAACCATGCCATGACAAATATATTTGTGACTTTACCCGCTCGCTATCGCTTCGCAAAGAAAGATATATTCACTACTTGAAATAATTGACACAAAATTTTTTAAATGAACATTTCATTCATAAATTGGCTTGTTATAGTTAAAGAAAGTTTTACAAATAGATGCCAACTTGTTGAAGGTTAAGTAAAATGCAAATTTCAAACACTTTTCTGCACTATATCAGACAATCTTCCTAAAGAGAACTATTTTTGATATGAAAATCAAAACCATACCTGAATAAAAGAACACTAATGAAGGACAGTTTATTAATGAAATATACTTTTTAAAATCAATATGCAAATTAGTTAAACCTGAACAATGATAGGTCCTAAAAGTAGATAATATATAATACACACATTGCGCTTTTAACGCATAAGTTGTTATAGCGTGTACCATACTCACTTTGAATAAGGTCACGTTTTTTTATCATCTGTCCTTGGACAGAGTGCGCTCAGGGGCTTTCTCTGTCAAAGGGCAGAGGGGCAACTGAGAAAATAATACTGAGAGGTGCCCAGCCCTGGAGAACAGCTGCCCGAGGCCGCGCCCTCCCATTGCACAAGAGGGAGGCCTCGGTGCTCGCACCGAGGCCAGCTCAACGGACGGTTTCTGGGGATGTGGGCAA
Organism: Acanthosepion esculentum; assembly: GCA_964036315.1. NCBI lineage: Eukaryota > Metazoa > Mollusca > Cephalopoda > Sepiida > Sepiidae > Acanthosepion > Acanthosepion esculentum. The sequence goes on along the minus strand of OZ038498.1, from coordinate 93,580,156 downwards.
TTTTTGCCCCCACCCGGGTGCACGCGCTCGTGGCCCCACTTTAAAAATATCTTGTGTCACATCTGATTCTCGTGGGAGAATGAGTAAACACTGTATAAGTTGTTATAGCGTGTACCCTAGCATTCGTTGGATAATTGTACTCCAATTTCTCCTTTATTCATAGCTTTTACTTAGTTAGCTATTATGTTTCTCTAACTCTTCAAATATTGAATGTATAACTAATTCTAATTTTTAAATTCCCATCTTCACACTATATTATCTTGGAAATTCTTATAAATTGTCCCCTGTTCTGTCACCCATGAAATAAAAATAATTATACGGAAAATAAGGACCTACGTACATCAAATCGTCTTTAAATTAAATGGCAGCAGAAAAATTATCGTTGAACTTTTTAAAAGTAAGCTTAAACATTCAATACTTAAATGTAGCGATCAATTTTGAGTTCTTCTGTATTTTATTGATGCCTATCGCTATTGATATGATGGCCAAACCAAGAGACCTCCACAGGAGCTAGTTTAAATGCCATTCATTGTGACTGACGAGAATTCAGGATCAACACGGTGATAATGAAAAATTATTCTAGAGGCTATTGAGTGGAAATAATTGTGGATCCTAATGTAGTCATTCTTATTTATTAAAATTATTGTTAATTGTTTTACTTATTATTTATTACTGATTACTTATTTTTCGTTGTGCATTACTACATTTACTTGTCTTATGTGTGTATTCATAGCCTGGTAATTTGCTTATTGTCAATTATTACTCTCGTGTACTATCTCATTTGGCTGAGTATGGTAGGTTTCTTTGTTAGATTCACAACGTTTCGATCGTACCCTCTGTTCTTCTTCAAATGTCTGTCCTACCTGTTAACCTTCACGGAATGTTGAGCCGAACCTTTTATTCAATCCATAAGTATATATTGTTCTCATTCCGCTTTGCCTACCTAGGGGAGATAATCAGTTCATCTTTCTGTCGCTTGTCCGTTTCTTCCACTGAACAATAGTATGATATTTCTGCTCAACATGGATTGAGCTCACAGCACCCAGGGAACCGAATATGCTTTAAACAACGCTTTTATCCGCCAAGCTATGTATCTCATGAATAAAAATAGACAGGCTGACATTTTACACACACACACACACACACACACACACACACACACACACACACACACACACACACACACAGACAGACAAAGAGAGAGAGAGAGAAACAGTGTTGACATAGAGGTCAATATTGCATAATGAATACCCCACCTAAAATGATCATGTGAACATGATCTGATCGTCGCTGAAGGCGTGAAATTTATTACAGTGTTGTTTTCTATTTATATTGACAACATAGTTACCCCCATAGATGTATCCATATATATATATAGAGAGAGAGAGAGAGAGAGACAGAGACAGAGAGAGAGAGAGCAATTCTTCATTGATGCATGTTTCATTAAATGATATAGATAAGTTTTATCTATTTATTTTAAGTTACTTTCATTTTGTCTGATAAGCTTAATAACATTATCACACATGACCACGCGGAGAGTGAAAACGAGAAGTATTAAGTATGGGAAGCCGTTGGTATAAACCACTGGCTTCTGTTATCAATTACAGGCATTTGAGAATATGTGTAGAGATTTCGTAGTTTATTTTGTTCAGGTTAGGTTTCAACTGTTTTATGTATATAGCTTCAAGTATTTTTAGTTTTTGTTTATTGTTTTCATGCTTAAGCATAGTTGCGTTTTCAACAAGGATTTTCCGGAACTTACTTAAAATAAATAGACAAAACTTGCCTATATTATTTAATGAAACATGTATCAATATATATATATATATATATATATATATATATATATATATATATATAGTAAAAGTAATAAATCCGTTGGTATATAATCCAAGTGAATCCTAGTAATATAAAATATTAAAATTGATTCACAAAAAGAGCTCAATGTATTTATTATTACAGAGCAAAAATGGATACACAGTAAAATTCAAAAGCACTTCCAATAGGGAATCAGTTTATTTCGACCGACAAAAATATAATTCGTCAGTTTTATTCAACCCCGGTATAAACTAAGTTCGTATCGGAAATAGAAATTTAACTGTGAAATCTCTAAAAAAAACGTTTACAAACTAATACAAAATGTATCCATTTCAATGTTTCAATCAGACGAAAGGCGCCAGACAGTGGTCAAGGGAGGGTGGAATGTATTTGTCTTAAAGGTAAGAGGTTTTATAAAATTAAACCCGGATATTAGGACATTCAATTGGGGTTACATGAGGAATGAAATGTTAATTTAAAACTAACAGAAGAAGAAAAAGGGGTTTTAAAAAACCTTTGAAATATATACATAAAGATATATTTAAAAATACAAAATCATACTTAAAAGTAAAATGTCATATTCCAAAAACAAGTTTTATTTAAAAATAAAATATTTATTAAATAACACACACACACACACACACACATATATATATATATATATATATATATATATATATATATATATATATATATATAAAGAAATATAGTCTTAAAGTGTGCTATATTTATGGGATAAAGTGCTCAATATCAGAGATAGAGCGTGTGTAAATATAAAAGTGAACATAGAAGTCAAAACTTAGAGGCGACAGTCTGTTTCATGCTAGATGCAATTGTCAGGCCTGACAATTGCATCTAGCATGAAACAGACTTCTATGTTCACTTTATATATATATATATATATATATATATATATATATATATATATATATATACGCCCTTGTGCAAATTCATTGAAACAACCTCTTTAGTGTCCTTTCTTTTAACATACAGTCAGTTTTAGACCCACTGGAATGACAGGGTGTAATCGGTTTCTATTTTTTCTCAGATTAGGTCATTTGCAGTGTGAGCAGTAATATGAATCACTTTTCAGGGTGTATGATGAAATTTGTTTCACCTTGAAAAATATTTTGCTTAATTGCATCAGGTTGTTATCACGTTGGACACTATTTTCTCGACTATCGATTAGTTGTCATACGGCCATTGTCTGCGATGAACGTTACTCCAAGGAAGCCTACGAACACACTGGAAAGCCTTACTAGTCAGAAAATCAAAGTACTATAGACTGGCCCGGAAACTTTCCTGTTGTCAATCTGCAATGAACGACTTCGGGAGTGGACATACAAATACTAACTATGCACTGGTTCATATTTCATTGGAAAACACACGAAAAAAAGTAAATAATAACAGAATTATTAACTTTTGTTTCAATTAATTTTCACAGGGGAGTATATATATATATATATATATATATATATATATATATATATATATATATATATAATCGCATATGTCGATATGTCATGATATTTTTGTGTACATTTATGCCTATTATGTTTATAATTATTTAGCTGGGCATATTTGTATTTGAATTATAATTATATTTTTATAGTTGGAGGTATATAAATTGTGTGGATGTGTGCTTTTGTGCATATGTTTATTTCATACATTTTCCCAATATATAATAGATATGGATATATGCCAATAAAATTACATCACCTCACACATAGAATGCAGGTGTTAACGAAACAGGTGTTAACGAAATTGTCAATTTGAGCGCAGCACGCGAAGATTGAGTCATGCTAGAGGTATGAAATAGTATGTATATTTATTAATATACTAGCAGCATGGCCCGGCGTTGCCCGTGCTTGATTCAAAAATCGTACGACTCATACAGCAATCGCTATCACTTGACTTAAAATATTTTTGCTCTTCCTTGCCTTTAAAGGAGTGCCTTTTGCCGTGCTGATGTTGCTACATGCCTTACTTCTTGCCTATCTCACACTGCGAATTTTTTCTAAGCTCTATAATAAACATTAAATCTGAAAAAAGAACTAAACAAAATGAACACAAAACGATCAGCTTTAAAAAAAAGGACTCGTAACTGGAAAAACCGAATGAAAAAAGAATATTAACAACAAATACTTTTTCACGCCCAACCCAGTTCTGCGGAATCAGAATCAACGTTGAGTTTAAGTAAGCGAATGAGCCAATTGGAGTAAAGTGCCATGCAGATTTAAATTTTTCCCACTTGTGACGAATGTAGCTATCGATTTTTTTTGCATGCTAGTTAACATTCGTGTCAGTCAGCTGTTGGCTCTCACGCTGGCCAATAGAATCTTCTTGCCTATTCGTGACAGCCAGCTATAGGCTCTCACTCTGGCCAGTAGAAAATGGCCGCAAACTACATGAAAACTGCCGTAGAAGCATGAAAAAATCAATTATTTCCACTATCGATTAAAGTTGGGAAATTCAAAGTCGGTCTTGGCCTTCCCGCTAACTTGGAGCATGTGCATGTAAATTTTGGTGCAAATCCGTCGAAAATTGCCACCGTGCATTCGTTACACACACAAACACATCCTGCCTTTTATAGATAGATATGTGTGTGTGTGAGAGAGAGAGAGAGAGAGAGAGAGAGAGAGAGAGAGAGAGAGAGTGTGTGTGTGTGTGTGTGTGTGTGTGTGTGTGTGTGTGTGTGTGTGTGTGTGTGTGTGTATGTGCCTGTGTGTCTGTGTGTGGTAAATAAATTGTCATAAAATGTTCAAAGTCTTATTTTCCAACTCCAAGTTTAGCAGCTGCAAGAGGTGGATTCATACCTTTCCCGAGTGTATTGGCTCGTAGTTGAAAATAACGAACCCAATTAGTGAAACGATATAACCTAGTTGCCACTCTACAGGTAGTCGTGTCTCAATAGCCGTTTAAGACAGTTGTGGGGGAGGCTCTTTGATAGTGCGACTCTTTATCTTGAATGGCGAGAATTCAGGGTCGGCACGGTCATGATAAAAAGTTACAAGTTTGAGTGTTTGATGTATTGAAACTCAAAATTTTTTCTATTCCATTGGGCAGTTTAGAGCCATACCCACTAAAAATAACGTTTATACTAATAAGAAATATATATTAAATGTATTTCAATGTGGTGCCATTTCGTCAGGTCCCATTGTTTACAAAAAAAATTCAGTTATGTCGATTAACTGCATTGTGTTTTTCTATGTGTTTCTGATCAACAGGCGCCGATGAAAAGATTCAATGGAGGAATAGCACAAAATAACAAATAAAAAAGATGGAGAATCGCTGTAATATTAATGTAGCCTATAGCTTAAATGGCTCCTTCAGAGCTAAACTAGTGTACATACTAGCAGTAGTAACAATATTGAGGGATTAAGTCGCTTTGTCTTCCGTTGTCCTCAAATGTTTCCAAAAGTTCTTCTTCTTCTTCTTCTTCTTCTGCTCTTAATATTTTTTTTCTTTTTGTCATTTCTTTTAAACTCTATTCCATTTACTCAAACTTGCTAGGTAGATTATACTCTGTTTTCCCCTGTCCTTCTTGCCTTCAGTCTGTTCTGTGAGTATTAAATTCTTTGCTCATTATGTACCCCAGAAATTTCAACTGTCTCTCTGATGTTAAGTGTAAATGTTCTTTTTGTTTCAATTTTCTTCAAAAATTCGTTGTTGCTCACAATTTCTATTCATGGTATTCTCAGCATCCTTCTGTAGAACTACATTTCTATCGCCTCAAGTTTCTTATTCATCTGTGATAAGATGCCCCAGCATTCACTTCCATATAGTACAACTGATATTACATAACAGTTCAGGACTCTTTTCTTTGTTTCTAACGAAATTGTTCTCTTTCTTAATACTTAGCTTAGCTCTTGAAAAGTATATTTGGCTATCGAAATGCACCTTCGAATTTCAGTTTCCGTTCTCTGTTAAAACACTAACCAGATATTTACATTGTCGTACTTACGTGATTTTACTATCTCCAATTTGCATGTTGGGCTGTTCCTTTTGCTAACAACCATGCATTCTGTCTTCTTGCAATTGATGTCTTGTCCTTTCTTCTCGCTTTCCTTCACTACCTTCTGTCGGGGTTATTGTGCCTGCTATCAACACTGTGTCATCTGCATATCTTATATAGTTAAGATTGTGGCCACCAATAATGAATACTAGTAGCACTTCTAATTCTCTCTGAATCGCCTCACTGCATAGGTTGATTAAGTCCCGTGTGCAACCCATTCTGTAGGAGTTCTTGTATTTCCCTTTCTGTCTGCTATCAACGCTGTGTCATCTGCATATCTTATGTTGTTAAGATTGTGGCCACCAATAATGAATACTAGTAGCACTTCTAATTCTCTCTGAATCGACTCACTGCATAGGTTGATTAAGTCCCATGTGCAACTCATTCAGTATTAGTTCTTGTAGTTTCCTTTCCGTATGACATTGTGTCATCTGCATATCTTATATAGTTAAGATTGTGGCCACCAATAATGAAATTAGTAGCACTTCTAATTCTCTCTGAATCGACTCACTGCATAGGTTGATTAAGTCCCGTGTGCAACCCATTCAGTAGGAGTTCTTGTAGTTTCCTTTCCGTATGATATTGTGTCATCTGCATATCTTATATAGTTAAGATTGTGGCCACCAATAATGAATACTAGTAGCACTTCTAATTCTCTCTGAATCGACTCACTGCATAGGTTGATTAAGTCCCGTGTGCAACCCATTCAGTAGGAGTTCTTGTAGTTTCCTTTCTATGTCTGCTATCAACACTGTCATCTGCATATCTTACATTGTTAAGATTATTGTCACCAATAACGAATTCTAGTAAGGCTTCTAATTCTCTCAAAATAGAGTCACTGTCTTCTTATCTGTGTGTGTTTGTGTGTCTTAAAGTCAGTTTAGTTCACTTTATCAGTGACATCATCTGAAGCCCGAGTCTACACTTGGGCATATGAAGTTATCTTCTAGGTCAACCTATTGAATACGCAGGTATTTTTCAATGACAACAATAAAAGAATAAGGACAGAGCAAAATAATACAATGTAATACAAAGCATGGTAATGTGACTATATGGCAATAGCAAAGTAAAGTAATTATAAGACAGTAAAAACGAAACGGTGTCCATACGCAAAAGGGATACAGTCAAGTATACTGTCAAGGTAAGAAAGAAAAAATTGTTGGTAAGAACAAGTTTTGTCCATTTTTATTGACTAAGAAGAAATCCCAGCATGCATCTAGGGAGAGGATTTTTAACTGACCTTCCCAGTGATGCCCATGGCATTTTTGATATTCTGTTGTGACGCCGAGTGCTAAGTATATACTAGGTTCACCATAGATCATTTCTTCTTCAAACAAAGATTTATGGTGGACATAACATTCAGTTCAACCCATGGTATTTCTTTTTTTTACAGTAAGTTTCACCCTTCACAAGGACCGGGGGCTACCCGAGGTTATGTTAAGAGGTAGTTTATACGGATAGGATGGAAATATAACCATTAACTCTAGACTTCAACAGGTTAAGATTGTCGTGATCAGGAAAACATCCTCTTAAAGGGAAGAAGCTGTTCGAGTTGAACTTACTTCTCACCGATGGAATAATACGGAGAGGTTTGCTACTGTGTAAGTAGCATGGCGGGTCCTAGCCGTGAAGATTAGACCTGGCGGAACCAATGTAGTTTGTCCGAGGACTTTCCATCGTAGTAGCAATAGAGCAGTGAGGCTTGACACGTCCCTTCTGTGAGAGTGAGGTTGGAGGTTGAAAAATAATTGGTTACCCACAAGGTAGAAATAATATTACGCCAAGCCCCCGATACTACCTCTCCCGCCCAAATATGAAAACTATTCCATTTTCGGCCTGATCTGGCTCTTATAAATGTAGAGGATAGCATGAGTAGTTAGGTACTTACTGGAACGATACAGGGAGTTGAAAATTTTACCTGCACCTTGAGCAATGGATCGTATGTACGAGTTCCATTTGAGATCAGGTGTGAGTTTGAGATCCAATATTCTCTCAAGGCATGGTGCCTCCTCGAGGGAACATCCGTTCATCGTGATTAGCGGTAGTTCGGGGTTCAATCGGCTGTGATCGAATGTAACTAGTTTGGTTCCTGGCGTTAATCATAAGCTTATGTGTTTATATCTAGTGTTTGTATAGATCTTCAAATCAAAAATGTTACATACCTTCCGCAGCATCAAGAAGAATTATTGGTTTTATCAGTTGAGAGAAATATTAAATCCCTTTTTACCTTAGCGAAAATATCATCAGATACTAAATTTATTCGTGTCCTCAAGGAACATCAATATTTAAAGGATTTCGCAATTACATTGTTTATACGTAATCTAGGATTTTATAAGTATACTGAAACTCTATCGCTAATACCATGATAAATGTCCCAACGAGCTACATTCCTTAGTTTGAGAAGACAATGAACAAATAAGAAACGTTTATAAATTTAATATGTTTCACTTTTATTTAAGCTTCATCAGAAAATGAAATATGAAATAGAAAAAGAAAATTCTGGTATTTTTATTTTTGTGTTTGTTTTTCATTGGTCAGGCAAACCTCATGTATATATGTCTTATCAAGCAGCGTCCGTGTATGTAGTTTATGTGCGTATGTACATCGTAATTCTAGTATGTCTATGCGCGATTCGGTTGATAATGTGTACGTGTTTGTGTACGTTTGAGGTATTTTCACGTATATTTAGTGGATGTTTTGTGTAAGAGTGAAAGAATTTAAGTTACACCTGTTGTGGTTGTAGGTAGATATATCTTCCTTAAGTATGGATTTTACACTATTTACATGCGGATTATTTTCCTCGTCTTCGTTGCTGTAATTACAACCTTCACGTGGGACAAAACAACCTAGTGGATTAAGGCGTTTGTTTGTGAAATTGGTGATATAGTAATTGTGAGTCCAATCCCTGGACCGATCAGTATGAACTTGGACTTATTGGAAACATGCGAGCAATAACAAAACAGTACTAAAAATAAGATCTAGGCGAGATATCCCTAGAGATGGGCAGTGGAACGAGAACAATTTACCCCTGTAGATTAAATAAAAGCTTCAGTTCGGAATTCCCTGTAACTCCTCACCTCAGAAATTCCTTAGATCCACCAGTTCAGTCCTTTAAAGCAAAGACCCACCATACCGTATCCACAGGATCGAATAATCCTTATTCTCTCCGCAAGAAGGAAATTCTACTCAGATAACTTCTTCCTGAGAACCGTTACTCTGTGGAATAGATTCCAGAGAAGATGCTTTCCCGATTACTATAATCTTAACTGCTGCAGGTTATGGGTAAACCGTTTTCTATCCTACATATCCTCATAATCTGCACTTAATCGATTCCTAATCGAAAAAAGGTTCGCGATCGACATTAAATTCGATTCACCTCCACGCCTGGTATTTCCTGACGTTAATCATAAATTATCTTTCATATAAGAAAGAATTCTGTTCTGTAAATCATTGAAAGTAAAAAAAAAAAATTCAACGAATACTAACACAAAAAAAGAACAAATAAAAATCAATGTATTAGCGGCTTTCTATCCTTTACTTAATGATTTGTATTGCCGTGATAACGGAATCTTTCATTAGTAAGTAAAGAAGATCAGGCTACGTGACCGATAAATACATAAATCTTCATTGTACGCAGATGACATACGGTGTTGATGGCAATCAGGAATAGAAAACTGCAAGATAGATAAATTGTTGGTTGTTTTTGTTTAATGCCGAAATCAAAATAATTTGTACTCAATTTTATTTATTTATTTTAAGATAATAATGGTTTTCAGGATATAAATCTTTCTAATTAATCCATGGATGGGGTGAGAAGAGATGGATTTATACATTTCCCAAGGGTATTTGCACGTAAATATATATATATATATATATATATATTTATAGAATTGGAAGTCGGCTCTCCGATTTATAATTTCGAGTCATTAACAATTACACCATCCGTACAATTACACCATCATCTAACATTTCCAAGCGGTCACCCATCTAGGTACTGACCAGGCTCGACGTTGCTTAACTTCAGTGATCGAACAGGGACCGATGTTTCAACGGGATGTGGCCGTAAGTTATTCCTAGATTAAGTGATAAAGGAAAGCGGGAAGAAAGGACTAATCATCAGTTGTCAAAAAGCAGAATGTATTGTCGTTAGAGGGCCGGTTCAAGATGTTAGTTACGGATTGTTGACGGTAAAAATCAAACAAGTGCAGTAATGTATCTATCTGGGAAGGGATATATTGAAAAAAGAAAACGTCAGTTTAAACTGACGCCAGGAATATAGTGATTAAAATTTCCTCTTTTTTTCCTTCCTTATATTGGAGATATTTTGCTTGAAGCTTGTATTTTTTCTTATTTCAAATGAAAACTTGCCAAAATTAAAGTTTATAATTATAGTTCAGATATCAGAAAAAAATGAGTCGTCAGTTTGAACAAAACCAACGTTTTATAAACATTTCTTTTTCTTCCATATATTGTGAATATTTTCCATAAACTTTGTATTTTCTTGGTTTCAGATCAAAATGTGGACATTTTCCAACGTAGATAAGTGAAATTTTCACTTTCCAAGATTATAATTTATATATATGGAAAAAGAAGGTGTCAGTTCAAACTGAAGCTTGGTGTATATGTGTTTAAACTGATGCTTTCTTTTACTTTAATTTTTTCAATTATTATAACCATTTTGGTAAAGTTCGTATTTTCTTGATTTAAGATGAAAACTTGGAAATCTTGCAATATATTTCAGTGAAATATTTGCCTTACAAAATTATAAGTTACAATATGGAAATAAAAATAAAGCTTAAACTGATGCTAGAAGATATGGTTTTATGGCCGACTTACTTTTATTACAGGGTAACGTTCAAACAAAATAGTAATTGGTTGCTGACAACGAAGCGAGGAAAAAACAGATGTTTTTTCTTCCATTTACTAATTGTACTGTTTTTGGAGTCTTTTTATACACAAGTTACACATTTATAACATAAAAGAATATTCCCGAAAAATAATCAACAATTAACACACATATATATACACAGACGTACACATTAACAGTTAAAGACAGGTGCAGTCATATAAAGGTACAAGTTTTGTTTTGTTTTTTCTTTTGTTTATGAATGCATCAAAACCAGCAACGCTTCACTGTATATGTGTTAAGCAACTAATTTTAATGAAATTAAACAAGTTGATGTGCGCAAATTGTTGTAGCCTGTAGACACTAAATGCAAACATTTTACTCTTTTCTTATGAGATAATTAATCACTGCTTCTTCATTCTTACCTCTCATTGTTTTAGCTTCAATCAAAAGTTAGTTCACGAATCTATTTTCTTTCAGACGTACACATTAGATATTGTTTTATTGTGTGTTTCCAGCAGCAATTGGAAACTTACGCGTGGAGGTCACAGATCAGTGTCCTTGAAATCGAGAGGAGCAACTCAAGATCCTAGTGATTACATGGTCGATTACGATTTTGCTTCTAGCTGAGGAATGATCGTGAGGTTAGCAAAGGCCAATATAGGAGCAGGTTACAACACAAAGGATGATCACAAGCCAGGAGATAAAGACGAGAGACAAGATGGTGGTAGCGAAAGGGAAAGTAGGAGGGAGTAGGGGAACAGTAAACACGAAACCACTTTAAATGAGATAACAACAAATAAAATGACCTCCGTCCTTGGCTACACCCACTCGATGATTCGGTTTGATTGGGCAGCCGACCTAGAATATTTTAATCAGTAAAACAGAGGCGTGGCTAAATTGTCCCAAAGATTCAACTGCCACAGTTGCGATTTGAATCCTTATTCCAATTTCTAAAATGGACCCAGGATTTCTATCTAAAAATTTTGATTAATAGATCAGCTTAGTAAGAGATATTCGGGTTAGCCGTCGGTAGTGACTGCTAAATTTCGGCCTTCACTGGATGCCCTATAAATATGGTATTTTGCCAAAGCTAAGCTAGAGAAAGTAAATTCAAATAGGCGTCTCGGCATTGGGTATTGGTTCAGCAAAGGAATCCGTTTGATGAGTATTGCTGAATAGTGAGTTTGATCCACACTGGCTGTAGCATACATGTTGTCTTCTTCCAAAACTCGGTTAAGCTTGGTATATTTCAGTACCTCGTGATCCAATAATGGGTAACGAGAAAGTCTCGCTGACCATGAGGAGTGAGTTCGGTCCTCATGGTCAGTCGCATTGCTGTAGCGTTGTGCAAATCTAATCTAAGCTTGTTATATTTCAGCAACTCGGCATCGATAATGATAATGGATAACGAGATAGGTTGACCATTAATAGTGAGTTCTGTCCTCACTGGTTTTCACATACTTGTGGCCTTGCGCAAAAGCTAACCTAAGCTTGTTATATTTCAGCACCTAAGTGTAGTGTAATTCATAACGATATAGACAGGTTGACAATTAGTAGTGAGTACAGTCCACACTGGGTGTCCCATACTTGTAGTCTTGCGCAACAGCTCAGCTAAGCTTGTCATATTTCAGCACATCTTCATCGAGTAATGGATAACAAGATATTCAAGTTGACAATTAGTAGTGATTTCAATCTTCACTGGGTGACCCGTAGTAGTGGCCTTGTGAAAGAGCTAATCTAGGCTTGTTATATTTCAGCACCTCGGCATTGAGTAACTGATAACGAAATAGTCAGGTTGACTATTAGTAGTGGGTTCAATCCTCACGGTGTGTCCCAACTCTATGGCTTTGTGCAAGAGCTAAGCTAAGCTTTCAGTATCTCGGCATCGAGTAATGAATAACAAGATAGTCGGGTTGACTATTAGAAAGTGAGTTCGGTCCTCAATGGGTGTTCCATACTTGTGACCTTTTGCCATAGCTAATCTCAACTTGTTTTATTTCAGCACCGCGGCATCGAGTAATGAATCATGTTGATTATTAGTAGTGAGGCCAATCCTCACTGAGTATCCCATACTTGTACCCTTCTGCAAGAGCTTATCTCAGCTTGTTATATTTCAGCACATCGGCATTGTGTAGTGGATAATGAGATATCAAATTGACCATTAGTAAAGAATTCGGTCCTCACTAGGTTTCCCATGCTTATGGCCTTGTTCAAGAGCTAAACTCTGTATATTTCAGTCATCGGGTAATGGATAACTTGATAGTCATGCTGACCTTTACTATTGCGTTGTGAGTTCGATCCTCAGTGGGTGTCCCAGACTTTTGCAAGAGCTAATCTCGACTGAAAAAATAAAAAATAAATCAATTTTAAGGCGTAAAAGTCTCACTTTTATTTCTTGGTGAACATAAGGCTTTTGATCTATGAATCTTCTACTGTGTGACCTAGAAAAATTCATTTCATTTTCATTTTCAACGTGTTTCATCTGAAATCCTGAGTATATCTTATATGTTGCAACATCCTGACAGATGATATCTCCTCTGATGTAAGTCTAACAGCTCAAAGGGTAAAACTGGCTTGTAACTTTCAATACCTCCAAAAAACAAGTTAGCACTGCTACATCATCACCGAGTAGACTCTGAATTTTCTACATAATGAATGGTTGTACTCTTAATGAGTCTCTTTGCCTTGGACATCTGCTGAGACTCAAGTTCAAGTTTAATTATAGTCATTTCTTGTTTTATGTTCAGCTGTACTTCTAGTCTGCTTTTTTATATACAGTGAGGTTTTCTACTATAGATAAAGTTCTTTTTTATATTTTGTCCTGTACTGATATCTTGCTTTAAATATTACATGCTTTTTTAATACCTGTCTTGTCATAGCAGATTCCCTTAAATTTTTATCTGCGATTCATCATGACTTCCTGTTAGAGAGATTTGAATGGTTTCCCGTTGCCTTCTCAGCAGTTTCAGTGTTTTCTTTCTTCTTCATTGGCTGCCACACAAGTTTAGAGAGACTAGTCTCTCCTATTAAACTAGGTACCTCCAAAGAATTTCAAAAAATAAATGAGTATACAATGATGAGAAAAGGGTCCAAACTTGATAAAAACAAAATTTTATCGTCAAAATGTCATTATTAAGAGGAAAGACCAAATTATTTTTTGATTATTTTATTAAACTTTTTAATTTTATACCACATTCGAAATTTTGGTTAAAAATCATGTTTTTCTTGCGTCATTGACTGCATCAAAGATTACTATTAGGAATTTTAACGTCCTTTTTGCTGGAAAATCACTTTGATTTGGAAATTCTTGTAAAGATCAAATAATTGTTGGATGACATTTTCAGAACTTATTCACAAATGAATGAAATTGTTTTTTAATTTTCTTGAGAAAATCTTGGTAAATTTTTTTTTACATCTGCTACCGCCACTTGATTTTATAAAATTTCAAGAAATTAAAATTTCAGTCTCTTCATATTTATATAAGTTAAAAGCAGGACTCCTTGCTTGGAGAATTAAAATTATCAATTTGTTTCTGTCAAGCAGAATCACGATTTACCGAAAATTTACTCTGAATTATAAAATTAAAATTGCAATAAAACTATGACATTATTTAGTTAGAAAAGCTTTTAATTGCTTTTATATTAAGGATACTATTGTCTTACGAAAAAAAAATTCGATGAATAATTAATTTTTGCAAAAATTGTTTTTATCTTTTAATTTTAATTAGAAAAGTTTTAAGTCTCAAATCTTTTAAAATTCTGTATTAATTTCAGTCTTTTAGATGATATTATTATTTAGTGAAAACATTATTTACTAATCATAAATAGAAAAGGTCAATACAAATCAAACACCAATATTTTTATTTTTTTTATTAGTCTATAAACGTTCCGATTTTTGTAAGTACGGACGACCATACGCGACATTATCAGAAAAAAGAGCCATAGCTATTAATATAGTAAATTTAAAGCCAAAATTTCTAAAATTCAATAAAACATTCGATTACGGAGAATATTTTCCAAATTTTTTAAGATTACTGAGTACTTAAAATTATCTAAGAAAAACTGCTAACGTAATTTTATTCAATTATGTTTTACAGATAAAGTCATCACGCTGTCAGAACGTCAACACAGCAACTGTCTGGTTAAAAATGCATTTCTGCAATATTTTAAACTTAAAGTAAATAATAGTTGTTTCAAATCAGATTAATTATACTTTAAATCAGCTAATATTCCTCAAATAAAATTTCAGAAAATTATATTTTATTTTTGGAAGATTTTTTTAAATAAAGAGAATTACATAGCGATGAAGGACGTTTAAAAACAGGTATTTTAGCAGAAAAAAAAGAAAATATTTTTCAAATTTTTGGACATTTATTTTAAAAATATAAATAACATTGTAACTCGATAGCTATTTTGACTGATTTAAAAACTGTTTAAACACATTCATTCAGGAATAAAAGTTGATTCGAAAATCGAATATTATTTTCTGAACAACCTAATACAATAAAAAAACTCATCTTACTGAAATAGAGGGCGTCTTTTATGTCGCCAAATAGGATGTTTATTTTTATTTTTTTAACTCTAGCTATTTTATTAATGGTAATTAATCCATAGTCTTCATAAATTAAAGTCTGAAATTCTAATTTCGTAAATGGTTTCGCAGACGACAATGGAGATGATGTAGTCGAGAATGATGTCAATAGCTTTGCTTCACTTAAGTGCATTAAAATGGTACCTTATACTCTGTTTAATTTCTTTTAGTGTACTCACAATGACCTTGTGGAGCAAAATCGCTGGTCTGCAAAGCATAAGAAAAGAACGCTTATCAATCAATGTTCGCTTAATGCTCAAAGTCAACTCCCTCACACCCCGATCAAGACGTTAAATAGCATACTGACTATGGTGTACTTTCCTCCCCAGAAAAATAAAACAACAGTTAATGATAGGAGTTGCTCAGATCGCCGTTTTAACCACCATAACAAGCTATTTGGCTTCTGCAATGCAGAAAAGTGGTGCCACCAGCTGCGAAACTCTTTGTGGACGGACAATCGGTCATGGTGAGGGTAGCTATTTCAATTGATGTGTTCTGCATTTGTCGTCGATAAATTGCCCCTTTTCACCCACCCCGCAATAAATAGATAGGATAAATCAGCAATTTCTCCGCAATGCTACCCTCAGTTCAAAGAAGTAAACTAATTATGCACTTTTAAAAATGTCGGCTCTACGAGCTAGACAAATCGCTTTCTGGTGCAACGGGTCGCACTAATTGATACAGTCATTTCTCCGTCCTCTTCGCCTCTCTCATTTTGCACACGGCAATCAGATCTTTCCTACTATGCAAACGTGTTCTCCTATGTGCCGTGTCCCTTCATGACGTTGGCGATCATGGTTCTTCACAATTCCCTATCCTTGGCATCTCTTAGTAAAGTTTGTCTTTTTACTATCTTTCCTAAACTCTGTTATGCCATCCATTTAAAGTATAAGTATGTAATGCGTTGTTTTTTATCTGTCCTTTTTGCCTGCAATCTGTCCTGTGAGTGTCAAATTTTCCAAGCCATCGTTCCTCGTTATGTGCCCTATAAATTTCAACTGCCTATTTCTGATGTTATGTATAAATGTCCTTTGTGTTTCCAATTTCCCTAAAGTTTCATCGTTGCTCACGTGTTTAGTCTATAGTATTCTCAGTATCCTTCTGTAGAACCACATTTCTGCTGCTTCATATCTCTTCATCTGTGAGGAGATTGTCCAATATCGACTGCTATATAGGAGTACTAATATTTCGTAACAGTTCAGTACTATTTTCTGTTTTGTTGCTTTAAGGCTCTTCTTCATCTGTGAGGAGATTGTCCAGCATTCACTGCCATATAAGAGGACAGTTCTTTATTCTTTTCTTTGTTTTTGTTACTTCAAATCTCTTCTTCATCTGTGAGTAGGAGATTATCCAGCATTCACTGCCATATAGGAGGACTGATATTACATAACTGTTCAGTACTCTTCGTGTTGCTTCTAGTCTCTTCTTCATCTGTGAAGAAATTGGCCAGCATTCACTGCCATATAGGATGACTGATATTACGTAACAGTTCAGTACACTTTTCTTTGTTTCTAACGAATTTTTTCTGTTTCTTAATATTTTTTATTTTTCGCTATCCCAATGCTTTTTCGAATTTCGGTTTCGCATTTTCCGTCCTTTTACCCAGATATTTAAATTTTTATATTTGCTTGATTTTGATATCTTTAATTTGTAATTTGCATGTTAGACTGTTACTTTCGCTGACAACCATATATCCTGTTTTCTTGCAATTGATGCTTAGTCCCTTCTTCTTGCTTTCCTATACTACATTCTATAAGAGTTCCTGTAGGTTAATTTCTGTGTCTGCTATCAACACTGTGTCATCTGCATATCTTATGTTGTTAAGATTGTGGCTATCAATAATAAATCCTGATAGGACTTCTAATTTTCTCAGAATCCCCTCATTGGATAGGTTGAATAATCCGGTGAGAAGATACATAATTTCTGCTAATCTTAATCCGGCTCAATCTCGTATCAATTAAATCTTTCATTTTTATTATGTAGTCATCGTGTTATTTTTTTTTTTTTTTTTGTCGGCGGATGTATAAAGCGCATTCTTATTTTGAAGACGAAGTTTTTTGGGGGAAAGGGTTAATTCGTATTTGAAAGATTTTTATTGAACAGAAATTAAGAGTTGATATTTTAAAATTGTTTAGCCATTGTTCTAAATGGAAAAGAGCTCAAAAGACTAAAATAAGAAAATATCGTAAATAAAAACAGGTTTACCTTTATTTTATTTTGATTCAAAAACCTACAAAATCCTCATTGCTTTCACGATGACTTGGAAAGAAACCAGACATTTCATCATCAGACCCAAACAAAAAGCAAACGACATGGTACACACTTCGTCCCATCCATTGTGTTATTGATACAACGTTTTTTAAATGACTTAATCACTATATTCAACGAATTCGAATCCAGTCGTCCTGAGTATGACGACAGTCTGCATCCAGCAACAAAGCTTCTGACTGGGAGATTAGATTTTATAGAAAATGATTGGGAGGTTAGATTTTATAGAAAATGACAATTCAAAACTAAAAATATAAAAACACACTTTTCTAGTAAAATTGCCAACAATATATTTTATGATCTAGAAACTATATATCTAAAAAATAAACATACCTTTACTCTGAAAATATAAAATTATGTAAAAAATATCTGTAGTTGAAAGCATAAAATTGAATTCAAAATATTTAGAGTTTGGCATTAAATAACCCATAGAAGTTGATATGCCGCTAAACAAAATCTCTAACACATTCGCCCCAGCCCCTCAACCTCCCGCGTCTTACTCTCTGGGTTGAGGCGTCTGCTCGGTCCCAACCGAAATTAAGGGAGTGGTCATAGGTCCCCTGAGCATCCGTAGATTATTCGACCGGTCCGCTACTTTAATCCTGCTTCCTGCCCACGTTGTGATTTGTTTGATCCAGCAAGCGGAAGTGATGTTCGTCCATTCACGGTCGACTGAAGATGTAGACACGGCTGGGAAGTCAGCGCTAAGAAATTTAGAATGCAGTAAAAAAAAAAAATTAATATCTGCAGAAAGCCGGACAACCAACTAATCAATAGTTTAATTGTTAATGTCTTTTATATAGCAGAAATGAATAGTATAGAAAAGAAACGGGTTACAGAAAAGAAAAGTATTTAACGTAAAAACTCATACACTGGATTCTAGACAGAGAGAGAGTGTTTGTGATTAACTTGTTGTTAAATCGTCTCAGAACGATATAAGACTCTTGCGATGGAGGGATAAAGATTTATGTGCGGGGCTTAAAGTTATGGTGGCGTTCCTCCTCCCAACGCTTGCCCGGGCCAATTCTCGCTTCTCTCTTCAAGAATTTTCTTCAGTCTGCCTTTTTCAGCATAACTACGCGTTTATATAGATAAACCCGACTGGTTATAACTGACCCTCGGCCCTACTACTTCGCACGCGATTATTACGGGGTTCTGTCTGCTTCAACCAAAATCATGTGAATTCCAAAGTTCCTTCTAGCTTACCCAGCTCTATTTCAATTTTGAATCGATAAAAATTGTTTCGACCATTTTCATTGTCTTCTGATGACCCAGATTCAATGGGTACAACTTCTGCCCTAGATCCGATTTCCCCATCAGTAAACAAAATGCTCTGATTTAATTTCGCTATTCAAATCTACTCCAATTTCACTAAAAAAAAATTACGCGTGTGTGTGTGTGTTTTCCATACTCTCTCTCTCTCTCTCTCTCTCTCTCTCTCTCTCTCACACACACACACACACACACACACACACACACACACAAATCAACCAACCAATCGAATCCAGTCAGTATCTAGATAAGTAGTGGTCTGCTTGGGTTCACCGGATACTATAAGTAACCTCGTACAATCCAAAATTTTTAAACAGTCTATGGAGGCATACAAAACTTTATTAAGGCTATAAAAAACGCACATGTTGAAATTGTATATAACTATATACAGCAACAAATATTTGAAGAAAAAAGCAACGAACAGGGAGAAGAATAACAAGGATAATAAAATAAATCACTGTAAAGAGGTGAATCGAAACAACAACAACAAGCAAGAAATTAACAAAAAAGGGAATAACCGGTTTTTGATCCTCGCTCTTCAGAGACAATTGCGGGCAAAGTGTAAACTGTGTTCACGACGTTTTAAAAAAAAACAATATATTAAGAAAAAACGAAACTGCTCTCTTTTCATCAACTTTTTTTTCCTTCTATCAGCATGGCTGATGCTAACCTCCAGGAGGATGACTCATTGCACTTTCTCGAGCTAACGCTTTCTGCTGACATAAAGTGGAAACACTATATTGAGTCAATTGTTAGGTCGGCTGCTAGGAAAGTTGGGCTAGACAATTTTTCTCGTCTGATTCTATCTTTTACTTTTATAAGTCTACAATTCGTCCATGGTTTGAATATTGCCTTCATATTTGGTTTGGTGCTTCTGCTATGTATTTAGAGATTCTTGGTAAAATTCAAAGAAGAATCTGCAATGTTATCGGTCTTGCTCTGACATCTCGGTTTCAGAGATTTTCTTATCGCTGTGACGTAACTTTCTTGTACCTTTTCTATAAATATTTTCATAGTAATTGTTCTGACGAGCTTTCTTCTTTGGTATCTGTTGTGGTAGGATCCACCTAATTTGCATAGTGAAGTACCGACTATATAAATATGGTTGGTACCGGGAAGACATGAGAGGCGAATCAAGAGATTCACTAGAGACTCTGCCCGACTGCGACTAAGTCAACACATTCTCCAGGAACGGTCTTCCCAGGAATATACAAAAGACTATATGTAAATATTGTGTACACTTTCTTGTTTCAATACATTTTGTTCTAAGTACATTTTGTGTTGCATTATTATTCCATGCATTAGTCAAGTTTCAACAGTATCGACATTACGAATGTTAACGCAGTGCTAGATTGGCAGATAGGTTTCATCATTTTACAGTTGAAATAGCTAAATGTAACCGTAAGATCTATTCTAGTCGTTTCTTCTCTCACACTTCTAGAATGTGTCACTCACTCTCAACTTCCTGATTTCCTGCCAATTACGATCTTTAGAAATTTAAATGCAACGTCAATCGCCATCTTATGTCCTATTTTAATCCTGTTCTTTTTTATTGACCTTTCTTCTCATTAATGTTTTCTCGTTTTTTTTTTCACTCTCAGCATCCTCTTGAGTTTTAGTGGCTTTATCGCCTTGCTTGGAGTTAAATGATTAAAAAGAAACAAACATCTGAACTTCGTCAGTTAATATCAGCGTAAGGGTGTGTGTCTTCGAACGTGGATTTTCTCACTAGGATGTGAGAGACAGTCCATTTCCTCTCGGGTGGCACGTTTATATATCTTCCTGTCATCCGGTTATCCCCCGTGTGCACAACCAGGATGTGAGTAGCCACTAACATTCCTTGAAGCGCGAATCTAAACCTGGAGGCTACGAGGTTATCTTCCATGTCAAACCTCTAATGCAACTGGTTCCCCTGACGCTCTGGTGTGACGCTGAGTGCAAAGACTACGTTTTATCTCTTATCTCAATGCATTAGGAAATTTGATATGTTTTTGTATTAGATACATTGTACAAGACAGAAATTGTGTCTGCGTTTGTTTCCTTTTCATGGAAGAGTGCACATCGCTGGTGAACTGGAAGTTATCTGGGAGTGGGCTATAAATTACTAAGGGGAGTCGTACTGTGCAGACGGAAAAAATTGTAGCTGATAGAAGGTACACAAGTTGATACCCGATCAGTATCGATTGGGTCACCACGGAGAGGGGTATGATGTTGAAAGACTAGAAACCCCTAATGAACCTCAGCTAGAAACATCACCGATGATATGTACCAAAGCATCCAATAGATGTATTTTACGAAACGGAATGGAAAATATATTCAAACTTGAATTCTATTTATGAATAATTACATGCGGAATATGGATGTTTTTTTTGCTGTATTCGATAAGTAAAAACAGTGTAAAAAATATAAAATGTTACAAAAAAGCTACTCAATGAATAAGATCTTACAACATTTGTTAGGTCATAATTAATCAAAACAAAAAATAGATAAAAGTGTATATAACACAATACTTCTGGGCACAAATTATAAGACAAAATGCTTTAAATTTGCATCGTTTATAGAAAATCGCACTAAAACTACTGCACTGTATAACACATTACACCATAAAATTGTTTAGTATAATTTCCCGTTGAAGTTTAAATGAGGGTTTTATTTGATGTCACAATAATTTAATAGTAATAATGTACTTGTGCCTTGCATCTTGTTCATATACAGTTTGTAAAGCTTCAGTAAATTATAAATTTCCTAAGTCTTTGCTATAAGGCTTTCACTGTTCACCGGAAAGAAATTCCAACGCTACGAATTTGAACCTAAACTTAATCTTTAATCTCGTTTCGGATCTTTTCTGTTAATTCACACCAAAATAAAAAGAATTTATCTCTATCTATAAAAGGCAGGATGTGTTTGTGTGTGTAACGAATGCACGGTGTCAATTTTCGACGGATTTGCACCAAAATTTACATGCACATGCTCCAAGTTAGCGGGAAGGCCAAGACCGACATTGCATTTCCCAACTCCCATCGATAGTGGAAATAATCGATTTTTTCATGCTTCTACAGCAGTTTTCATGTAGTTTGCAGCCATTTTCTACTGGCCAGAGTGAGAGCCTATAGCTGGCTGCCACGAATAGGTAGGAAGATTCTATTGGCCTGCGTGAGAGCCAACAGCTGACTGACACGAATGTTAACTAGCATGCTAGCATGCAAAAAAAATCGATAGCTGCATTCGTCACAAGTGGGAAAAAATTAACTCTGCATGGCACTTGACTCCAATTGGCTCATTCGCTTGCTTAAACTCAACGTTGATTCTGATTCCGCAGAACTGGGTTGGATGTGAAAAAGTATTGTTGTTAACATTCTTTTTTCATTCGGTTTTTCCAGTTACGACTCCTTTTTTAAAGCTGATCGTTTTGTGTTCATTTTGTTTAGTTCTTTTTTCGTAACAGATTTAATGTTTAGTATAGAGCTTAGAAAAAATCGCAGTGTGAGATAGGCAAGAAGTAAGGCATGTAGCAACATCAGCACGGCAAAGGGCACTCCTTTAAAAGCAAGGAAGAGCAAAAATATTTTAAGTCAAGTGATAGCGATTGCTGTATGAGTCGTACGATTTTTGAATCAAGCACGGGCAACGCCGGGCCATGCTGCTAGTATTTACTAAAATTCACACTAAATTTTCCCAGGGCGAGGCCCTTCCATTGCCATTCGATTGGGTTGACCTTTGCGATCGTCCTAAATGTGGGCGACTCGGGTGCGCTATTTCTAATTGTTGGGTCTACATTCGCGCTCACCCGATATACAAACCAAAAGAGATTTTTAAATTTTTTTTTAATTGAAAAAAATTTATTGTAAGTACCTCTAATATCATCCGCACTTACGAAATTTGAATAACTCCTTGATTTTGTTTTTTGTTTTTTTTTCATTCTGAGTCAAGGTAAACGAATTTTGATTTAAAATTTATAATTTCAAGAGTGTCAAAAATTAATAAAAAACAAATTTTAACTTGAAATTTATAATTTCTTGGGGTGAATTAATATTTGCGATAAATAACTTAACATTATTTGGGGTGAATTAACAGAAAAAGATCCCTTGTTTCCTCAAAAAATGGTAATGATTTGAAAAAAATATTTGTGGCATTATCATGTCAAACCCCAACTTTGAGTATTGTGTGAAATACCATGATACCAAAATCGATCTGCCTTATTTAGATGAATCAAATTATCTTTTCTTGTGAGGAAATTTCAGAATTAAACATATACCGAGAGGATTCAGGAAAATTATGACTTTGACAATCCCATTATAATGATCCTTACTTGGGGACAAATACAGTTGTTAGCCTCTTGCGAAGGGAACTTCTGTGATATTATTTTGTCGTTTCAACTCCTTCTCGGGTGTTGAGACATAAAGAAAATTCATCCAACCTTTACTATCTTCCTCACCTATTTCAGTTTTTGCCTTGAGCAACGAGAATGAAAGCAAATTTCTTTCTTTCATTAGCATTAATACTAAACTGGATGAAACAAACGGATCGAATTCAATATATGTGTGCCTCCGGAGGTGATAAACGTAACAATGTTTGGTATAAAGATGCAATGTCTTAGTATCTAAGTCGACCAAGCCAACACAAAAGGACAGCTTCACTATTCCAGTAGCGTATCAGTCCGTGTAACCCGATTGAGTATCTTAGTAAGCGTGGAACACGATTGACGAGCCAGTGATAGTGGTAGACTCACCCCAGGCAGCATAAGAACTTGAGAATAGCATGAATAAGGAGACCGGTTCTCATGGCTAACTCAGTTTCCTACATTGAATATTACCAGGCAATTTTCTAAGCTGTAATAAAAGCATATCTAATGCAACCGGATCGCAAGAGAGAAGATCGAATTTGATAATTCAAACAGAAGAAACTTTCAAATCTATGAATGGCAGTGGACTTAATTTGCATGATTCTTGATAAAATCTAAAGAATAATCTGCAATTTCATTGATCCTATCCTGGCAACTCGGCTTCAGTGACTTTCTCAGCGTCGCAACGTAGCTTCACTGGGCCTTTTCTATAAATACTTTCATTGTAATTGTTCTGATAAACTCTCCTCTTTGGTACTTAGACTTTATGTATTTAAGCGTAGTACTAGATTGGCGGCAAAGTCTCATCATTTTACAGTTGAAATACCTAGATGTATACATAAGCTCTATGCTAACAGATTCCTCCCTCGCATTTCTCTCTTGTCGAACTCTCTTCGTGCTTCTTACTTTCCAGTAAAGTTTGATCTTTAATTTAAATACAATGTATTCTATTACTGTTCTCACTTCTTAATATTTTTTCTCATATTCGGTCACCCCTTGTGTCCTAGTGGGTTTATTGCCGTGATTGGGGTGAAATGCTTATATATATATATATATATATATATATATATATATATATATATATATATATATATATATACTAAGAAATATAGTTTTAGGGAGTGCTATATTTATAGGATAATGTGATCAATATCAGAGATAGAGCGTATATGTATATAAAAGTGAACATTGAAGTCAACACTATATAGACACAACCGTCAGGCCAGACGATTGCTTCTAGCATGAAGCAGTTTGTCGCCTCTGAGTGTTGACTTATATATATATCCTAAGTGAGTCAGCTTACCCTGAATATCAATTTAGGTGTAACCTTAGTGGGTAGTTTCTGGCTCACTGGGATTTTTTATACTCTGCTCTATTTAGTATATTCAGCACTTTACTTTATTTTTCTCATTTTACTTGATTTAATATATATATTATTTTACTTGATTTTTATTATTATTTTTTTTATTTTAATATTTAATATTGATTTTAATATATTTTTATTTACAAATTGTACTATCCGTTTTTTAACACCAGCCGAGTATAGACATTAACATATATATATATATATATATATATATATATATATATATATATATATATATATATATATATATATATATATATATAGGGAAAAGATTATAGTTGTTCCAATGAGAGAAAAATGTATATTTTAAAAAAAGAGAAAAACCGCAAACGTTTTTGGTTATAATGCGGATTTGTTTTAGTGTATATATTATATTTTATTCTTCATATATATATCATAAAATGGAGTTCTTGTTCTTTCTCTCAGTAACTATATATATATATATATATATATATATATATATATATATATATATATATATATATATATATATATATATATATATAATACTTTTTTTATAGATACAATAAGTAAATGCACTGTTTTTAATTAAATAGTATTAATTACACTTAGGGGCCTGGATGTCCGAGAAATTTAATCGAAAATGGGCATTCTCCGACAGGAAGAAACAAAAAATATATTATAATAATAATATATAATAATAATATATAATAAAACATATAAAAATAGACATATATATATATATATATATATATATATATATATATATAATTGTGTATTTGAGCAGTAATCCCTCTTTTCGTATCGTTAACGACGACTGACAAGGTACTGCGATTAAGCTTTTTATGTAACTTTTCGTGAGTTCGTATAAGTGATTTCTTTTATGGACACAAAGTGTGTAAAAACTGTTCAACAGTTCTGCATATCCGAGCGCTTTCGGATAGAGTCCAAAAGTGTCTCAGCTTCTTCCCACGAACCACTGTCTTGTGGAACTGACTTCCAAGAGGCTACTTCCCCGATCACTACAATGTTATGGTGTTCAAGTCTATGCCTAACCGTTATCTTCCGCACATATCCATACAAGGTGTACCTCTTACTCTCTAATCCTCTACATCGAGTGGCCCTCAGGCCTTGTTCAGGGTGAACACCACAGTAAAAAATAACAAAAATGTTTATACTTCGGTGTGTTCTTCTAATTATCAAACGTTGTTTGGAAAGAAATGAAAACCTGGAGATGCTAATTCTGGTGAGTATGATTGATGCGGTAAAAATTCCCACCCTAACGATCTGATTTTATTTTGCAGATTGAGCCTTTGCATTGCCATGCTGGAGAATAGCACCCTTTTTCTGTTTGCCAAATTGAGACACTTTCGACGTAACGCTTCGTTTACATGACGAAGTTGTTGGCGTGATGGTCCTTCCATATTCCACATCTTGTAATGGACGACATCTTTCATATTCCACCAGACGCAAAGCAAAGACTTCTGTTAATGATTACTGGTTTTGGTATAAGCACTGATTTCTCGTTTTGTAACAACTACCGTCTTTTACGTTTTATATTGACATGCTAAACTCATTTTTCATAATCTGTAATGCAAAAATAAAAGTTTGGCATTCCTAATTAAAAGAATGCTGCAGACCGTGAAACCCAAATTCCCTCTTTGTAAGTTTTCACAGTTAAACTCTTGAAAGCCCAAGAAACGACATACTGATAAAATACATGATAAACTCATTCTAGACAGTTTCCTACCATTAAACTTCGATTCTATATTGGTTGATTGCCTCATAAGTGATAGAAGAGAAATATATAATTACATTCCAAATTTCCTAATAATTAAATATAATTAATTAGAATGCAAGAAGATACTTTGTTTTTGTTTTTTACACTGATATTCACCCTGTACAAGAGCCACTCAAGGTAGAGGGTTCCGGAGTAAGAGGCACTACCCCAAGCAAGAGGTTAATGACGCAAGGAGAGACCAGAAGTGAAAGAGAAGGAAAAGTCTTTAGAAGGAACCAGAAACCCAATCCTAAACAGGAAACAATGGTAAACCTATACTCCTGCTCAAAAGACTGGGGATGAGAATGAACTGGGTGATAGGCGAACATCTACTACTATTGAGAAAAGAATAAGTAATTCAATAATAAATAAAAGTTCAGGGTTTTAGGCGGAGACGTTAGAAGTATAGAGTTGTAGTAGACCTTAGAGGGACAAGCCTCTACTCCTGTTCGAAAGACCGAGGAAGAGTATATCGTGAAGGAGGATAGCAGGAGGAGTCAGATACTTGCTGGAGTGGTAGACTAGTTCATGAGACAGGCACATCCGCAGGAGATGCATGCATCGATAACCTGGACTGAATCGTCCGGAGATACAGCTGTAACATTTTCTCTCGTCATTGCATCGAGAGGACCCACCGAGGACTACTGCACAGTCCAGAACCCATTCACAAAATGGCAGTACAATAGCGCCGATATGACTGTCTCATGAACTAGTCTATCGCTCTAGCAAGTACCTGACCTCCTGCTATCTTCTTTCCTCAATAGGAGTAAATATCACACGGTTCACGTTCTTCCTCGGTCTTTTGAACAGGAGTAGAGGCTTATGTAATGCTTATGCCTAATGTAGCCTCAGGGTTGCCCGCTAGACATACATGCAGGGACACCTAACCATGGGCGACATGACATTACAAATACTCCGATATTATGCGACTGTTGATCAGAGCAGCCTCGCAAAGCGCTACCAAAGAGTTTGGGTTCCTTAACGCCAGTAGGAAGCAGCTACCAAAGAACTATCAATTCGGTACCCTCATAATGAAAAGTAGTAGCCACTCTTCAAGCAAAACACCAAAAAGTTAAATCATTATCGCCATGGGAGAAATAACTGGTAAAGCATATACTAAACAATGGATATACCTCTACTCCTGTTCAATAAACATGGAAGGAGTGTGGACGGGTGATAGTTGAGCCTCTCTATTCTTATTAACCTGTTTACAGCACAGAAGGCTGGTCACTTTTAGCGAGGCACCATATCTAGGAAAGTTGACGAACAAGGCTCTATACCCCATCCAGGCCAAGAGTAAGTAAAATTGACATAAAATTGCTTAAAATTAGATCACTTAAATTAGATTTGTTAAACACTTCTTCTTCTTCTTCTTCTTCTTCTTCTTCTTCTTCTTCTTCTTCTTCTTCTTCTTCTTCTTCTATGTGCCTTCAAGACGTTGGCTATCATTACTCTCCACATTCCTGTCCTTTGTAGCTCTTAGTAAATGTTGCCTTTTTGTTATTCCTCCTAATCCTTATTCTACCATCCATTTACACAAGCCCGTTAGATAAGTTATGCGCTGTTTTCCTCTGTTCCTCTTGGCTTCAATATGTCCTGCAAGTGTCAAATTTTCCAAACCCTCCTTCCTCATTATATGCTGTAGAAAGTTCAATTCTCTCTTTCCGATAGTCTTAAAAAGAGGTTTACGGTCAAATCGCGTTGAAAACGCCTGTTCTCTTTCGATTACCGAAATTGGGCAGTGTCGAACCCAGTCAGTCCTTAGTTGGGGGTGGGGCGCTTGTGAACACCGGATATTCTAAACAACCACCTTTAATCCGAAATATGTTTTAGCTTTAAATAACCAACAAAGGGTTGATAAGCCGTAAAAAACAAACTCAACTAATCTTAAAAACAAGTTTCTGTATTTTAACATATATACAATATATTCTATTCATATACCGAAAAAGTGTTGTTTTTTTTCCAATTCGAAATTGTTTTAACAAATTTATGTCGCAAATGGTTCATGAAAAAAAGGATGAATTCAACCCCTCTTGGTAGATAGGTTTGCAGGTGAGACCCAAATTTCAGTACGATTTTTTTTAAACTACCAAACCATACTAAATACAAGACATACTAGGATACATAGATAAACTAAATATCTTGACTGTATTATCAGAGATAAGGGAATATCTTAATGCATGACTTGTAAAGTCGTTTGAAATGTTGGCATGTTTTCAGTGAAGCGTACAAAAGCCCAACCCATAGATAAACTATAATTTTGTAGCAGCAGCAACAGCAGTAGTAGTAGTAGTTTAAACAAGGTCGATGACACGTTTACAAGCTTCGATTTGTGATGATCGACTTGACGTTTTACGATCATTAAAAAACACTATTATCATTTAATATCGCTTCAGAAATGTCCAATAAAATCAATAAAGAATTTTAAAACATTAAAATCCTTCAATATCTGTCTATATTTCTGAGATGAGGTATTGTAATTATTTACACTATTGTTCGGACTGTTGCCCCCATCTTCGTTGCCATATTCACAACGTTTCGACCGTTATGCGCTCCGGCTTTCTTCAGGTGATTCCTCAAGGACACATGGCCCAGTGTTGGTTGAAGTAATCCAGTGACTTAGCCCATAGAGTTGTGAGTTCAATACCTGGCCGTAGCAGAGATGAACAAAAACTTGGAGAGTTGGGTTAAAAGATAACTGATACTATGATATCCAGAAGAGGCATGGTACGTAGAACTAGAACACTATACTCGGGTGGATGAAATAAGAGGATTGGTTTGAAATTCCAATCACTTGAAGTAGGCCGGAGCGTACAACGGACGAAAGGTCGTGAATATGGCAACAACGACAACAGTCCGAACAATGTAAGCAGTGTAAATAATTCAAATCTTTTATTAATTCAATTTGACGATTCGAAAATAAAATTTTAAAAACTAATTCGGATATTTTTTTTTACAACCCAAAGGTCTGCAAAACAAATACTCACAAAGACGCAACAAAGAGTTTCTAAATAAAACAATATTTACTTTTGCTGTAATAAGGTTACTGGTGCGGATTTTACAAGTGGATATATAGCTGGTAGGGTTTCGAATAACCTAGAAAACCAAGCTAGGTAATTGGACTTTTATTAGCAGAATAAAATGTCTTGATATCTGGGGTTTTTTTGTGGTGGGGGGTTGCTTTTTTCTACTGGCCCTTTGGAAAAATGAAAACCCACACTCGTCACTGGAGATGATAGCTTGGGAATTCTGTCGACCCTGACTATGTCACAATAGGATGAATCATCAAAACTCCACTCTGTTACTATGCACGTACCCAAACCACCTGTATCTTGACACCTGAAAAGAATATAATTTTTATATAAGCCAGTGACCAGTACAGAGTAATGGCGAGACGCAATAGTTAGCAATATGGGTAGTAGGCATTACATGGCAGTCGTGTAGAGGAGAGGCGAGATAACGAAATGTAGCAATTTCAACTGACATCACCACCCCTCTTCTCCAGCTATTCCACCAGCCCTTGCAAGAGGCTGCCTAAGAATAATTTCGTCAAATGAAGAGAACCCGTACAGCCTAAGTGTTTTAGCTTCCTGGCCGATGAAACGAGCGAAGAGTTGGAAACCAATATTGTCTACAGACCCAAGACCGACTTTCCCTGTTTGAATTGTTGAATTGACTATTAATGATCACTCCGATGCATAGTTGTTGATGTTGCAATATTTTATATATTAGACTGACACCTACTAATTCACAAACATGCGTTGTTTAGATGGACCCCATCACCGAAGAATTCGATCGGGTTAATCTGTAAATTGTCACCCTCGTCGGATAAATTCTACTTTATATTTTTTAAAAGCAAGAGTCGATTGTCTGTTGTGAAAGTAGCTTCCTCCTTTACTTTTTTTGTAAAAACGCCATCTGATAGCATTTCGATCAGTTTCATCTGAGTCTTCTTCAGATTAAAAACTTAATCTCAACGTGGGAGATCGATTGTTGGAGGGAGACATCCAGACAGCAGTCCCAGCTAGGTCACATGCGTACGAGTTTCGGGAGGGGATTCGTGTTATATTATTGTGGTTCTTAAACATTCTGGGCATTATTTTCACATTTTCTATAATAAAACTTTAATCTAATTTCTCTTATGTACATATATATATATATATATATATATATATATATATATATATATATATATATATATATATATATATATATATATATATATATATATATTGTTTTAAACAGATAAAACCGCATATTTTTTTCTTAAAAAGGTAACTTTTTTTTCTTTTCGGCCAACACCTCATCAGAAAAAACATTTGCAAATAGGACAATAAACGATAATCGCGCGAAATAGACAAACTTGGAGGACACGAGAAACTACGATTAATATACAATTTAATATTAAAAAAGGTTTGTCTATTTCCCGCAATTATCGTTATATTCGCCATCGTTTCTTCTGGTGAGGTGTTGGCCGAAAAAAGGTTACCTTTTTAAGGGAAAAATAAGCGGTTTTATTTTTTTAAAACTATGTATAAGTTGTGTGGTAACTGATATATATATATATATATATATATATATATATATATATATATATATATATATATATATACTTTCTCCCCAAAGTAAGTAATAACGATAGTGAACACAGTCAAAAATTACATCCACATTTATTAGAAAAACCAAATGCACATTAATTACAAACAAGACGAATCTTCACTAAGACATATCATAAAGACATACACTACCCCGATTGACTCGAATAAAAAAATCAAATTAATTATCTATTATAAAAAATTTAAGACAGTTAACCTTATCCTCAAAAATAACAACACACCAACTAAGTCAAAATTACAAAGAACGAACATTATCTATGAGTTCAAATGCCCCTTAAGGAACTGTGTACCTGATCAAACCGGACTCATAAATAATTACATCGGTTACACAACTACATGCTTATCCAGACGTCATGCGTTACACCTATCTGATCACAGCTCCATTAGAACCCATTTAAACACACACACAAACTTACCAGACACCACTAGAAAAATACTGGTAGAAAACACATATATATTAACTGCATCCACCTGTAAAAAAAGATTAAAAATAATGGAAGCTTTAATAAGAAGAGAGAAAAAGCCAACTCTTAAGAATATTAACTACGAACAAGGCCACAATGTGCTAACCGTATTCGGAAATTAAAAACATCCCTACTACACACTACGACTTACACATAATGCACACACTCAATTAAGCTGAAAAATCGAATCATCCTTGATAATGGCTAAAGGTATAGCCGAAAGCGCCCGGAAATATAAAACATTTGGACAGTTTTTACACACTCTTTGTCCAGAAAAGAAAGCTCTTGTTCGAGCACAAGAAAAATGAAATAAAAAGCTTAACCCTAGTACCTTGTCTGGCGTTTTTAATTAAACATATATATATATATATATATATATATATATATATATATATATATATATATATATATATATATATATATATATATATAGGTAAAGATGTGTTTGGTAATCCATATGGATAATTCCAGCGAGGATTTAATCCAGAGAGCTCAATTTAAAAACAAAGCAAATATTAATTATTTTAAGAAACAGACAACTTTAAGGGTTCATGGTGATTATAATTTAGTTCCTTAGAATCGAAATTTGATTATTTGTATGAAAATGTTGATCTGAAGAATTAGAATCGAATCTAAGGAAATAAGTTATAATCACCATGAAACCGTAAAGTTGTCTGTTTTTAATATAATTTTTATATATATATATATATATATATATATATATATATATATATATATATATATATATATATATTCATGTTGAGCTGTTTCATCTGCTTTTTTTTCTTTCTTGTAGGTGGGTTACTCTATTCTGACAACACGTTATTGTATCATGTTACTGCTGTGTCATGCTTGACAACTGTTGGTAACAGTGAATGGAAATAAAATGTACTATGTGCTTAACTCTGGCGTGACTAACTCTGACTATTCGTAGCCACAGGAACTACGCTTTATTGAAATGTGATTGGCCACTATATATAGTCACAAGAGAATTAATTCTGTATTTATTAATAAATCACACTCTTCCCCAATGAGCATTCAGCCATGTGACACTTATCAATCAGCGAAGCCTGGTCTGTAAGAATAGTTTTGGAGTAGACGCCGTGAAATGAAGGCGTTTTCCTCGCACGTGCGAAAAAAAAAAGCTTCTTTAAGTATTTAATTAAAAGAAATCGGGTCACCCTAGCAGTTGTGATTTCAATCTCTAGGTCTGGTAGCGCTGGGAAACACATACTCTGGATTATTAGAAAACGCGGATAAACGATTATCATTCATCCATGCATTGGATATTGCCATTACATCTGGTCTGGTGCTTCAGCTATGTATTTAGAGATTTTTGATGAAATACAAAGAAGAATCTGCAATGTTATTGGTCCTAACCTGGCATCACAATTTCTGTCACTTTCCCACGGCCATAACGTAGCTTCCCTGTGCCTTTTCTATAAATATTTTCATGGTAATTGTTCTGATAAAGTTTCCTCTTAGCTACCTAGATTTTAAGAATTTAAACGCAGTACTAGATTTTACAGTTGAAATGGCTAAATGTAACCGTAAGTTCTATGCTAATGGTTTCTTCCCTCATACATCTCGCTTCCGACAACTTGCTTTCTAGTTAACACTGATCTTCAAAAAATTAAATGCAATCTTAGTCGTTATCCTCTGTCTTCTTAATTCCTGTTCTTTTATATATTTTTCTCTTTTACAATGTTTTCATTTTTTCATATTCATTCACGCTTAGTTTCCTCGTGCGTCTTCGTGGCTTTATTGCCTTGCTGAGGGTGAAATGATTAAAAGTATGATTCAATGAGGAATAAGACTAGTGGTTATATAACCTTTATGTAATATTCCCTTAGCATACAAACCGGAATGCAAACAATCTACCCAGATGGATTGAATAAAGGGTTTGATCCGAACTTCCAAAGTTACTGAAAACGGTGACAGACATAGGAAGGAGGCCGGTGGGTAGAACGGAAGAAACGTTGTGAGTAAAATAAATATGATACCAGTTTTCTATTCACATTATAACAATAAAATAAAATCCGTATTAATTATTGGTCTCAATTTAAGATCACAGAGAATTTGTAGTTCTCGATATTTACATGTAGAAGAGAAATATATTTTAAATATTCTAAACTGACCATAACATTGATTTTATAAATGTCACTCTAATTTTAAAATAAGAATATAATTTTTACTTCGAAAGTACTTCAAGTGATTATAAATAACAATATTACCAATATTACCAATTTTACAAATAACAATATTACCAATATTCCAAATAACAATATTATCAATATTACCAATATTACAAACCAGTCGCGGATAGTCGACGGGTCCAGACATTCGATAATTTCATCTCTACAAATCCTATTCTACGTAAAGTGTGATTCCAGACGAACAACGGACTGATCAAGCTGTCAAGTTTCCCGATGTCAAATGGGCCCATGATGAAGGAGTGGGCATCCCATATCAAATAAAAATGCAATAAGCATGCAAAGGCAACTAATAATAAAAAGGAAAAACTTTATAAAGTCATCTGCACACTTATCAGTTACTCATGTCCAATATGAGAGAACATTTTCAAAGTTACGGAATATAGACAAGGTTAAGAAATTCGCTGACTGGTGATAATTTGGAATCATACATGTTGTTATGCATTGAAAAAGAATTGTTAGATGGAATGGATCCAGAAGCAATAATTGGCAGATTCGAACAACCATGAAGTAAACACAAACGATTGCTCTTAATATAATGGACTGCATACAATGATCTAATGTGACTTCTAAATATATATTAATGTGAAAATTGTGCAATAATTTTTTTTAAATATCAATTACTTAAAATTTTTTTAATGAATAAAATATTCAGTTATAATATTCTGTATTTATATTATATAGCTACTATCACTAATATGTACAGTAGATGTACACTGTACTTACAAAGAAATACACAATTTTTCCACAAAAAAAAATTCAATTGTTCCTTTTCCCATATTTATTTTTTGGAAATGTTATTTATTCTTTAAGATAACTAAATGATAGCATTGTAGCATTGTATTTTTAGACCTAGTCCTCTAATGCAGATAGAGAACTAAGAACTTGAATTAAAACACCAAACAAGCTTCTTTTGGAAAACATAAAGGTATGTTGAAATCAACAAGAATACCAATGCAAAATAAAAACGAAAATATGCAATATAGACATACTTCCAGTTGTTGTATATGTTTTAGAGTGTGGGACATGGGCTGAAAAACTTTCGACTCTTTCCTAAATCATATAATGCGTATCATCACATCAGAAGTTGATAGATAAAATAATTATAACCGTTCTTAGAAATTTAACCAATCTGCCTCCACTCTTCGACACCATCCGAAGCAAATCCTTGAAACAATATTGACACATTAAAATACGTATGTCCAAAATTTTTTTAAAAACGAACATATCAAAAGGCCCCAAACTTGATATAAACAAAGTTTTATCGTCAAAATGTTTATTATTAAGAGGAAAGACCAAAGTATTTTTTATTATTTTATTAAATTTTTTAATCCTTTTTAGCACGTACGAAATTTTAGGTTAAAATTTTGTTTTACTTACGTTAAACCCATTGTTTTGGAAATTTTTGTAAAAATCAAATAATTGTCGGATTTTAATGAAATTTTCAGGTCTTATTCACAAATGAATTAAATTACTTTTGTAAGTTTTTTTAGAAAATATTGGTAAAAATATTTTCTATTTACATACACTTACTTACTTAAATTTTATTAAATTTACAGTAATTAAAATTTCAGCCTCTTCATATTTATATTAGTTAAAAGCAGGACTCCTTGGAGAATTTAAATCATCAATTTGTTTTTGCCAAATAGAAACATCATTTACCAAAATCTACCCTGATTCGTAAAATAAAAAAATGGAATAAAACTATGACATTATTTAATTAGAAAGGCTTATAATTGCTTTTATAAATAAGATATATCAAGGACACTATTTTAATTAGAAAAATGTACTAAGTCTTTAAATCTTTTAAAATTTTAACTATATTTATGAAAAAATGGAAACGCTTAACTCAACATTTCTAAAATTCAATAAAACATTACATTACGGATAATATTTTCGTAAATCTTTAAGATTACTGAGTAAAAGGCGCTCGCGTCACTTACTTCAATTCTGTTTTACAAATAAAGTCTCTGTAGAACAACATTAGACTTGCCATCACGCTGTCAATACGTCAAGATAGTTGCAGTCGAGTATAAAACAGCTACTTTCGGGTTAAAAAATGAATTTGTACGATATTTTAATCTCAAAGCAAATAGTATGTTTCAAATCATATTAATTATATTTTAAGTCAGCTAAAAAACATCAAATAAAGTTTCAGAAAAGTATATTTTATTTTTGGAAGATTTTTTAATAGAGAGTATTACATTGCGATGAAAGACGATTAAAAAAAATGGCGCTAATCAGCTATTTTAGCAAAAAAAACAAACCCCTTCCTATCAATTTAAATAAGTTTTTGATATATGTCAAAGTATTTCGATTATTGGAAATATCTCTATCTATAAAAGGCAGGATGTTATATGTGTGTGTGTAACGAATGCACGGTCGCAATTTTCGACGGATTTGCACCAAAATTTACATGCACATGCTCCAAGTTAGCGGTAAAGGCCAAGACCGACTTTGAATTTCCCAACTCCCATCGATAGTGGAAATAATTGATTTTTTCATGCTTGTACTGCAGTTTTCATGTAGTTTGCGGCCATTTTCTACTGGCCAGAGTGAGAGCCTATAGCTGGCTGCCACGAATAGGCAGGAAGATTCTATTGGCCTGCGTGAGAGCCAACAGCTGACTGACACGAATGTTAACTAGGATGCTAGCATGCAAAAAAAATCGATAGCTGCATTCGTCACAAGTGTGAAAAATTTAAATCTGCATGGCACTTTACTCCAATTGGCTCATTCGCTTGCTTAAACTCAATGTTGATTCTGATTCCGCAAAACTGGGTTGGGTGTGAAAAAGTATTTGTTGTTAACATTCTTTTTTCATTCGGTTTTTCCAGTTACAAGTCCTTTTTTAAAGCTGATCGTTTTGTGTTCATTTTATTTAGTTCTTTTTTCGTAACAGATTTAATGTTTAGTATAGAGAAAATTAGAAAAAAATCGCAGTGTGAGATAGGCAAGAAGTAAGGCATGTAGCAACATCAGCACGGCAAAGGGCACTCCTTTAAAGGCAAGGAAGGTCAAAAATATTTTAAGTCAAGTGATAGCGATTGCTGTATGAGTCGTACGATTTTTGAATCAAGCATGGACAACGTCGGGCAATGCTGCTAGTTAAATTTAAATTATTAGTAAATTAATACTAAAAATAAAACTTCAGGAAAGATTTTTTGTTTTTAAAAATTCATTTTAAACCTTAGGCATCACGTTTTTGTGAAGGTCCCTACATTAAAAGATGTATTTCAAGGTTTAGTGGATTGGGTCTGTAACCAATTTGATTTGCTTCCACTCCTCGATATAACCCGTAACAAATCCGTGAAACTATTTGTACACATTAAAAGAACTAGTTCAGGGTCTATTAAATTTGTGTCTAAATACTGTAAACAATTTGTTTGCAATCTTCGATATCAACCGTAACAAATCCTTGAAACTATTTGGACACATTAAGAGGTCTAGATTTAAAGCATAATAAATTCTGTCATGATGGTAGAGTGCCCCTGTAACAAATTTAACTCAGATATAATTGATAACAAACCCTTGAAACTCTTTGGACATATTAGAAGATCTAGTGCAGGGTTTGCTAAATTGTTCATTGAGTGGATGGCGCCTGTAACTAATTTACCTTCACTCTTCAATATGATTTGGATATATTAAATATCTTGTGCAGGGCTCGTTGGGTTGTGTCTTAAATGCTTTGTGCCTGAAAAAAGAAGTAGAGGACAACCAAAACAAAGGTGAGCGGTTAAATAAATCCTGTGATCACCAAGTAATGACTGGCGGGCAATAAATATACTTGCTCGCAGTCTGCTTCGTCCTTCCTTTGAATACGGCTGCCACACCTGGTCTGGTGTTCCTGCTAAATATTTATAGACTCTTGTTGAAATCAAAAGAAGAATGTTATTGCTCATGAAGTGGCATCTCGGCTTCAGTCAATTTCCTACCGTTTTAACATAGCTTCCTTGTGCTTTTTCTATAAATAATTTCATGGTAATTGTTCGGATGAACTTTCCTCTATGGTACCTAGACTTTATGAATTTAAGCGCAGTACTCGATTGGCGGCAAGGTCTCATCATTGCACAGTGAAGTTGCTAGATGTAACCATAAATTATATGCTAGTAGTTTTTTCTATCGCACTTGTGGAACTCTCTTCCGGATTCTTGCTTACCAGTCAATATTGACTTTCAAAACTTTAAATGCGATATCAATTGTTGTCTTCTCAGTTCCTATTCTTTTATTGTACTCTCTCCTTAATAGTGTTTTTCTTTTCTCATATTGTCAAACACTAAGTTAACCCCTTGTGTTTTAGTGAATTTATTGCATGTTTGGGATGAAATTATTAAAAATAACAATCATGCATTTGATATTATCTCTCCATTTTAATTATCAAACAAATATTTAAAATTTATATTTTTTGTTGCTATCATTTAATGTCTGTTTTACTATGATGATATACTTATGTCACCGTTTTCACACGGAGACGCAGCATTATCAAAAAAATACCCATGTTTAATTAGTTACCCAATTACTCATTTTTTTTAATTGTCTGTTGACTAGGTGATCGCTATTTTAAAGGTCTTCACACTCTTGGGTAATGTTAGTAACGTCTGATACAAGACTAAATTTTCCATACCTAAAATAATTGTTTATTCACCTTTGGACTACATCAAACTAATCTTGGCTGAATCGAAGTTATGTGGTTTCGAGTTTGTTTGTTTTTTTCGAACGTTCGATCTCCTCCTTACAAGAATATAAAGGATTCCACTTTCTCCTCTCGTACGTCTGACGTTTATATAACTTTCTGTTGTCCTATTTTATGTATCTATACCCTAACTTCAGCTAGGGATCACTTCTTTGTTTATGGTGGTAAACCCACCGATATCCATCGAGGTCAGATTTCTCACTTAGTAGCTTTAGGGAACATCTTCTAGGTCAACCCTCGAGGTTCCTAGTTTTTTTTTTACACCGGCAACAAAAGTTATTTTGATAACTCTTAGGATGAAACCAGTACATATTAGGGTCATTACAGATAAACTCATATAAGCTCAAAGTACACGTGATGGACATTAACTTCGAATCAGACATCTGATATTTCTTGGCGTGAATCACATACGCCATCTTGGGGATATAAAATTATGTTTGGAACATAAAATACTTTCGAAAGGAAATAATTTTTGAATTCCATCATTCACCTCAAAACAAGGATCTATATAATAAAAACAAACATGATTTTATTTATCGGTTACGCAATCTGTCCTCACCTACATATTAATGAAGTATCCCGCTGTCATGGTTGCAAGAAGTATTACTCGAATAGGTGAACATACCTCCTGTTCACAAAACAACAGAGTATCTTATTAAGTTTCTAATACATTTTATTTGTTTTGTTTTGTGGACATTTTTACTTTTCACGATTTAAAATTAGAAATTAAATTAAAATTAATACTTCATACAATAATAGAGATAATTGTTGACATACGTACAATATATAACCAATGCAATTACAATATACTTGATAATTCCAAAAAAGAATCTGCAATATTATTAGTCCTGACCTGGCATCTCGGCTTCAGTCACTTTCCCACCGCCGCAATGTAGCTTGCCTGGTCCTTTTCTGTAAATACTTTCATGGTAATTGTTCTGATGAACTTTCATCTTTGGTACCTAGACTTTATGAATTTAAGCGCAGTACTAGATTGGCGGCAAGGTCTCATCATTTTACAGTTAAACTGGCTAGATGTATCCGTAAGTTCTATGCTAACAGTTTTTCTCTCACACTTCTCGCTTGTGGAACTCTCTCCAGGCTTGCTGCTTTCCAGCCGACTTTGATCTTCAAAGATTTAAATGCAATATCAGTCGTTACCGACTGTCTTCAGGATTATTGTTCTTTTATTGGTCTCGGTCCTTAGAAATGTTATTATTATTATTATTATTATTATTATTATTATTATTATTATTATTTCACACTCAGTAACCTTAGTAGCTTTATTGCCTTGCTTGTGGTGAAATGATTAAATAAAAGATATCCCTATTTTTTTTTTTTTTTTTTTTTGCTGGGAGTGACAGGACATGTAAACTTGTGAAATTTATAAAGATATAATTGCAGAATGTGTTTACCTGCACACTACTATAGAATATTTTGTTATTCTTTTTTTCTTTAATCATTTATTTTTACTTAAATTTTATTATTTCTCTTTCTTTTCTTTTCGTTTTTCTTTTTCATTCGTTTCCCTTTTCTTATTCTTACGTTTACCGTTTCTTTCTCCTCGCCGTTTTTATTACTTTTCTTTTTAACTTTTTCATTCTTTTCTTATTCATTATTTTTTATTTTTATTTTTCATTCTTTGACATTTCCTTTTTCCTTCTCTTTTCATTCTTTTTCCTTTTATTCTTCAGTCTTTTTTCCTTTTACAATTCATCCTTTGCCTGTAAGTTTTCATTTTCTTTTTCAGTCTTTTTCCTTCCTTTTCATTTCTTTTTTTTCATTATTTTTCCAATTTCTTTCATTTTTATTTCCCTTTTCATTTTTTTATTCATTCATTTTCCTTTTCTTTCTCTTTTTATTCTTTTTCCCGGTCTTTTTCCTCTCTTTTTTCATTTTTTCTCTTCCGTTTTTTAAGTTTTATTCTCCTTTACAATCTTTATCCTTATTTCTTTTCCTTTTTGCTTTTTCATTTTAATTTTCATTCTTTTTATTCTTTTCTTTTTTCCTTTTCCTCCTTCCTTCTTTTTCCTTTCTTTTTTATTCCTGTGCGTTTTTTTTGTTCCTTTCCTTTGTTTTTATTCTATTTCCTTTTTATTTATAATTCTTTTTCATTTTTTCATCCTTTTTTTCCTTTTTCGTTCCTTTGTCTTCCATTTTCTTTTCCCTTTCTGTTTTTATTCTTTTTCGTTTATTTTTCTTTCTTTTTCATTTTTCTCTTTTTCCGTTGCCTTCTCGCCCTTTTTCCTTTTTTTTATTCATTTTTCTTTTTTCTTTCCCATTTCTTTTTCTTTTTTTATCCTTTTCTCTTTATTATTGTAGAGATAACAATTCTAGATTACTCACACAGAACATATAATCATTGCACTTACAAAATCTCTTAAAACGTTCCGTCATTTTTGATAATACAGAAAAACTATGAATGCAAATAATTCGCTATTCGAGTTAAAAAAAAAAAAAAAAAGATGTATCCACTGGAAATTTGATCGTCTGCTTCTTTCTTAAACTAACAGATCGCGGCTTCTATTTTTCCAGCAGACCATTTTATCTGAAGACGTTCGGATTATAAATTAACGTATCTTCACTAAAATAACAACAATCAATAGAGACAAAGATTCCAATATAAACATGTTACTGTCACGTGAATTTGCACACATCCATTATGAAATCCGAAAATAAACTCGGCGTAGTAACATCTGCCAAGTATTCCGTGTATAAATAATTAAACTGTCAAATACAGAATGCAGAATCTTCATTATCTGATTATTAGTATTTACGGGGTGAGGCAAAAGTAACTCCCATTTTCATTTAAATTTTATTGAATAAAAATAAATTACAGTAGATTACTTTAGATGGCTTAAGTTTAACGATGCGTTCGGGAAGTTGCACATGTTGCTCAATAAGTTATCACACATGGGGGATAATAAAAAAGTAGAAAAGTTGAAAAGGGAAAGAAAAGGCCTCTTTTTTTTTCTTGAAAGTTATATTGTTTTGCCAAGGTCAGCAATGTAAAGCCGGTTTTTATTGTAACAAAATGAAGGTTTATTTTCAGATAATTTAAATTATTTCAATTAGTATTTCAAGAAAAGATTTTTTTTATCATCAATAAAAATGAATAATGGCTGAATTTAAGAATTAACTCACAGCTTACAGATAATAATTTACAACTGATTTATCTTTTTATTACAGTATATATAAATAAAACCTATAAATGACACGTATTAATATATATAAATTAGTATAAATAAATACATTGTGCGTTTATATATAAATAATAAAGCGTTAGGAAATCATTTGGCCTTTGTGGCCTGAAGATATCGAAAGATTGAAACCAAGGTAGCGTAATTGGCTGATCTGGTAATTTGTTTTTAATTTAAAAGCTCTGCATGTTAATTTTTTATTTTCTTTATGCGTGTATTGAGCACTTTTTAATACAACTGTTTCCTGGTCTAATTCAACTCTGACCAATAACTGTTTTATAATTGTTATATATATATATTATATATATATATATATATATATATATATATATATATATATATATATATATATATATATATAGTTTTAAGTTGTACTATGTTTACGGGATAAAGTGCTCAATATCAGAGATAGAACGTATGTAAATATAAAAATGAATATTGAAGTCAACACTCAGAAGCGACAGACTGTTACATACTAAACGCAATCTTCAGGCTTGATGATTGCGTCGCCTCTGAGTGTTGACTTCAATGACATATATATATATATATATATATATATATATATATATATATATATATATATATTCCTTACTATAAGATATTACATTCGGAGATATGTAAATCACTACATCAATGCATTCATGTTTCGATGCCTATCATAACATCTCATCAGGCGGTGGTTAGTGAAGGCAATTACAATTTTTAATAGTTACTTGCTAAAAATCTCTTTCCTCGCGAAAAAAGGAAAAAGAAAACAAGAAAAGCAAGAAAGCAAGAAAGACATAATACATATTTACCTCTAAAAGAAAAAAGAAAGAAAAACACAAGATATAGTCTAAAAAAGAAAAGAAAGAATGATAAGATATAATCTTTTCAAATAAAAAAGAAAATAAAATAAAAAGAGCGAGAAGGAAAGAAAGACATAATCCCTTCTTCAAAGAAAAAGGAGAAGAGATAAAGACAAAATAAAGATGATATAGAAATGTAAGAAAGCTAAAGATATGTTGATATATCTATATATATATATGTATGTATATATGTATGTATTTGCGTGTGCGTGTGTGTGTGATAAAAATATAATTTTGAGGTATGATATATTTATGAGTTAAAGTACTCAATAGAGCGTATGTAAATATAAAAGTGGACATTGAAATCAACACCCAGGGGCGACAGTGTGTTTCATCTTTAAACGCAATCGCCAGGCCATATTTAAGCACTAAAATTATTCATGTAAAAGAATGAAATACAATTTTCCTAACTTTAAACACTAAAACACTCAAGAATTAACAACGACAGCATATGTCTAGAAAACCGGAATCCAAATGTCAACAATTAAAACAGGATGAAGAGGAAAAGAGAGAAAATATTAAGGATTGGGTGTAAAACGAAAAAAACGATGAAAAGGACAAATAACCACTAATTTCTACACGTATACACATACACGGAGACGGCTGTATGGGTAAACGCGGGTGTGCGCACACATACACACATACAGTATTAAAAAAGAC
Source organism: Acanthosepion esculentum (assembly GCA_964036315.1). Taxonomy (NCBI): domain Eukaryota; kingdom Metazoa; phylum Mollusca; class Cephalopoda; order Sepiida; family Sepiidae; genus Acanthosepion; species Acanthosepion esculentum. Next base: position 93,537,201 of record OZ038498.1, on the reverse strand, counting down.
TTGTACCAATGTAAAGTGCATATAAAAAAAGAAAAATCGAGAACTATAAGCAATCAATTGATGACAACCTCTGACGAGTGGACGGGGTAATTGCCGGAAAGTCCGTTTACGAAACTCTGAAGTTGGGATGCTGAAGGTAACATAAATCAGCTAAGGGACAAACATTTTATTCGTAATAATATTCTCTCTCTCTCTCTCTCTCTCTATATATATATATATATATATATATATATATATATATATATATATATATATATATATATATATATATATATATATATTCACTTTATGAACTCTATCTTTTAACAAAGAGTAATATTTGCCAATGAACGGAGTAGATTAAGAAAAAAGTCCTCAATCAAAGTAAATATAGTGCAATTTAAGACTTAAAATAATTAGAACACCGACGTTTCTGCTACTATGGTTTCTAAGAATCTGGAGTCATCAGGCAGTAAAATGAGGTGCTCTATCTCGAAACTCTCTTATATATGCTATCATTCTGGCAAAGGGGAGAGAGAAAGAAGTAAAGAATGAAGAGGAAAAAAATAGCATATTTTATACAAATACTCCTCCCAGGATCGTAGTTTGCCAGTAGTAATTACCTTGCATGTTTGCAAGACGTCATAATCTCTGATCATTCATTAAGCTGTTTGTACTGCTCAGAGTTTAGCATAACAGCATATAGTTTACGCATCTTAAGATGTGTAAACCATGCCAAGAGCAGAAATTGGCAATTATGCTGTACACTGAGCGGCACTGCTTAAAGGAAGATCAGAAATTGTGACGTTTTGCATCTACAAAAGGAAATTCCTACTGGCATGTTACTATCCAGAATTGTAGTTTTTGTATAAAATATGCTACTTTTTTCTCTTCCCTTTTTGCTTCTTTTTCTCTCCCCTTTGCCAGAATGATCGCATACATATGAGAATTTCGAGATAGAGCACCACATTTTACTGCCTGATTCTATATTGGTAGAAACCATTTTATGATATAAATATATATATATATGTGTGTGTGTGTGTGTGTGTGTGTGTGTGTGTGTGTGTGTGTGTGTGTGTGTGTGAACAATAAAAAATTAAAATATTCACTGGGTTGTATATTAATATTTTTTCGTTTTATTATTTTAATTAGATTCCTCGACTAGTTTCGGCCAGCATGGCCATCATCAAGAGAAAAAAATATTCTGCCTTTTAGTAGCAGTGAACTTACAGAAAGGAATTTATATATATATATGAATTTTTTATATATATCATACGAATAAAATTGTTTTAAGAGAAAGACTTTATATTCAACCGACAGCAACACTATCTAAAATGCTTCTTCTTCTTCTTCTTCTTCTTCTTCTTCTTCTTCTTCTTCTTCAGGACGTAGACGATCATGACTCTTCACCATTTCCTGTTCTTCGTAGCTCTTAATAAATTCTGTCTTTTTGTCATCTCTCCTAAACTCTGTTCCACCATCCATTTACTCAAACTTGCTAGGTAGGTTATGCTCTGTTTTCCCCAGTTCCTCTTGCCTTCAATCTGTCCTGTAAGTATCAAATTTTCCTAACCGTCTTTCCTCATTATGCGCCCTTGATATTTCAACTGTCTCTCTGAAGTGTTCTTTTTGTTTCCATTTTCTCCAAAACTTCGTTGTCGCTCACAACTTCTATTCATGGTATTCTCAGCATCCTTCTGTAGAACTACATTTCTATTGCTTCAAGTTTCTTCTTCATCAGTGATAAGATGCCCCAGCATTCACTTCCATATAGTACAACTGATATTACATAACAGTTCAGGACTCCTTTCTTTGTTTCTAACGAAATTGTTCTCTTTCTTAATACTTAGCTTAGCTTTTGAAAACTATATTTGGCTATCGAAATACACCTTCGAATTTCAGTTTCCGTTCTCTGTTAAAACACTAACCAGATATTTAAATTGTCGTACTTACGTGATTTTAATATCTCCAATTTGCATGTTGGGCTTTTCCTTTTGCTAACAACCATACATTCTGTCTTCTTGCAATTGATGTCTTGTCCTTTCTTCTCGCTTTTCTTCACTACCTTCTGTCGGGGTTATTGTGCCTGCTATCAACACTGTGTCATCTGCATATCTTATGTTGTTAAGATTATGGCCACCAATAACGGATTCTGGTAAGACTTCTAATTCTCTCAAAATAGCCTCACTCTATAGGTTGAATATGTCTGGTGAGAAGACACATCCTTGTTTTACAAACATTTCTATTTTTGTATATTTACTGAATCCGTTTTCTATCTGTATGCAGGCAATTTTCTGCCTGTATAGTTTCTGGATTAATCTAATATCCTTCCCAAATATATCAAGACTATTTCCAACAGTTCATTGTGACGTACTATAAAACAGTGATCTTCCTTATATCATTCTCAGCATAAATATTGCATTCCTTGTCCCAGTATCTTCACCGAACTCGCACTGTTCTTGTCCTATTTCCGGTCTAATTTTACTGCGCGCGAAATTCATCAGAATTTGGATGATAAGTTTTGTTGTGTGGCTCATTAGATAGATTGTTCGATGGAGTTTACATGTTTTTGCACCTGTTTTTTGAGACAGTGCGATGAAAACGGATCGACTTAGGTCTTCCGGTATATCACCACTGTTGTATAATTGTTTAAATAAACACGTGAGATGTTGTGCTACAGATAATATCTGAGGCGTGCTACACATTCATTTTCAGGGTGAGGTCAGTGCGTTCAAAACTGATGCAGACCCCTCTGCATCTTCAAATATCTCAGAGTCATTGGCGTTTTGCTCCCTTATATTTGCTTACAGTTATATACTAAAGTTCACCAAAAATAAGATTTGAGAACCATTCAAAGTAGATGGTTACTGTTAAAAAAATTTATAATGAATGAGGTGTGTAATATGAACAGAAGCTGAAGTGAAGATTGTTAGGATACGGAGGAGACATAAAAATTGACTCTTGGCTTTAAGAACTTAAGATTGTAGTGTTCAGAGAAGCATCCAAGCAGAAATCTGTTCCACAAAGCAGCAGTTATTAGAAAAAAGTTATCTGGATGGAATCTTTCTCTTTCATTTGGAACACGCCGGAGACGAGGATGATCCGACTCTGGAGAAGAAGCGTGTCCGAGGAGTAAAGGTCTGACGTGATGGAACTGAAGAATGGATCTTATCTGAAAATTTGCGACAGAAATGGCGATAAAATAGTCATAGTCTAGCTAGGTTTTGTCTGTAGGAAAGAGGATGCAAAGTGCAGAATGGGTCTTTCCTCACAAGAGGAAAGCTACAAATCGATCTTAAGCTTAAAATACAAAACACGAATCAGGACCGAGAGGCCATCTATGAACAAAGAAATCAAAAATATATATCCACCACGGAATTAGTTTTAATCAAATTAGAAATAGCGAACAACCAGAAAAAAGAGAGGCTAAAATACTAAACGACGAAGACAGAAAGAGCAGAGCATTAAGGCCGGAAGAAAGACAGGACAGGACATAAGACCAGAAGAAAGAGACACCATGGTACTAAGGCCTGAAGAAAGACAGGCCGGGGGAGTAAGATCCGAAAAAAAAAGGCAAGAATGCTGAAAGCCGAAAAATGAGAGGCCAGCACACTATGACCAGAAGAAAAAGCGTCCAGGATACTTAAAACTGATTGAAAAAAAAAGCCAAGAGCCTCCAAAGCAGAAGAAATAGAGACAAGGACACTAAGACCAAATGAATGAATGGCCAAGTCACTAAAACCAAAACAAACAGAGGCTAGAACACTAAGTTCGGAAGAAAAAGCGGCCTATGGTAAAACCAGAAGAAAGCGTTATCAGGCTACCCAAAGTAGAATTTTTAAAAATTGGCCAGTGGATGAAAGAGAATTATGCGCATTGAAAAAAAAAAGAAAAGCATGAATCTCGCTAGAATTCAACCATTTTAAGTTGATTGGTTTCTACTGTCTAATATATTCAAATTCAATGTTATCTTCCAAAATTAGCAAAATCCTAATCATATATATGTCAATCGTTTTTCAATTCTATAAATTTCCATGCATGTTGAAATCTTATGGCAAAAACGGGATTTCACTAAAATGTAAAAGTTAATTTAGGGTTTAGCTTTATTAAAAGCTCCTTTTTACTCAATACTAAAATAGAATATAAAAAAATGTATTCAAATTGTAAAATCATAATTAAATATTCAAATAAGATTTAACATTTCTGGGATGATGAGTTATCTAGTTACAAGCATCTGATGATGGTCGGATTGCACAACAACCGAAACGTTGTGAGTATAACAACAAAGATGAAGACAATAGTCCGCATGTAACTAATGTAAATATAATTATGGAGTCAGCTGACAACATATTTGTGTCTCTTTAGCATGACAGTTTGTTTTTTGTTTTTTTTTTTCATTAGCAGTGGGAATTGGAAATGTTTCGGTGTTGGTTAACTGATAATGAGTTCATTTGGTTGACCATTACTACTGGTTAGTAATTTTGATCTTCATTTGATATTCCATAGCTTCTAGCCTTGTGTCAAACTAAGTTAAGCTTAGTCAATAACAGCTGTTATTAACCTGCTATTCTATAAGGAATCTTTTAGAATATCCGACATAATTTTTAGTACTAAAAAAGATATCGACGAAACGCTTTCTTGAAATTGTAATAAAAATCATCTTCTTTCAAACTCATATATATATATATATATATATATATATATATATATATATATATATATATTATCTTGTTCACCTCTAAACAAGGCAATAAAGCCACTGAGACGCAAATGTGGAAGAGCTCGAAACAAGAACATTGCTAAAGGGCGAGAACAGAATAAGTGTAATCAGAAGGACAGTAGATGGCGATTTATATTGCCTTTAAATTTTTGCAGATTAAAGTTGGCTGGGAAGCATGTAGCCGGAGGGAGTTTCACAAACGAGAAGTGCGAGAAAAGAAACTGTTAACATAGAATTCACGGTTACATCTAACCAGCCCAACTGTAAATAGGTGAGAACTCGTCTCCAGTCTAGTACTGCGCTTAAATTTGAAGAGTCTAGGTACCATAGCGAAGAGCTCATCCGAACAATTACCATGAAAGTATTTATAGAAAAGGCATAAGGCGGCAGTGGGAAAGTGACTGAAGCCGAGACACCAGGTCAGGACCAATAATATTGCTGATTCTTTGGATTTTATCAAAGATCACTAGATACATAGCAGGAGAACTGGACTATATCTGACAGCAATATTCTAGGCATGGACGAATGGTAGACTTATAGATATGTAATATAGACTGGAGAGAAAAACAGTCCTGCACGACACATAATAGAATATCAATTGCATCACATAATCCGAGTGGTGGAAGGCTTACGACCATATCACATTGAAACAACAGTTCTCATTCGATCACCGAAGTTAAGCAACGTCGAGAACTTGGTCAGTACCTAGATGGATGACCGCTTTGGAATACCAAGTGCTGTGAGCTTGGATACGCGGGTAGTATACTTACTTACTTGTACTTGTTGCGGCATTCAACGCATTTTCCGCATCTCGAACGAAAGCCGACCAAGCGTAGCAGACGATGTATTGATTTGGACGTGCAAATCCGTAGTCAGAGTTTCAATGAGAATTTGTATACACGATTCAGGATAGTGCGATCCGAGCGTTTCCAACTCTCTCAGGCCGGTTTGGGTTTCCTTCTCCTAGACTGCTTGCTACCCAAGGCTATAGCACTCTGTCTTGCTATTTTCTCATAGCTGGGGTGTTGGGAGAGATGGATCCATACCTTTCCCAAGAGTATTACCACGTAAGTGAATGTAATGAACTGGACTTCGAACTCTGCTCTCCAATTCCTCAATCCGAGTCGCTAGCCATGACGCCACCATGCCACCACTACTCCACCGTGCCGACGCCATACGCATGGTGTAATGAATAATGGCTCGAAATTGTTAATCGGAGTTCCAAATCTTCTACGTTTCGTTATATTTCCTTACTTTCAAATACTCTTGGAAAAGGTACGAATCCACCCTTTTCTCCTCCCTCCCAAGCTATGTGCTAATTAGTAAGAATTGTACCACTAAAACCATTGTTATCTTTTTAAAAAAGACTAAATAAATAAAATTGCGTACAAAATATTCAGATTTCCATATCCGCTGAACAAAAACAACGAATCAAACTGGAGTGGTGGACATAAAAATTGTGACCAAAACATAAAAAGAAAAGAAAAAATACAATTTGATATCTTTTTTTTTATTATTGTTAATGTTATTATTAATCATTTTGGTTTAAATTGCTTTAAATGTCCAAGTTTTTTTGTGGGTTTTTTCAGTCTGCCTTTATTCGTAGGGTGGGGAGATAAATCTGTAAAGTAAAATAATTTGCTGGTCTTGTATAGTTGACTTTTCAAGGGAAATTACTCTTCAAATAAAAAAAACAAGGGAAATTACTTTTGTTCCCGACCAATTGATTGGCGAGTGTTAACGAACTTGAATTTTATCTATACATGGCAACGTTTCTACCATTGTTTCCCACTTACAGAGATATTAATAATGCCATAATTTACTTTAGTTATAGATTATAACTTAATTTTCCTTTTACATTAACGTTCTTTAATTCTTTCCTAAAAAAATTACATCGGACAAAATTTGTTATGTTGGTACGACTAAACATGCGCACGGACGAGAGGTGCTTGGAGGTTTAGAATTTTTGTTTATATATCCATCTAATTTTATTGAGAGTCTTTTTTCTTTTTCGTTCCATCACATTTGTTAGTAGGTATCTCACACTGTGATAATAGAAGTTCTGTCAGGAATGGTGAAATGTTGTAACAGCCAAATTTACTGTAGATGACCTTGCGATCAGGACACTCACATTACAGGATTAATACAAATAAAATTCGTCACGTAGCTGATTGATTTTATATATATATATATATATATATATATATATATATATATATATATATATATATATATATATATACACACACACACACACACAAATGAAATAAGAAAGAATCAAATATAAATTCAAACGTTCTCAACATTAATTTAAAAAATAGTGCTCAGTACATTAGTAGTGCAATGATGAGATGCGATGATATGCATCAAAACATGAATGGATTTATATGGCGGTTTTACATATGTTGGAATGTAATATTCTATAATAAAGTATATATATATATATATATATATATATATATATATATATATAGTGAGAGAGAAAGGGGGAGAGAGAGGGGGAGAGAGAAAGAAAAGAAAAACTACTTGGAAGTAAGAATTATCGAAAAAAGTAAAGAAAGATAAATCTATTAGAAAGAAAGAAAGAAAGAAAATAATAATAATAATAATAATAATAATAATAATAATAATAATATAACCAAGAAATATAACTATTCAAGCTCGAACAAAATCCCAAAAATAGAAATGTCAAGGTACTCAACTTTTGTTTATCATTTGTCATCAATCCATAAAACTCTTGCGCAAATTTTATCAATGCTAATTAATAACCCATATGAAATTCCAGAATGGATAACCGTAGATATTACACATCCCCTACCAAAAACGGGTGAAAAAGATGAGATGACAGATCAAGCTACCAAGCTCTGGTCATTGAGATTTCGGAGATGACCATTTTTCTTAAAGTGCGTATTTTCTCGATTCGTATGTAAACTTAAAATTTCTCACAATATTTCTCAGTGAAATTTTCATTTTCTAAAATTATGGATTATTGTTTAGATATATGGGGAAAAATTTGTCAATTTAAACTTACAAGTCTTCAGGTCAATTTTCGAATACAAAAGAGTAGGTACCTGCAAAAGTTTTCAAAAAAATGCATACCATGATAAAAAAGACCCCAAGCTTGATAAAAAACAAAGTTTTATCGTCAAAATATTTATGCTAATATTACGAAGAAAGACCAAAGTATTTTTCTAATTATTTTATTAAATATTTTAATCCTTTTTATTAGTAGTATAGGGATTTTAGCGACTTTTTGGCGCTAAACACATTCATTTGGAAATTCATGCAAAAATCAAATAATTGTAGAAGTTTAATTAAATTTTCGGGACTTATTCACAAACGAATTAAATTGTTTTTGAATTTTTTGAATTTTTTTTTAGAAAATCTTAGTAAAAAAATATTTTTTTACTTACTTAATTTTAGAAAATTTCGAAAACTTAAAATTCCACCTTCTTCAGATTTATATTAGTTAAAAACAGGACTACTTGAAGAATTTTAAATCATCATTTGTTTTTGCCAAACAGAAACACCATTGACCGAATGTTAAGGGATCTCCCCTTTTTACACAAATGGACTCACCCAGTGTATACATATACTACTGCCAGTAAATACCCGAGGAGTCGAGACGGAACGACAGAAGAGTAGTAGAGTTCAGTAGTAGTAGAGTAAGTCACACACACAGACGGCGGCAAGCCTCACAGTTAGCGAGTACGTAGACTCAGTAAGGAGTCATACCGCGATACTTCAATACCAAGACTGTATATATATTAGTGCTACTAACCCGCATTCCTGGATCTACTAACCTGTATTACCAGTTTGTATTATTACGTTAATAGATTTATTTTCCTTATCCATTCCTGGCGTTTGTTATTCATTGATATCGGATTTCATCCCGGAATCCACAACACCGAAAATCTGCATCGTAAAAATGCAATAAAACTAAGTCCTTACTTCATTAGAAAAACTTTTAATTGCCTTTTTATAAATAAGGTATATAAAGGATACTATTTTCTTAAGAAAAAATTTCGATGGATAATGAATTTTTACAAGAAGTGTAATTTTAATTATTTTTAAATCTTTTAAAATTTTGTATACACGACATTATCAGAAAATATGAGCGATAACTATAGTAAATTTAAAGTCTAAAATTCAATAAAACGTTAGATTACAGATAATATTTTTCATTTTTTTTTTAAATTACTGAGTTTTTAAAAATTATATGTAAAAGGCGCTCACGTCACTTTCTTAAATTATATTTTACAGATAAGTCTCCGTAGAACAACATTAGACCTGTCATCAGACTGTCAACACGTCACTGTCGTGTTAAAAATGCATTTCTACGATATTTTAAAGTTAAAGTAAATAATATTTGTTTCAAATCAGATTAATTATACTTTAAATCAGCTAATATCCCTCAAATAATATTTCAGAAAAGTATATTTTATTTTTGGAAGATTTTTTTTTAATAAAGATAATTATACTTCGATGAAAGATGACTGATAAAGGGCGCTAAGCAGCTATTTTCGAAAAACAACCTTCCAGTCAATTTAAATTAGTTTTTGAAATAGAGCAAAGTATTGTGCTTATTGGAAATATTAAATGTAATCTGTTAGCTTGAAATTCAAGCTAAAATAAAAGCTTCAAGAAAGATTTTTCAATTTTTAAAATTTATTTTAAACCTCAGACATTGCGTTTTTATTTTCTTTGGCTGTTAGAAGTGTAAGGGAGATAATTTACTGTTATGCGGAAATTGTTTAGACAAATAAAAATAACAATACCACATTTCCTCTGAATTTACACTAACCTCATATTCTGAGTGATTGTTTGGATTTGAAAAGTCATACGTCTGAAATTAAGCAAAAATACCGTCTAAAACGAAATATACTTGATTTCAAATATCTTTACTTTGGGGGAAAAATTTTCGTAAATAAAAGTACACAGACATATTTCAGTTTAAATAGCGAAACATGTACGAGCTTGCAGTAAATTCAGTAGTCCAGGTCTTGTTATATTAAAAATCCGAACTTCCAAATTCCAAATAATAAAAATATAAAAATAAATAAAACATACGGATTCAAAGGATTAAAAATAGTTTTTCATTCAGTTAAAATCTTTGGATAGTTGGTTCACAGAAAAACTGTAATTTAAAGAAGACTTTTAAATAGATGGTCCACAGTCAAAGTTGTGTTTGAAATAAAGGTTTTATCATAAGCGAAAATTCACTGACCTTGTTGTAGATTGGTTTGTAGTTGCAGACTAGCCGTCCACATTGTTGTTGAAGATGATCTGTTTGAAGTCACCGACGTATATTACTTTCAAAACGTGCGGAGTAAAAGCTACGTATAGCCACGTCTTCTCTTGTATTTGAACAACATGGAGACAGTCGCATATCTGCTCTTTGAAAGCTGAAATTTGTGGGGTTAATAAGAATTTTTTCCCGAAAGCAGGCTTGAGAAAAAATCGGTTTTTAGTTTTCTCTGATTGGTCAAATATTTCACATGGTGATTTTAATAAACACTTTCATGTAAACGGTATGTGTTGTATTATGGAATCTTTTTGGCATGTGTGTAATATTGTCTGTTATTAAGTAGAAAATAAAGTTTTTAATATGGTATGTATGTTGGTATGTAATTGTATTGGAAATAGGGTTTATTTCCTATAAGCACACAGAAACAGAAAGACAAAAATATTTTAACTTCTGGGAAGATTTTCATCCTAAATGTAATAAGAGTTATCATATTATTCTTCCCATGGGGAAAAGGAGTCAAAGGCGGTAATTACGAATTATTTCCTATTTGAAAATCCATAGCAAAAATAATCTAATAGTTGTTAAAATGAAAAAAAATTAAAACAAAAAAATTCACTCGAAAATGGCATTTAAAAATTTTTGATTCTTCAAATATGTCTTTAAAGGCTTGCTCAAAATATTTCTCTGAGCGCCTAAAAAGTTTTTTAATGGAGTAGAATTTTGTTAAGGTTTAGAAACACTCACAGTTCTTTTAGAGTAGGAAAATCGTTGGTAGATATAGGAATCTTGCAGTTGAGTGAGTTCGTAGGTCGACGACAGAAGTCCAGTTAGCACGGCAGAAGGAGTGGTGAAGGGATACAGCTTTGAATTGGTCTTGAATTGTGGACCGACGTTCGTTCTCGACAGCCCTTTAGTAGTTAGTTCTTTGGTTGAAAGTGGTTCTGAAGTTGACAGGAGCTCCCTATCGTCGACCTTACAGACGACGGGCTGAAGTCTCACTGCCAAATAGGCAAAGATTCTTCAAATTTATGGAGATTTGGTAGGCTCCGAAGAATCGGGGACTTTTTCCTCCAAAATTGTTGAACAAATTTCTTGGCCCCTTCATTTGTCAGAAAATATATTCTTATCTCTGATAAGAATCAGGGCCCTGGGAGCCGGTTTTGAAGGTAATGAAAACAGGTTGGAGTGAACAAGCTATGAGGTTTCCCCCAGACTTTATGGCACCATGGAAAGAATAATGGTGGTGGAATTCCTTTTTATATTTTCCAGCTCTCTCGTTAGTCAGAAAATATATTCTTATCTCTGATAAGAATCAAGGCTTTGGGAGCCGGTTTTGAAAGTAAAAAGAGGTTGGAGTGAGGATAAAAAAATAGCGAGAATGTGAACTTGTAAAATATTGTTCTCAAATTAAATTCCAACACTATCAAAAAATTTTATTATTTTTGGCAAGATTTCGGAACGAATCTTCCGTATGTTAACACTTGATATTACATTTTTTTTCTGAATATTATTTTCAGAGAAACATACCCCACAAAGTTTTCTAATAAAATAAGTACTGAAAATTCCGTTTGAATCGGATACTTCCGTAATTCTTGGCAAATATTTTTTTAAACAGTGGGTAATGAGCTTTGCATTTATTTCAGAAAAAAGCATCGATGGTGGTACATTATTACAATTTAGATGTTACATTGCAAAACTGAATTAACTACTCAGTCGCAGTTAAAACATCTTAACTCCACGAAAACGCTAAAAAATCAGCATGCTCCAACCATAATGAAAACATAGTTTTATCGTCAAAATCGTTATGTTATTATTAAGAGGGTAATCAAAGTCTTTATTGAATATTTAATTAATTTTTTAGTCGTTTTTAGAACATTCAAAATTTTGATTAAAAAACATGTTTTCCTTGCGCCAGGCGTTGTACTAACTTTTAGCATAGCAAATTTTAGCCTCGTTTTGCAGTGAAAGACACATTAATTTGGAAATGCTTGAAAAATCAAATAATTGTTGGATTTTAATTAAATTTTCAGGACTTATTCACAAATGAATAAAATTATTTTTGAAAATGTTTTTATTAGCAAATCCTGGTAAAAACATTTTTTACATGCGTTTCATCACCTTGTTTAATTTTATGAAAACTTGAGAAATTCATCGAGATAATTTTTAGTGACTATATTAGCTAAACGTAGAATTCTTCGAAGAATCTGCTCTGAATCGAAAAATAAAAAATGCAATAAAGCTAAGACATTATTTAATTAGAAAAGCTTTTAATTGCTTTTATGACTAATATATATTAAAGGCAATATTATCTGAAGAAAAAATATTTTTTCGACGAAAAATGAATTTTTACAAGATTTGTTTTCATTTTTCTTACAATTTTAAATTGAATAATTTGTAAAGATTTTAAATCGGACCGTGACTACAAGCATATGTGAGACCTTTCGGGATTACTTTCAGGAACTTTTCACCAGGGAGTCCGGTCTGAGCCCTGCTCAGTTCGACGCCTATTTAGCCGACTTTCCCTGCCTCTAGGCAGCTGAAGCGGCTGGGTGCGAAGGTCTCATCACAGAGTCGGAAATCTGAGAAGCACTGAAACAGGTTGGCCTGGATAAATCTCCGGGGCTAGATGGTCTTCCCTACGAAGTTTACTTGAGACAGTCGCTCGTTTTTGTTCCTTTGCTGGAACTGATTTTCAACCACTAGATGAAGCAGGGGTCTATGCCTCAACGCTTCACCAGGGTTGTGATCAAGTTGTTACGTAAGGACAAAAACGGTGGGGATGGGTTAGATAACTTTCGCCCTTTAACCATATTAAACACAGAGTTAAAGATTTGGAGAAGATCTTAGCCAACCGTTTGCAGCTAGTCCTGTCTAATCTGATTGGCTCCGAACAGACTTGTGATGTAAAGGGCAGGACTATTCAGGACAACCTGCATATGGTACGCTTGATCTTAGAAGTCAACAGTGAAGCCGCGGTGATCAATTTAGATCAGTCCAAGGCCTTCGATAGGGTTGACCATAGTTTTCTGGAGGCTGTCCTTTCGGCGGCCGGTTTCGAACGACTTTCGCTCCTGGATCCGACTTTTGTATGCGACCCCCGGTGCGCTGGTGGAAGTGAATGGGGTAAGATCAGAGTCTTTCGTATTGTTTCGCTCCATTCGTCAAGGTTGTCCGCTTTCAAATTTGCTTTACGTTCTTGCCTTGGAACCTTTCCTTCGCAAATTAAAGGTGAATCTGGGGCTGCGCGGAATTTCCTTGCCTAGAGCTACCACCTCAGCCAGGTATTCTGCCTATGCTGATGACGTTTCGGTTCTTGTGTCGCGCAGATCCGAGATTGACGAAGTCAGCAAAGAGATCAGTGGTTATGAGATGGTGACAGGGGCCAAGATCAACCGCGATAAGTCAGTTGGCTTGCGGTTGGGTGCGTGGAAGGGAGTTTCTCTTCCCGGACCTAACCTCTGGACGGATAGGCCGGTCAAGATTCTCGGCGTCTGGTTTGGTCCTGATCTCCAGTTGGATATGAATTGGTCGGAGGTGCAAGGGAAGGCTGAGATCGCAATTAATTTGTGGTCTCGGAGGAATCTTTCCTTAAAGTGGAGGGCGGAAGTATGTGTTTCACACATTTACCCGATTCTCCTTTACCGACTCTCTGTGCTTCCACTTCCGTCTGACACTTTACTGGCGTTAGTGAGGTTCTTGTTCTCCTTCTTGTGGGGTGGGGGAGGCCGCCAGAGTCTCTCGGGAGATCTGTTGCTTTCATCCTTCTGAAGGTGGTCTGAGTATGCCTAGCATTGAGGTTCGTCAATATATGCTTCGCATCGCCTTCCTAGACCGAATGTGTCGCGAATCGGATGAGGTGGGTGCCTTCTGGAAGGAAGACGTCCGTAGAAATGTCCCATCCCTTATAAGTGTGCACTCAGAGGAGGAGTAGGCCCGCCGTTTACCCCGAGCCCATTGCTCCTTCTATCGCGAATGTCGTGTTGCTCTGAAACGCCTCTTACGGGCGTCGGATGGCCCCTTCAACGCCCAGGCGTTGTCTCGTATGGCATTGTATCAACTGTTAGTCATATTTAGCGTTTCGTATTTTCTTTTTTCTTGTATAGCGTATGGTTTATTATTGTGTATTTTGTTGTTTTCTCGTCTTTCGTCTATTTGATTCGTCCTTCTGTCTTGTCTTTTCGACTGTTTTAAATTTGTTTGTTTCGCATTTAGGTGAACCTTGTTCATTTGCTCTCGTCTGTCGTCTATTTTATTTTTTTACTTTGTCCTTTTCGTCTGTCGAACCTTGTTTCGCAGTTAGACGAACTTTGTTCATTTATTTTTCATTTATTTAATCTATTGTACGTCCTTTTGTTTTGTATTGCCTTAATTCGAACGTTATTTATTTGTTCCTCGTCTCTTGTTTTGTACGTCTTACTGTTTTGTGTTTTTCTTTGTTGACTGTTTTAATTCCGTTGTTTCGTATTTAGGCGAATCTTGTTTTGCCTTCGTTTGTGTATTTTTGCGAGTCCTTGTTGTTTTTATAATTGTTAACTGCATTATTTTTTTTATGTGAACCATGTTTATTTTTTCCATAACGTTTATTTCTTTTTCCTAACTCCCCTTCCCTTCCCTTTCCTCCTTTAATAATGGAGAAGAAAACAAGAAAAGTGCCGTCTTTTCTGATTAAAAAAAAGAAATCGGTAATGGCTGATTTTAAAAGATCAGTTAAAAACATTTGTTTGCAATTAAAAAAACATCCGCCGGATAAAGATGATACTGACGAGTACCCGTTTTTAATTCCATCAAATGAGGACATTGTGAATACCCTCAAAAAAGCTGCTGAGTCTACGGAGGCCAAAAAGAGGCAGAACGTAGAAAATATGGAAGCCGAAGACAAGAAAAATAAGAATGCAGAGGCCGGGGAATCGCCATCTTGTTGGACGTCCCCACCGAGTTGTATAATCAATGTTGCGGAGTTCTTGGAGCGAGCTAAGAGTTACGCTCACCTTGTCGTAGAAGGTGGACTCTTGGAAGACCCCCAAGAATTAAGAAAAATTGGTAAAAGAATAGTGTCAGTTTTCGTCGTGGACAACCGTTCGTGCAAAACTTGTCCCTCAACGAAAGACAAAGTGATAAAATCACTGGAGTCCTTGGGGTTTAAGCCTCTCAGAATCTTTAAAGGAGCCGGCTATTTCATGTGGGGCGTATTGCTACCCACGCCGGAAGACTGTGTTGCTGCATCAAGTCGTGACTTGATAACGAAAGATCTAATATTGCGCACAGAGTATGAAGACCAAAGAAGGACCAATGTGACAATATATGAGGTCCCTCCTCAGGTTATCGGGGAACAGGCCACTGCTTTCTTATCGCAGTATGGCGAGATTCTAGTTGCTTCCTGCGACAGCCTGAAAAGGGGGGGGCAAAATTTTGTTAGACCGAAAAGCCTTCCTCTACATTTCCAACTGTCGGGAAGTAGGGAGCTTGAGACTGCCGGTCATTGAGACCGGCCGCAAACCAGTATGCTGGAAGTGCGGAGAGACTGATCACCTCTCCTCTTCTTGCCCAGAGAAGAAGGCGTCTTGAAGTCAAGCTCCAGTAGACCAAGATCCCCTTCTGACCGCGTCTTTACCTACCGCCTCGCCTGTAATGAGCATGCCAGCTTCTGGGACCGGTATGGCTAAACCTCCGGTTGGCGCAACATCTAAAGCCACATTCCCCAAAGCGCCTTTGCCCGCTGCTAGTGCAGTTGTGGAGAAGGGGGGAAAGGCTGGCTGCTGGTAAGGCCAGAGGGAAGCACCAGACAGCGGGACATCAGTCCCATGAAACACCAATGGCGAAAGGCACACACAGCTCCACTCCCACTGACAACGTTAAGGGCGATCGATGCCCCGGCCTCAAAACAACTTAAGGAACAACAGAAAAAATATGACCCGGGCTATGAAAAGACGGAAAAAATTAAAGAATTAGAAAAAAAATTAGACCTGCAGAAACAGACCCTGCCAAAATCCCCTACTCCTTCAACGTCTGCGTTTCTATCTTCACCGTCTCCCAAGAAAGAACCTTTCTATTTGACATCACCTTGACCAGTTCTCCTCAGCAGTAATCCCAGCCCTTACCGACCAAGATCCGGCTACACCCCTCTTCCTACTCCCAGTCCTTCCCCTGCTAAAAAAATATTATCCTATGCCTCTCCCAGTCCTTCCCCAGTTAAACAAAAATCAACCTACACCCCTCTTCACACACCTAGTTCTTCCCCCGTTAAAGATACTGAAATGTCCCCTCCTCCTTCTAAAAGAGAGAGAAGCCCCACACAGGAGCTTAAAGATAAAAGGAAAAAGACACTGAAACCTATTTATAACAGGAGGGGGGATATGTGTCGGATCTCCCCTGCTCAAGCCGAACGAGCGAAAGATTACGGCAATCGCATCAAGGATTTGTAATACCTTCTTTCGATAAGAAAGTATGCTGAATTAAATATCGAATGGCCGCAAAACTTCCCGAATGCGCAGAGAGTTCTTACCGTAATAAGAACTGGGGCAGGAGCTAAGCAAGCATGGGGCTATGCTCAACAAGGCTCTCACAGCTCACAAAATGCCACCTCCTATAGCAATCATTGAAAATAAAGAACTCGATCACTTAAAACAATTTTGTGCAGGGAGGGTCCCAGTTTTAGTTCACCCCTCCCTCTATAGAGCGCTTAAATTGACATTTCCCTGGGATATCGGCGGAGTCTCTCAAGACGTCACCATCAAGACTGAGATGGGCCAAGGGTCTATGGGAGAGTCTGTCGGTATCCTTACCCCGACCATGTTCAAACCAGTGTCCCAACCCTAATCGGTCTGATAATGGCACTCTGGTTAGCAAGTCTGAATGTCCGGGGCCTGAGGTCGGAGTCTCGAAGGGCGAGATTCGATCGCGATCTTCAGCGCCTCGGAGTGGATGTATGTTGTGTACAGGAGACCCATTTTTTATCTCGCGACCATGGGGATATTCTATCTAAGAGGTTCGTCTTCAATTCAGCATGCTTTGATGGACGCTCGAGGAGTGTTTCTTGGCTGATGAGCAAGTCTCTGGATGCGGCGGAATCCGGTGGGCTGGCTTTGCGTGCTGGATATTACCATAAAGGATAAGGCTCTTCATCTCATTGGTGTTTATGCGCCCAATGACCATGCGCAGCCGCCTGTTTTGTTTCGGCAGATCGGGATGTTTTTGATGACATCTCGTTCAGTAGTTCTAGCGGGTGATTGGAATGCCGTCCTTGATACCGATATAGATCGTATAGGGCAAAAACCGGGTACTAACAACCCGGATGTTAAGTCGTTTCAGGACTTTATCGGCGGGTTTGATCTCGACAATAAGTATCGGAATGAGCACTCCCGGGAGGTAGTATGGACTTGGACTAGGGGCGGCAGCTCGGATTCGGTGGTGAGCGCAAGCTACATCGACCGAGTTCTAGTTAAGAGAGTTGACGTAGGGCTTTTAGAATGTCCAAGTTTCCATTTTATAGTTTACTTGGATCATAGGCTTGTCCGGGTTCGGGTGAACTTAGATAATCCTAAGGTTAAGATGGCTGGGTACTGGAAATTGAACGCATCATTATTTGGTGAGCAAGATTTCCGGGACCAGCTTTTACTAATGCTACAGCGGGAATTGTCGGCGGCTGTGGTTGGGAATAAGTGGTGGGATTCTTTAAAATCTAAACTTACGTCTTTTGCTGCTGATTTTAGTCGACGACTCGATCTAGGAGGGTTAGCAGCGCAAAAGTCTTGTGAGGAAAAAGTTGATCGGGCGATCAAATCCCGTGATAGTGAGGACGTAGCCGTAGTTAAGGTCGAGCTGGTCTCCTTGCTTCCTCCAAGCTCTGGTAGTTAGGGCTAGGCTAAAAAGAATGTCTTGCGAGGCTACGAATATGGCCGCTTCATTGAGTTCAGAGGAATCTCGTAGGGCGTATAGTCGGCATATCGCTAGCAAGCGGACTGTGACTACAGACGTGGGCATTTGTGAGGCTTTCCGTGATTACTTTCAGGAGCTGTTTACCAGGGAGCCCGGTCTGAGCGCTGCTCAGTTCGATGCCTATTTAGCCGACTTTCCCCGCCTCGAGGCGGCTGAAGCGGCTGAAGCGGCTGGGTGCGAGGGTCCCATTACAGAGTCTGAGATCTGGGATGCGTTGAAGCAGGTTAGCCTGGAAAAGACTCCGGGATTAGATGGTCTTCCGTACGAAATGTACTTGAGGCAGTCGCCCGTCTTTGTCCCCTTGATGGCACTGATTTTCAACAACTGGATGAAGCAGGGGTCTATACCTCAACGCTTTTCCAGGGGTGTGATCAAGTTGATACGCAAGAACAAAGGCGGTGGGAGTGGGGTAGATAATTGACGATGTTAAATACAGAGTTGAAGATTTTAGCCAAGGTCTTAGCCGGCCGTTTGCAGGCTGTACTCTCTAGTCTGATTGGTCCCGAGCAGACTTGTGTTGTGAAGGGCAGGACTATTCAGGACAGCCTTCATTTGGTACGCTTGATCATCGAGCAAGTCGACAGTGATGCCGCGCTGATCAATTTAGATCAGTCCAAGCCTTTCAATAGAGTTGATCATCGATTTCGGGCCGAACTTTCGCACTTGGATTCGACTGCTGTATGCGTCCCCCGGTGCGCTGATAGAAGTGAATGGGGTAAGATCGAAACCTTTCATTTTGTCTCGCTCCATTCGTCAAGGATGTCCGCTGTCTCCATTGCTGTACGTTCTTGCGTTGGAACCTTTCCTG
Source organism: Acanthosepion esculentum (assembly GCA_964036315.1). Lineage (NCBI taxonomy): Eukaryota > Metazoa > Mollusca > Cephalopoda > Sepiida > Sepiidae > Acanthosepion > Acanthosepion esculentum. Next base: position 93,518,511 of record OZ038498.1, on the reverse strand, counting down.
CGTAAGTTGAAGACGAATCCGGTCCTTCGCGGAATTTCCTTACTTGGTGCTACCACCTCGGCCAGGTACTCCGCCTATGCTGATGACGTTTCGGTTCTGGTGTCGAGAAGAGTCAAGATTGACGAAGTCAGCAGAGAAATCAAAGGGGATGAGATGGTGACAGGGGCCAAGATCAACCGCGATAAGTCTGTTGGCTTGCGGTTGGGTCGTGGGAGGGAGTTTCTCTTCCCGGACCTTTCCTCTGGACGGACGGGCCAGTCAAGATACTTGGCATCTGGTTCGGTCCCGATCTCCTGTTATAAATGAATTGGTCAGAGGTGAGAAAGAAGGCCGAGGGCGCGGTTCATTTGTGGTCTCGGAGGAATCTTTCCTTGAAGGGGAGGGCGGAAGTATGTGCTTTACCGACTCTCTGTGCTTCCATTCCCATCTGACACTTTATTGGCGTTCGTAAGGCTTTTGTTCTCCTTCTTTGGGGGGGGGGCATGGTTAGTCACGAGATCTATTACCTCCATCCCTCTGATGGCGGTCTAGGGGTGCCTTGTGTTGAGACTCGTCGACATACGCTTCGCATTACCTATCTAGACCGGATGTGTATGTAATTAGATGAGAACGGCGAATTCTGGAAGGAAGACGCCCGGAAAAATTTTCCGTCATTGAGAAATGTGCGCTCGTGTGAGGATGAGGCCGGCCGTATTCCTCGAAGCGAGGGCTCTTTCTATCGTGAATGTCGTCTTGCCCTCAAGCGACTCTTATGGGCGAATGATGGCCTCTCCGGTGCCCAGCTGTTGTCTCGTAAGGCATTATATCAGGTGTTAGTTAGGGGGAACGTTCAGGATGCCGTTATTGGCGAGCTCGGTCTGACGAAGCTCGCTGCTTGTGGCATTGGGCGCCTGGGTTGAAATGTCTCACTAACACTGAGGCATCACTCACCTGGCTGATGATTCGTGGGGCGCTCTAGGTCTCCAAGAGACTTTGTTCGGCGGGTTTGGTAAAGTTGCCAAACTGCGTTCGCTGCAGTGGGGAGGTGGAGACCATTGGTCACGCCTTTTTCCAGTATAGTGTCGTAGCTCCGTTGTGCAAGTTTGTTGAAAACATCATGGTTCGCATGCTGCGTGGAATGTTTTTTGTCCTTGGGGCCAGTTCCGTCTGTAGCAATACGTTTACTGGGAATTATGCGAGTCGTGATATGGACGACGCGACAGAAGGAATTTCATGGGGACGAGAAGTTTACCTCTTCCTAACTGATCTTGTTCTTTAGGCATCAGCTTAAAGTCAAGATCAGGACGGAAAGGAGACGACTCCATCCATTGGAATTTGGCGAAAGATGGGTGAGTCTTGCGTGTCTCTGCAGAGTGAAAGGTGCTGAGTGGCATTTTGATGCCGGTTAGGCATTAAGAATTTTGGGAATTCCTTGTGTATAGGTTAGTTTAGGTCTGTTTTTGTTTTAGTTTTCTCTCCTATTTGAAAGTTAACTTAGCTTGTGTATGTATGATCATTGGCCCCTTTTATTTTTGCCCCTATTTTTTTTTGTTTAATTCCGCATCCCTCCCATCATTAGGTAGTTAGTGATGTCAGTTCTCTGGTGTGTGCGGGGTGCCTTTCGTGTCGAGTGTGTTTTTTCGTTTTTGTTGTTGCGTTTGAATGAGTGCGTGTTTGTAGTGAGTGCATGGCTTGTACGAATGTCTTTTTTTTTTTTTAAGTCCCGCATTGATTTCGTCCAGTTAACTGATGTTTCTACTAATAAAAAATTTTGTTTAGTTTTTTGTATATAGCTTTTGTACACTTATGTAAATAATCATTGGGGATTTTAGACTTTTAAATTGTTATTTTTATCCCCCTCCTCCCACAGACAATGAATTGTAAATATGGGGACTAGTTTAGGACTTCATAGAGTTTCTGAGGCATTATGGTGGTTGGGGTAAGAATGGCAAGTAAGAATGCGTTGTTTTGGTGGAAGGAATATTGTTTGTATGTCTGGGTCAGTGATTGGGACTAGCTAAGTTTAATCTTAAGACAGATGATGACCATCTTTTTCCCCATTCCCCTTTCTTGGCCTTGTGCCGTATTTGTACTTTTAACGTACAATAAATATAGTAGAGTCCATCGATTTACACCTGTCTACACAAATCCACGACTTTACTCACAACGCACACACAGACACAGATTTTTGTATCACATACATATCTTCCTCCCTGTGACTAAGCCAAGTTCATGAATCAGCACTCGATTAATTTCTCAAAACAACACACTTCTTAATTTCTGTATTCTATTTTAACACCAGACTATTCAACATAGAATCCTGAACATTCTTATTCAAGAGAAATTCTTTCGAACATTCAATCTTAATCGGACTAAAGGGAAACAATTTTTCTCCCTTAATTACTACACATCATTGCATGATTGTTTTGTTTGTTATTATTGTTTCAATATATATTTTATTGTTGATGCACAATTGGAGTCTCGTTGTTTTTTCTAGAATGGTTAAATGTATAATAGATAAATGCTCTTAGAACACGCAATTACATTTGATAACCCCAACGCATAAAGAAAATAGCATTTACAAATATACTTGTCGAAACGTGTTAAAAACAAAAATGAAGGCAACACTATTTTTGCAAAGTATACAAATTCCATTCTTCACCGACTACAACACCGTGTGTGTGACGTCACACAGCTAAACAGCGCCGTGTGAGGCGCGAAAAACTTGAAAATTCATCAAAAAAGGATTGAAAATTCCAGAATTTTACCTTTTAAGAACCAGGAACATACCAAAAGTATGTGGTATTTCTTGTAGAAATATTACTTTGGAAAATGTCTTTTTAAACTTGCGTACAGGAAGTTTATTTTGTAATGTAATGAAATTTTAATTATGTATACATTTTTTTTTTTTTTGTAGCATCAAGTTTAGTTTTTGGTAAATTTCCGGAAAATATTTTCTTTAAACATTTTCTCTTTTTATTCTTTCATTCTACCGAATATTTAAAATTCACATTTAACATAAATTTCCTTCATATTAAAAACAAAAAATCGTTTCACTGACGATAATAAAGTTTTAAAAAGTTTATTTATTTATTGCATAAGCATTCCAGATCACGAACATCAAAAATATTTTATATAAAAGTTAATGGAGTGGGGGGTTCAGTTTGCTATGAAATCATTGTAAAAAATAAATGTGAATTAATCTCCCTACGGAAGAAAAAAATATATATGCTTTCAAACCACGTTATTTCATAGGCCTAGTTAAAAGGTAAAAAAAATATAAATGAAATTCGTAATCTGGAGTTCTTTTTTCATACTAAATACTCCAAAATTCGAATTTTTTTAATTCATTTTTATTTTTAACTTTACGAAGTCACGTGGCATCCATGTCAGTCAATATACAATTACTTTTCATAGCAAGCTGACTCCTCCCACCACTACCATTTTCTTTTAAATGAATATTCGTTATTTGTAGTGCTTAGTTTATTGCAATAAAGAAATGAAAAAATAATTGTTTCTGGTAACAGTGCCTTAATTTTTATGAGAGAAAAGAAACATACTTTTTAGGTTTTTTTTGTATAATAGTTTGCAAGAAGTGTAGAATCTGTAATAATTGTGCAAAAAAAAAAAAAAAGTTCCACAAATCTAAAATGTTCAAGTCAAAAAAATTACTCCCATCCTGTTTAAAAAATATATATATGAAAAGGGGCAATGTGGTACGTATTTAGAAGGCTCAGAATATGAAGCTAGTTTAAAACTGGTGTTCCCAGATCCACACTGACATGGGGTGGTAACACCTTAGGATCCCAAACTGGGATCAAAATACTGTGAAAGTGTAAAAATAGGTTGTAATACCAGCAATTTATTTTTGTAGAAAAAAAATATTACCAGCAATAAAAATCTTGTCAGTAAACCGTTGAGGTTGAAATGCCCTAAAATAACAAAACAAACTTTTCAATAGGAAATCTGGCATTACTACAGAAATGCACCTCTCCAAAAAAAAATAATAATTTTTTTTTTTTTTTTTCATATAACTACCGATTAAGCTTCGCAGATCATAAAATAAAAATAATTTATTTTTAATTTTCTAAAATTTTGAAACGGGGTTCAGATTGCTATATAAATCTATTGTAAATTGATCCCCCTTTATTAAATAATAACAATAATTTGTTAGTTTAGACTAGGCATAATTTTTTTTTTTTCAATTCTAAAAGAGGAGTTAGAATATGAGGCTAGTTCAAAAACATCAAAATTTAATTTAATAAGGGAGTTCAGTTCACTATGTATAATTATTGTAAATTGACCTCCCCCACTTTACACAAGTGGAAGAAAAAATATTCCCATATTACATGATAAAGCTTATTCTTACATAATTTCAGTGGCGAACTGGTCAGGGTGTTAGCTTGCTCAACAGCAAGTATATTCCCTTTATCAAATAAAAATGCAATAAAAAACTTTTCATAGTAAAAATGAATAAGAACATTTTTTATACTATCTGTTACTCAAGTTCAATGTAAGAGAGCATTTTCAACATTAAAGGTCATAAAGACAAGGTTAAGATTTGCTTTCTGAGGAGAATTTGGAATCTGATATGTTGCTCTCCATTGTAAAGGAATTGATAGATAAATTGGATGCAGAAGCAATTATTGACAGACTTCTGGTGAGCACAAACAATTGCTGTTAATAGCAGACTGCATGCAATGCTCTATGGTGCTTTTGAACTACCTGTTAATGTGTACATTGTACAGTAAACTATTTAAAAATATCAACCGATTACTTAAGATTAAAAAAAGAAAAATTTTAACATTCTGTAAGTACATTTGTATCAACTCCCAGTAATATGTACAGTACATGTATAATGTAAGTAATAAATAATAGATTAAATTTTAATTGTACCTTTTTTTTTCCATATGTATATTTGAAATATTTATTTATTCGTTATGAAAAATAATAGCCTGCCACTTGTGAATGGAGCCCCTTTGTCTTTTAGCAACCAATATTTTTAGACCCAGCCTGCCATTGCTTAATTTCATGTTAAAATAAAAAATTTAAAAAAATAACAGTTACTATTTTCAAGCATATCCATACTTATCTTTTTCCTGTGTTCTGTTAAAATAATACTTACATCGAACTTTTCAAAACTGGCACGAAATATGAATTTAAAGCTTATTCTTACTGCCCTTTATTATTATTTGATATCCTCCAACTCTTATTATTATTTGATATCAAACAAATAATAATAACCTGGCTGAACACTATTTACATTATTTGGACTATAGTTTTGTCGCCATGTTTATCACAATGCTTCTTCAGGTGGTTGGAATGTTGAACTGAATCCTTTATTTCGCTCACTGGGGTAGACTGTTCTTGTTCCACGTGCCATGTCTAAAGGATGTCAGTTTATTCTGTTATTTCCCTTCTGAAAGTATATCCCCCCTCATTGCCTTAACCAGGTATTGAACTCACACTCTTTGGGTCCTGTCACTGGATCTAACTAACGCTTTTATCCACTGTGGTGCCATGTGTCCTTCGGGACATCTGTGTATGAATTTCTGGGTATTTTTTTACCAGAGCTCATATTGCAATTTTTGTTGTTGTTATCGCTTTTCTCTGGCACTCCTTATTACTGGTTCCAGTAATAAGGAGTGCCAGAGAAAGAAAAAAAAACTGGTTGCTGAAGACATTAGGTTTATAATACCCAGAAATTCATACACAGATGTCCTCAAGGACACATAACACAGTGAATAAAGATGTTAGTTAGATCCAATGACAGGACCCAAAGAGTGTGAGTTCAATACCTGGTTAAGGCAGTGGAGAACTTTCAGAGGGGAATTAACAGGAGATAACTGACATCCATTAGACATGGCATGTGATTAAGTGAAATAAAGGGTTCAGTTCAACCACCTGAAGAAGGCCAGAGCATACAAGCCGAAACGTTGTGATAAACATGCCGACAAAGATTCGGACAATAGTCCAAATAATGTAAATAGTGTACATAATACCTCATCTCAGAAATATAGACAAACCTGGCTGAACTATCTAAGAGTCGGAAGATATCAAATAATAATAAGAGTCAGAACTCTTATTATTATTTGATAATCCGACTCTTAAATAGTTCAGTGAGGTTATTATTGTTGTTTGTTTGTTTATCAGCATATCAACTCCTTATGGGTTATTTAATGCCAAGATTTAACTTTCTCAGTAATTTCTTTTTAAAAAAATGTATTGTTGGCATTATTTTTTACTATGAAAATGTATTGCTGGTATTTTTACTACAAATTTTTTTATACTTTCCTAGTTTTTTTTTACCTCAGTTTTAGGGTTTAACTATTTGCCCATAGCTGGGATCCTAACAGGTGCTACCACCTTGGGTCAGGGTGGACCTGGGAACAACAGTAATTAAGAGGTGGTTCCACAAGCCTGAAAGCATCCTGATCAGAGGCCTTGCTGCTGGATGTAGTTTATTGTCATACCCAGGATGGATTATCATTATTTCCCTAACCTTTATTTTATGTAAGAGGATCAATTTACAATGAATTTATATAGCAATCTGAACCCCCTCTTAAAATTATAGAAATTTGGGAAGAAAAAAAAATTGCTTTTATATTCATGATCTGTGGAGCATAATCAGTAGTGATATGGCGGTGGGGGGTTATTTTTTTTTTTTTTTTTTAGAGAGGTGCATTTCTGTAGTAATGCCAAATTTTCTACTGAATTTTGTTTGTGGGGACAATTAATCTAAACAGGCATCCATATAAACCTTGGGTTCCTTACAACCTAATTTATAAGCTACCTTTATTATGTAAAATATTTTGTGTGCAAACAACACCTTATTTTCAATGTTATTTTTCACTGTTAACAACTTTTTATTTTTATCATCAGTGTATTGGATGTGATGTAGTTTTTCAAAAGAAAGGCTTGTACAGATATTAGAATAATCCAAAACTTATACCAGAGGTAAACCTCCTGTATATGTTTAGAAAGTGAATTGAGTAAACAAAAAATAAAAAGGTAGGGGGTAAAGACAACAATGTGTCTTCTCACCAGATTTATTTTATACAACAAGGCAATCTTAAGAGAACTAGAAGTCCTACCAGGATTTATTTTCAGTTTCAGTCTTAACAATATAAGATATGCAGATGACACTGTGTTGATGGCAAACATGGGAAGAAAACTGCAGGAACTCCTGAACAAGGGGAGTAAAGGAAAGCAAGAAGAAAGGACTAACCTTCAATTGTAAGAAAACAGAATTCCTGGCTGTCATCAAGATGTGTGCTACAAAACTTAAGTACAGACGTTTAAATATCTGGGAAGTTTTAACAGAGGATAGAAAATGTGACACTGGAATCCGAGGGCTTATTGGAATAGCAAAAAATGCCTTCGAAAAACTAAACAAAGTATTAAGAAATGGGGAAATTTCATTAGGAGCAAAAGAGTGCTGAACAGCTATTTAATATCAATCCTCCTATTTAATGTTGGACAATTTCCTCACAAATGAAAAGAAAACTTGAGGCAACAATGATCTGGTTCTGCAGAAGGATGCCAAGAATTCCATGGATGGAGCATGTGAGCAATGAAAAAGTTCTCAGGAAAATGGGAACAAATAGAACACTTATACTTACAATCAGAAAGTGACTGAAAATTTCTAGGACATAATGAGGAAAGGGGGTTTGGAAAATTTGACATTCACAGGAGGAGCAAACAGCAAGAAACCTTAAGAAGCTTGTGTAAATGGGCGGCAGAACACTGGAGCTTACAGCCACATTGTGTTAAAACACTGATTTCTATACAATCACTGAAGTTAAGCAAAATCGAGCCTGGCCTTACCTCGATGGGTGACAGCTTGGTAATACCAGGTGGTGTAATGGATAATGTTTTGGAATTGTTAATCAAAAAGTCAAGTTCCAATTCCAGTTGGGTTCATTATATTCATTTACAAACAAATACCCTTGGGAAAAGTATGAATCCACTTATTCTACTCCCAGCTATAGGTTAATTAGTAAGACTTGTATCAGTAAATCATTATCTCCAAAAAATAGAAATTCTTATCTACAAAATATTTTCTGGCTTCAAATAACCTGAAGAAGGTTAAGTTATAGAAAACAAATCAAACAACAGAACATGGGTGCAGGAGTGATAGTAAAAAGATAAACATTGCTAAGCGCAACAAGTGCTTTGAAGTTGTGGACAGCCATGATCACCCATATCCTGAAGGAATACAGCGCATAGAAGACGCATTGTTTGGATGTATGATATTGATATATGTACATACACAATACACTTACATACACCAGTGGTAAAGTTTCTTTGCCTATCTGACATCCAAATGATCAAATACAGTACCTTTTTCTAAAAGTCTTTTTTGTCAGAATAAGAAGTTTTCAACACCTGCTTCTATAGAAATTTTATCTCATTCAAAAATGACAAATGTTAAAATAACCAATCATTTTCTTCTCTTTTTTCCAGCTGTATTTCTTTCTTGATTCCTATCTACAATGTCACGTTCCCAGTTTCCAATGTTGGACCAGTCTGTGTCCACTTTGAATACAGTGGACTCCTATCTGGCCACTGGCATGGAGACTGTTGTTGACTGTGCCCAAGATCTTTCCGATATAATTTCAAGTAAGTAAGCTTTTCACTTAAATGCTAATCCTTTATACCAGGGGTCAGCAGCCTTTTGCAGACTATGTGCCAACTTAGGGTTTTAAAATCATTCAATGTGAAAACAGTATACGTATTTTTATACCAGTCAAGGTTCTACAATATATTTTATATAGTATATATATTTTAGTATATATTACAATTGAAACAGCTAAATATCTTCTTTGCTTTGTAGTAGTTATTGGTTCAGACTTTGTGATGTTGTTTGCGGCTGTGTGCCATTTGAATTTGCTTGTCGTGCTACAAGTTTCCAAACCCCTGCTTTATACAAAACACAAGGTAATTATTCGTCCTGCAACCTTGCCTAACTAATTAGTAATGTCTTAAAATGGGTCAGGACCAGTAACATTGCAGATTGTTCTTTGTATTTTATCTAGAATCTCGAAAGACATAGCGAAAGCACTAGACTTGATGTGATAGCAATATTCAATGTTTGGATGAATGGTAGACTTATAAATGATGGTGCCATTGCTGGAAGCATTCTTGGAATTAGTTTTTCAGAACACCTTTCAGTAGTCACATGTACAGATGTCAGCATTTCTGTCCTTTAAAGGCCTTTTTTCTTTCTTTTTTTTTTTTTTAAATTTTGGCAATAGCTGAAAATCACAGAGGCCGAATTTTGATGAATAAGGTGAATGGACCAATTTTGTAACAGATTTCTTAGCCAAGAAGTTGTAAACTAATAATGCATTATTTTGTTTTTTTCTTATCAAATTGTCTGTTAGAATCTGTTCATGTTCGGTTCTTCTGCCATCAGTCAGACACAGAATCTTTGATCTGAGCACACCCTTTGTCCATATTTGTGTCTGTTTTTTGTGTTTTGGGGCTGCCCACTTCTTGCATCATCATGCCCTTCCTTGAACTCACTGCACCACTCTAAAACTCCTAATTTCTTCTTAGCATGTTCTGTTGTGGCTTCCATTGAAATATATAAGATCATTTCTTTTGGAGCAAAAATACATACATAGCCAGTGGTGGTGACTATATGGGAAATGGTGTTTTGTAGCTGAAAACTTGTGCTATCCAATGAGGTCATTAGGATCTTTGTATCTGTTGTAGTTACTATGGAGCATTACTTTGGAGCATAAATACATACATAGCCAGTGGTAGTGACTCTATGGAAAATAGTATTTTGTAGCTGAAAACTTGCTCTATCCAATGGTGTCATTGAGCTCTCTGTATCTGTTGTAGTTTCTATGGAGCATTACTTTTGGAGCATAAATACATACACAGCCAGTGGTGGTGACTATATGGAAAATAGTGTTGTCTAGCTGCTCTATCCAACAAGGTCATTGGACTCTCTGTATCTGTTCTAGTTTCCATAGAAACACATCGGATCATATTTATGTGTATGCTAGCACGGCTGCATAATTTAATTGCACATTAATTTATTTTTAATTCTCAAAGCCCTTATATTTAATGGAAGTTTTTCCATAAAGGTAAACTAAACGTTGGAGTCTTTTCAAGGAAGTGGCTATTTGGCACTAGCATTTAGAAATGTAAAACCAGGTAAAAAAAAAGGAAGGTCAATATGGTGATCCCAGTATACCTCCCCCCCTCCAATCAGCATTCAGCCTGAGAGATATAACTCTAGCCTCTTCCCAACCAAAGTTGGCATCACCAAAATCACTATTGCTTTAATATTCGCTCAAGAACCCATCAGAAAATTTTGCCTGTCGTAATTTTGACCACTTTTCTGATTATTTTTTTCCCACACTGCGCTCTACACAAATATTTTAATTCCTACTATTTATTTTTTTTCCGTTTTAAATTTTTCTCTTAATATTTGTTACAGCATGTTTAGTCCCCATGTGTGTATATATATATATATATATATATGCCTGACGATTGCACTAGCACGAAACACTGTCGCTTCTAAGTGCTGACTTCCATGTCCACTTTTATATTTACACACGCTCTATCTCTGATATTGAGCACTTTATCCCATAAATATAGCACACTTTAAGACTATATTTCTTTATATATATATATATATATATATATATATATATATATATATATATATATATAGGGTGTGATGGGTGAATTGTCGTCTAAATTAGGCAAAAATGAAAATAACACTGACATATTTTAACAAATATATTTACCAAACTTACACAAACATATCTTGAAAAACTAAAGAGTAAATTTATCCATTAAAATCACCATTGGCTTTGACCATGGGCTCCAGGCAACTTCAGAATATCTTGCGACTCATTGACAGTGTCCAAGTGTTAAGTTGGTAAATGCTGTCATAATCTTTGCCTTCAGTTCATCTTTGGTGTTAGAAGGAGTTTTCTTGGTCTCTCACTCAGCTGCACCCACACACAATAATCAAGAGGGTTGCAATCTGTTGAGTTAAGTGGCCAGATGTAAGGGGTAATGTGGTCACAGGACTGGGTTCTCCTTCTTGTGTGGCATGGTGCAGAGTCCTGTTGCCAGACAGGGTCTTCCAGCAGCCACCCACTTGACCCAGGGCAGCACTAGCTCCACAAGGCATTTGATGTAGGCCTCCATATTGAGTCTGAGGCCCTGTGGGAAGATGAATGGAGACATAACATTGCCATCACTAGTGATCACTCCAAACACTATTATGTTGACAGGATATTTGTTTTTTTTTTATCACTCTTGGTACATCTTTTGGGGACACAGCAAGCCAACAGTTGTTCTGTGTGTTCATCATCTTATCCTGGTAGAAATTTTTCTCATCTGAGAAAAACCAAAGCATGTTCAGTTGAAGGGAGTTTGTTCAAAAAGCTTTGTAGCATAGTCTTTCCTCTTGTCCTTCATGGCTTGGGATAAAAATTGGCCCTTTCTCATCTTGTATGAGAAATATCAAATGTCTTCATGCACTACTTACCTGATAAGAAACTCCTGGGTCCCTGGCTATAGACCTGATTGACTTAGAGGGATCATTGCCAATCATGGCCTGGATCTCACCAACAAATTCAGGAGTTCTTTTCTTATCAGAAAAGATCAGAATGAGTTTTCTGAGCTGCCATACCATCGTAATCATCATTAGACTCATCCAACTCTTTCCTAATTCCCTGCACTGTCCTCAGATTGCCACACAAGCACTCTGAAATGTTTGTATTGGAACTTCCAGCATGCCATTTCCAAATTTTTGGCAGAGTGAATTGTCATGATACTCTTTTTTTTTTATCACAGATGGTGCCCAACCTACTCTACTACAGCGTCCTGGGTATGACGATAAACTGCATCCACGTCATGGGTAACACGATAAACTACATCCAACAGCAAGGCCTCTGATCAGGAGGTTTTGAGGAGCATGAAACCCCCTCTTAATTGCTAGTATTCTCAGGTTCACCCTGATCCAGAGTGGTAGCACCTGTTAGGGTCCCAGCTATGGGCAAATAGTTGACCCCACAACCTGACTCAAAACACTATGAAAGTGTAAAAATAAATTTTAATACCAGAAATACTTTATAAAAAATAAATTAGTATCAGCAATAAATATTTGAAAAAGAAAATATTACCAGAAATAAAAATCTTGTTAGCATTAAATAACCCATTGAGGTTAATATGCCACAAAACAAATCAAACTATACATTTTTGAAAAAAAATATATTACCAGCTATACATTTCTGAAAAAATTACCAGCTATACATTTTTGAAAAAAAAAAGGAAATTTTGTCGGTATTAAATAACCCATTGTGGTTGATATGCCGTAAAACAAACCAAACCAAACTACCCTACTACACTGCGCAATCAACGAAATTAAAAACAAACAATGCATATGCGTGAAATTAAAAATATAAAATAGCGATAATTCACCCATCATGTGTGAGATATATATATATATATATATATATATATATATATATATATATATATATATAATGTGTGTGTATGTACATACTAACACACCTGCATAATTTACTTACACATTAATTTATTTTTAATTCTCAAGGCCTTTATATTTAATGGATGTTTGTCCAGCATGGTAAACTGAGCATTGAGTTTGTCTGCTCACTTTAAAAAAAAAAAAAGTGGATATTGTGACTTATACTAAGTTAAAATTTTATAGATGTTTCACACTCCATGTCCACAACCCACCCCACAATCCTCCCTCTGAGCCATAATGCTTCTCCTTTGTAAGTTTGATTTTTTTTTCTGAATAGAAAACTTGCCTATTTAATGCCCCTGCTCTTGTAACCATCTAAATGCACATGCATCCCCAAACAACCCTTGTTACCCTCCCCCAACTTCTCCTGATAGGTCTCTTAGTCCTCACGTACATGAGCGAGGTTATCTTGTTACCTTTAGGTCTCTGACCAGTACAATGTTTCTGATCCAAGGAGTTCTGTTGCCTTGACTTCTGGGCAGGCACAACATGTCCACTCTGAGCATCAGTTAATTCTTCCTTTCATTAAGGGTGCTAGAGGTGGACATTTTCTAAGTTTTGGCATTATCCACCTGATAGACAGCAATCCAAACCTTCGAGTAATTCTGAAGAATGCTATCCCATCAGCAGGTGTATAATATCACGGCTGTTTACTGCCATTTTGTGAATGGTTTATGAACCATACAGTAGTTTCCTGTGGGGCCTCTCAGTGCCATGATGAAAGATACTACTATATCAGTATCTTGGGACAATTCTCTCCAGGTTATTTACACATGCGACTCCTGTGGGTGTGTCTGTCTCACTGTCTATTTGTCTTCCACCAAGCAATACACACAAATAACCAATTAAAATGAACTAGCAAACCAAACCTAAAAAAAAAAAAATGTAGACCCCCCCCCCTCCATATATGTAATTTTCTACACCAACATGAGGGGTCTACATTCAAACTTTCCAGAAGTGGAACACCATCTTCTTTGGTCCAAACCTGAAGCACACAAGAGGAACTCACAGTCCTGGGCTACTCACCTCTTATAGCAAAATACAACCACCTAAATTGTCATGGTCACAGACTTGGAGTTTACATCAAGGATGAGTTTCCCTGTGGCAGGGACACAAAAGACGAGAACTATGATCTCCCCTATGTGTGCTTCTGCATGACACTTATCCATAGTACTACATTTGTTTTTGCTCTCTATCATCCTCAGGACAAAGGGATGGTAATCTTCAATCAAATATCTCAGAAGATTGATAATATCCTCACTCAGCTATCTTTCATATTTGCAGTGACATCAATATCCACCATAAAGAATTATGTCCACTCCAACAAAACTAATGATGAAGGCAGATATTGCAGAAACTTCTCCATTAACCTGGATCATTGAAGAACCTGCCTGTGTTCCTGATTGTACAGGACATCAGGCGAACCTCAACCTCTTTCTAACCTCCTGCCCTGATAAATGCTTAGCAAAAGTTTTACCCTCCACCCCTTAGGCACGTCAGACCATTCCCTAATCAGTGTCCATATTGAGGCCAAACCTAAAATAGAACGATTTTTCACTATGCAAAGCAGACTGGGACAGTTTTTGATTCTACATGATGGAAGCTCCACTCCCAACCTTCTTCAAGCATGCTACCTCCAAAATTGCTGCCCTTGTCACTGATTAGATCCTTTCTGGAATGGAGAGTTTTATACTCCCCCAAAAAATTCCAGAAAAAATCAGTCAGCTATTTTTCACCTGAATTCATCAAAACCACTACTTCAATATCTATCACAAGGAGTAATGTAGTTTTGCCCATACTGCATTCAGAATTGCCCATAGTCACTGCAAAAAAGTTCTAGAAAATGACAAGTGCAGCTACACACAAGCAGTCCAGACCAAGGTTGAAAAGAAACAAATTAGATGTTGTGAATTCTGGAAGAGCACCAACCAAATCATGAACAGAGGTAAAGCAGCTGTGCCCACAATTATAAATGGCCTTGAGGTCATATCTTCCTTGACAGACAAGGCAAACCTCTTCACATTGATCTTTGCCTCTAACTAAACATTAGACCACAAAGACCATCCCCTTTCCACGTCTCACTGAGTACAATATCAGTAATATTACCATTACAGTACGAGAAGTCTCTAGACTTATCAAAGACCTTGACTCTAAGAAAGCCACTGACCCAGACAAAATTCCAGTAGTTGTCCTTAAGAATATCAACCTGGAATTATCCCCAATCACAGCAAAGCTATTCATCTACTGTCTGTAGGAAAAATCCTTCCCAGGCCTGTTAAAGATGTCAAGTGTATGCCCTGTTTTCAAGGATGCGGGGTGTGTGATCTTACCCCTCCTGGTACAGACCTATCAGTATTGTCAATAAGCTTTTGGAGGCCATAATTAATAAGAAGGTCACCTAGAAAAGAAGAACCTATTCAGCAACAAGCAGTATGGGTTTCGATCAGCCCCATCCACTGCCAATGTCCTAACTACCATCGCTCACAGAATCTGAGGCTCTTGACAACAAACACACCTCAAGAACCATAACATTAGATATCTCAAACACCTTCGACAAGGTGTGGCAGAAAGGTTTACTACACAAGCTCTCCAGTTATGGAATCACTGGAAGGGTCATCTTGATCATGAAATCCTTCCTAACAGGTAGGTCCCTGAAGGTAGTTATTAATAGCCATTCCTCTGGAACCCTAGTGGTCAACACAGGCATCCTTCAGGAGTCACTCCTCGGACCAACCCTCTTTTTGATTTACATAAATGATCTGCCTAAGAATATACTCAGATCATTTGTAAACATCTATGCTGATGATATGACTATATATGGGTGCACATATAAACTCTTGATGGTCAGAGATTAGCAACTGATCTCTTTTCCATTCTTGCACAAACTACCCATTGGGGTAAAAACTGGTTGGTTACATTCAATGCCTCGAAAACTAAGCTAGTTACCTTCCATCATCACTGATTGTAACCCAAACTACCATCAATCGAGATGAACAGATGTCCTCTCGGAGAGGCACCGTGCTTTGAACGACTATTGGGCCTCAAACTCTCACCTGACCTCGAATGGAATTCATACAGACAATCCTAAGGATGCAGGTAAAATGGTTGGCTCCCTGTACTGATCCAGTATGTACCTGACCCCTCCTGCTCTCCTCTACCTTTACAAGAGTCAGATCAGGCCAAAAAGTACTGTTTTCATATTTGAGTAGGAGCTGCCAAACTTCACTCTCCAGCCTTGATAGAGTCCAAAAGCATTTCTGATCCCATGTGTGTGATGAATTATTCTCCAACCTCACTCCTACAGGCAGGATGTGGCAAGCCTTTCGATGCTCTATCGCTACTTCCACAGAAAGTGCTTGGACGAACTACATACCCTGGTCCTGCCAAGTCAAACCTTCATTGCAAGAACATGCCATGCCACTTACATTCCCTCTATATTCCATTGGTGAGAAGTAAGTTCCACTTGAACAGCTTCTTCCAATGAGCCACTGCACTGTGGAACCATCTCTCAGCAGGATGGTTCCCTGATTACCTTAACCTGTTCAAGGATAGGGTTAACCATTATCTTCTACTCCTATACCCACAAATAGCCTCATAACATAACCCTCTACCTCTAGTGGCCGTTGGGGGCTTGTAAAGTGTGAACCTTACTGTAAAAATAAAAATTTGGAGCAAAAATACGTACATAACCAATGGTAGTGACTACGTGGCAAAATTTAATTTCCATAATGTCCCTGTGAAAGCAAAGTTTGCTGACCTAATCGCTATTGACTGCTGTTGCCTTCAAAGTGTCCCTCTTGTGAAACTATTCATTTCATGAGACAATTGTGCCATTGCTGGAAACATTCTTGGAACTCCCTTTCCAGAATGCCTTTTGGTAATGTAATCATGCATTGCTAGATGTCAGCAAATCTTTGTCCTTTCAGGCCATTGTTCAAATCTGGAAATAGTCAAACACTACAGAGAGCTAAGTCTGATGAATAAGGTGAATGGCTCATTTTTGTATTGGATTTCTCAGCCAGGAACTTACAAATGCCTAACACTTTCTGTTCCCAAATCCTATGTTAGAAACTTCTGCACACAATCCCTATTCATTTCTGCTGCTATCAGCCAAATACTTATTTTCAATCTGTGAAGGTTCACACTCTGTCCACATTTGTATTTGTTCTTTGTGTTTTGGACCGCCTTCTTCCTGGTTCAATGTGTACATCTCGCCCTTCCTTGAAATACCTGTGCCACTCAAAAACACTTAATTTCTTTGTAGCATATCTATCATAAGCCATTTTCCATTTTTAATAGTGGAGAAAACATTTCACTGGCACTTTTACTTCTCTTTGCACAAAATGTTAAGTTGTTCCAGATTTCTTTCATAGTTTCCACCAACAGTATAACATGAACACATACAACTTCCTCTACTGATCGACAATGCATAACTAAACTGGTCTACATCTCAAGCAAGTGGAAGTTGGAACATGTCCAGACATGCTCAGGTACAAATGTTTGCCTGACTTCTTCAGTAACTTCTGCTTATTCTGGAAATTAAATTGTCACATCTCATATATATGGCCGTCAAATCAGTTTCTTTACAGAATATCTTATATACAGATAAATGGTTAAAATTTACTGTGTGTGTGTGTGTATATATATATATATATATATATATATATATATATATATATATATATATAATTTTTTTTTCTTCTTCCTCTAGAAATTTTAAAAATTATTTTCTTTACTTGATTTGTAAGTTTCATTGAAACACAGATTTCCATACAATCACTGATGTTAAACAAAGTCAAGCCTGGTCAGTACCTAGATAGGTACTTGGGAAGACCAGGTGCTGTAAGCTTGGACGTGCAGAGTGTGTAATAGATAATGGCTCAGAATTGTTAATTGGAGAACTGAGTTCCAGTTAGGTTCATTATATTCACTTACACACATATATACCCTTGGGAAAGGTATGAATCCACCTCTTCTCCACCCAGTTATGGGATAATTAGTAAGACTTGTATCACTAAAATCATTATACACCACCCCCAAATTCTTACACTCTAAAAATATTTCCTGGCTTTCAATAACCTGCACAAGGTTGATAAGCTTTAGAAAACAAATCAATCAAACAACATGATTTGTAAGTTTATTTTGCTTGCTTTCATTTTTTTCCAGTGTCTGATGACAGTGCTTCCCAAATGGGGGAAATGAAGGATATCATGCACAAGTTTGTAGAGATGAAACGTGACCTGCAACAATATCTTATTGCTATTGACTATGTGAAGGAACAGGTGAGTAGGTGTTTAAGTCTGCCATTTTCAGTGTAGCCATGTCATATTTAAGAGAGACCAGAAGCAGGAAAGTGTGAGGAGAGGTGCCTTTTAGTTTTTGTAAAATACAATAATCCTTGTTCTGAATATATATTCTAACAGGATCAATATTGCTACAAAAGGTCACTTCTAAGGGCCATTTTTCGCATTTGGATCCCTGTATTACCAAATTTACAGGAAGCACAAAGGTCAAGTAATCATATGCTTTGCTTGGTTGTTTGTTGTTTAAATAAGTCTGTATTGCTACAATGTCACTTGTACAAATCAAGATACCACTGGTTCAATTCGCAGTCCTTGCTTTCTGAACACGTCACCACGTATATCCGTCGTTCCTTCCTCCGTTTTCACTGCTTCAGCCCTCTTTTACCAGGCCAACACTGCATTCGACCAACCAATCAGCGTTCTTCACTTTTACTCTCAGTTACTCAGGTAAATAGACTCCTCCAGTTTGACCAATAAGCACACGGCTTGCTATTGGTGGAAGCATGCCAAACTGTACAAAAAACCTTCATTACTGCCCATACTGCTAGAATTGCTAGACGGGAGAGTAATACCATTTTCACGGAGCAAACTTGCTGATGTCACATGCCGCATGTTAAGGTAAGACCTTTATTTTCCTATGCACCAGATGCAAGCCACTCTGGCTCACTTGCTTCTACGGGGCTGCTCACCACACTCCCACCTGATCTCATGATCACAAAACATACAGTCGCGAGCAGGTTGCTTTTGCCAGGTACTTTGACGAGGAAGTGAAGCAACACAAGCTTCGTCTTCAGATGACCTGTCATCAGGGGATCTAGCAGGATGTACTACATTAGTATTTTGGACACTAACAGTTGGGGAGTCATCTTTCCCATTTGTGTTGTCTGTAACAGATTCAGTATCAAGAGAGTCATCAGTTTCTCCTAATGTGGTTGATCTCAAATTTACTAACCGCTCACTCTCTTCACAATCGCTGTCCTGTGTAGCTGTCGGGACTGATCCTGTGAAGGGACGCAAGTCCTTCACATGACATGGAACTCCATTGACGTGCACTGGCTGTGGGCTATTAACCTGAGTCATGTGACCCATTCTAAATTTAGTCGTGCATCTCCCATGGGGAGTTTTCACCCAAACAACGTCTCCCACTTCATATGTTCCTTGAGTATTCTGAGGCTCAATGAGGAACATAGCCTCGATGACCCATATACGGGTATGGTACCTATAAAGTGCATCAGCTGGTGTAGTAGTAGGTGAATGATTATCTTTAGGTGTAATGTTATACCAGTAGACCGCCTCCAGTATACAGCACTGCTTCTTAGCTGCAATGGTTTTGATGCTTCGGTGACTTCTTTCTACTATACCATTCCTGGTAGGTGCATAGGCACACCGGAACCGCAAACATACACCCCAATTACTCAAAAAAATTTTGAAATGTTTGCATGTGAATGCTCTGTCATTGTCGGTCAATATCTCGAGTGGCGGACCCCGTTTGTAAAAAATTGCCTCTAACTGCCTTGTTGATGCAGTGGGTGCCATATCGCAAACTGAGAGGGCCCACAATCAATAATTGTCAGAAAGTGCTTACCACCATGGTGGGTGATGTCCATTGCTAACCTATTCCAGTTGTCCCTCACATTCAGCTTTCCTTTTCACCAATGCACTGGAGCTGGGTCAATGGTTTGGCATGCCTCACATTCCTTGACAACCGCTTTTACAACTTCTGACAATACTGAAGGGTCTATCACCCTAACAAAGTACAAGGTCCTTTTCATGCCCAGGTGTCCGGTTTTCCGGTGGACATTAGTCACTTGATGTGCGTCCAACTTTATCTTTGCAGTGACACATACTGACTGCACTAGCTCCGTTACCTCCTTGTGTAGGTTTAACCACCTATTTGGCACCCTGGTCAGCCGGTCTGCCAGATTCATGTTGGATTTGACCAGTGTTATGTCCACCGTCAAGCCATATTCAGCTACAAGCTCACAAAGTGTGTTCAACTGTCTCCGCACTAGCATTTCCCCAGATGCCCTTCGTATTTATTCGAGCCTTGCCAATTAAGGTATTCGAAATCCACTTATGAACACATGCTGAATCAGTAAAAAGATGTACTGTCGACACCTGCCATTGAAGAGCCAAATTGACACCCTTTATCGTTGCTGTCTAGCTCGGCCAAATTGATATGATTAGCATCTCCAGCCGGGCCCAGCCACAACGCATCCTCAATGACATTTCCATTTACCTCTCACACGACACCTGTGGCAACAGAACTTGCATCTGCCCACACGTTCATTTCGCGGCCACTTACACACCAGTCTCCTCCTACTGGATCGGCCTCGCGTATTCTGGTTATTATGTTGGCTAGCATGGAATTAATAGAGGCATTCTCAACTTCATCATCCCATCCTGTGGTTAGAGCGCTTGCTCGTCGTTTCAAAAATGCAGTGCCCTCTCGTAGCCAGCCGCAAACGGGAAAGTGGCCCACAAGTTTTCCACATAACGAGAATACACGCCGGTGAGTTATCTTCACAGGGATATCGGGGATCTCTCCACCTCGCCTCCATCAGAGAGTACCATTGTCACTCCAGACCTGTAAGCCCAACACCTTAGCTCCGTCTTCTAATCTCGTTGGTTCCTTGCATACTAGTCCGTACTTGGACAGGAGCTCTCTCACACGTGCGACAGGAACCAGACTTTCGTTGACATAAATGTCATCAACATATGCCGATGTGGCATTTGCAATGGTTTCGTCTTGCAATAATACTGCGTCAATTACGGCTTTCATGATGAGAGGTGCCACATTTAAATCGAAACCCAGTTGGGTGAGGCAGTATCTTTGACCCTTCACTATGACAGTTTGATAGGGCCACAGCGCCTTCTCAATATGTATCTGCAGATACGCTCTCCGCAAGTCCAACAAAGATACATCAGCCCCCAATCATCGCCATTCTCGCAACTTATGTGCACAAACCTCTGAGTTAGCAGTATATGGTTCCGCAAAACCATTCAACTCATGGTAATCCAGTACTGGACGGACCTTCTGCTTTCTCTCTTGTATCACTGCCATTAATGAGATTAGACACTTAGGTGGAGCAAGTTCATCTTTGGGGTATGGTTGCAGCCATCCATTATCCAGCCATGACTGAAGTTCCCTTTCATATTTGTCCCATGCATAGTCAGGTACTGAATATTCTGCCACTCTATTCTTCAGTGTTATAGGCGGTTGTCCATTGGTCCACTTCCATGAGGCTGTCCATACTTACACTAAAGTCAGGTTCAAGGATGGAAATAGCAGCACACTGGAGCTCACTTTCTTCAGAAAATTGAACTTCTCCTGAGGAATTGATGTGCACTCCACCTAATTCTCTAATTGCGTCAATCCCAAGAAGAAGATCGAACCCAAGTAGTGGTCCATCCACAATTAGGACATCAATGTACACGGGTTGAGCACGACTAACATTCAACGCAATATTGCCCTGTCCACAGCATTTTAGTACCTTACCGTCGGCAGTTAGGACTTGCATCTTCATTGGTTGCCAATTGCGACATGTGCATTTACTCACCAATGTCAATGAACAACCAGAATCAAGCAGTGCCATGCACTTCTTTCCGTCTACAGCCACCTTAATGATAGGTAGCACTGTGTTCTTTAGTTGCTTGGGGAGAAGACTGGCGCAGATGTCTGTTCCCTGGATCCGTTTTCCCTGGCACTCTGATAAAATGTGCCTGACCTTGTTGCACCGAAAACACTGTATCTCGCTGCGGGATCTTCGGGTTCGGGTAGCCGTCTTCTCCGAATAACCTTGCCTGCCATCCTTTGCCAGGTGGTTGGGACGAAAACACTTAAAGCACACAATGCCACCAGTCCATGTGGTAATGTCAGTATTCATCTGTTGATTTACTGCGGCAACTGACTCATCCGGCTCTTTGCTATCGGTCATAACAGCCCGAGCGCGAGTCAGAATCTGGTCCAACGTCAGTGTCCATTCTGGATTATGCACAGAGAAGTTGCTTGACTTGTTGTGGCAGTCCAGAAACGAAGGCGCATGTCATCCATCATTCAGGCAGTTGGCCACCAACCAACAAAGCTAGCCGTTTCAACTCTACTAAAAATTCATCTGCAGTTTCTCCTGGCCGAAATCATCATGACACAAACTTGTCATACACAGTGAATGAATCCACCGCATATGCAGTTATAAGAGCTTGCTTAACCTGCTCTGCATCTGACCTCTGCTCCTTTGTCATCTGCCGATATGCAGAGAGAGTCCCGGCTCGCAAGCAAATGGCAGTACCTGCTCAACTTTTTTCATCTCGCAGAGTTTACAAACCAACTCCACATTTTCAATCCATTCTACAACTGGTAGATCGGTAGCAGCTCCACTGAATTCAGGTATCAGTCTTTCTATTTCTGTCTGCCATGATTTAAAGAAAATGCCAAAACAGTTTGTAGTTTAAATAAGTCTGTATTGCTACAACGTCACTTGTACAAATCAAGATACCACTGGTTCAATTCGCAGTCCTTGCTTTCTGAACACGTCCACCACGTATATCCGCCATTCCTTCCTCTGTTTTCACTGCTTCAGCCCTCTTTTATCAGGCCAACACCACAGTCGACCAACCAATCAGCGTTCTTCACTTTTACTCTCAGTTACTCAGGTAAATAGCCTCCTCCAGTTCGACCAATAAGCACACGGCTTACTATTGGTGGAAGCATGCCAGACTGTACAAAAAAACCTTCATTACTGCCCATACTGCTAGAATTGCTAGACAGGAGAGTAATGCCATTTTCACAGAGCAAACTTGCTGATGTCACATGCCGTATGTTAAGGTAAGACCCTTATTTTCCTATGCACCAGATGCAAGCCACTCTGGCTTGCTTGCTTCTACGGGGCTGTTCACCACATTGTTATACTCTCAACATTTCAACCTTTGTTCCTTGTGGACTTCTTCAGGAGTCTGTTGTATTTTTGTCTGAATATTTGAGATGAAGAATTATCAGCAATGTTTAACCTTTGTGCATACAAAACAACGGTGTGTCAAATGGATGGCTTTTCCCTTGACACTGCTATTATTTTGTACCACCACCAATCCCTTGTCATTGTTTACTTACAAGATTAAAAATTTGTGTAAATGATCCCGGAAGAGTTATACATTAAATGACAATTGGAAAAAACATTCATGAAAGTATGTTTCCAAAAAATATCTGATAATGCATTTTGCCCACTTCAGCTTTCATCAGATCGATGATGGAAAAGTGAATTGCATATGTGTGTGTGTTTATTTAAAATAATGAGATCATATGTTTTTCCAAGCTGGCGTTGCTTGTGACGAGAAAAGAAAGAAAATGAGTGACTTTTTTAAAAAGTAATTTAACATTTTATGTTCTTTGTTTTAAGTGTCTGAGTTTAAAGATGGAAATCCATCAGAATGGGCAGAAAATAAATGAAAGATTTGTTTTTTTTTTTCATCCTTGCATTCTCCATGTTGACAATATGTTAAGAATTTGAGTAAATGACAGATTTATACATTAAATGACAATTGGAAAAACGTTCATGAAAGTATAATGTTTCGAAAAAATATCCGATAATGCATTTCACCATTTTTGAGCATCAGATTGAAGACGAAAAAAGTGAATTTCATTCAATTCACAAGAACAAAAAATCTGTATAAATCCACTTTCATATGTTTGGGTTTTATTAAAATTCTAAGCATCACTTTTTAAAGCAACAAAGATTGCCAAGGGAGTGAATATTTTTATGATTTAGTTTATTTTTTTATCAATTTGTTTTTATTTTTATTACTTTATAAATTGATAAATAATAAACATCTAATAAATAGTGTTTAATATTTTTGTTGTAAATTCTCAAAGAACTAAGAAAATGCATAAATTCACTTTCATATGTTTGGGTTTTATTAAAATTCTAAGCATCACTTTTTTAAAGCAAGAAACATTGCCAAGAGAATGGAGGTAGTTAAAATAAGAGTGATGTCAAGGGATAAACCACTCTTTTGACACACCATTTTATTGCAAACATGATGGTTAAAGCTTGCTAAATTATCATTATTACATGCTTTGCTATTTTGGACTAACATGTTCATCTTAATTGTTACACTCACAATATTTGAACTGTAGTATTCTCTGGGTCATTTATCTATTTGTACTTGCTATCCTTCTTGAGATTTTAAACTGAATCCTTTACTCAAATCACGGAAGTAGATTATTCAGATTCTGCTTTTCATGCTCAGGGGAGATAACTCGTATGAGAACGTTGATAATACTCACCATTCTTATTCATCTTTGTGTCACTTGTCTGCTTCTCCTACTAAAACAGAGTATATGATTTTTCAGCACTATCAGATCTATAGATTGAACTTGCAACTGCCAGGGAACTTGATATGTTTTAAACAGCATTTTAATCCACTGGTCCATGGATGCTGAACAAAAGCTAGAAGGTACAATAGGAAATCATTGTTAGTATATTACAAAAATGCTGGTATCTGCAACAAATAGGCGTCTCATGGCTCAGTAGGACAGAAAAATTAGCAGCATTGGAAGCCAACACGAAAGGAGCCAAGTGGTGCATGAAAAGGATTTCCACACAAGAACACGGTAAACACAAGCGAGGACAAACAAATTTCAGGTCAAACTCCGACAGAAATCCTCGTTAATACACAACAATTTCATCATATGCTCAGTATGGCCCACTGCCCCCTGCTCCTCAGAAAATGTGCCTGCTTTTATTGAGCCCAAAACATTAGTGATTGGCTAGCAAAACAAATCGTTTGCATAAATAACACTGCTCAGCTCACTCTCCTGACTACTTTGTGGTGGAGCTGATAGATATCTTATTTTTTCATAGCCAAACATCCCGGAGTTTGCACCAGCACTTTTCTGGCTGGACAGCTATTTTCTTTCTTTTTACAGAAACAGCACACTAGACATTGTTGCTTTCACCGATGGGGACAGGTGCCATTATCAGTGGTGGTAGGCAGCTCATTCTGCATTTCATTTCTATTACATGTTGTCACAACACTTCGGTCATTGGGCCCAACGGCATGTGTATATTGATCCAGGTAACCTACAGGGAATTCCAAACTGAACCCATTATTTAATCTACAAGGGTTTATTGTTCTCATTCCACTGCCCATGTCTAGGGATATCCCATCTAGTTCTTATTTTTAGTACTGATCAGTTACTGTTTCCACTGAGTTCAAGTACACACTGTGAAAAAATTATCACATATCTAATATATACTCATGTATTTTCATATATTATAGCACCCCAGAATTTTTTAGAAAAATCTGATTTTTTTCTTTTCATATAGCTTGCTGAGCAATACTAGTAGGCCCGTCGTAGTCAAATGTTGCTGTACTGGGCATCATTCTGGACATATTTTATAACAAATAAATGTTCATCATTCTTTTTTGTACAAAGCTACCGCAAAATGGTGAGAAAAACCACTTACCATAAAATACCTGATACAAAGATGTATACTTGTATAGTTGCCAAAAATGCATTAAATTTTCCCTTTTTTTTTTTTACCCTGAGGTTTGCCCTGTACAAGGCCTGGGGCCACTTGAGGTAGGGGGTTACAATAAGAGGCAGTTTATACAGATAGGAAGGGAAGATAATTGTTAATTCTTGGCTTGAACAGGTTAAGATTGTAGTGATCGGGGAAATGTCTTGGGAGTCAATTCTACAGAGCAGTGGCTTGCAAGAAGCTGTTCAAGTAGAACTTACTTCTCACCAATGACATACAAAGGGAATGTTGATGGTTTACTACAGTGTGAGTGGCATGGCAGGTCCTAGACATGAAGGTTAGGACTGGCTGAACCAAGGAAGTAGCAATAGAGCAGTGACAGGTGTGCCACATCCCACCTGTGAAATAGAGGTTTGAGGGTAGAAAATAATTTGTCACCTGCGACACTTGAATTCTATCAAGACTGCAATGTCAGTCATTATCTTCTGCCTTCATGGAACCTGGCTTTTTATTGTCCCTTCTCCTTACTAGTCTTCTCGTTCACTTTCACTCCTAGAAATTCCTTATATCTTGGTGGCATTATTGCCTTGCTTGGGGTGAAATGATAAAAATAAAACTTGCATGGGAACACCCACACACATACACTATGAAAAAAAAACTTGCACCAATAAAAAGTGCATGTAAAAAGAAAAAATCACAACGGAATGCAGATTTTATCGCAGTTAGAATATGTTGTCTTTGTAATTTATCCCTGAAGACGATCTTGGAAATAATCAAAAGTACTTGGGTTAAAAAAAACTGTGTTGCCTTCTTGATGAATTTCATTTTAATATCAAGAAACTGATTAGACAACTGGAAAGGATCAGTATAAAAATAAATAGATACAATATGTCTATATTATTCAATGAAATGTTTGAATGAAAATACCGTGACTAAATATTCATATGTAATATATATAACTAATACAAGTAAAAAGTTTGTCACTTAGCTGATTGATGTTGTCTTCAGCATCCTGACTCTAGAGTTTCATAGATTAGCCCTCCAGGAATCACTCCAGCCACTCATTAGTGTGTGTGTGTGTAATATATATATGCACACACACATACACACACACAAGAATGAGTTTAGACTGCTGCACCATGGGAAAATGCAGTGGTGCCTTTAAAAAATAAGCCACATTTCTAGCAATTTTTGCCTTCAACTTCAAGAAAATATTTTTTCTTTTTTTTCTTCTTTTTTTTCCTTTTTTTTTTAATTAAGAATAAAAAAATTTACGTTTTTCTTAATACAGTGGTCGTAGGAGTTTTCCATGAAAAATCCTATGCACATATATTTTCAAGGAAAAGAGGTAGGTGAAAAGAATTTCAACAGATGTCACGAGTTTATTTCAATCTTGCAACATTTATGTCTCCTGTAAAAGAAATGAACATCACATTTATACACACACATTACATAGTAATAATACATTTCATTTTAAAACGGCGATACTTAAATAGACTGATCCTCTCAAAAAGGAAAGAAAACTACATGTATGTAAAAAACTCAGGGATCAGTTTAATGTTGTATTTATATTGTAAACAGGACACCCCACCTAAAATAATAGAAAATTAATGTTTTTCAATTCTGACAAATTTCCTGAGTAGAGGAAGTTCTTCAAAAATTAGTTATGAAAATATTTTTATCTATAAGAAATTAATAATTAATATTCATGTTGGAAAGTAAAGGATCGTTTTGACATTTAATGTAACTGTACATAATTTTTTTGTTTTGTTTCAATAGTTATTTTGATTTTATACTGAAAAACCTATATTTTTATACGGTAAAAAACAATCTCATTTTTTCTACAACATATTCTAAGCTAATGTTGTAATGTTTGATTTGTTTTTTGAAAATGTTCCACTGCAGGCTGATAATTCTAGTCATCATAATCTATATTATTTATCAATAAAAATATTTGATTTTAAAGATTTTTTATCAATTTTTTTAAAGATTTTACGTTATTATTACTCTTTACAAATAAAAAACATAAATTTTGCAAATTATAAAAAAAAATACTGCAGTGAGCTCATTTTTAAGGGGTCCACCAAGGTAATTTTTGCCTGCACCTGTCTTAGGCTAAACTCATCCTTATGAAAGAGATACAATATAAAAACCTAGTTTAACATCATGCCCACAAAAAAAAAAAAATATGGTGTGTCAAAAAAATCTTTTTGTTGTTGATATTTTTGTTACTGCATAAATCTAGTTTCATGTTTGGGTTTTACTAAAATTCTAGACATAGCATTTTAAAACAATCAAAATTAGTGAGGGACAATAAATTAATAGAGATGTCAAGATGTCCTTTTGACATACCAATTTTTTGAGAGTACATAGTTCTGTTACCACAGTACAGATGGTATTGTTTTACTTCCCTTTTATAGTTTAGGTGCCTTTTAGATTGGTCGCCATTTTAACCACTTCCAGTTAGCCCTTCGTCAGAACCCCCACAATAAAGGCATGACACTAAATACGTAGTTGGTAGTTTTATCATCCTCCTAATCTCACCATAACCGGTTTATAACTTTTAATACCTTTTCTCTCTACATTTGCCTATTTTATTACCATGTTATTATTTGAACATTTGTTTAAAGTAGCCATATTTTATACATTTGTATCTCACTCTCTGTAGAATCCTTTCAGTACAGGTCCACACATGCTTTTGTGAAATGTAACCTTCTTGTAATGTCCTTTTCTGTGAACTCACTGTAACAATGGCATGTATTCCTGTAGTAAACTTTATACATATTCATGCTAACAAAGTATTCACTACCTTCTTTTACCCATTTAGACAAATGGTCTTACTTATATGTTCAGCCTCCAGCTGCTTTTGTCATATTTCTTGTTACCCTTCTTTGTTTGCATTTTCAGATTAACTAGTTTTATTTATATGTATTTATTTTTCTTTTTTAGTTTTACCCTTTTGGTTATTAATAAACCTGCAGATGAACGGGACTTCATCTTCAGAATCTTAATTGCCTTAAGGCGTTTATCTGGCTGTCTTTGAGATTACGCACACATACAACACTGATGCATACTCTTGCGGGCAGAACATATATATTAAACTTTGCCAAAATTTCATACCACCAGCCTGACTGTAAATTTGATATTTTCATACACTTCTACTAAAGTATTTCAGGGTCATTTTAGTGTAACAATATCCCTATTTTTAATAGGTTGTATTGTGATGTTCAATATTCCTGTGTTATGAAGTGGAATCATGCAGATGGTGTACCTGGGACAATCCTCATACTCAGTGGGGGGGACTTTTGTTGCCAGTTATCAAGAAAAACAAAAATACATCAATCCAGTTTCCTATGTTTGGGTTTTATTAAAATTCTAAAACAATTCCCAAAGGAGTATACAGTCATTGAGATATCAAGAGAAAAAAAAATGTCCTTTTTCATATCCGAAATTGTGTGTCAAAAGGTCAGTATTAACTCTTGACAGTTAGAAATGTTAAACATTACCCCCCCTTCCTTTTTCTTTTTTTCAAACAAATTATGTATATATATTTCAGTTTTCGTATTTATTTCAATGTGTTACAGTGTATGAATAGTGATGATGCTGGGCAGAAAATGTTGGCATTGTTAAATGAAAAACTGAATGTTTTGAGGGCAGGCAATACAGAAGAGGACATTATTCAACATGAGATGTACACAAAAATTTCAACTCTACAGAAACAAAAAGAGAGTAAGTTTGATTTATGCACTGTTAAATCTGCTGTCATTTTCTTTTTTTCTTTTTTTAAAAATTTTCCGATTTGGAATAAATGTGTGAAAAATATATTATACACTGGGATGCTGAAAAAGACTTGACATAGCTCACTTCTCTCATTCTGAACAATACATGAATTTTTTATATATATATATATATATATATATATATATATATATATATATATATATATATATATGTGTGTGTATATTGGCTTCTTGGTCAGGCCAAGAACTTTTCAGCACTCCTTTGTATATCCTTTGGTTGCTACAAATATGATGTTCTTGACTGAGCCCTTTGTTTTTGTCCGAAATCAATTTTACTCTTTTCATACATGCATACACACAACAAACCAAAGTTTTGGTAAAACCAACATAAAACCTACCAAGTGACCAAAGAAAAAAAATAAATAAAAAACAAAAACAAATAAATCAAAAACAAGAGTAAAACTGATAAAAAAGGAAAGGGAAACATAAACTGAGAAGAAAGGAGCAAAAGACAGGTACCTTTCTAAACAGTAATATATACAAAGCTTCTCGTCTAAATGACCAAGACAAAGCAAATATTCTTCCCAGCAAAACAATTTTCCAGTCGTGTATATATATATATATATATATATATATATATATATCCAAGTGTTGTATAATGGCTTTAGTTTCAAAAGAAAATAAAGACAAAAACTATTCAACATTTGGATATTTCTTTATTATATTGGTCGTCAATCTAAGCTTTCGGCTCACATTGACCCATCATCAGAGTTGTTATATGGACATTACAACAGAGTTGTTAACTGTCAAAGATGGCATAGTGTTTTGTTTACATGCAACAATAATGGTCACAGAATAGCAGACGCTGTTCATAAATTTATATATACATACATACATACATATATATATATATATGACATTGAATAGACATGGAAAATTTGATGATTTTTTCTTGTATTCTTAAATTTTTCCATATGTTGGGGTTAAGGGAGTGTAAAAATCGTCTGCAATGTCTTTTATCCCAAGCACTTTCAGCTGCTCCTTTTAGCTAAAAGAAATGTCCAAAAGTAGTGGGGACAATAGACACTACAAGCAATTTTCACACTCCCTTAATAATATCATCTTTGTAAAAGTTTTCTGGTTTGGAGAAAAAGAATTTTGAGAGGTTACTTTTTATTTCTTCATGTATTTTAAGAACTTATCCATTAGGATGCCTCTTAGAATAAATGATAATTAGACAGAAATAAGAGCTGGAGTATAAGGAGAGTGGGGAATTTTTTTTAACCCAACTGAGGGTTTTTTTCTTTGGCAATTGGTTATGCATTATCTTAATGAAACATCCACACCTTTGGGATTGATTAAGCTGGGCCTTTATTCCTTCAAAGCAGTGTTTAAATGCTCCAGTTGCTGACTATAGCTGTTGACTAATTGTAACATTGTGTGATGAACTCTACACAACACATCCCCATCTTAATGAAATTTTTCTTGCTTGGAGGTCCCTTTTGTGTTTTACTTTTGCCTGTTACCTCCACTAGGCCATTGTCTGCATTATTTTATATTCTATAGGTACCACCACAGAATCATGATACCGAAATATTAAAATTAATTTTTAAAAATGAAAAATCTTTCTTAAAGCTTTTATTTTGGTTTTAATTTCAAGCTAATAGATTTAATTTAATATTTCCAATAAGCAAAATACTTTGCATTTCAAAACTAATTTAAATTGACTGGAAATAAGTTTTTGTTTTGAAATCACTAAAATCGCTCTGATTTTAGCACCATCTATCATCACAATGTAATTCTCCTTATTAAAAAAAATCTTTCAAAAATAAAATGTACTTTTGTGAAACTTTATTTGAGAAATATTATCTGATTTAAAGTTTAATTAATCTGATTTGAAAAAAAATATTACTTTATGTTTAAAATATCACAAATGCATTTTTAATATGGCAGTAGCTGTTTATTTAAGGTGTTGACAACTGACAGATTAAAGTTCATCTAAATTTTTTCTACAGTGGACATATCTGTAAAAATTACTTGAGGTATATAACATGAGTGCCTTTTTTATATCATTTTCAACTACCCAGCAATCTGAAAGATTTAGAAAAATATTCTCCGTAATCTAATGTTTTATTGAATTTTAGGTCCTTTGGCTTTAAATTGACTATAGCTATCACTTTTATTTTCTGATAATGTTGTGTATGGACATCCTTATTTACAAAAATCGGCACATTTATACACGCAAAAAAATTCAAAATTCTTTCTAAAATATTGGGGATCAGTGAATTGTAGTAAGCTTTTCCATTTATGATTAGTAAATATTGTTAACAATATGCAAATTAATAGAGAAATTTAAAAGATTTATAACTTTCTAAATTATTCTAATTAAAATTTTTAAAAATGAAAACAATTCTTGTAAAAAATCATTATTCATCAGAAAAAGAAAATTTTTTAATGACAATAGTGTCTATAATATATCTTATTCCTAAAAGCAATTAGGAGCTTTTCTAATTAAATAATGTCTTAGTTTTACTGCATTTATTTTATTTTACAATTCAGAGCAGATTTTCAGCAACTGAGGGTCCTGTTTTACAAAAACAAATTGATGATTTAAATTCTTCAAGAAATTTTTCATATAATTAATGTAAGCATTAAGCAGTACAAAAATTAATTTCTCAATTTCGTAAAATCAAATGAGTGAGAGGTAACAAATATAAAAAAAATGTTTTTACCAAGACATTTGATCTGTAAATTCTTGAGAAAATCAAATAATTGTCAGATTTTAATGAAACTTTCAGAACTTATTCACAAATGAATTAAATTATTTTAGAAATATTCTTTTTTTAAGTTCTGACAGTTTCATTAAAATCCGACAATTATTTGATTTTCTCAAGAATTTGCAGATCTATGTGTTTTTCACTGCTAAAATTTTTTAATAAACAAAAAATTCTTTGGTCTTTCTTAATAGCATAATAATTTTGATGATAGAACTTTGTCTTTATTAAGTTTGGAACATTTTTTCATCACGTTATGTTCACTTTTTAGCGAATCTGTGCAGGTACCTATTCTAAAATGTAGTAAATATATTAGACAATTTGGGAAAATTTCAATTTGACATGTTTTGTTGATGGACTGGCATCATCAGAAAAATGAACTTTATTTCACAATAATGAAATCTAAATTAAGGAGACAAAATTCGTGTTAAGTGGCTGAATGATTCTAACTTTAGCTACTTGAATCAAGTTTTGTCATGCTAATATAGATTTTGAATCAGGTTTTCATCCTCCTAATGTAAATTTTGTTCTTCTCAAATTTCTTTTTATTGGCAAAACTTGTAAAAGTAGAGATTTTTTTTCAAATTGTTTTATATATTTACCATTGAATTCTCATCAGTAATCGTTAACCTTCATGCCCACAAAAAAACAGTGTCAAAAGGATGGTTTTTCCATTAGCACTGCTAATATTTTAATTAATTCCATCCTCAGCAATGTTTATTTTAAAAAGTTATTATCAGAAAACCTAAACATGATGAAAGCGAATTTATACATTTTTTTGTTCTTGAGAATTCACAACAAAAATATTAAACTATTTATTTATTCGATTGATTATTTGCAAGAATAATTTTATATTTACAACATTCTAAAAACTAATACAACTATTAAAACTAATGCAATATGATATTTATAATTTACCAATTTATAAAGGAATAGTAAAAATGAAAACAATTTTGTATTCATAAATTTATAAACATTTTACTAGATTATTAAAATATTTGAACCAGCTCTAAGGAAATCCTTATTATTTAACATTTTTATAAATTTCAAATCAATTAATTGGCAATTAGCCAGTATTTTGCCAACTATTCCAATAAGCAATTTAATAAATGAATAGTGTTTATTATTTTTGTGGTCAGTTCTCAAGAACAAAGAAAATGTATAAATTCACTTTAATATGTTTAGGTTTTATTACAATTCTAATCATCGCTTTTTAAATGAATAAAGTTTGCTGGGGAGTGAAGGAAGTAAAAATAATAGCAGTGTCAAGGGAAAAACTGTCCTTTTGACATTCTTTTTTTATTTTTTATTTTTATGGACATGAATGTTAAAGATTGCCCTCATCTCGTTCTAAAATAATTATTTTTTTTATTATAAGCTGCTATTCTCTCTATAAATGATAAAATGCATTTTCATTTTTCATTTATGGTTGGCTTCTATCAAATTATCGAGAATCCATTTTCCAATGTTGGCCTAATGACTTGGTTTTTCTCCTTACTAACTCCTCACCTATCTAGTCACCCTCACGTGGTGACTGGTAATATGAATGGATGGCCGAGGAGCCACACGACAGACAAATCCGTTTCCTCCCCAATCCCAAGCATGACTGTTAATATAGACCAGTATTCGAATATACCCTGTTTCCAGTTTTGTTGCCACTTAGTCCCCAAGAGCCCCCATCCACTCCTTCACTTTCTGTTCCCCTTTAGTCAAGACAGAGCTTCGAAAGAAACCATCTGCTGGTCCGTCAAACAGAAACACTTGTAATCAAGATAAAACGACCTCTTCTCTTTCTACATGGGTGTTCATAGTATCACAATAGACACAGCATTTCAGCCAAGTACCCTCTGGCCATCTTCAGGTGTCCATTGTTTTTGTCTGATATATGGTTGATTACTGTATTATTTTTCACCTGTGATGCCAGTTCTTAAAATGAGAACAGTAGTTAAAAATAAATTAAAATATATTGACAATTCCTTATCTCAAAATGAAATACAAAATTAGCAAATCAATCAAGGCTGACCACAGTCAGGATTGTGGTCATTGTAAACTTGATGATTTTTTCATAAGTTGCATAGTATATATTTCACCAGGGCTACATACAGTTTTGAGTTCAGAGTTGTCATTCTCCTAGACTGGTTGCCACCCAAGACTGAAGAGCCAAGTTTGCTCTACTATTTAACTCAGCTGGGTGGATTCATACCTTTCCAATGGGTACTTTCTCATAAGTGAATGCTACTGGAATTTGAACTTGCCTCTCTAATTTCTCAGTTCGAGCCATTATCCATTACTGTCCACACATCCTAAATTAGCAAAAAAGTAATTTAAGACTAACATTTGAAAAGAACAGACAGTTTATCTTGTGAGGTTGTATCTTATATATAAGTCAGTAGACACTGAAATGTTTTCATGAGATCTATTTGCTTATTCAGATGAAGAAAAGAACCAAAATAATCAAGGCTCAGATGAAGAAATTGCCATCACCCAAGAAGTGGAGAATACACGTTGTGCTATCACTGGAAAAGAAATGACACACCCTGTACGAAACACAGTATGTGGCCACAACTATGACCGGCAAGGTATTGAGCATTACCTCAGTACAAGACCCAACGGAAAGTAAGTGTCTGTTTAATTAGTAAACGATTTTAAAAGATTGGGTAGATTTTATTAAACCACATGATGTTACACAAGAATTTAATTGATTTTTATGGTTTATCAACTCTTTATGTAAAGCCAAAATATATTTCAGATTGTAGGAAGTTGCTTACAGTACCGGTGTTCCCAAGCGATCTCCCTTCTAAATGCTGACTGCTCTTGACACTGCTTATCTTCAGTGATTGAACAAGAACCAGTGTTTTCAGTGTTCACATGAGATATTTTGTTATATTAGTGTTTCTTTAGCATGATTGTTAATAGTCTTCAAAAGATTTTACAACAATTTTATGAATGGGTGCAAAAAAGTTCTTGGTTGGACAAAAAAACCCTTCCCAAAAAATAATTTGGTGTTTGATCAGATTTTGGATATGGAGTTGAGATGAGGACTTTTCAGCACCACTCATAAACAGATTTGATTTTTGAATGGAGTTTTTTGTTTATCCAACATCGTTTATTATTACTAAAAACATTATTTTTAGTTGGTTCACATATTTGAGTTGCTATCCCTTGTTTTTATTTTATATTCAAGGCAATTAATAACAACCGGCCTAAATTATAAAGCCCAACTAAAGATAAACTGTGCTTCTGGTAGGAATTGAACCAGCACTCCTTTATTTCTATCAGGAAAATCACATTTTTTTTAGACAAAGCGTGCATCTGCCAGTTTGGACCCAGAGATCAGCCTGACAGCAGAAAGTCTGAATTACGTATTTAAGGAAAGCCAATTTCTTGTTGTGACTTCTACAAATCTATATCTGCTAGCTTCAGTTTTATAACAAACATAAACAGCAGTAATTTTTAAAAAGTATCTTTTTTTTTAATCTGACCTTATTTCTTATCACTAAAAACGTTATTTTTAGTTGGTCCATGTATTTCAGTTGCTATCTGTGATTTAAAATTTTTATTTCCTTAAACAGTGAAATTAATAACAACCGCTCTAAATTGAGAAGTCCTATTAAAGAAACCTGTATCCATTGTTCCATCAGGTAAACTACTCCTAGAGCCGACATGTGCCTTTTTCAATTCAGTCACAGAGGCTGTACTGATAGAGCAAGGTTTAAATTACCTATTTACAGAAAGCACATTTCTCTTTGGAACGTCTATGAATTTATATCTGTTAGCTTCAGTTTCATACCTGGAAAGTAAACTAATTTTTTAATGGATTTTTTTTTTTTATCCCAACATTTCTTATCACTATAAACGTTATTTTTAGTAGGTCCATGTATTTGAGTTGCTATCTGTGTTTTTGTTTGTTTGATTTTTATTTTCTTAAACAACAAAATTAATGACATTCAGCCTAGATTGATAAGTGCTACTAAAGAAAAATTGTGCCTCCACCAGGAATCGAACCTGTATCCTCTTTTCCATCAGGGGAACCACTTCTATAGCTGAGAGGTGTCTTTACCAATTCGACAATGTAGGTTACATTGATAGAGCAAGGTTTGAACTACCTATTTAAGGTGTGTACATTTCTCATTTGGACTTCTACGAATCTGTATCACCTATCTTCGGTTTTATACCCAAAATTATTTTGGGTTGTTGCAGAGGCAGAAATGGATAACCCAGAAGACAGAATCTTATAGTTACTGTTGTGGAGGTTAAATCTTTCTCTGCTTCCGCAAACATAAATTTAAGTAAAAAGAATACATCAAGTATGTGTAAATAAATGTATAATTTATTTACATATATACAAAACTCATAACTTTTATCTGTTGAGAGAGAACAGTGAAATAGACATTGTTGACGGCTGTCATTGTTGTTTCTTTCACAGTGCTTCAGTGTTGACATGAATCCTTGTCTGTGTCACATCTCTCTCTCAGTTTGCCAGTTTTGATGTCCAAGTTGGTCTGTTTTGAGCTTGTTTGAATTAGAGAATATATCGCCATCATTCGGCTCTCACTGGTCAATAATTGTTCATTTTATTTTGATTAAAGCAGATGTATGCATGGAGCCAATGTGCAGAAAATGTATTTACACAGTCTGCTTTGGGTCGTTGAGCATCTGGTTTGTGTAGAAGAAGGATACAAAACTGAAGCTAGGAGATATAATTGTTAATATTTCACATATTGAAAACAAAAAACTGGGATAGCAACTCCAGGTATTAAAAATAATGAACTACGATAGCAACTCAACTTTAAGTATTGGAATAAAAAATACTGGGATAGCAACTCAAATAATGCACTAAAAGAACATTTATCGCAATAACAAATCTGATTTTCATGCAATTAGCTAGTTTCATAAGAAATTCTTTTTCTAAACTGACTTCTCATTATTTTTTTGAGAGTTGAATTAAAGGAAGGCCAAAACAAGCCAGCCTTTAATATATTCTCCAATTTTGTAAAACACAAGACTATACGATTATCCATTCAGTTGAAACAATTTCTTTACAATTTTGTATAAATCTGATTGTTTTGTAGATGATATTTATTAAGCTTAGCTTAGTCTCGTAATTTTTTCTTTTTTTTAAAAGGATGTATACGTATGTTTTTTTAGTCCTGAGTATGATAACAAACGACGTCCAGCAGCAAGGCCTCTGACCAGGGAAGTTTTGAGGAGTGTGGAACTACCTCTTAATTGCTGTTGTCCCCAGGTCCACCCTGACCCAGCATGGTAGCATCTGTTAGGGTCCCAGCTATGGGCAAATAGTGAACCCCTCCACCCATCCAAAGAAAAATAAGAACTATGAAAGTATAAAAATACATATTTATAGTAAAATTGCCAACAATACATTTTATAGTAGAAATACCAACAATACATTTTGCCTGTAGTTGAAGGTTGTATTCAAAATATATTGAATTGAAGCCATAAAATTGTGTTCAAAATATTTAGATATCAGCATTAACTAACCCTTAGAGGTGTTGATATGCCACTAAACAAAAATAACCAAACCAAACCTGTTTTAGAGATCATGCAAAAGCATTTGATAAAGTACATCACAAACAATAGTTGGAACTGCTAAATAACCTTGACCTATTTGGGAAGGATATTAGAATAATCCAGAACCTATACTGGCAGCAAACTGCCTGCATACCAATAGAAAGTGAGGCAATTCTGAGAGAATTAGAAGTCCTACCAGGATTCATTATTGGTCACCACAATCTTAACAGCATAAGATCTGCAGATGACACAGTGTTGATAGCAGACATGTGAAAGAAAACAAGAAGGACTAAACATGAATTGCAAGAAGAAAGAATGCATGGTTGCCAGCAAAAAGAAGAGCCCAACATATGAATTACAAATTGGAGATTCCAAAATCAAGCAAGTGCTACAATTTAAATATTTGGGTAGTGTTTTAACATAGAATGGAAAGTGTATTGGGATAGTGAAAGATGCTTTCCAAAAGTTAAGCAAAACATTAAGAAACAGGAAAATTTTGCTAGAAACAAAGAAAAGAGTAAGAAACTGTTATGCAATATCAGTCCTCCTATATGATAGTGAATGCTGTATCATCTTCGCACAGATGAAGAAAAAATGTGCGGTGATGGAAATGTGGTCTTACAGACGGATGCTGAGAATACCATGAACTGAATATGTGAGCAGCAACAGTTTTAGAGAAAACGGAACCAAAAAGAGTACTTATACTTAGCATGAAGAAGAGAAAGTCTCTAGGGTACATGATGAAGAAAGAAGGCTTGGAAAATTTGACACTTACAGGACATTGAGGGACAGAGGAAAACGATGCATAATCTGTTTTACAGCTTGTGTAAATGGATGGCAGAACAAGGTTTAGGAGAGATGACAAAGACAAAATTTACTAAAAGCTACAGAGAAAGTCATGATCACCAACATCCTGAAAGGTCATGGCATATAGATTTCTTGCCACAAACCTCACAAAATTCAATCCCAGTTTAAACACATGCAGGAGGTTAAAAAAAAATTGTTGTTTGACAAAACTTCGCCAATCACTCAAACTAAATATTGCTGGTTTTTGAGTAAGTTCAAATGGGCATCATCTTTTTTAACACTAACTTTCTATGGCTTGAAAATTCTCAAAATGATTGTATATCTACCAAATCTGTCTTCGTTTGTTTGAGAAGAAAGGGGTAAGTATAAAAAAAAAATAAAGCTCACCCTTAGCATATTCTCCAACAGGACTCAAGTTCACCCCCAGATTTCAAGTGGAACTCATATATACAATCTATCACTAAAGATGCTAGAAAAAGAGTCAGCTCCATATACAAAAGGGTCAGCTCTTTATACCACTCCAAAAAAGTATCTGATTCTGCCCGCCATGCTCTATCTTTACAAGAATCAGATCAGACCAAAAGGAGAATTGCTGTTTTATCTGGGCCAGAGCTGCACAATCCTCTCTGTCCAGCCTTGACAGAGTTCAAAAGCGCCTGCACGGCCACGTGGGTGATGAATTATTTTCCACTTTACAGCCCCTTTCCCATAAATGAAATGTCTTCAGCCTCTCACTATTCTATTGCTAATTCTGTGGAAGACCTGATTAGCTACAATTCTTACTTCCATCAGTTCAGACCTTTATGGCTAACACCTGCCAGGCCACATACAGAGTATATGCACATCCATTACACCACCCCCACATCCAACTTTACAACATATGGTCTTCCCAAGCAGTTACCCAGCTAGGTATTTTACAAGGCTTGATGTTGCTTAACTTTGGTGATTGCACAAGAACCTAATATCTGCATTATAAACTAATTAGAACTTATACATATAATAGCATACAGTATAACATATCTTGAGTCATATTTTTATTCTATTTCATATTGAGGTGTTATATAGCTTAGTCTGTACTACAGAGTATCCTATCGAAACTAAAATAGGGGTGTCCATGAGAAATTGTCATCAGCATCTTTATAATCATTTATTTCTCATAAATGGCAATTACCCTCCCCCCCTAAAAAAAAGTGGGCCAGCACAGGCAAGCAAATATATTATAACAATGATGCAGTGAACAACTTAAGCAGTCTGGAATTCTGTGTAAAATTGGTTTTGCTCTCTATTTCAGATGCCCAATGTCTGGATGCTCAAGTGATTCTCCTGTGCAGCAGTGCAATTTAGTAGAAAACAAAGACCTGAAGCGTTACATCGACAAGAGGAACAGAGCAAAGAGCAAACGTCTGAAACGAGACGATGACAGGATATCGTCCATCTCATTATGAGATTTTATGAATTAACAGCTCTTAAAACAAGGCCGACATTTCATAGAATTTCAATGCATGATAAACTCTTAATAATGATTCAACATTCCTCCCATTGGGCCCAACACACACTTTTTTTTTCTATGATTTGTATTATTAGAGTTATGAATACAATTATTTATTTATAATGGTAGTCATGATCATACATTTTTCTTTTGTTCTATTACAGCTGAAAAAAATGAATGCCACCTTTTTCATACTAGATGTTTATGCTGCAGTTATAATTCCCTTGATTTGAAGAAAAATTGAAAAGATTTTGCCATCATTTCTTGATTACACTTAGCAACAAAAACCTTTTTGTCTGCTACATACACAAATGATACACTGGACTCAATCAAATATGCTGGTTCTGAATCCCTACTCAGAATTGTCCTAACACATCAAGTTTTTGAATTTTTTGTACCTTATTTACTCTAAGTTAAATGTCACAATAACTCATTAATGCCCACATAAAATCCACTAATAACTATATTAAAATAAAAAAGCTATTATTATTTGTAGGTACCAAAAATAAAATAATCTGGTATTATAGGTTTCTAAAAAAATAATCCTTCATTAATTAAATGCTTTTAAAAAAATCTATCACTAATTAAATGTTTTGAAAAAATTCATTAACTAAAGGTTTTTTTTTAAAATCCATCATTAACTAAAGATTTTTTTTTAAACCCATTATTAACTGAAGGTTATTTTTTAATCCATTAACTAAAGGTTTTTTTTTTAATCCATTATTAATTAAATATTTTTTAAATCCATTATTAACTAAAAACCTTTTTTAAATTCCATTATTAACTAGGTTTTTTTTTTAAAAATCCATTAACTAAAGGTTTTTTAAATCCATTATTAACTAAAGGTTTTTTAAATCCATTATTAACTAAAGGTTTTTTAAATCCATTATTAACTAAAGGTTTTTTAAATCCATTATTAACTAAAGGTTATTTATTAAACCATTATTAACTAAAGTTTTTTTTTAAATCCTTTATTCACTAAAGGTTTTTTTAATCTATTATTAACCAGTTTTTTTTTTAAATCTATTAACTAAAGGTTTTTTTTTAATTCCATTATTAACTAAAGGTTTTTCCTAAATTAACCAACTGTTTGTAAAAAAAAATAATTAAATAAAAAACCCAACAGAAATAGCTTTCTTAAAAAAATATCTAATTCTAGTTTTCTACCTCTAATCCATTAATAGCCATTTTCCCAAAAATAGAAACAGTGTATTTATGATTTAATAGTGTATTTCTATTGTATTTGGTATATTTATGTTTGGGGAAAACTTAGATGAGAAATAACTCCTTTTATTTCTGAAATCTTCATTAACTGTCATAACTTAAGAGTGCCAAACTGTGATATCAATGGCCACATTTTTATTGGGTGGTTTCATTCATTCATTCATTTTATATGGCTTATCAAACCTTTAAAGCCAGAAAATATTTTTACATTGTAAGAAATTTTTTTGTATATAAAAAATAATAAATATAATAATGATTTAATGATACAAATTTTACTACTTAACCCATTGCTGGAGGGAGAAGAGATGGATTCATACCTTTCCCAATGGTATTTGCATGTAAGTGAATATAATGAACCTAATTGGAATTAGAAGTGGTTTGCATACATAAATGATTTGCTTATTCATTCAAATCAGCCATACCACTTATGCTCATGTTCTCACTTTTGCCAGTATGATGCCTGGCAGGAAAAACAAGCAATTTTAATTAGGATTTTGTTGTACGGCAAGAGTGTTTTGAGTTTGGGGAGAACACCTAACCGATTGGTCACCCAAGAACTACAGGGTAATATACAGAGAGGAAAAAGAGACAGGAGGTAAAAAAAAATAACACTGCCTTGGAAACCACAGCCACTTTAAGAACAAAATGCTCATCGGTGAACTTCAAAATACACTGCATCTTGCTGACTACTGGTTTTCTTGTTGCTTTTATTGACATGAGACATCTTATAAAAACCAAAATCTTGACCAATTACAGAGAGGCCTGTATCTGGACATATCAAGTTGTTCCACTGCTAACAGGGAAAACCTGGATATAACTTGTTGACAGACATGTTTGCACGCAATCCAGAGCCTCTTTTGCATCTGTACTGATGTTTTATTTTTAAGAACTCTTAATCAGTTTTCCTAAACATTCATGACTGCAAACTGGAGCACAGAAATTTTTTTTCTTTTTCGCTTATCAATCCTCGGACATAAACATTTTCAGTGTGTCTTCATTTAATTTTGAACAATAAATCTTAATATGTTTCTGTGAATTAAAGAGAATGAAAGGCACATGTTATGTAATACCAGAAGTGAGTAAGAAAAGACCAAAGATACTGAGATTGTGTCAGGCTCCAGACAAGTATTGGACATAAAGAAACTGAAATACATCAAGAGTTTCCATAGATTTATCAATAATCTATTAACCACAGCCAGTTTTCAATTCCTCAACTTCAATGACACTTTAGATTCCAAAACTGTAATGGAAATGTATTTGCATTATTTTTTTTTACTTTTAGCATTTTCCTTTTTATTATTGTTTTTTTTTCTAAACCATCCTACAAACTTTATAATCAAAAATTTAGCCAATCCTATTTATAGGATAAACTGTCCCATTCCAGTTGCTATATGATATTAAAATAATTAATAAAGGCTACAATGAACTGATAAACTCTAGTAAAAGGGAGATAATCCAAAATTTTGGTCTTGCAACAATTATGTTTAATGCAATGGTTCTTGACCTATTCTTCTCCAGCACACCTTTTTCAGATATTTATGCAGATTAGTGCCTCCTATGTTTAAAATGAAACAGAGTTAATGTCACGTGTTTATGCTTTGTTGCAGCACTAATCAATGGAAGTAAAAGCTATGTGAGTGACACTCACCAGGTTAGGCCATACACTCTGCCAGACCAGCCTTCAGATATTTTCACTATAAACATCACAATTGCAGTTAAATATTTAAAAATGTAAATATATAGGCAGAAAGATAAATGTGTGCAAACTTGGACCTTCATACCTGTAAACAAAAGGTTTGTCAAAAAGATGTTTTTCTTTTCCATTGACTACCTTCTGTCCACAGCAATGTTTATTGTTTTAAAAAGTGTTTAGAATTGTAATAAAACTTAAACATATTATGAATGTGAATTTATACATTTATTTTTTGTCCTTAAGAATTTAAAAAAATATTAAACTATTTATTTATTAGATTGCTTATTTACAAGAATAATTTTATATTTACAACATTCTAAAAATTAATACAATTAAAACTAATTCCATACGATATTTATCATTTACCAATTTATATAGAAATAAATTTGAAAAAATTTTTTTTATTTATAGATATCTTAAAATAAAATTCTTTCTATTGCTGATATGGAGAATTATGGAGGGATGTCTCTTTGTGGACAAGGGACGCAACCTAGAGGATGCAGGAATCCAGTGGGGCCTGGCATTGAAGGTTGTGCCAGTGGGAATTTTTTGACTTATAAATAAGTGTACTGATTCAAATAAACATTCTGCCAGAGATTTTTATATAAGTCTATTAAACGTGGAGCCATATTGTGCTGTGGAAAAAATATTTGACAAATAATAAGCATGTCATATGAAGTAAGCACCAAGCCATGGGTAGGAAAAATTGAAGCAAATAATTTAATTCTTCTGACACTTGTATTTGGGACACAAGAGGACCACCCCTATATATGGTTGCACAAGAATAAACAAAACAATAAAGTAGTGCTGGTGAGGCTGCTGTGGAAAGAAACAAAGATGATATCTTAAAATAAAATTCTTTGTGTTACTGATACAGAGGATTATAGTGGTATGTCTCTTTGCTAGCAAGAGATGTGACCTGGATGATGGAGGTTGGTAGGGCCTGGCATTGGAGGTTGTGTCAGGCCAGTTGACCAAGGCCACTGGTGGTGTTTGACAGACTGCCTACTCACATGTGACTGCCTCAAGTGTCGTGAACGGGTCCTTTTAAGCAGTCAGGGTGGATAGATGACTCAGTATTTTTTTTATTACACTTTTGCTTTAGCAGCAATGTTCAAGATTGGTTCTTCTTAAATTGTATTTCATAGTGGTGGTGGAAGGGTGTTTTGTGAGTCAGAAGTGATGCACAGAACCTCTGTGCAGAAAGCAACTTTTTATTTTTAATTTCACTTTTGTAGTGTTCACATCCAGCCTATAGCTTTTTATGTGGAGTCAATCGGAAAGTGATCTAAAGCAACCTTCAGTATCTGTCTCTTGACAGAGTGAGAAGAGGATGTCTTTTCACTATCAAAGTCACCAATGAAAGATTTTTTTTCTAAATCTCGCACTACCTGTAATTATTGTCAGGGATAAGTAATTCAATATCTTGCCACCTGTGATTATCGTCAGGGAGCAGTAATCCAACAGTTGCTAAGAAAATTGGTTCACCGTGTTGTGATAGTCTTTCTCTCCAGAATCTACCATTTATTCATGCTTTGAATATTGCTGCCACATATGATCTCGTACTCCTGCTATATATTTAGAGATTCTTGATAAAATCCAAAGAATCATCAATATTATTGGTCCTGACCTGGCATCTCAGTTTCCCACCACTGTAATGTAGCTTCTCTGTGCCTT
This sequence comes from Acanthosepion esculentum, assembly GCA_964036315.1. Classification (NCBI taxonomy): domain Eukaryota; kingdom Metazoa; phylum Mollusca; class Cephalopoda; order Sepiida; family Sepiidae; genus Acanthosepion; species Acanthosepion esculentum. Next base: position 93,474,289 of record OZ038498.1, on the reverse strand, counting down.
GTCTGTAAGTACTATTATGGTAATTGTTCGGATGAACTCTTGGCTATGGTACCTAGACTTTATGAATCTAAGTGCAGTACTAGATTGGCAACACGGTCTCATCAATTCATAGTTGAATTGACTAGATGTAACCGTAAATTCTATGCTAACAGTTTCTTTTCTTGCCATTCTCACTTATGGAACTCCCTTCTGGCTCCATGCTTTCTGACCAACTTTGATGTTCAAAAATTTAAATGCAATGTCAATCATAATCTACTGTCTTCTTAATTACCCTTCTACTGTTCTCACTCTTTAATAATGTTTCTCTTTGTCTTAGGGACTTTACTGCCTTTCATGAGGTGATATGATTAAAAAAAAGAAATGAATGAAGTATAAATAATAGTGAATGACAAAATAAAACCTGAATGAAATATAAACCATAATGAATGATTAAAGGAATAAGCTAATAAATAAATGAAAGAATTAAGCATAAATAATTTAATATAAAAATAGAATGATTGTTGATTTGTTTTTTTACAGCTTCTCAACACATTTTGGATTATTCAAAGTCAATGTATTTAAAATTGCAAGAATAATTACTTTTTTGTAGGTGAATATTGCTTTAACTTTTTTTATTTTGAGAATAAAAATGTTTTTAACAGATACAAGTCCTACTTTTTAACCCATAGCTGAGGGAACAAGATGCATTCTAACTTTTCCCAACTGTATTTGCACATAAGTGAATATAACAACCTCAACTGGAATTCGAACTCAGAACTCTGATTTTTCATTCTTAGCCGCTATCCATTACACCACTTGCACATCCAATAATAATAGAATGAATTATACAAGTCTTACTATTTAACCCATAGTTGGAAGGAGATGGATTCAAACCTTTCCCAAGTGTAATTGCATATAAGTGAATGTAATGAACTCAACTAGAATTTGAACTCAGATCTCCGATTTTTCATTCCTACCCGCTATTCATTATACCCCTCACATGTCCAATAATAGTAATATGAAATCTAAATGCTATTGATCCTAAGCTGGCATCTCCGCTTCAGTCACTTTCCCACTGCTATAATATAAGCTTCCCTGTACCTTTTCTATAAATACTTTCATGGTAATTTTTTTGGTGAACTTTTCTCTATGGTATTTAGACTCTAGGAATTTAATTGCAGTACTAGATTGGCAGCAAGATATCATTTTACAGTTAAAATGGCTAAATGTAACTATAAGTTCCATGCTGACACTTTCCCCTCTCGCACTTCTCACTTGTGGAACTCTTTGAGCTTCTTGCTTCCCAATCAACTTCAATCTTCAAAAAGTTAAATGCAATACCAATTGTTATCTTCTGTCTTCTTAATTCTTGTTCTTTTACTGTTCTCTTTCTTAATAATGTTTTCTTTTCCTCATATTCTCTCTCACACAATAACCCTTTGCATCTTAGTAGCTTTATTGCCTTGCATGAGGTGAAATTATTAAAAAAATAATTTTATGAGCTCTCAAACATAATTTTGAAGACTCAGAAGAGAATCTTTAATGTAAATGAGATGCAAAGAATTTAATATAAAAATATAATAATACTCATTTTAAATATTCAGATAAAAATACAAGAGATACCTGAAGAAGGTTAGAGGACGCAACAGCTGAAACATTGTAAGTATAATAATCAAGATGAATATGTTGGTCCAAATAGCAAAGCATATAATAATGATCATTTCTCATCTCAAATATTAAGATAAAAATAAAAAAATAAATCTGAAGAAGTCTAGAGTACAACAGCTAAAATGTGAGAACAACCAAGATGAGTATATTGGTCTGAATAGTAGAGCATATAATAATAATAATTCTCATATTTACACTATTTGTAACTGTTGTACTCATCTTTATTGCCATATTCACATTTCCATTGTTGTATGCTTCAGCCTTCTTCAGGAGTAACATACACTATCTCTGATAGAGTGTATGTTATTACTACAATGAATTGTGTTCAATGGCATAACTTCAAATATCAAGTCATAATTTATATCATTTATTTTACTAATTAGTGAAACATTGTGCATGACAAAAAAGATTAGCCAAATAACTCATTTTATCATCTTATATGTACATGTGCACACACATATATATATAATGTGTGTGTTCCTATGTTGGAATGTAAATATACAATACCTCATCTCAAATATAGACATGATAATTCTTCATCTTAAGATGCTAGCATAAGTTATTTAATTTTTTTAGACTAAACTTTACACAATTTTTATTAATTTTTATTATTACGAAAAAAATTTTTTCCCTAATGCTGAGTATTTCGTTTTGAATCTGCTTGGAAAGTTGCATTTCTTTCCCAGTTGAAAACATTTTTCGGATATTAATCAAACGAAAAATACTCTTCTCTTTAAGTGGCATATCCCTTTGGAAGGTAGGTAATCATGGCTCTCCACAGTTTCCATTACTTCATTATTACAAGAAAAAATGTTTCCAAATAGCAATGCGTAAACAATGATAAGTCATCATGCCAAAAATTCAGAAAAACAGAGAAAAATAAGTCTGGAGTATGTCACCAAATTCACAAATCAACAGTTTAATCCACTAAGCTATTGTCCCATGAGAAGATCCCAAACTTAGATGTTCCTTCTTTCTTGCCATTTGCTGAGCTGCTGTTAGGCTTGACTGACTTCACCACCGCTTCTCTTTCTTATTGCTACAGCTCATGCTGAAAACTTGTTGTCATTTTTCTATCTTTATTAATGGTTACCTTATGGTATTTATTTCTATTCTAGTCCCACTGTGGAGGCCATTATAACTTATGATTTGATTTCTTCAGAGAATACATTAATGACTTAGCTTCAAACAACAAAATGAGGACATTTAATATTAATGAGAATAATTTGATAAATCTATAAATGATTAAAAAAGTTCAGTTGCAACATTATTTCAAATTGTTTTCTCCTATTTTCATAACTTAAAACCAGTGTTTTTCCTCTTCTCCATTCCAATTGTCTCCCTTAGTTCAATATCTTTAAGCTAGGCATTGCCATGATTGTTTTTGCAAAAGAAAGAGGAGTATTTTCCTTTTGACTTGTCTATCATTGTCAACTTTGACAGGGTTCCATTATTACTACAATGAATTGTGTTCAATAGCACAACTTCAAATATAATTTATAGCATTTATTTTACTTATTAGTGAATCACTGTGCATGACAAAAGAAAAGATTAGCCAAATGATTCATTGAATCATCTTAAACTAGGAAACTGTAACAGACAAAAAATAATCAATGAAATTGACTTGCTACTCAAGATTCAAACTCTTTGTGATCTTCAGGTGAAGATATATGTGTGTGTGTATGTGTGTGTGTGTGTATGTATGTATGTGTGTGTATATATATATATGTATGTATGTGTATAATCTACATATATAAAGTAAAGACAAGCCTTAAAAATCAATTTCAGTTATAATTTATTTCATGAATACATTTATTTAAATATTCATATCTTCAGACGGTCTAAAGAGGGTTAATACTTAAATAAATATATTCATGAAATAAATTATAACTGAAATGAATTTTTAAGGATTGTCTCTACTTATTGTTATTATATCACTCTGTTACTTACATTGAGCTTTCTTTGGATGAATGTCCTCCTTGGAATTATCCCTACTAATCATCAATTGACATATATATATAATGTGTGTGTGTGTAAAAGTGGACACTGAGGTCAACACCAAGTGGTGATAGTCTGTTTCATGCTTCATCACCCTCAAGAATGATCAATTCTGTCTTTTTTAATCATTTCACCCCAGTGAAGGTGATGATGCCACTAGGATGCATGGAGTTACTGGGAGTGAAAGAGAAGACTTTAGAGAGGACAAGTGTGGAAAAAACAACAAAGGGACAAAATTCAGTAAGACAGAAGATGGTGATGGATGTTGCATTTAAAATTGTGACGATAGTAAATGGCAGGGAAGCAAGAAATTGGAAGAGAGTTCAATAAATAAGAAGTGCAAGAAAAGAAACTATTAGAATAGAACATACAGTTGCATTGGACAAGTTCAACAATAAAACAGTGGGACCTAGTTGCCAATCTAGTCACACACTTAAGTTCATGCAGTCAAAGCACTAAGGAGAAAAGCTTATCAGAACAGTTGCCATGAAAATATGTGTAGAAAAGACAGAGAGAAGCCATGTTGTGTCAGTGAGAAAGTGACTGATGTTGAGATGCCAGGTCAGGATTGTTTACCTTACAAGTTTTTCTTTGAATTTTGTCAAGAATCTCAAGATGTACAGTGGCAGCACCAGACAAGATATGCTAGCAATATTCAATACACGGACGAATGGTAGATTTATAAATATATATAAGATAGATTCTGATGAGAAAAATTTTCTGGCATGACATAGTGAACCAACTTTCCTAGCAGTAGGCATAATAACTAATTCAATATGATCACTCCACTTGTACATGTGTGTGCATTCATGGCGCACTCATGTACCTGCCTTCACATATATGCATGCATATATATATATATATATATATATATATATATATATATATATATTCATCCGCAGACTGTTTTGCTGTATCACAGCTCTTCAGTGTGGGTAGATGTCCGATTGCTTCAAGCCAGGATCAAAACCCAACTGATTTGGCATCAGTCAGAGATCCTACCCCTAGGCTATCATCGCATGACAGAGAGAAAGGGAAATTTTAACATTTTCTATACAAAATACACCAATAGCCAGGAGAGCTCAATTCATAGTTGAAGAGCAATGCATTAATAGCAGTAGGAGATACTGTTTTTAAAATTACCCTTTTCTCCAGAGAGCTCAACTAGATTTCCTGAGGACATATATACAGTCATCCACAGACCGTTTTTCTGTATCACATCTCTTCAGTGTGGCTAGACGTCCGATTGCTTCAAGCCAGGATCGAAACCCGACCTATTTGGCATCAGTCAGAGATCCTATCATCGCACAGTAAAGAGAAAAGGAAATTTTAACATTTTCTATACAAAATATGCCAGTAGCCAGGAGAGCTCAATTCATAATTGAAGAGCAATGTGTTAATAGCAGTAGGAACCACTGTTTTTAAAATAACCCTTTTCTCCAGATGTGTGTGTGGAGGGGTTTGGTATAATATATAAATTACTATATATTAGGACAATGTTAGGCAAATGAATGATAAAGTGGAAAAATTCTGTGTAGCACATTCATTCTCTAGAATGACTAGAAAATATTGATTCAATTAATAAAAAAAGCAATTTACTAAACTGAAAATGTATAGAAAGTGCTTTAATCGCTATATCATTCACAATAAATTTGCATCCAGGTCCTTACATCATTTCTCCATTCTTGGCAGATATTCTATTATCGCAATGTGTGATATTTAATAAATAAAAAGGATAAAGACAAAAGCATAAGAAAACTGAATGATTACATACCCAGACATTTCTGAAAAAAAATTTAAATTCCAACATCTTCAACATTTCAGTACATAATTATAACCAATGTTTCTCATTTTTATATCTCCCCCTCCTACATTTATACAATTCCATCAACAAAAACATTGATTTACTCCAATGATCTCCTTCTACAGGGCAAAACACATTATACTGAAATTTTTCCACTTTATCTTTCATTTTCCTAATATTTATTTATTTTCATTTAGTATAAATGTTTAGTGGATGCTTATGTGAACATGCTCATTTTTTTAAACAGTGAAATTAATGCCTACTTGCCTAGATTTCAAGAGTCATATAATAGAAAATGAACCTGTTTGCAGGGAATTAACCTATTTTCAGTTTTTCTGAGAAAAAGACAGGAATCCTTTTACATTTCAGCCACAGAAGTCTCTACAGTAAAACATGCCTGGCTAAAAGATGGCTTCCAAAGATAAGCAAATGCAAGCTAAGCTTGATCCTTTCTATATTTAGATGGAGATTAATTTCACTGTTTCAGAAGGCAGAAATGTGTTCTCAAATATATGTATCCACAAAAATAAAGATTAAAACCAATTAATAACTTATATTAGCATGTATTTTTATGTGTATTTATTAAATACCATATCCCTTTGATAGGTTCCATTTTTTCTTCTTATATCTGTAAACTGCCATGACTTTTTGAGAAAGATACTGGTGTGGTTTCCTGCTGTCTTCTCCATGGATTCCTTTCCTTTGCTGTCATTAAAATATCCTAAAATAGCCTTTTTATCTCTCTCTATGCTTCTCTCTCAACCCCCAAATAAAAAAGAGAAAGAAGAAAGGACTGAGCAACTGCTGTGAAATGGAACCATGTCTAGTTATTGTGACTAGAAATCTACCAAAATAAGAGAGGCTTAATGCATAAATTCCACTATAAAAAAAAAAAGAAAATGAAAGGAATGCTAGAAAATAAATAAAAGAATTTTGGCCAATCAAAAAAAGAAAGAGACTTTTGATGTTAGCTGAAAACAAAGCTCAATGTCAAGTAGTCTGGAATCTTTCTTAAGTCTATATAAAGAGATAGCTGACAGACAGCAGGAGAGAAGTGACAGCCAGAGAAACCAGCCAAATGCGTCAAGTGAAGAAACTAAGCGTTCAACTGCTTAAGACATTTTTCCGCTCTCTGTGAGGGCTGAGAAAACAGTATTCCAAAATAAATACACGCCGGACTACTACCAAAGTCTGACATGTAAACTATCAACTACCCAGCCGAACAAATTTTCACCAACCTGATTTACAAAGGACTGGCACCAGCAAAGTCAAATAAATAAACATTTAGCATCCCGATACCACTTTCTTATCAGTGTTGAATTTTGTGCAGATCTATACAAAAAGTGGATCAAAAAGCTTACGCAGCTTCATACATATTTTCAGGAAATCTCAACTTTTAATTGGTCAATAAACACACAAGTGGGCATTGCAATCCACCCATGTACAAGTTTTTTTTCAGTGCCTGACCAAGCCAAGTTTTCCGGCTTCTTTTTCCAGGAGCCTACCACGTGATGAAATTAATTATAAATACCAGACACAAGTTCTCTCTCTCTTCCTTTATTTCTTTTGCTACAAAATGTAGTTGTAAACAGGATTCAATTCTTGACCCTGTGTGGTCAGACACTTATGAAAACATATTCACACACATGCACATATGTATGAAATTTTCCAAACTAGGAGGGTCATTCAATAAATAAGGTGAATTTTTCGGTATAAGGACTTCTAATACAGATAGAAGCTTACTTTGTTTTTAATTTTTCAACATAGTCTCCCAGCACTGTCACACACTTTTCCCATCTGTGCACAAGCTTCCGTATTCCCTCAGCGTAAGAATCTTTGAACTTATGTCTCAGCCAGTCGCTCACAACACTTTTGACTTCGTCACTTTTAAACTTTATGCCACTTGTGAACGCTTTCAAGGGATCAAACAGGTGAAAGTCTGAAGGGGCAAGGTCTGGACTGTAAGGGGGGTGAGGGAGCAGTTACCAGACCAGCTCGTTGATGGTCTGCACCGTTTGGGCTGCTGTGTGAGGCCTTGCGTTGTCATGATGCAAGATGACTCCTTCTGACTGATGACCCCTGCATTTGTCCCAACAGATAAACTCAAAGTCCTTGCAATGTCATCCATTGTCACCCTTCTGTCAGACTGAATGAGGTCATTGACTGATTCAATCACCTCAGGAGATCTCACTTCTGTAGGCCTCCCAGGCCTGTCTTCATCCTCAACACTGCCTCCATCGTTCTTTAAACAATTTAGCCCACTTGTAGACATTTTTTTGGCTGAAACATGTGGCACCATACACAGTTGACATTCTCCTATGAATTTCAACTGGTTTGCACCCTTCAGCAACTAAAAACTTGATAACTGACCGCTGTTCAATCCTGGAGTATGCTTCTTGGTCGGCCATCTTTGTTAATCACCAAAACTCTCAAAGTTTTTTTTTAATCTGCAAAAGAAATTGAATCCATGTGAAAAAGAAGTAAAACAAAAAAAATAAAAAAGAGTAAGCTTCTATCTGTATTAGAAGTCCTTATACTGAAAAATTTGACTTATTTATTGAATGACCCTCGTACATTACAAACATACAAAACATTAAAATACTCTGATCAAGCTTTCACACACATCTTTACAAAAAAAATTGTAATATTCTGTATATAAAAAATATATTTGTTGTTCCAAACATATCCTTTTTGTGATAATTGAATATCGTTACCATTTGATTTTTTATTTAAATTTATGTTTGTGGATGTAACATGTTTCATTTTCAGCAAAACATTTAAAACATTCATGCAACCTTCTTAGATCCACAACAAACATATATTATTTGTTTATACCTTTGATTCTGTTTGTTTATTCTGAAATTTCCAAGAAATATGGTGCTTATCTACAATATCTTGGGAATGATAGTGGATAGGTTTCCTGTTGCCTTTTTCACTTTTGAATTCAGGTAACTTTACTGATTTATTTTTTTTGCCAAAAATTTAAGACCTGTTCTTTTAGCCAATGCCATTTCAAGTGATAATCAACTTTTATGGGATAGATCATCTCTCCTCACACCAGACGGTGACAGAAAGGCCATTAAGTTGGGAAGAAATATTACAATCAGCTAAGGAGTGATTCAAGAGCAGGATTCTAGATTTTGGGGTTTTTCTTCCTATCTTTTTCTTTTACATTTTAGAAATGTAAAGTAGAATTTTTACTTCAAAAATCAATCATGACCAGTTTAGCTTAAAAATATTCCATTAAATGCAATAAACAGGTGAATGAAAAAATTACCCTAAAATAATAATTTGAATAATCAAGTAATACAATTCCTTATAAATACACTACAGTTTGAAAGTTTGAAACCACCCCCAGAATTAACATGGGATGAACTTGACAGGAGAGTGAAAAAAATGAAAAAGAGGCTCTTAGAGTCATTAAAAAAAGAATGGAATCAATTATCAAACTTATACTTTGAGAAACTTTTGCAATGAATGTCAAAGATTTGTGCTGCAGTAGTCAAGGCTAATGGAGGATATTTTAATGAGAGCAAAATTTAATCATAAAATATTTTTGTTCTTTATGTCATAATAAAATTTCTAACAAAAAAACATGTCATACTTTTTTTCAACCATGTATAATAATTTTCTCTTATTTAAAATACAAAACAACTACATTTGGGACTAATTTAAAAATTTAATAGGGGTTGGCTCAAACATTTGGACTGTAGTATGTATGTATATATATATATATATATATATATATATATATATATATATATATATATATATATATATAACAGGATAAAGAACAAATAGGAATTGTTTATTCATCTAACATGTTTCACTTTTATTAAAGCTTCATCAGAGAATGAAATATGAAGAAAAAGAAGAGAGAAATTCTAGTATTTGTATTTTGAGTTTTATTTTCATTGGTTAATTAGTTTTTACATGCATTTAACTTATTAAACAAATGTTAGTATAATTTATGGTGTTCTGAATTAAAGGAGAGATGACGCCTCCTTTTGAAGTGCCAAGAAAACAATGTATTCCAAGCCTAAGTAAAATACCATAAATATTGCTTTGTGTATGTATGTATATAATAATTCTAGTTTGTCTATATGGGATTCAGATGATAATGTAAACTTGTAAGTGTGTATGTGTGTGCTGTAGACATTATGTTTGGTGGTTTTTCACGTTGATTTGGGAATGTTTTTACATACACACCATTTGTTTTAGATAAACATACATTAGATTCTTTAAGACTGGATTCAATAGAGGTTGGTGATGTAATGTTTTTGACATGTATTTATATTTGGTAATATATTTATTAGTAATCCCTCAAAATACTTTCCATGTAAAGAATAATATTCTTTTTTAATTAGGGTGGCATTTGTAAAATCAAAGTTATAGCCAATTTTGTTCCTGTGTATTATGAGTGAGTTTAAATGGTTGTCCAAACATAAATCCCTTTTATGTTTGTAGATACAGGCTTTTATTTTGAGATTTCTCACTAATATAAGAATTTTTACATTTGTAAGAAAAATAAATTCAACACCAATTAATATGCCGGTACTTATAAAATAAATTGTTTATAATATAAAAGCTCTTATATCAGTGAGATAAAAAATTAAAATTTGAAACAGCTCGAGCTTCACCATTCTTATCTAAAGCTTGATAGATTCTTTTAGCAATAACCTCAAGGGTTTACCTAAATAAATGAAAATCATATTGCTTATCTGAAAGAAGACCCTGCAATCTAAGATGTTTAACCAATTTAGAGTTAATTAGAACCTCTAGTACTTTGCCAAAAAGAGATAGAATGCTAATGGGCTGATAGATATAAGGATCAAATGGTTCTTCAAGACTGGAACAAAAGAAGAGGATTTCTAATAAGCAGGAAAGCAAGAAGCAGCAAGGCATTTATTGTAAAATTTAGAAAAAACAGGAGCCAGTTCAGGAGCACATTTCTTAAGGACTATTGTAGGGATACCATTACGTTCACATGCTTTGTAGGGATCAAGTTTAGAGATGATATCTGAAACTATGGACAGAGTTATATGCATATCACACAATAGAAATTCAGTTCTAAGTGGAAAGTCAAGCAAAGATACTCCAGATAAGTTAAGAGTAGAATTGGAATAGAATTTACAAGCAAAACATTCTGCTTTATCAGCAGAAGTTGTTAACACCTAAAATTAAGTGAAGAGAAGAGGAATAGGAGACTTACTCTTATTTAAAACACTATTATTATAGCCACATGAGAACTAAACTTGTTAGAGCCTATGCAGTGCTTCATTCTATCCGCAAACAAAGACTTAGCCTCTTTGAGGACATGTTTACAATTATTATGAGCAGCAGACACAAAGAAGCATCAGTTTTGATTGGAACTATAATTCTGGTACAGCCGGAAAAAGTGATCCCTGTGGGCTACAGTGATTGAACAGGCAGGTGTGAACTAAGGAGAAGATTGTAGTTTTACCTGGTATTTCCAAGAAGTTACAAAAGCATCAATGCTAGTTTAACCCAAGAAGAAACATCAGTGGCACAATTCTCAAGGTTAAAAATATCAATCCTAGTGGTGTCTTGAAGAAAGTCACAAAAGGAATCCCAGTTATTACGCTGGTAACAGAAAGAAGTCTTGTGAATAGGAGATGCTTGTCTAATAGATGACTCAAAAGAAATATCAGCATATACTACAATGTGATTTGAACTGCCAATAGAACAGAGTTGAGATGTTCAACAAGAGTTAGAAGATGATGTAAGGAACAAATCAAGTAAATAAGCTAAACTGTTTTTTCTAAGTTTTCTCTCTCCTTAAACTTGTGTTTGTCATGTTCTTTACATCCACAGTATTGCATGCTGGGATCATCTTAGCAGGCCAGTGTTATCAAGAAGTCACCTCTCTGACAAATCAACCATGGTGAGATTCAAGCCCAGCCAGGTCTTATTGTTGGATTGCTAACACCCTAGCCACTTAACCATACACTCAGTGGTCTGATACCCATACAAAAATGATAATTCCTCATCCCAAAAATTCCAATATCTATCAGGTTTCCATCAGTATATGAGGAGACAAAATAGCTCAAATAATACCAGCTTTATACTCCAATCAGGGCCAGTGCATACTAACCCCAGACCTCTGACTGGTGGCCACCCAAGTTTGATTGGGGGCTCCAGGCAGTGCTTTGTGACCCTTGCTATCTTAACACCACTTGCTTTTTTCTATCTACATTTATATATTTCTCAAAAAACACTATATAAAAGTCATTATTTTTTATCCATAATGTTGAATATGTTAAAATTATTCAACTTTTTAAGAAAAATCTCAAGTTAACGTAAAACATTGTTGATTTATTTAAGAAGATGGAATGATCTATTATAACATGTCTGTAATTTGTATTTAGATACATTGTATTTATTTTCAATATTTCTAGTTGAATTGTTCACCTATATTGCATATGATCCATTATTGTACATAATTAAGTTACAATAAAATTTGTATTTTATATGAATAGTACCTTATGTAGTAGTGTGTGTGTGTGTGTGGGGGGGGCTCTGTATCATAGATTTAGTAGGGACCCAAGAGACTCTTGCACTAGCCCTGACGTCAATTTTGTTAGTAATTAATGTACACTATACATTATAATGTAATGCCCTGAGAGAGAGTTTTTTTACTAGGAATTATTTTAAAAAAGACTATTTCTGTTTTAGTTGTTAGAATGTGAAAGGTATTTTAATATAAATTTTTGCCCAAATATCTTTGCCATAAGCATGACAGATTATATTCATTCAACAATTCTTTCTCCTGATAAGATTATAACATTTCTTCTTTCACGTTTTCTCTGCTTTTGTTTACTCTACTGTATTCCTCTTTCTATAAATTCTTATGCATGACACATTACTAGTCCAGACTTATTAGACAATACCAGGTAACCTTCCTAATAAGTAAATACAACAAAGATTAAATATCCCAAAAACCCATTATGGTAGCACTTTACATATCTTATACCTATCAACAGCATCTTTTAAGAACAGGCAATACAAGATAAGAAGAATAATGAATGATTTTAAATCATACATACAAAATGCTTCCTTTTTATTTCAACATTATTTCATCCTCTTTTTAGGTTTCATTAAAGACAAAAAAAAACTCACACAAATAACTTTCCATTGCCAAAATAAATATTCAAAATTCAGTTTGTAGCAATCATCTACAATAGAGATATATTTATCATTTATGGAGAAAAGAAGTGTGATTGGGTGTCTATATAATAAAGTGCAAATTAATTCTTTTTGTGTGTTTCTCAAACTTCTTTTCAAAATTTCTCTTTTGAAATTTAAATGACTTTTTATATTTAACAATTTTTTAAAGTTTTGAAATTAGGGAAAGATTTTAAAAAGCATATGGACAAAAGCTTTTTTATTATTAGTTTTGATTTAACAATACACTAGTACAGTGCGAATAGTAATGATAATTATAATTAACATCAAAATTATAATTATCATAAGTAATAACAGTGACAATCATTTTTACTACTATTACATTTAAGTAATCAATTATTACTTCCTGTTAGGTTTTATTCTGCTTAGGACTGTCTCTTTGTTACAGCGTTTCCCATTGGATAATCATTCCTTAGCTCGACCAATACATTATTTTAATACGGAAGTCTTATGATAGGACCAACTATGGCGCCTGACATACTAGTATGTTAGTAGAAAGTGATCGAATACATTGGGACATTTTTTTAAGAAACAAAACAAAGAAGAAAAAAAAGAACATCTAATTATTGAATTAAGTTTACACGTTTTTTTTTTGTTTACTTCATTTGGGAATCATGACTTCTCTTCATTTTGTCGTCCATCCATTGCCAGGAACTGATGACCAACTTAATGACAGGTAATGAACGTTATAGAAGAAAATCTAAAATTACAGCATAATGTAAAAATCAGCGCTGCCCATTTATTTAAAGAAAAAAAAATCTTAATACCCTTAAAGAAAATGTGATTTTTTTTTTAACCCTCTTGTTACAATTCACATCTGTTGTGTGTAAATATTGTAACAAATTATTTTTACCCTCCGAACACTTAAAAATTGTACTTATCTGTTTATACTTCTAAGTAGTAGTAGCTTCAGTAAATGGTACTCAGGAGAATTCAAATACTTTACCTTATTTTTTTTTCTATGTGTATTTTTAACACTTTAATTTTAAATAACCTTATCCAATTTCGTACATATCAATCTTTTTTTATAAAGATTTTGAAACTAGATAATACCTTCATAAAAGGGGGAAAAATACGTTTGATATTGGCAACGCACGTGTAACGTTCATCATAACTATTTTTGCTCGCTGATTTAATCCAACAACAATGTCTCCAATTGAATATACATTTTTATCTACTGATGATAGATAATTACTTGAATTCTAAAATTTTTTTTTTTTTTTTTTTTTTACATTATTGTTATCGCTTTGATTGGCATAAGATAGCTAGCCAAAGGTAACATGGTTCTGTCTTACTACTATTAAATAATAATAATGATCTTATTTTTTATTTCACTTCTTTTTTTTTTAAGTAGGACATTGTTTTCTTTTTCTTTTTTTTTTCTTTTTTTTTTCTTCTTCTCTCGTATTATGTTGGAATTTAGGTGGATGTTGTAAGTAATTGTAGATAAACTTTACCGTTTAAAAGATGACGATGTCCTAGATTTATCCAAAACTTGCATATCATTCAAATTTTTTGCATACATACCTTCCTCCATTTTTATGGGTGTATTTCAAAAGTGGTACCTTTCTTGTTCGAAAAGGAAGACAAGAATAGATTAGATTTAAAATGTCTTTCAGACTTTATAAGCCTTGGCATAACGATATTTAATCTTGATATTTTGTCAGAAATGTTAGTTGAAAGTACTGGCTTTATTTATAAATAAACACATTTTTCTTATGTTAATGACTTCGATGTTGGAAACAATACTTTCTTTTTTTTTTTTTTTTTGTTTGTTAAACTAAACATCTGTAAGAATCGCTGAGTCTCTTTCATACCGTTAATGATTTTATTTTTACTTTTATCGTAAATGCCTCCTTACTCTTAGAAATGGTTATTAAATTCATATTTTTTAAATTTAGTTATTTGACTAATTTACTTATTCAATTATTATTATATATATATAAACCAGTCGGTTACAGACCTAATAACGAGTTTAACCTTCACTAAAAATCTATTTTGTATCTTTTTTTTTTTTTTTTTTCTTTTTAAAACTTGATTTAATCGAAATCTGACATCAAATGAGTTTTAAATCCTATTATTTTTCTAGATAAATAAATCGGTTCCAAAGCTACGTTTTTAAACTCCTAAATCATGGACATTTTTTTTTTTCTTTTTAGTATCATAATTAAAAATTTAATTTTTTTGCTTTACACTCGAACTTTATTGATTAGTTTTGTAAAAACTAGAGCTAAAATAACATCACAGATTATTAAATTAATTAGCAAAATCAATATCTAACGTGGGGGGGGAGGTAACTTTTAGTTTTTATTCCCTTTTTTTTTTTTTTTTTTTTTATTTGTAGCTACTACCAAAGGTTTTCTAGGAAAAACAATTTTAAAATTTTATTTCTTTCTTTAATAATCAAATATCACGTCTTTAGTTCCTTTTTGATTTTTTTATTTAATTGATTTTTGATCTCTTCTGGTCACCTCTGTAGTATGCATGTGAAACACTAGTACTGGAATTAATAGTTCGTAAATTATAATGGTTTAAATGGCTTTAACAGAGCGAGTAAAGCCAGAGGTAATGTCATAGTGACCAGACACGATCTATGATGGTTGTGGATATGCAGAACAACTATAGCTTTTTTTTTTTTTTTTTTTTAAATATATATATGTCTAACATTTAATGAGACATAGATCAGTAGATAATTAAGAAAAATGAGCCCCCCCCCCCGAAACTTATCTTTCTTTTTTTTTCTTAAGAAAATTCGTTTCCTCGTCTTAAATGTCTACTCTATTCCTATATTTAACCACCCTTCCGTTTGCTTGTGCTGTTGGTGTTAAAATGTAATCTTAAATTATTAAAGCTGACTGTTCATTTTTTAAATATTAGGTATAGTGATTAACGATCATTTATTTTGTCATCGGTTAAGCAAGCTAGACTTATTTTTATATATGTCTCTAGCTAGTTTTAAAAGAAAATCCAATCTACACGTTTATACACCCAGGCTTTGTCCATTTTTATTTTAACCATTTCAGCTGTGCATTTACTGCTACTAAATCAGACTGCTTTTCTCGTTTCTTTGTTTTTACACAATATATTCGTTCACGTCGTAAGGAAAAAAGCAAACTATATAATAATAGCATGTAATAAATGAACTAGGACTTGTTTTTAAATGAAGTGCTGTTTTTAATTCTTAACCCCTTTTTTAGTTATTTTCAACATCCACTAAGTAACCATGTAGGAAGAAGAGTGAATTGAATTTTAAGATGAAGTTGGTAATTAAATGAAACAGGTGAAAAACGACATGTTTTTCTCGGCATAGTGAATTAATTTAATTGTACAAGATTTTTTTATCTATTTGTTAAAATTTGTGTATTCAATATTCTAATCCTCATCACCATAAATTATTTTCACTTTCCCTTAAGTCAGCAGTTCCTTTTAAAACCTTTTTAACCTTCCCAGCCTTTCTACACGAAACGTTTTTTTTTTTGTTTTTTTTGCATAAATTCATACTTAGCAGTGGAAGTAAAAATAAATAAATTTTCACTAATTAATGAGTAGCTAATTGAATGATTTTTGTGTCTAGTTTTCTTGGAGAAACACTCTCAAATAAGACATTGGATCTTGTCATTTTTCTGAAACCGATGAAGAAACCAAAAAATAGACGAAAATTTGAAGTTATGAAGAATTCTTAGGAATCCATTTTTCAAATCAAGTTTCTGTAATTAGAAGATGATTAATGACTGTTTTGTTTTTCACAAATAAAGATCTAACAGTTTAGTAGTAACATTATTTTGGAAGTGTTGACCTAAAGATGCACGAAATTTTCCTCGTCAATGGCTTTTCTAAGTCACTACGGTGAATTCTAATTTTTAAAAATTTTTTTATTTTATTTAAAAAAAAAACAATCTGCAGTTAACGAATACGTCTTTTTTTTTTCTTTTTCTTTTTTTTTACTCTCAGTGAGACTAACCTGTACTTAAATTAAAACAAAAAGTAATTTAATTTCTTTTTGGTCTTAAAATGATCCCAGATTTGGGCCGTCTTGAAGCTTTACTTAATTTCTATTACAAAGGAGCGCGATTAGATGCTATTGCAGTTGTTGAAATGAACATTTTTTTTTTTATTTGAATATAATTTAAATTAAACTTATTTTTTGACAGCTTCTGTAAATAGTACTGTATCTTTTTTTTTTTTTTTTTTTTTTTTTTCTTTTTTCCTTAATGTTCCGTTTTGATGTATTGTAAAATGAGTATCAATAAGGAAAATCAAGATGTTTGTTTAGATTGACTTACATAATTTGAGTCAATTGATTGAATTTCCTCTTCTACAATACAATTTTGACCTGTTTTTGTGCATGCCAACTCTTTTTTGCCCTTTTTTGTTTTCTTAGGGTTTCAAAAAGCAAATTGCCTTGATAGTTTCTTTTCTAATGCTGTAACTCTTTTAAACATTTAAAATAAAGTTTGGCATTCATTTTTCAAGGTTTATCTTTTACTGCCAGTATCATTGTAAAATGTAAATATTTTGCTAAGTAGGTGTATTTTTATTTTTACAAAATTCTTTGTCTACTCAGACCCAGTTAACCATTTGTACTATATATTTTTTTTTAATTTCTGAATTGCTAACTCTTAAGATTTTTATTATTAAACAAAAATAACTACTCGTCAATTTAAAAATAGCTTTTTTTTTTTCTTTCCAGTTATTTTTGGATTAGAGCGACATCAAATATCTTTACTTGTGGCTTTACATGTCAAACTAAGATTTTTAGTTGATTTTACTTGTTTGTCCAGTAGCTTTTTTTTTTTTTTTTTTTTTTGTCATAAATTGGTGAATCGAAGTTAAATGGAAATAAAATCTCAGGAATTGCTCCTAAAACCAATCCTGCTACCAGCATTTTCTTTCCCCTGTGTAAGAACTAGTTGATTTATTTTAAACAAAACAATTTAATTTTTATTTTTTTCTTCAAAATTGAAGCGAATCAGAATCTGATCAGCTCTGTTTGGGTCAACTGGGGGATGGGGTCCGATGTTGAAAGATTAAATAAATGATGATACTGTTTGTTATAAAACATGATTATTGACACCCCCATAAATAAATTCTTTCAAGCAGTACAAAAAATGAATTCCTCGATATTTCAGAAAATTAAGAAAGTGGGGGTTAACATATGTAAAAAATTTTTAGCCAAGATTTTCTAAAAATAAACATTTCTAATATAACTTCATATATTTGTAAATAAGTACTGAAAGTTTCATTAAGAATCCAACAATTATTTGATTATTTGCAAGAATTTCCAAATCAATGTTTTTCAGGTGGGGTGGGTTATAATTTGTTATGCTGATCTTTGGCTGGTTCCCCCGTTAATTCGAGAGAAAAAACAAGCTAAAATTTCGAATTTTCTGAAAAAGGATAAAAATAACAAATTAAAAATGTCCTTTGGGCTTTCCTAGATTTCCAATTTTTCGCAAAAAAAGTGGCATATCCTGATAAAAAAGGCCCCAAACTTAATAAAAACAACGTTTTATCATGAAAAATTGTTATTAATAAGAGTAGAGACCAAAGTATTTAATTATTTTTTGAAATTTTTTTATTCCTTTTTACTTATTTTACAACGTTTGAATTTGTGGTTGAAAATTTTTCGGTCACCTAATATTTTTGCATTAGCTTTTTTTTTTTTTTTTTTTTTTTTTTTTTCACTTAAAAACACAAATTTGGAAATTCTTGCAAAAATCAAATAATTGTTGCAATTTAGTGTAACTTTCAGAACTTATTCCAAAATGAATGAGTTTATTTTAGAAATGTTTGTCTTTTAGAAAGTCATGGTAAAAAAAAAATTTTTACGTCTGATACCCACCTTACTTAATTTTATGAAAACTTTAAAACTAGAATAGCTACCCCTATTTTTATTTTTTAATTAAATAAAGAAGAATTTGAGGAATATAAATCATAAATTTTGTGTAAAATCGATACACAAGAACCCCAATTTTAGCTCTGAATTTAAAATACAAAAATGCAAGAAAACTAAGACATTATTTTATGAAAACAGCTTTTTAATGGATTTTATCAATAATGTATATTAAGGACTTTTTTGTCTGAAGTCAAATTTTTTTAGGCTGAAAAAAAAAATTTTACGAGAATTTTTTTCTTTTCTAAATAAAAAAAAAAATCTAATTTTTCATAAATAAATTAGAACAATTATCCCTTTTTTTTTTTTTTTTTTTTTTTGCTCATTAAAGATCTATTTGTATAGATCATAAATTAGAAAGCTTATTACAATCTGTTATATGCATCATATTTTTAAATTTTTTGATTTCGAAAAATGTATTAAAATCATCTCCGACAACTATGGATGCCCATTTAAAAAAAAAAAAAAATCATGTTACAGTTATTCTCTTGATTGAGTGAAATTCTTATCGTTCTGGACTCACTTGTCAAATTCTCATTGTCGCATTGTCAAAACTTTTCTAATTTTGTTTTTTTTTACATATAATCAAATTCTTTTTCAGTGAGAACTACTGCAAAAATTTTTTTTTTTTTTTTATTTAGGGACAGAAACAACAAAAAGGGGTCTTTGGGAAAAATTCTATTTCATAACTAAAAAAAAAATAGCTGTTTAAAAGACTTGTTTTTGTCATATGAAAGACTTGTTAAGTGTTGTTGTCATCCTCCGGGTCAGTAGGTGGTAAAAAACAAAAATTTTTACTATAGCAAACCTGAAATAACTTTAAGTTTAGTGGGGGCTAGTAACCCTCAAAAAGCATCTGTGTTGAGATGAAACTAGTTTAAAAAAAAAAAAATGAACATAAAATTTGAACTATAAATGTATTTTTTTTTTCGTAATTTAAATGTTGTTTTTTATTCAAGAATTCTCCCTCAAACATAAGATAAAAAAGAATTGGAAGTATATATATATATATATAATAAACTGGTTCACTTGAAGCTAGAACAATTTATATAATTTTTGCCCTACCTTCCGATAAATTCCCCTGACGTAAGTTGTTGACTGATTGACGTACATCAGTTAACACCCCTCAATCAGGCCCAAAAAACCAAACACCATGGTTGGAAATGTCTTTTTAAAAAAAATTTCTGATGAGAAAGTAATATTTCTTTCAAATTACATTAAGTATACTTTAAATTTTTTAATTTTCCTAAAATAAATTTTGAAAGTATAATTGAATTTTACATGGGAATCTGTCAATGATTGATTTTTTACCGTTTTCTAATGACTCAAAAAAAAAAAAAAATAATACTTAAAAACAAGATTTTTAGCTAAAATTTCGGACATGCTAGAAACGATTTAAAAAAAAAAAAAAAAAAAAAAAAAAAAAAAAATTTAAAAACTTTGGCCTTTCCTCTAAATGACAAACATCTAGACAATACAAAATTATTTTAATCAACTTTGGGGCTTCTTCCTTTTTTTTAGTGACAGTGGACAACCCTAATTAAAATAATTATTTAATTGAAACTTTTAATGGGTAAGATATTATGGGCACTATTGTCAATTTTTTTATGGATACTGAATTTTTACAAGTGTGTGTGTGTGTGTGTATATATATATATATATATGTGTGTGTACAGGTTTTTGATTGTCAACTCCTTAAATAAAAGCCGACCTACGTGTTGAAACTGCATTTCATTTCTACGATTTTAAACTAAAAGTAATGTTTTAAATTGGATTAATTAAACTTTAAATCCACTAATATTCCTAAAATAGTTTTTGAAAATTTTTTAATAAAGAGATTTGCAATGTACGGACATATGGCTAAAATTAGCAATTTGAAAAAACAAAACTCCTTCCTGTTAATTTAAACTACTTTTGAAATACAGCATAGTATTTTGCCTTGGAAATATTAAATTAGCTTGAAAGTAACATAAATTCAAGAAAGATCTTTAATTTTTAAAAAGTTCTTTTTAGTCCTTGGGTATTGAGTTTCTTTGGCGGGACCTTCTAACTTAAAGGTCATATGAGACCTGCATTAAGCCGCTCTTTTTTTTCTACCCCCCCCCCCCCCTCCACTTCAATCACAGCCATGTGTAGGTGCATATTGATGTATGACTAGGTAACTGTCTAGATTATTTTCTGTTTAGGTTACAGTGTAGGCAATGATTGATATTTCCTTTTATTATATATATATATATATATATATATATATATATATATAAAAAATGTGTGTGTGTATTTATAAACAATTTATTAAAAATCTGAAGGTCATGTCATACAGTCTCTAATGCTATAAGCTCACATTTGAGTGCTGGTGGAAATGAAACCATCCTTAATGTATAATAACAGAATTAAAATTTTTAGCAATAAACAAATACCTTTTTCTCCTCCCCCCCCCCCCACCATGGCAGCTTCATTCGTCAGGTGGTGATTGAAAAAGTTTCATGCCTGAATCTCAGTTGTGTTACTTGTGAGGGAGGAATGTATATTTATTATTAGTATAACTAATCAAGCACCGTTTTATCAGCATGCTGTATGTATATAAAAACAGGAACAAAAACAAATCTAGTTATGAATAAAAATGACTTGTAATGGACATGATCTGAATAACTCAAGTGCTTTTTAGATCCTGATAAATCTATAGAAAATGAAATAAAATGAATGTACTTAATAAAGCTACTCAGAGAGCTATAGTAAATCTTAAAAAAATAAACACTAACAATAAAAAGTTGAAATCCATTCTATATTTATTTATATTTTTTTTGGCATTATCATTGCACTTCTGGATGATTCAACCTTGGGTGACAACTTGAACACTATCCTATTTTTTGTACTTTATTATTAGATATTAAATCTGTAACTAGCTACAGATCAGCTGAGCTGGACAGACTGAATCAGGATTGTTGACTTTATTTGAACCATTGAAGAAGTGAATTGTGCAAACTTCTGGTTAACTTTAATTGCATCTTCTATTGACTCCTTAAAGATTTGATGCTGTAATTATTAACATAAAGGGTTAATCTTAAATAATTGCAATTTTGACTAATTATTGGCATATTGTGGTAAAGGTAGCATATTGGCAAGTACCATTATATACTTGCGTATCATGCGGCTTTTAAAGACCTAAATTTGAAGCTAATTTTAAGGATTTTGTATGTACTGCTGGCACTTGGCCATGCCATTGACCAAACCATCCATTTACCATAGTCAAAACTTCAAAATTACATCTTCAAATGTTGGATGATATGTGAGTATATACGGTAAATTCTAGTTTGGTTAGTTGTATTGACATTGCACTAATGCCCTTGGGAAAGGCAAAAATCCATCCCCCCCTCCCTTGTGCTAGAGGTTAAATAGTACAGTAGAGAGACCTTTTAGCCTTGCATGGCAGTCAATCTGACAACTGGATTTAAAAAAATGTCCCACTAATTTATTCTTTTCTCCTTCACCTATTGTCCTGTTCACACTCCTTCAATTTTTTTTATTAGGAGTAGAGGTTTATTCTGTTTCTAGTTCCTTTTAAGCTCTACTTGTAACATCTCTGACTGAACTCTGGAATGTTATTCACTAATTAAATCTTGACCTTTTCAAGTCTTGAGTTGGCTTTTATCTTTCTATGCATAGCCCTAAGAACTCCACTTCACTTGCCCTTTCTTATGCTCGTACAATGCCACACATTAATCCTCCTCCCTGAGTGGCTCTTGAACATTTAAAAAATTGACTCTTGCAATAAGTCATGGCTTTTTTTTTTTTTACATGCATTAAAGAAAATGGTTGTGGAGGTCCCTGATTGTCTGAAGGGACATAGCATTAAAAAGAAAACTGTGATAATGCTCTGTGGTATTAAAATTTAGATAAATCAAAGAGTATATTGCTTAATAATAGAGAATGTGCCATATACAGGGTGTGGCAAAAATACCTCCAGCATAATGGTAAGATGGTAATTGCAATGGTATTTTCATCTAGCTGATGTCTTACCATTATGTGGGGAAGTATTTCTACTGTACTATGTATGATCACACCAATATTTAATTTCTTTGTATTTAACCTGGCATTTCGAATGCGTGTGTAAGACACACACACACGTACATATATGTAACATATATATATATATATATATATATATATATATGTGTGTGTGTTCATCTTCCTATGAACAGGCAGTAAGTCATTATTTAATTCCTTTGTTTTCTTTACAGACTAAAAGAAGTTGCTGAAAAAATAAGCCGGCATGGTTTCACTTGTCCACCTGCTCTTTCAGCTTTACGCAATTTAGTTATTGTACAGTGTGCTTTGGGACCCAATTATGTTGCTCTGTTATTGGAGGTAAGTATGTTGGTTATATATTCTGTCACTGATTTAAAAACAGATGTATCAATTAGTACAAATGGCTCTTAGAACTTTAAAATTGGCCAAATAAGTTGGAGTGAGCTCTGCTTGCAGGAGTGTAAAACATTAATAAATCTAGCAAATGTTTTTATTTGTTTAAAAATTAAATGGCTATATAAAGCTCACTTTAAAATTTTGCTATTAAAGAAATTGCTTTTAACATATTAATTCTTTGAATGTTAGACATTGGTTACAAGTAAAATCTAATACCAGATTTTTACTTTCCATTTTTTATAATACTGGATTTTATAGTAGAAATTAATGAGTAATAGTTATTGGAAGAATTTGCTAGAGCTCTGATGTAAATAAGTTACTCTGCAGTTTGAGGGCTAATAATAATGACATTAAATTTATTTTTATAATATTTAAATTTTTATTTTAACAATGTATTTGGGTCATTATAAATTCTATTTTACTTAAATTTTTGACTTGCCTTGCATTTAGATTTCTTCAATTGTTGGTAAGCTCAGTATTGAGAATATTTAAATTTTTCCTTGTTATGGAAATGAAGTGTGCTATTAGGACAATATCTCAAAATGGCTATTCTGTTTGTAGGACAGTAGAGTGTGTCGGGTGCCATTCAACGTTCTCAATGAACGATTGGACCTAAACAAAAATGACAACAAAACGTAAGTATTTAACTGAAAGTTCAAGTATTTTGATGGTAGCTATTGTACCATGTTAACCATTCTTAGTAGTGTTTTTATAGTTTTAGCTTTCTGCATTTGCTTGACTAGATTCAGCTTTGTAAAAATTGGGCCAGCATGAACTGACTGATATTAATGTATGTTTTGTTTGTTTTTTTGTTTTTCCCCTTCCCCCAACTTGACTTGAGCAATGTTATAAATAAAATTGTCAGAATATATGCTTACAATGCTTTTTTAGATAAATTAAAGCATTAGGTCAAAAATTGTGATTACTCTCCTATCCAGAATAGATAGAACAGACTATTTAAATTTACCCCTTCCATCAGCTAACCGATCTGACACAATTTATTTTTGAATTTTCCCAACCTGTCTAAAGAATTCAAATTTTTACCATTGAGACTTGCAAGGACCTGAATAAATTGGAATCTGAGGGAGCAATGTCTGGTGAATATGGCAGGCTGGGTTGAATAACACATCCCAGCCAAGCTGCAACAATTTTTGCAAGATTGCCGGAAACGTGAGGTCTGGCACTATACTGAAAGTAAACAGACCTTTCCTGTTTGCCAATTCTGGGCATTTTTCTTGAATGGCTGCCTTTCAATTTGCACAGTTGCAAGCAGTACTTTTCAGAATCAATCAATTTGGCAGAAGCTCAGTATGGGATTTCTCTCCAATCCCATCAGATGCACAGCATGATTTTCTTAGGATGAAGACCTGCTTTTGAGGTGGCTAAAGTTGGCTCTTGTTACTTACCCCAGGATCTCTTCTTTTTTTCTTTTTTTTTTTTCTGAACATTGTTGTAAATGATCCATTTCTCATAACTCTTCACAATTTGCTTCAGAAAGGGTGCATTTTCATTGCGTTCATATAGTAAATCACAAATGAAATGCAATTCAAGATTCTTTTCACTCGGATCATGTAGTACCCAAACATTGTAGTGATTTGAGTACCCAAGCTTCCATAAGTGCTTATGGGTGGTGGATTTTGATAAATTTAGTGTTTCTGCTAATTCTCGCACTATGTGGGTTATTCTCAATCAATGACTTGGTTTTAGCTATCGTCTGTAGTGGGGAGGGAGAGTCTGCCTACGTGTTCTTCATCAATAAAGCTACAATCACCAACTCTAAACTTAGCGAACCAGTTCTGTCAGCTAAAGCACCTTACAGTGCAGAAGAAACAGACAACCTCTTCCAGGAGGATCTGTTGGCAGTAGCTCTCGGAATTCTGGAATTGTTATATTTGTCCACACTTTGATGTCTGACCAGCTTTTGCATTGATGTCCCTGCTTGCAACCGTCTTCAACAGTGCCTTGAATGATGGTCTTGCAGCGGTTGTTATGCAATATGACGTGGCCAAACTAAGACGTCTTCTGACCTTTATAGTGGCGAGAAGCGATTTGTCAGATTTGACCTTACTCCATGCAGTCATTGGTTTTTGTGCTCAAAGTAGATGCAGAGGCGCTTTCTCAAGCATTTGTTCTTAAACACTTGGATCTTTTTTCTTTTTTTTTTTTTTTTTCTCCTCTTTTTTTTTCTCTTTTTTTCTGCCTCCATCAGGAGTGTCAGTCTCATACCTGTAAAGTGGAATGGATATGACTGTAACCCTCACAATTTTCTTAATAGATTGCAAGAAACAATTCTTAAAAATCCTTGTCATTACATTAACATGTAATTCATGTAGTTAATGACCTGGCTGCATATTAATGAAGTTATTTGCATTTGGACTGATGTCTTCATCTTTATAACCTTTCAACCCATGTGCCTTTCAGCCATCTTCAGGTGTCTCTCAATCTGGTTAACTTTCAGGGAATCTCAAATTGACCCATTCATTTAATCGATGGCTGTTAGATTATTCTTGTTCCACTGTATAAGCTACCTTGTTCTTTTAGTATTCAAATATTGCATGACCCATTTTCACTGTCTTCACTATCCACCTCAAGAATTGAACTCGCAATTACTATGCAATCAGATTCAAGAACCAATGTTTTAATCCACTATGCCATTAATAACATTTTTTGGTGTTAGTCTGAATGTAAACCATTTCTTGTTAGACAAGCTAACGATTGATTTGGTGTAAATTTTTTTTCTTCTAATTAGGAAACCGGATAAAAGTGAAAAGACAGATCGAACAGCAGCACGCAGTAACACTTTTGTTGTGGAAAGTCCTTTAGTATTGGTGTCTGATGCTTTGGGATCGTCAACTTCCCAGTCTTCTGGGTAAGTCTTTATTTTTTTTTTTTTTTTTCCTTTCTTTCCCTTGTAATTTATGGCTTGTGTTTCAACAAACATTGTGGAATTTATGTGAAACCTACTGCTATAAATCAGTGGACCTTCAAATGGTTATTTTTTTTTTTTTTTAATATGGTTTTACTTGAAATCATCCCCCATCCCCAATGGCTACATACCAAGACAATTTTGTGCATTACCTTTTGTAAACCTCAGTAAATGGGTGAGCTGCTCTTTGCTTTTGGATATTCAAACTAGGCTTTCATTTTCTGGAATGGACTTACTATTTCCAGTCGATATTTTGAATTGTGTAAATATTTTCTCCCTCCTCCTTAATCATGAATCCCAAATACAGTTTTACAAAAACTAAATCTAGTTGTATTTCTGATTTTTAGCCGATGGGGCTCTGGTTCTTCAAATTCTGCTTCACGTAGTAACAGCAGCAACAACAATAATAATAACAATAACAACAACCAACAAGGTTACAATCGGATGGCCAGAGCTGTTGTGAACAGAGGTCGCAGATCAGGTGTTATTGTTGGAGCTAGGCCTTTAGTTCCTGCATCTGTGGTTCCTGAGGAACTTATTAATCAGGTGAAATTCTTTATTTTTTTATTTAATTTAATTTTTTTATGCAAAACGTCTACTTTTATACAATATTATAAATGAAAAATATAGAAAGAAAAACAAATTTAATTCAGTATTCAGAACATTTACATAGATTGATTTTTATATATATATATATATATATATATATAAAAATATAAAACACTTGGCTTTGTATATAGGTGTTTGTTTAGCTTGTGTGATTTTTCTTGACTGTTCACTGCAGTTTTGGTTGGAAGATAAAATTTACTTTACCTTTCTTTCAGTGTCAGGTTGTATTACAAGGAAAATCTCGCAATCTGATTATCCGTGAACTTCAAAGAACAGTAAGTATCTTATGTGGACTAAAGCCATTCTATTTTCCTGATTTTGCTGTATCTGGTGAGTCTTGTAGTGTCAGTATCTATGGAATTGAAGGCTGTTTTTGGAGGTGTGACCTTTTTGTCTTTTGTTAAATCCTCATCTTAAGGCCTTTTAGTTTCTTTAAAATTATAGTGTTTTCATACTGGGTCAATCTTTGTTCATTAT
Organism: Acanthosepion esculentum; assembly: GCA_964036315.1. Lineage (NCBI taxonomy): Eukaryota > Metazoa > Mollusca > Cephalopoda > Sepiida > Sepiidae > Acanthosepion > Acanthosepion esculentum. The sequence continues at coordinate 93,447,307 of OZ038498.1, read as the reverse complement.
CAAAATGTCCACTGCTCAAGAATTGGCAGTTTTTAGAATTCGTTTTAATATTCTGATTTTATTTATTTATTGATGTTTTTCTTGCAATCTTTGACAGTAATTATGATAAATTATTGTAATCTCGGAATGCAAAGTAAAGCTTACTTTCCATTGATAACTTTTTCTTGTGAAAAGACTGAGAATTTCAGAGTTTTTTTGTTTTGTTTTTTTTAGCAGTAAAACTCGAATGACTTAATCCTATCTTAATCCCTTTATAATCCTATTCTAAGAGTTGATTTTTTTAAAAACCTTATGAATTCTAATGTTTTTCTTTTGCACAGAACTTAGATGTCAACCTTGCAGTGAACAATCTTTTGAGTAGAGATGATGAGGGAGAAGATAATGATGAGGACAGTCAGGATTCTTATATGCCAGGTAACTTTGCTAACCTTTCTTGTAAATTTTAACTATGTATTTTGTGGCTTTATAAAAACTCAATACTAAAGATTTTTGGGCTGTTGTGACGAGGCATTAAATCATTCGTTAAATTTTTCAGATTATAAAGAATGACCTGCAATTCTGAATGGCACAGGGATTGAAAAATATTTCTGAAAATTCAATTTAAAAAATTGTCAAATTTCCATGTGATCAACACTATATACAGTACTCTTCACAACTTTCCATATAGCATAATCAACAAACTCCCCGCCCCTTAACACTTACAAAACAATTGGAACTTCTGTTAATTTTTCTTTTTATTAATTGGTTCAGAGTATGATTAACTTAATCCATTGTCCTATTCTTTAATGGTTTTACATTTAAAGTAAAGGAAAAGTTATGTATTAAGGGGAACAAATGAAAAGCTTTTGTTATGCATATGTTATGTCTAAATTTCTGATATGAAGAGTGACCCTTATTTATGGTTCAGCTGCTCTTATCTGTTTATCAAGGATTTTGATTGTACTATTACAAATGGTGTGTAAGTACATTATGGCTGTCCATAGTGGTTTTTTTTTTTTTTTTTTTTTTTTTTGTTAGATTAAGTATATTCAAACCAACAGGAAAACTTACCAACTTCAAGATGCTCATCAGAAACAAATATAATACATCCCTCTATAAAAACAACTGAAAGTAATAGTAATACAAGCCCTAAAAATAAACCCTTAACACCTGTATGAACATGGCCATGATGTCTTGGCTGTATTTGGGGAATTAAAAATTTCTACGTGCTAGCAACTTACACACCATTTGCAATAGCATAAACAAAATCCTTGAAAATGAATATTCATAAGCAGAAAGTGCTCAGAACCATCAATCATTTGGGAATATCTTCATCTTTATCAATGTTCTGTCATAACTGATTAAGACATCAGTCCAAATGTAAATAATTGTCAGATCTGAAATTTTTTTCCTGGTATGAGATATTTCTGGTCTTATACAGTTGCAATCATCACAAATTATAAGTTAGATAAATGTATTGAAGAAAAATTAACCTTCAGTAGGCCAGAGACTGGACTGTTCAAAAAAACTTGGGTAGTTAAAAATCCACTCAAGTTTTGGACAGTACATAAAAATTGTTAATATTTGTATCAAACTTAATAATCACTTATTTATATATGTAATGAGGAATGCTAAACTTGTCAAGTCTTACTAAATATTTTGGAATTGAAAAAAAAACTTTTTTTTTTTTTTTTAACATTTTACTAATTGAATTAGAGTAGAAAATGCCTAATGTATCTTGGCATGTGTGTGTGGGTTTTTTTTTTTTTTTTTTTTTTTCCCAATATTGAAGGCCTATTGGAGCTCTTTTAGTCCCAACCAGAGAAATCTTTAAATGCTTATTGCTTGTAATAAAAATGCTAATTATGAACTTAAGGTTGCTTTTCTATTATTAATATTGCAAAAAGCATAGTGTTTGTAGTCTTTCGCATGTCTTTTGATAATATTTTTTATGTTGGACATTTTTATCTTGTAGTTGCTTGCTTTTTTTTTTTTTTTTTTTTTTTTTTTTTAACACTTATCTGCTTGCCTTCCTATTCATGAATATTATTAAATTTCCATTTGTCTGCTTCCAAGTGCGTTCATCTGTTTCAGATGATCTGATCTCACTATTAGATGCTGGTGCTGATCACCCGAGTGTGGTCATCGATGCTGATGTCATGTTCAATGAAGATATGTTTGGATATTCGTCACTGCGAAACAGAGGATCAGGAGCTCGCTCTAGACTTGGTGAGCATTTTATTCTCTCTTGACTTAGGATTTGTAGACCTCCATATTTAAATAAGATTACATTTGCAAAGTCTCACTTAGAAGGATATTTTGTGATGGTTGCTTTCATCTGGCATACCAACGGATAGAAAATAAGTATATCATCATGCCCAACTGGGTGCCTAGGTTAGTCTTAGTGGTTTAGGAGCCTAAACCCAGCTTGACTCTGCTTATCTAAATTAAATCTTTTGTTGCATTATTGCTATGTATGAAATGATAGTCTTTTTTTTTTATAAAGACTTTTCTTGCTTTATTTCTCACTGTAATTTATGCTGATTCTTAAGCTTAAAACTTTGGTTTGACCTTTTGTCTGTCAAACTTGGTGGTTGAAAAAAATAGAACAAATGTTTTTTTATATATATATATATTTATATATATATATATATATAAATTTTAATTACAATTCTATTGAACTTTTTTGTTTACTGAAGTATGAATTAAAACATTACTGTACATGTATTCAAGCTTAAAAATCATCAGCATTTTCTATTGCTATTTGCAAAAAAAAATTTTTTTAATTCCTGTATGTATTAACAGAAAAGAATGATTTTCAATGATATATTCATGTTAATTGGAATTATCTTTGTGTCAGGCTTTCTGACTTAGTGAAAAACTATATTGGACAAAAACGGTTCCATACTTTTTTTTTTTTTTCCTTCCCCCTATAGTAACCATTGACACTTCAATAATTTCTCATTTTAGCTGGTGAGAGAGAACGTGATATTGATCGTGACCGAGATCGGGAATCTATCTTCCGAATTAGAGATCGCAGACGATTAATGGAAAGCTCCCTGCGGGAAGAAAGTATGAAAGCACTAGACAACAAAAGTGACTCTTCCATTGGTGAGAACAAGAAAACTACAACAAGTCCTCCGCCAAGTCCTTTAGTTTTTGGTGAAGATTTGCAGTTCTGGACTGAAAAGGTAAATTCTCTCTTCACATTTTATTCACTCCCTTATTTTGTCAGTATGAAACAGCTTTGGTCAAATACTTGGACCTTACATTTGAAAGTTTGCAGTGAATGAGGCTGCCCAACTCCTCCTTTTGGGTGGTCTTTTACATAAGTGCATATATCAGGAGCATTTTCACATGATGGCTGGAGCTTCAGGCCCTACCTCCTGATGATCAACCCTTTGGTGCACCAGACTTTTATTTATTGAATGGAAGATTTTTTTAACATCCTAAAAATGTATATTATGATTTTCAAGATATTTTCCTTGGATTATACCTTGCTGCACTACTGAATTAGTGTTAAGTCAGGCTTTTTTTAGCATCACTGGACATAATTTCCAGTCAGGGTGGAAAGGGTCAAGACAACTGCAATGGGTTCATGACAATAAAGGCGTTCCACTTATTTGGTCATGCTTAAGAAAGATGGACTCTTGCTAAACTATTTTTGCCCAAGACACTAAAGAGGCAGTGTGTCCACCCCACCATCCCAGTGACATTAATATTGAAGATGTATACCTAAGTAACTGTCCAATTTTCAGAGAACTATTTCCCTTTAAAAATTGCAAATTCAAATATTCCTTTTGATATTTGTAGGAAACTTAAATATTAAATGGAACGAGTATTGTTACGGTGTAGTTGCTTCCATAGGTATGCTAATTTAAATTTTGACGGTCGTTAGTATTTTCTAAAGATGGGAAGTATGGTGCTTTATTCAATTGAGATTTCATGCTTAATTCAGAATTTCATTTAATGGTCATTCTTTTTTTTTTTTTTTTTTTTTTTTTTTTTTTTTTGTCGTACTGATAAGTTTCTTTTCTGATCCAGGATGGTAGTTTCCCACGATTTTCTCACATAGCAGCTATGCACTCTGAACTTGTAGCTGTCAGTACAAATGGTCAACTCTATGGCTGGAAGTGGTCAGATTCAGAGCCTTATCGAAGTCTTGAGGTGAGTTTTCTTACAGAGAAAAAACATTAAATTCATTTTTTTGTTTTTCCTAATTGTTTTTAATTTAATGATTATATTTATTAGCAGCCTGAATTTAAGAGACGTCTGCACTTGCAAAATAGATTGTGACTTTTCTTGTATGCTGACACCTCCCCCCCACAAGAGGCCTTGAGCACTTCAGCATGGTGTAATGGTTAGCAATCTTGTTTGACTAGGTCAAGTATATGAGTAATGAGTTCGATCCTTGCTGAGTGCTCATGCTTTCGGCTTTGTGCCTCAAGTAAGCTATGCTTACTAAAATTGCCCCCCACTTCCAAGTTGGTTGATGGAGATTTATTTATCCCCTCCCTGCCTCTTAGACTGGTTTACAACAAGTCTAGAGAGCCCGGTCTGCCCTATTTAATAAAGAGATGAGTTAATACCTTATCCCCTACTCCTTCACAAGAGCTTTTATGTGAAAATTAACATAACTGTTGGTTAGAACATGGCTTGCCAATGCTGCTACCTGTGCATTTTGTTAATTTCATCTTTGTCTATTTAATAATGATAATTGTCTGTAATTTAGCTCCAATACTTGTTTTTGTTAGCAACCTTGCATTTAGCAAGGTGTTAAAAAAAAAAAAAAAAAAAAAATTCAAATGTAGAAAAAATGCAAAAGGAAATAATTGCTGCATATTCAATTCTACTGTTTGGCTTTTCCTTTTTTTTTTATGATAGCAGACAGTGTATATAAGGAAAATATTTGGGTTAGAACTGGCAGTGAGCTGCCAAATTTTTCTGATTACTAACTAGCAAATGGTTTGTTTTAATTTTCTGTTTAAGCATTTCATTGTCTTCTTTTTTTTTTTTTTTTTTTTTTTTTTTTTCCAGAATGCCTCTAACCATCATCCAAAAGCAGCAGCTCTGGGACTGACCGGTGAGAAGATTGTTGGACTTTCAGCCTGTTCAGTGCGAGCATCTGTGTTTTTAGAATCTGGGAAAGTGGCTACTTGGGTGGATGACAGCCTCAATATTGTAGCTGCCAAGTTGGAGCACATGGCACAGACATTCCCTGAATTTCAAACTGACAAAATAGTCTCTTTACACACCTGCTCTCTTTACACTTGTGCTCGGTTGGAAAGTGGGGCTCTTTATTGGTGGTGAGTGTTGTTTTTTTTTTTGTTAATGGTTTCTGGTAATTTCAATCACACATTCGTCTAAATTGAACTGAACCTCTATCAAGCAGTGGAGTTAAAATAGATTTCTGCTCTACAGTTCAGAAAATGTATTGGGTTATGACAATTTCCAAAACTTGCGCAAATTTATAATGCTTGTAGAATCTGTCCCTTTTATGTAAGGATTTGCACATGTATATATATATATATATATATATATACACACACTCACTCTAGATGAATTTATTTATCCAAATATGCAAAATGAGCCTTTATTTTTATTCAGGGCGGACTCAAACTTTTGATTGGTAGTGTGTGTATATATACGCGCACATGCTCAATTGGTAGAAGTATCCATGGCATAAATTTGCTGGGTGTTATGTAAAATGTTAAGCACCTAATATCACTCATAAATAAGTGCTTAACCTTTTCTTCTCCTGAGCCTCATGTCAGATATTTGTGAGTTGGCACCTATGTTAAAATTGCACTGGTAAATGGAGCAATGTCATGTGTTTGTTGCTGCAGCATCAAACTCCAGAAGTAAGCTGTGACAGGAACAGCCAAGCAACAGTTACTTGGCCCAATCATAGATGCTGCCAGATTTTAACTTGCAATGGCAGCTAAGTGTTTACATGTTTAAAAATGTAAATATATAAACAAAATGCATATATGAAATGTGACTTTTTCCACTTGGTGCTTTTAAACAGCTAAAATTTTACAATCCTGTTAAAATCCTAGCATCTCCCCCACCACCTCCCAACTCATAAAGACATGTTACTATTCAGTGTGTTGTTTTATGTATCGGATCACTGTCTGGGAAATGTTCGGAATTATAGTCATTGCTATTTCAAATTCTCTCTTGGGTAATGACTTAAGTGAGAACTTTTTAAGTTTTTGTGGAGTTAGAAAAATTCTGTTGAAATATTCAAGTTATGCTTGTGTATAAAAGCCAAATAAACCTGATCTTCAGACATTGAAGCTGCAAAAACATTCCACTTTTTGGAATATCACTTGCTGGCACTACTCCTCTCTGAGGTACAAAATCAGTGGAGAGGGAGGACACCTTAATATCAGTCTTTCAGAATATTAACCAGTTAATTTAAATGACTTTTCTTTTTTTTTTTTTTTTTTTTCTTCTCTCTCTCCCTCTCCAGGGGTGTGATGCCATTTGGCCAAAGGAAAAAGTTGTTGGAAAAAAACAAATCTAAGAAGAAAAAGAACAAGGACAACAATGTAAGCAGTGAAGTTGTAGCTGGGTCTTTGGTAAGTTTGCTCTTAATTTGGACAATTTGTTAGTGTGATTTTTTTTTTTTTTTTTTTTTTTTTTTTTTTTCTCTCCTCCTCTCTCCCTCTCTCTCCTCTCTTTCTCCCACTTTTGAAATGCGAACTCTTTATTTTAAAAAAAATCTTTTCTTTTCTTTACTCGCGCCTTTTTACAATTACATTGAATTATTTTAAGCTTATTTAATGAATAATTTATAACATAATTAGCTACAGAATCAAAGCTTTGAAAGTTAAATTCAGAATAATAAAATTTGATTTCTTTCTTCTTGACACATTTTTCGAGCTATTAAAATTGACAAGTGGTGGGGAGAGATATCCTGAAAGAATCTATAGATAGATATTGATTCCTCAAGTTGAGGTTCTTGTAATTACTGATATTTGTCAATTCTTTTCAGGTGTGTCTTCGTAATAGTCCAATGTATCATTCTGGTGCATTGGGATTCACTACAATAGATGGTGTGCCTAAAGTCGGTCAGCTAATTGATTCTGCCTGGTCTTTGAATGACACGTGTCGGTTTAAGATCATCAGAGCTTCTGTGAATGATACAAAAGTGGAGACCAAAGTTGAAAACAAGAGCTCAGACAGCAAACCAGATATGCCACCACCTCCATCACCTGCTTCCTCGACTTGTAGTGACCATAGCGGCACCTCTATCGTCAGTCCTGTATCACTAAGTATGTTATAGTCACTTTAATTAAAATTATCGAACCTATACTGTTAAAACTGAAATTTGCTTGCTTTTGTTATGCTGTGAATTTTAACTTTAATGGGAATCATTGTTGGGTTTTGCAGAAAGGCTTTTTTTTTTTTTTTTTTTTTTTCCTCTTGATGCATTACCAAGACTTTATTATTAATTCAACTTATTAGTTGGAATGAGATATTTTGCTTAAATCTATTCATAAAGTACTAATCCATTTTTTTAGAGCGCAAGAAAACTCCTACGCCAGTTAAGGAAATGGAAAAGAAAGATGAAGAAAACTGGCCTTTAAAAAATGTAATATTTGTTGAAGACATCAAGACTGTGCCAATTGGAAAAGTATTAAAAGTAAGTGGTGTCTGTCACTGAAAAAGATTTTTTTACTTCTATAACAGTGAGTATTATTCTCCATGTCTTCCTATCACCACACACCAGGTTCTGTTCGATAATTGAGATATGCATTCTTCATTCCATAACCCAAATGCCAATGCTACCTGACTATTAACTAAGATAAAGGTTAATCATAGGTAAGAATTGTGACGTTTTAACACAAAACACGTGAAAATGCTTTTTCTTTTGCTCTCTCCCCCACATGAATGTACAATAGGATGTAAACACTAACTTTTTGTGAGGCAGCTTATTTTAATTGTCTTCTCTACTCTCTCGACACACACACACACACCTCAAATTTTTTTTTATTTTATAGAAAAGATAAAAATACTAGATATTCATTTTATAGAGGGTGGGGGAATATACTTTTCTCAGTCTGTATTGACTGAAATCTTTAAAATTGTATCGATGTTGCTTGCTGCAGACCTTTGTACATTTGCTATTAACATTTTTGGCCAATTCATTTGTCAGCTGGGGAATGAATGTCTTCGCCTAAACTTTAATATCATCTATACGAAGATTCAAGCACCTGAACGTTTTATGTTCATTACATTATAAACAACTCTAAAATTGTTTTCCTAAACTAAATTAGAATAGGCTATGCTATGTTTTAAATGCTTTGAGTATTCAACCCATTCTGTAAATATCAGCTCTGTCTCACCATTTATGATCAGTCTCACTGGTGGCTTCCTGCATTATTTGTAATGATGGCCGAGTATACATATGGTGGGTTGAACATTGAGAACCAATATTTACAGGGTGAGTTGAATGCCCGAAAGGTTAAAACAAAACTGAAATTATAGTTTTTTTTAGAAAATTAATTGGCAAATAGTTGTCATTGAATTTTGTAACTGTTAGAAAACTTGTCAGGTGTTGAGTGATTGGGTAGTTTTCTACATTGATCTATTCTAGTGTCCTGGGTGGGGGGGGACTAGTTTAAGTAACTTCGTGGATAATTGATTCCTCATCTCAAAGCAATTCACATGAATTGTTCTTTTATCGTGCGAACATTTCTGCAATTTTATACTTCAGTTTATCTTGTCACATTCTTGGTATCTGCCTTGTAAATCTTGTCTGTGGAGATGTTATTTCAAGCTTGTATTGTCTTTACTTTGTCTTTTCTTGGAACTGTAGATTGTCTTCTAGTTCTATCTTACTGCCTCCAACCTCGTAATTTATCAGACATTTAAAGTGAATCTTTTTCTCGCGTTTTAGAAACCAATATTGCAATTCAAAGTGGGGGAACATTTTTTTTTTTTTTTTTTTTTTTTTTTTTTTTCTCACTTTCTTTTTTTTTTTTCTCTCTCTTTTTTCTCTCTTTCTCTTTTTTTTTCTCTCTTTCTCTTTAACTACTGAAAATTAGATATATAATGTATTTCAAGTGAAAACTAAACTTATTTCCATGCTTTTAATTTTTTTATTTTTATTTTTTTTTTAACATGTCCAAAATAACCTTCACTGTGCTTCTTTAAATTTTTTTTAATGCCTATATAAGCTTAGACGTACATTAAATATTTTTATCTGCTGACTGAGATCTATGTGATAACTTGCCAAATACCTTATAAATTATAGCTTTTTTGCATTGATTTCTTGGCAACTTCAATCTTTAATTTCCTTTCTTCTGAAAGTATTCTCTGCTTGTAATCTTTTGAAATAGTAGGCTTTTTTTATTAGTAAAAGAGAACCATTTCTATTTTCTTGCATGTGTTCACTTGGCAGGCATGTTTGTGTTAGTCATTCATTTTAAAAATCCCCCACCTCGAGTCCTTATGTTGGGTAGGTTCCATCCAGCTTCCTTCTATGTCAGGGTTCCTCTTGCTCTGTTGTTGCAGAGGTCAGAAGACATTGGCTAACAAAGGCATATCTCTTGCCTGAGGAAATGATGGGGAAAACTCCTCCTGCACATCTTTCTAGCCAATCACATTTTTTCCTCCCCTTCAGGTTGATGGTGCCTATGCTGCAATAAAATTCCAACAGAAAGATGCTGATCAGATGGGCTCTGCGTCCAAAGAAGATCCTTCAGCTGTACTTCAAGACTGTCGACTTTTACGTAAGGACGAATTACAGGTAGGGTAACCCCTCCCAATGTCCTCCAAATTCTTCTTGGGGTTTCTTTTATTTATTTATTTATTTTTTTTTTTTCGTCGACATTTTCTTTCTTTTTTAGATGTAACTTGTTCTTGTTGTACTGTCAGAAATTCTTTTTTTTTTTTTTTTTTTTTTTTTTTTCTTTTTAGTCTTAAAACTTTCATTCTCTTCTTCACATATCGTAATGGTACTATATTTATTTTTGTCTATGGCTAGATTCCAGGTCTTTAAAAACTTCAAAGCTTGTAAGGTGTATTTTGAAAGGTATCATTTAGTTTGTAGAAAATTTTTTTAAAAAGTCTTTCAAGTGAATACTGTTTAGAAAGAAAGACTTCAAATGGCCTTTTTACTACGTTTTGAAAATTTAATGAAAGATTTAAGCTCGATTCTTAAAGATGTTAGACCTAAACATTGCAACTGCTTGGTTTATACTCTTTGTAGCTTTTTATGTATTTAAAAATTTTAAAGGCTTTTTAGTCATTTTTCTACTTGCATGGTTTTTTTTTTTTTTTTGTATCTCCTTATTTTTAAACAAAATAATTTGGAAGACTACTTTGCTCTGTGGCTTTTGTTTCTGAAACTCTATTTTTCTATATGATGACAAGCAGACCTTCTATATGTAGCTACTCCCCCACCACCACCACTCTGCACAGTTAATCTTTTACCATGTACCCTAATGATTTGTAGGGGTTGCTGCATAGCTTTGAGCACCTGACCAGTTTCTGCCACATATATGGATTGAAAGCTGGAGAGGGTTATAGTGTCTTGGGCAAATGGACCTGGTAAAATGTGATATATAAAGTACAACTGATGTTCTCTAACAAGGGGTTGACTTGGTCATGGACACATGGCTATTGATTCTATTGGTGGCACCCTATACTCTAGTTGTTAACTTCAGTCAAGGAAGCACTTTGCCAAGCAATGCTGTCGTCGCTGTATACTGAGCTATATAGCTCTAATTGTGCAAGATGGCTGTTGACCCTAGAAGAATGTTTATTACCCTTTGACAGGTTTTGTTTTTAATCCTGTTAGATATCTATCAACACATCTCACCAGAACTAGTTTATGTGGTGCCATTAGCTTATGTGGAATGGCCTGACATAAATACCAATGTCTTTGCTATTGTATTCAGTGCTGCTTTGGATAAAAAACAAACAATATGGCTGTTTTAACTTTTCCTTGACACCACTATTACTTTGACTCGTTCAGTAATGTTCATTTACAAGATTATGAAAGATACTCAGAAAAAAATTTTTTTTTTTTTTTTGTTTATTGAAATTTTCTTCAGATATTTTTTCTAAATAAAATTTCTCTTATTTTTTTCCTGTTTTTTTTTTTTTTTTTTTTTCTTTTAAATAAGCAATCTCAATTCACATAGATAAAGGAAATGTATAAATCCACTTTCATGTTTGGGTTTTATTAAAAATTATAATGACTTTTTTTAAAGCAATAAACATTGACAAGGGAGTCTTGTGTATACAGTAATAACTGTCATTTTGATACACCATTAAACATTGCCAAAAATACCTCCCTCTCTATTAATCTCTTCCAAGCTTGCTTTTTTTCCTTTTTTATGCTACCAATTATATAATGTCCTGCTTTGTAATGAATAGTAGTGACTGAATTATGCTTTTTCAATAATAGGAAGTTTTTTTTTTTTCTAAATATTAAGTGTGGGTGTTTTTATTTATATAAAGGTTGGTTGTGTATATCCATTAAAGCATTGAGTTCATCTTAACAGCACTTAGCAGTAACTGTTGGGTATGATTGGTTAGATCTGGCATTACTGTTTCATATATATATATATATATATATATATATATATATATATATAGGTCTAGGGACCTGGTGCATCTGACTAAAGATGCAGGTATTTTTAGATGTTTTTAGTGCGTGAATTGTTCCTTTCTTTTTCTCTTTTCTTAACAGAACTAATATTGTTAATTCTACTTGTAATTGAACATCCAAGTGAAGGATATTCTAGTTATGACCATTCATTCTAACACTACTAGGAAGAACCTTTAACCCTTTCATGAGGTTTATTTTATATGCTGGACTCTCATTTTAATGTATGAGTGGCCCAACAGTTCAATTTAGAACTGAACTGATAGACAATCCATACAGATACCTTGTATAGAATCGGCCACTTCTGCAGTCTCTAAATGGCTCTTCTCAGGATCTTGGCTGTGAACCATGGTGAGCAGAGCCTAGTCTGTTCATAGCTAGAGGAATATCATCTCCTGCCTTTTCCAGGTATGATTTGAAAAAGAATCAACCAGAACTTGGCAATTTCACTTTCTATGTCGATAACTGTTGCAATATCTGCACAAGTGCACGGTGAGTGCTGGTAAAATTGTGCTTGGTGTAAAATAGCAATAGCTAAGATTTTATAAAATTTTCAATTTGTGCCACATACATAAAACTTAGTTGCACCAAATTGTGAGGAACAAATTTTTTTTTTTTTTTTTTTTTTTTTAGTATACACTGTTTATTCTTAAGGTTGCTTGTATGGTTAGTTTTCAACCTGGACTGTTGATAAAGTAATAATTGGTGTGAATTGCGTTTTTAAAAAAAAAAAAAAAAAAATTGTGTAATAAAGTCAGGGAGCTGATCAAATGTAATTAATGATTGCCAAACTGGGGTAATATAGTTTTGACAAAAGACCATTACAAGAATCATATTGTCAATTTCATAGAATTTAATCACTTCATCTTCTTGGCATCATTATTATTTAACACTGTTGTCATTAAGAATTCTGTTAAGTGAATTGGTATGATTCTGGCTCTTCTATTGGTTGTTATCTTTTGAAATTAAACTATGCTGATGATTTTGCTGTTGTAAACTGCCCTAGCAAAGATTTGCAACTTTTTCTTTGTTTTAGCTAGATATGCTGCTGATGTTGTGATTATTGTTAGTATCTCAAAAGCTAAATAAATGTATGGCAACTTGCAAGAACAAACCTCCTACTCTATATTGCAATCTCTGGTAAGCCAAATCTATCTAGTTTCGGAATTCACGTTCCTAGGTTGTGAGATAAAAATGAAACCGCTGTTGTTCAGTATAGGGTTGGCTTATGGTGGGCTGCCTTGACCAGCTCTCCTCCCCCCATCCCACGAGAAAAAAAACAGCACTATTTGCATATCATTAAATGTAAGATCTGGAACATCAATGTATTGCTTGTTTTGTGTGTGTGTGTGTGTTTTTTTTTTTTTTTTTTTTTTTGATTGAATTTGGTGTCAATTGAACCTCAGGTTCATGCACAAAAATTGACTCTTTTGAAAATCATGAGGTTCATGCCTGATCATATATGATCGGATCAAAATTGAAGAACTTCAGATAAATCTGCTTGAACCAGTTACATCCATCATGGAAAGTAATGTTTTATGTCCACATAAAATGCACTAAATCAGGTCTCTCCAAAATTGTCCTTGCTAATGATATTGGTCTGGTCTTTACATTATCTAGTACTGTTGAATATGATCACTCTACACTCGGCTATTTGGAGAGAACTCTTGGTGCAACATTAAATACAGATAGCCCCTTTTTTTTTTTTTTTTTTTTTTTCCCCCTTCTTCAATTCCTGTAACTAATTAACAAAATACATTTGTATTAATAACAATTCGGGTGCAGATTGCTTAAAGAATAGAATAGTAATTAAGGTTATTTGAAAATACTTAAAAATCTGTCAAAGCATAAATCAACTAAATTACTAACCACAACAGTATTGTACTTAGTTTTGCCATCTCCAAACTATAGATCTCTATTATTCTTTCCTTTGGAATCTGATGTTTGGGGAGAATGTATCTGTTTGTCTCGCCTTTCACATTGTTAACCATAAACTGTACCACTTCCATGAATGCCTTTATTAACCCTCTACTTTGAGTGTCCCTTGGACCCTTGAAAAGATATATATATATATCCTAAATTTAAAAATAAAACTCTTACATTTGCCTTTATAAAGTCCAGAGGATGAAATATGTTAACCAGGATAAATTTTCCTTGTCTTTCTTACACACACACACACATATATACTCTAAATGTTATGAGGGGGGAACCTTAAATTTGCAAATTATAGAAAAATTTGAATTGCGAGGTATCAAATGCATTGACCCAAAATTATTCCCTAGCCCTTTTAGATTTATTTGAGGCTACAACTTGGCTGCTATTTTTTGTTGCTGATAGCTATTTCAAAATTATAAATTTTTTATTTTGTTATATTATCTGAAAATCGAGTGACAACTCCAAAACCGTATTTACTGTTACTTGCAGTTGTAGATCCCTTGAGAATGTTTTCAATTGCAAAATCACAAAATGCATTTAGTTTGATTAATCATACTCTCACCACTCCTTTTGAAGATAAAATACATAATCGAAATATTCATGTATTTGTAATGTATTATAAAAATCTACCCCAGGCTTTGCCAGATTGGAATAAAATCTGCTTTTATATAGATAAAACAAAAGAATTTAGAAATGTCAATTTCAATCTGCTTACTAATAACCTCTTGTAAACTCCCAATCACTTATCTAATCAAAATAGTAACTAATGTTTGGTTTGAAAAAATCTCCAAACTGATAAAAAGTCCCACTATTGGTTTGAAGCTTTAGTACTAAAGCAAAACCTGAGTGTTTCTTCTTAAGTTCAGTGTTGAGACCATTGTCTCAAAGCAAACTTTATTGGAAACAAATTGTTTTTATTCTGTAACTGTTATGCATTGGCTATGTAAACGAAAGTCTCTGGGCAGTATCTTATCCAGTGACAGTTGTAACCCTACACAGTATAACGGTTAAAAATGAGCTTCTTCAAATATATTTATTCTGTCTCTTCTGATGCTCTTGTTTCTAGTTAATAATATTTGCCTTTTCTTTTTTCTTTTTTTCTCTCATTTTAGGTACTCCGTGGATCAAGTGCACCCAGGATACCAGATTGTTTTCAGAAGATTCCAAAGAAAGTGACCATTGTAGAAAATGGGCACATTCTTGCTGTTGCTGTAGACTGTGAAGGCAAGTTTGTTTGTGTTTTTTGTTTTTTTATGCATCAAGATTTTTTTAAAAAAGAAAAAAAAAGTAAGATGTTTCTGAAATTAAGTGTATCCCAAATGATATTTAATAGAATAAATCTTGCTGTTTTAATGGTGATAAAATGTCAAGTTGTCATTTTAACATGTAGCTTTATACCAATAGTACAGTTAATTATTTATACTATTTACATTGTTCGGACTGTTGTCCTTGTCATATTCACAACGTTTCAGCCGTTGTACGCTCTGAACTTCAAGTGATATGTTGGAATTTCAAACCAAACCCTTTTTCATCCAGTGGACAAAAGCGTTGGTTCAAGTCATCCAGTTGTGAGTTCAATACCTGGCCACAGCAGAAGTGAACAAACACTTGGAGAGTTGAGTTTCTAAAGGGAATTAACTGAAACTGAGATCCATAAAAGGCATAGAACTATAACGAGCTACCCCAGTGGATGAAATAATGTTTGGTTCAAAATTCCAACATATCACCTGAAGAAGGCTGAGCATACAATGGCTTAAATGTCATCTTTATGACAGTTCGGACTTTTGTCCTCATCTATGTAAATAGTATAATTAAAATACCTCCTTTTGGAAATATAGACACTATAGTTAATCTTTGCATAAAAATACAGAGTTGAACTGATTAGATTTCCATTGGCTTTATTCATCAAAGACAAGTTTTCATATTTATGATGTTGAATAAGCATGTCTTTATGATGTTTTATTACATCATTTATAAACTTTGGTTTGATTTCACTGGATTTAGAAATTATGCATTACAAATAATTACTGAAAATTTGAAGTGATATTTTAATATTACTTCCCTTTCCACTACTTTCTTTTTCAAAGCTTCTCAATTGCATTAACCTTATTGTTAATTTCACCCAAAGGTGTTTTCAGTTGCTATAGAAGGATATGAATTCAAATTCAGGGATCAGTGTCACCTTCAGTGACATGATAAACTTTTTGCACAGCAAAGGAAGTCACATGCAGAGATAAAGGTTAAGCAACATCAAGCCTCGTTAGTACCTAGATAGGTGACTATTTGGGAAGACCAGGTGCTGTAAGCTTGGGCGATATAATGGATAACAGCTTGGAATTATTAAATGGAGAATTCTAATTCTGGTTGGGTTCAATATCTTTACTTGTGCAAATACCTCCTTTTGAAAGAGATGAACCCACTTCTACTCTCTCCAGGTATGTGTTAATTTAAGACGGCAAGTTCTCTGGTATACAGAACATGGAAATAAAGTAGAAAACAAAATTGCAGAGAACTGGATTTTTGCTACTAAAAGATAAAATATTCCACCAGTAAAATTCCTAAGCTGGAACTCTACAGAATCATTATTGTGCATAAATTTGCAATACACGGTGAAGTCGGTCACTTATGTGCAAGCACTACCACCTATATTGCCTCTATATGTCATCCTATAAGTAACATGGGATGTTTTCTACTAGTAATCCCAGTACTGCACAAACGCCATAGCCTAATTCCAGATGTTAACCTGGCCAAACCGGTTGCCACAGGGCAAATACCCATGTGCAATATGAATAGCATAGTATGCACTGTCAATTGAGGTAAAAATAAGTTTTAGTAATTAAATTAGATTTTTAAAAAGCTAGCAAACTTGGTGGGTGCACACTTTCAGCAAAATACAGAGCTGAAGAGCCAGCTTTTCGTGGTAATTTTTATCATGATTTTTGCAGTTTTTATCAACACGGTAATTTGATGAACCACAGCATGTCCATCTGAGTCCAATCTACAGTATAACAACAACAAAAAAAATAAAGATGCCTATATAAGTAGACTATATATATTTTGCTATTTAAACACGTCTGTTTTTCAAGTGGTTTTATGGTCTTGAAACAAAAATGGGAAGTAGAAATTTGCCATCACTGAAGAACATAAAATTTTTGGTTTTAGAGCACTGGGAACTTGCCACTCCAGGTTAATTAGTAGTGCCTGCTTGCTGTGTCTTGAAGCTTTCCCTACATCTCTCTCTTTCATGATTTAATGAAAGAGTATATATATATTTTTTTTTTTTTTTTTTTTTTTTTTTTTTCATGACTTTATAACTTACTACTTCCACATTGGGTAAATCAATTTCTGATAATGTACTTCTTCGTTTTGATTTCTTTATACATGAAGGAATCTGTTATGACTGCTTATTTGAAATCTGCAACTGTCTCCATGAGTACACATTTTGACCCATTTATGTTGTAATTCCATGTGCTTGGGAAAATCCTAAAGAGTGCTGCCATTGAATATTATCCAAATATTAATCTAAGCCCAGGTTTTTTCCCCAATGTCTCCTTTCCTAACAGTTGCTACTCTCCCATGCCAACATACAAAACAAATATATTAAATCAAAAGAAAACTGAATCCATCAGCATAACAATACAAACAGTATTTTTAAATATGAAAATATTCCCTTCAAACAAAGTAATTGACATAATTTTTCAGTTGATCATATCAATATACAATAGCATTTCTAAATTCTTCAAGTTGCTAACATTTTGTTTGTTGTTTATAGATACTTTGTTTCAATAAATTCATTTTGTTTTTTACCTTAAAGTCCACATGGGATGGAATGCATTGGCTAAAACTAGTTTTCTTATTGTCCTTTATACAGGTTAATTCTGAGAAATTATGAGACCACTTGATTTTCATGGGTTTGGGACAATTTCCAAACATTATAAACAAGCAAAAAATATTAAGACAATGTGTGTGAGGCATTGTAAAACTGATAAAATATGATTGCACCTCTACATGATACTTTATTTTTATGCACAGTCTTGACATGTTAGACAAATTTTAATGTAATTTATTTGACTCTGCTACACTTTTTATCTGGAATTATTTGAGCTGAGATAGTGGGTGTTGTGTATACTTTTATTCCTCATCCCCATGCTTACAAAAAGTCTGGATGCAATGTTGAAACTGTTTCACTATGGTGGGTGGGAATTGAATTATTTTATTAGCTAATTTATTGAATTTTAAAAAAAAAATTTTTTCCTTGTAGGAATCCATGTGATAGCCAGGTCTGGTGCTCGGCTCAGCTATATGGTGTACAATCTTAGCTCGGGGAAAGTGGAACAAAACAGCCCCTTTCCAACTGACACTCAGTCTTTTCTTGGAAACTTTGACCGCCCAATCACCTTGCACAACAGTGGGGAAGTAAGTAAATCTATTTTACAAGATGAAATTTGGCAATTAAATGTTTTTCTTGTGCTACTTTAACACTGCAGTATTTGGTAAATGTCTATTCATTGATTAACTGTTTCATGATACTAATAATTGTCAACCTGGAAGATAGAATTATCCAAATTGAATACACATTTGCATTCACTTGGAAGAGCATGAGTCAATTATCCCTTCCAGCTATTAGTAAAATAGAATTCTGAATTTAAAACTGGTGGCAGTTATATCTCTCTTAACATGCCAAGAATTTAGATATTGAAAGGAAACTGCGGATGGCAATTATTATTGTAATTTCTGAGGAAAAAGTGTTTTGTTTTTTTTTTTTTTTTTTTTTTTTTTTTTTAATAGTATATTAAGCACAAATTAGTTTGTTTTTAATTTCACTATAATAAATATTCATAAGATGTTAATCTTAGGTGTGGTAAGTCACACATTGTAACTTGTGTAAAACAGATTTTTGAAGTGACCTCAGTTCTTTGCTTAAAGCTAATACCCGCCCCCCCAAAAAAAACAAACCTGTGCTAGATGCAATATTGTCGATGTGCTTTTCTTTTTTTCTCAAAGCAAATATGAATTATTAATGTATATACTTATGCCTTGTAGGAATCACCTGTTTTATTGCGCGATGGCTGTGGCGCTATTTATCCACTAGCTAAAGATTGTACAGATGGCATAAGAGACCCTTTGTGGCTGGACTTGCCACCTGTCCGATGCCTTAGTGTCAGGGCCCAGTGTCTTGCCAATGTTGCTAGTAATATGAAAAACAAAGCGGTTATCATTGTTCTTGCTGTTGAAGTAAGTTTTTTTTTTTTTTTTTTTTTATTTCTTTTTCTTCATAGGACTTCTAAGCACTCTGATATATCTCTCCCAAAAGCTAGAACAATTTTTTTTTTTTTTTTTTTTTTTTTTTTTTTTTCCCCTTGAAATAAACACATCATAAAATTTAAATCTTTTTTAACATATTTTAAAAGTTCAAATATTGTGGTAGCTATTATCTTTAGTCCATACAATAATTTGTGGGTTTTTTTTAAAAAAAAATAGAGAAAAATGTATATTTGAAACTGTTTAATTTTCAGCTTTTAAAATGGCTATATCATTATTCCTGAGTCTAAAGGTTTTGTTTGCAGATTATAAGATTGGACTTGTATTATTTATTTGTAATTCATATTTCTGTAAAAAAAAAAAAATATCAGCTTTGTCAATCTAGGGATCCACAAGCATCACTTGATACTAATATAAAAGTAAGCAACTGTTAAATGTTTCAAATCCCTTCTAGTCTAAAACGATAGAATATTGATCTAATTATTGCTTCACTTCTGAAAACGTCAATTTGTCTGCAGCACATTAAAAGTTTTTCTCCCTACACTTGGCATTAAAATGTTCCTACTTTTTCCTTCAGCACCAGACTTTGATTCCTCATATTCTTAGATGTGATCTTGAGAAAGTTAGATCTATCATGAGTTCCTTGGAGCCTGGACATTCTCGTGAGTATTTAATTCACCCTTCCTAAAGTATTAAATTTTTCTGTTTTCTAGTTCGTTCCCCACCACCCATTTAGATATTCAGTTTGTAAAAGAAAAAAGAAAAGCTTTTTTAAAAGCAATGGCATTTATGGCAAATTGGAGTTAAAAAAACAAATGCGAAGAAATTATAGTGGGAACTTGACTGAGAATATCACTGAAAATAATTTGTTTATAAAAATCAATGATGGTTAAGTGCTGTTAAAACCGCTTACTCAGGTTTTTATGATTTTTGATATCTACAAACCTTTTACTTGTCTTATTTACTGCTCTTGAAAAGAAAAATACAAAGTTGGTTTAATGTGGGCACATATACAACCTATCCTGAACCATATTTCAAAATGTTGTTGGGATGACTTATAACTTCTTCCTTTTAGTTGGGTGCTTTATTAATTAACTCAAGAACTCCACAAACTCTAAGGTCCGTGCTTGCTTTATGCTATAATACAGCAGAATGTGAATGTTTCTATTTTTTTTACTTAAAATGGTTGATTTTACACTACATGCACATTCTTTAATTTTGTCATTTTAATTATTTTCTCTCTCTCAGCTTCCACTTCAACGAGTAGCCAACAGAGTCAGCGAGCTGTACATGAAATTCTGAGTGAAAGGTGTGATGGCAGCCGAAACATTCTGCACACTTGTGTTGCAGTCTGTGTCCCATCTTCCAATAAGGATTGTGAATTAGGTAAGGGAATTTTTTTTTTTTTTTTTTTTCCCCTCCACCCTCATATTTTACAATCCCATCTCTTAGAATTACTGAAATTTTCTTCCTTTTGTCTCTTTCTAGAATCATCCACACCAGGTAGCTATAATCCTTGCTTGGATACCTTCAATGCAGTCAGTAGTGCTGTTGAGACGCTTGCTTCTATTCAGGCTCGGGGGGCTGACCCTACAAATCGTGGGTAAGTTTTTTTTTACCTATCCTACAAGCTTACTGATAAGAGTATTTATGAAAAAAGAATTTTAAATTCAGTATTAATATAAAGCACGTATTTCTGCTCAAAATTCATTCAGTAACTGTTAAACATCTTTCTTGGCCTTTGTCTGCCTTTTTTTTTTTTTTTTTTTTTTTTTTTTTTTCTTCCTCTCTCCTCTGCTTTGGCTGATGACTGCCTCTGTTTTTGCAGTGTCACTCTCCGAGAGATGATGAGAAGGGCTTCAACAACTGCTCGAGCTGTCAGTGGTCTTGATGTGCGGGAGTCAGATTCTATTGCCATACCTACTCTGAGTTGGCCTGCAGATCCTCCTGTCTTCGATGCCCTTAGGGCAGGTAAGGTGTTTCATGTTTTTGTTTAATCCCGTACCTCTAGTCAGCATGGGGTGGGGTTGCTGTGTATACATGTTATGTGAACAGTACGATGGCTTCAGATATTAATACTGGGTGCGATGGGTAAATTGTCGCTACTTTATATTTTTAATTTTGTCCAGGCATATTGTTTGTTTATAATTGTTGGCTGCACAGTGTAGTAGGGTCAGTTGGGCACTATCTGAGAAAAAGGGCACCATGATGCAATTCAAGAGATCCAAAATTTGAAAACGGCATGATGTACTGCTTAGCATTTGCGCCAGAAGTTCCAATATGATCATTTCAGAGTGTTTGGGTGTCAATCTGAGGACAGGGCAGAGGATTCAGAAAATGTTGGATGAATCTAATGGTGATTATGAAGGTGTTTGGGGTGAACACTAGTGATGGCAACATTATGATTCTGTTCATCTTCCCACAAGGTTTCAGACTCGACATTGAGGCCTGCATAAAATGTTCTTGAGGAGGTAGTGCTGCCCTGGATCAAGTGGGTGACTGCTGGAAGACCCTATGTCTGACAACAGGGCTGTGCACCATACCACACAAGCAGGAGAATCCAGTCATGGCTTTCAGACAATTTTTGTGACCCAGTCACCCTTTACATCTGTCTACCTAACTTCCCAGACTGTGGCCCTCACCCCTTGATTATATTTTGGGGCACAGTTGAGAGAGAGAGAGAGACCAACAAAACTCAACACTTGTTGTTTCCATTTTTGCATAATTTAGGTGACAATTTAACCATCTCTCGTGTGTGTGTATATATATATATATATATATATATATATCTCTTTAAGGCCACACTTAACTATTTGTGTGTGACATGACAGAATTTGAGACTTTCACCATTGTGGATGAACTCATCATCTTTGTCATATTCATATTTTGGCCATTGTATACTCTGGCCTCCTTCAGGTGTTATACATTGGAATTTCAAAATCCCAATGTATATCACCTGAAAAATGCTGGAGCATACAATGGTCAAAATGTTAATGACGAAGATTCAGACAAGAGTTTGAATAAATATTTACAATACCTCATCTCAGAAATATCAACAGATGTAGACACATCTTTATGAAACTTACATTGCCTATCCTCAATAGATTTGTATATTTTGCAGATATTATAAAATGTTGATTATGGTATAAAGAATGCTTGGTGTTATTTCCAAACCAGTGTAAACATTGTTGTAGGGTACAATACAAAATGTTTTGTCATGTCATTTTGCATTGAGGGCATCATTTAGCTTAGTTTGTATCAGTGTCAGTTTTTGTCCAGTAAATGGTAATTTCCTATTTTTTCCCCAAAATGAGCCAGCAAGAATTCTATAACAATGCAGCAGTTGAAAAAAATTGTGAATTAAATGATGCAAACCAGTTTGGCACTCTATTAAAGATGTTAATCCAATGAAAGAAAAAAAAAAAATGAAAACGTTAAACAGTTGGCTTGACTAGCCTTGTAAGTCTCTTTCAAGAAACAACAAAGTTTTCACAAGCTCTTAATTTTCAAAATAGTCACAATCAACTAAATTAACTATTAAACCTTTTCTCTTATTTTTCAAGATAATGAACGTCCGAGTTTGTCCAGACAATCTTCTAGTGGCTTCTCAAGTGCAGTGGGTAGCATACCAGAATACAGCACAACCTCAATGCCTCCTGTGAAATTGGAAGAGAAAGAAAGGAAGTCAAATGCACTCCAAATCTTGAAATTACTTTGTGAAAGTCCTGCTTTACACCCACATTTGTTAGAGCTACTCTCTGCAAAGTAAGAGTTTAATTTTTCTGTTACTCACTTTATACCTATAAATATTAGTCTGCAATTTGATCACTTTTGTTTTATGAATGTGTAATCATTCTTCATCCAAAATATATATAGATCTCACAATCGTATCATAAGAGGAATTAATTTTTTGTATGTTTTACAGTTGTGCAAAGACTCTTCAGTTACAGTCTTTAGCATTCAACGCACTCAAACCTACCCTGTAAATATCAGCTCTCAAAGTCTCACTGTTTGCATGATTCCTGCATTATTTGCAATGTTGTATGTTATGGCACAGTATACATGTGGTAGGCTACTCCAGGTTGAACATTGAGAGCTGGTATTTACAGGGTGGGTTGAATGCTGAAGGGTTAAACTTGACAGATTTTTGGTCTTCTCTCTTTAAAACTTTCTCTTGTCAATATTTAAAATCAAAACTTGTCTGTAAAATTTTAACGTAAAAATGAATTTTTTTTTTTTTTTTTTTTTTTTTCCCCTAATCCATCATGTTTGTTTCTTACAGGAACGCAGAAGGATGTACGCCATTTATGCAAGCTGTATGTGGCCGGGCATACTCTGCTGCCCTCTTACTCTTGGATATTGCCAAGAAAGTCGCCTTGAAGGATAAAGAAGTGGACAAAAATACTTTAATGAGTATGCTCTACCCAACCGGCTCTAGTTTGGACAACTCCCCTCTTCATGTCCTCTGCTGCAATGACACCTGTAGTTTCACGTGGACAGGAGCAGAGCATATTAACCAGGTATGCATTTTGGAGCAAGTTGAAAAATTTTATTAATAATATTATTATAATATTATTATTATAATATTATTATTATTATAATATTATTATAATATTATTATATTATTATAATATTATTATATTATTATAATATTATTATATTATTATAATATTATTATAATATTATTATTATATTATATTATTATAATATTATTATTATATTATTATTATAATATTATTTTTAACGGTGTGTTATGATGAAATTCCTTTTTGTTTTCTCCTCTAATAATTAATGTTTACTCCAATCAGGATATCTTCGAGTGCCGCACTTGTGGTTTAGTTGGTTCTCTATGCTGCTGTACAGAATGTGCCAGGGTTTGTCATAAAGGACATGACTGCAAGTGAGTTCTTATGTTTATTTTTTGTCTTTGCAACAGCTGGTTCTCTCAATATTCCTGAGAGTTTATTCTTGGAATTCATGTATTTAGCTACTAAGGAAGCAGAATTCAGTTTTAATGACATTGTTTGCCCAGATTGACTGTTTTGATAGACAGTCCCTTGGGTCGTGTTTTAGCTAGTGTTTTTGTGGGTTTTATAAAAACCTCTCTGAAAAATGCAACAAGCCCTACATCTATTATTTCTATGCTGATGATACTTCCATTGAAGAGGCTAAGGCTTTTCACCTTCAACTTAATTCTGTTCAGTCTACTATGGAGGAGGAATGTGCTTTGTCTTTGCCCTTCTTGGATTTGCTTGTTTAGCAGAAGGATGGTTCTTTCATCATTAGTGTTTATTGTAAACCTACATTTACTGGACTATACACCATTTGGAATTTTGTCCCCAAATTCTGGAAGTCTTGGTTGTGAAAGGGGAAAACATTAATGTTATTTTCTGGAAAATGTTGAATGTACAATTGAGTAAAGGGTTAAGTTTAAGTCCCCACCTATGTTTGTGTCCAGTGTATCTGAAATTGCCGTGGTTGGAAAGGGGCAGCCAGATACTGGCTAATACTGTCTGCCTGTGTTAAGTCGTGTTTTCCTGCCATCAGGTTCTTATTGTTTTTGGCACTGTACCTTTGTTTTCTTTATTTGCTAAGGACGCTCGGCCCTATCTACAAAGTAGTTTGGTTGTTGATAAATTTACATGTAGTTGTGATGCTGACTACATAGGGCGGACCATTTGGTGCCTTGAGATGTGTGTTGCACATGTACCTGGCAATATTGGACAGGATATGAGTACCTGTAATTCACTTATGCATGACAGCTCAGGATTCAGTGATTGGTCAACACTGTGACGTTATACATATGGCAGCTGCTGATCCAGAGTCTTGTCCTGGTAGCGGTGCCACTTGAGATGCTGACTCTGAGTGGGTGGTGTGATTCTGCAATCACGACACTGTATGTGAAGTCCTGATCACGACGACAGATGTGACACTCTAACCCTGCTGGATACCACGGCATCGGATGTGAGATTCTAACTCTTGTCTTGGTCGCGGATGATGTCTGGTTAGATACGGCATTAGATTTGTCGTCCCCAGCTCGCCTCCAACGTCTGGTTACCGAAGCGACTACTTTGGTCTCAGTCCAATCTACTCATGTTGTGATTTGATCTTGCGTTGTTGAGATCAATCAGATCGGGGCCGTAGTGGTAGCCGAATCCGGGTCAAAGGTGATGCTGCACAAATGTAGAAGAAAAAAAAAATAAAGGAAAAATTCAAGGAGTTCGACTATTGTTAAGGAATAACAATTTACTTTCTGTTTGTTGGATACAGTGGTACGTCTCCCTCTCCCACCCCACGTCTATGGATTGTGACACTTCTGCGTTCCTTAGTGAGTTTTAGTATCTTAAGTTGTGTTTCAGTAAACGGCTTTTGGTATCTTCAATTGATGTTTGCTAAAACTGGCCTTGGTATCTTAAATCGATATTTAACTGGCTTTGGTGGAAAAATCTAAGTCGGACTTCACTGAACTGTTCTTGGCTAGAAGTCTGTCAAAAGGTGCGGAATTCGTGCGGCCACCTGCTGCGAGGCTTATTCTCAAACTCTCAACTCTTAGCTCCAACTGCAACTGTCGAACAGTCTGAAGAACTGGTGAACTGACTGAACGCCCGGGGATGTTCGTTTATATGGACGTCAACCAAAACCCACTGTGGGGCCAGACGCAGTTTGGGTTCTTTGATAATTTCAAATCCCCAATAAGGATTGTCTTTGTTTTCGGACAGGAAAATTTATCACTTTCCATTTTTGAAAATCTATCGCTCTTTGTTTGGAGCCCCCCCCTTAGTGAGGAGAGGTCTGAGAATTACCCTCTTAAGACTCTTCCTCTTCATACTGGTACCTCATTCCAAACCCTTTGATGAGCGTCAACAATTTCCTTCCTTCTCATATCTTCACCTTCTGTGAGGAGAGGTCGAAGGAGAATTATCCCTTTAGGCTTATCCTTCCTCACATTGGTACCTCACACCAACCTCCTCGTGGGTGTCAACAAGTTTCTCCTTCTTTACCATATTTCTCACCTCTGCCTACCACTTCATGCTACCCTGGTGTGGGTGTGGCTAGGCTGGTGTTAGCTTTCATTGACACTCCAAGGGAAAAGAAAAAGAATTATTCTTTCTCCGTGGTCATTCAAAATCTTTATGAAGGCCACATTGCCATAATTTAAAAAAATTCTCTTTCGTTATTAGTCAAAACACTTTTAGACCTCAGTGTGATCGCTAAATTCTTTTATCTTACTTTAGACATCTGGTAATTGTCCAGCACATTTATTGCTGACTTAACTATTGCAATCAACCTTTAACTGGGTTTTGGCCATTCTCATTTGAGACCAAATCCCTTTATCGTAACCAGATGTCGACTTCTGGCGACAGAAATCCTTCGTCGTATACACAGTTTTTGTCCATATCAATGTTTTTGTTTCGCTTAATTCGGTCTTTCTTGTTAACCGAAATCCGTTGACCCTCTTTTTCCACACGCAGTTGACCAACATTCGAAATTTCGAGTGTCATCTATGCGTGTGGTCAAAACTGTTGTTCTTATCAGGATATTAATTAATGTTGACAGACCTGGGATCCGTCTTCCTACGACTTTCCGCTTTCCTGCATCGCAAATGAAAACAAATAAAAAAAAAAATCTTTTACCCATTCTTTGTTTGTAAAAAGAAATAATGTCGCTCAGTATGTCTTTCGATCTATCTTCTTCTCGCTTTAAGTAATTCCCGTTATTAATTTCTGTGATTAATTAAATTAATCAATTAACCACCGTAGCTAAATAGTGTCACAACACCTCTTAGATAATCTAGAGTGTGCGCATAAATACAGTGACTCGTGGCTTTTCCATTTTGGGCAAAGT
Organism: Acanthosepion esculentum; assembly: GCA_964036315.1. Lineage (NCBI taxonomy): Eukaryota > Metazoa > Mollusca > Cephalopoda > Sepiida > Sepiidae > Acanthosepion > Acanthosepion esculentum. The sequence goes on along the minus strand of OZ038498.1, from coordinate 93,420,660 downwards.
ACGGTCGGCTAAGCATCTGCAAATTTTAAAAGCAGTATATATTAAATTGCATTGGCCGGCATTGTACCAATAGAGATTTATTCTGGGTGGTTTGTAAATCTATATTTTCATTTTTAAAACTCACTGGAACTGTTTGTTCTGTTTTTTGCTATCACCCCTGCCCCTCTTTTTTTTCTTCTCCTTTTTAATATCAAATTGTATTTTAATTGTAGTTCCCCATCTCCTCCCAGTTTCTCTATTTCCTGTGATAATCGTTATATTATAACATTCTTCTGATGAGGTATGTGCATGTTAAAGATTACTCTAAGGCAATGAGTGTTAACCAAATTTTGGAAAATATTTTAAAAAAAAAAAATTGTTTAAAGAAATCCATTACTTTTAGTGAACAAGATTCTTATGAAAATTTTTAAACTCCTATTTCTCACTCTCCTGTTTGTATTAGGAATTCTTTTTGTCAGCTTGTCACAATTGACATTCTCCTCTCAGCTATGGGCTAAATAGGAATTTCTTTGGAAAATTCATTGTTGCTCTTTAAGATTTAATGCTGTAGTAACTCAGGGAAAGAGAAAAAAATTAAAGTGCAAAATGTTTCATCTTTAGGGTTAAGCCAGTGTTTCTCGACCTTTTTTACCCTTGTGGAACCCTTGAAATAGGTAAACTATCTCGGGGAACCCCTGCATAAAAATTATATAGAATTATTAATATTTACTTTATATTTTTATCATGTACTAAACATTATGTATGAACACCATGTATGTGTCTTGTACTAAGTCACTCAATGATACACTACTGCCAAGTATGGGTCCTGTTTATTAACCACTTAAGACAGTTCTACATAGACTCCATATAGACAACGCTAAATACATTCCCTGTGATTACTATAATCTTAAATAATATAAAAGGTTGAAACATTTTATTATAATCAGATTTTCCAACAATATGCTGTACGCATATAGTAAAATTATGAATATAAAAATTACTCAAAAATGCATTAGCCTGTTTATTGCAAGACCTCTTGGGAACATAATTTATTTATTTTTTTTTTTTTTGTTTTGTTTTTTTTTTTTATGCTAATTTAAAGCATTAGGTTAAGCCATAAAAAAAAATCCATCTGTTGGTCATACTCGAGTCCATTTCCTCAAAGAATGCCATCCTGTATTTTTCTCAATTGTTGAGATTTAAGTTGTCTTTTTCCTTTTTTTTTTTTTTCCTCCTCCTCCTCTCCTCACATTGCAAATAATTTCTTTTTTAGATTAAAAAGAACTTCACCAACTGCATACTGTGATTGCTGGGAGAAATGCAAGTGTAAAGCCTTGATTGCTGGTAATCCTGCAGCACGACTTGAGCTGCTAAATAAACTTCTATCTGAAACTGATTTGGTAACACACCCCAACAGCAGGTGAGGGTTTTTCCTGCCTTCATACCTTTTGAAGTTTAAGGGTACTTGGCTTTATTTTACAAGTCTATAAAATGCTGGCTTAAAATTTTAGATTTTCCATGTTTTCACATTAATCCCATTCCCCCTCCCTCATCTTGGCACTAGGTAAACTTTATTTATTTTATTTTGTAGAGGTGAGAATATTCTATTATTTCTTGTCCAAACTGTTGGACGTCAACTTATTGAGCAAAGAGCCTGCCGGCCAGCTAGAACCAGAATGGGAGGTCCACGCAAAAATCCAGTGTCTGAGATTGGTAAGTATTTAGATTTTGTGATGACATGCATTTCTAATTTTGTTTGTTTGTTTGGGGGGGGGGGCAGTAGATACTTAACCATAGCCACCATTCAGTCAGGTTGATCATAATAACAAAGAATTCAGTTTATGGCACTCCCCACCCTCATGTGATTATTTAAGCATGATGAGGCACCTTGTTATCCCTGTGAAGAATACCCATGTCTCTGGTCACAACAAGCTCTAGTCGTGGGTATGACTATAATCTACATATGGCAGCAAGGCCTCTGTTTGGGAGATTGAAGGCATTGAGGAGAGTGGAACCAGCTCTTAACTGCTGATGTTCCCAGGTTCAACCTGACCTAGGGTGGTAGCACCTGTTAGGGTCCCAGCTTCGGGCAAATAGTGAACCAAAACCAAAACACTATGAAAGTATAAAAATACCAGCAATACATTTTTGTTTAAAAGAAATAACCAACAATTGCATTCAAAATATATTTAGTTGAGCTATAAAATTGTTCAAAATACTTAGATTTCAGCATTAACCCATAGAGATTGATATGCCGCCTAAGTGACTTTCTGCGCACTCCATGGCATCTGGTTTCCAATTGACTACCTCCCTCCCTTCCCCTGCTCTCCAGGCCTGGCTGCTACTCCACATAAATAACTGCACTCCTGAATATATGATGATTTTCAGGATTGACTCCATCCCCGAGTAATTTCATCTGAATGATTCTTCTGGCATGGTTTTTACAAAAAAAAAGCAGTTTCTTTTGTTATCCCCCCCTCCACCAGTTTGTCCTACTGACTAAAACTAGCATGTGATTATAAATTGTCCTTTTTCTTATTACATCATTGAAACAAACGCACACACATATATGCACGTACACTCTTCCAGGGTATCTATTCAAAAGAAGTTTTCACAATTACTTATAACATCACTCTGGTCTAATCTAAGGTCATCTTAACAGTTAACATGTCCAATTAAGATACCTGGGTCGGTTTTTCCCTTCACTATCCACTTCCTGTTTTTGTTTTTTGTTTTTACCATTTTCCCCATTTTAGTACTTTACTGAATTTTTGAAATTATGAAATATTTGATAGACATTGCTCACTAGTTTCAAAATCTACTAAAATTGCTCAATTTTCTTTCTTTTTTTTTTTTTTTTTTTTTTTTTTTTTTCCTATTGCAGCTGATGTAGAAATGCCAGAACATGATTTGGAACCACCTCGATTCAGTAGGCAGGCTCTGGAGAAAATCCTTGAAAATTGGACTGCTGTCAAAGCCATGTTGCTTTGTGGAAGAAAAGAACACTCCTCTAGGTAGTTAGTGGATTTTTCGGCTTTTCTCTCTTGCAAAAAAATTACCAAAATGTTTGACCTTTTTACTGTTTTATTATTTTTATATATATATATATATATATAATCTTGCATATCTGGGCTGTGTAATTGATTTGTTATGTCTCTATAATTTTCTCATTCTTTTCCTTACAATATTCAGCAGGATTGATTAAACTTCTGTAAGTTTCTAGTTTTTCATATTGAAATTTAATGGAACCTCCAGACAAAGGTTTAAAAAAATTTGTTTCTGTTTAAATGGTTTGAAGAAAACAATTCTGGGAGTCTTGTACAAGATAAAACTTGAATGTAGCAAAGAATAGTGACATTTTTGACAAGCTAAAAGAATTATACTTCTGCTTATTTATAAGTTAATCTTTGATCAACCTTGAGAGATAAATATTTTTTTTTTTTTTTTTTTTTTTTTTTTTTTTAGAGAAAGTTTGAAATTTCATGTAATGACAATAATTGCTTGTTCAACAGATTTAATTGTAATGTTGATAATATCTTTAAATAAAATGAGGTTTTTATAAATGCTAAACTTTAAAACCTTGAACAGAGGTGCTATTTGAGCTTACTGTGTAGATTTTTACCCTTTTAGTAGCATAAGGGCTAAAGCTATTAGTCATATCTGCAGACTAATGAATTTGCCACAGATCCTGTGATTCAATTCATTTCCTATTTTTTAAAAATATGGCAACTTTTATAATGTGATATATAAACTTTGTTTTTTAGTCCTGATGTCCTGTATGAAGAACAAATGTATTTAGAAAGCCAAGGAGGCACTGCTAGGCTGGACAAATTTACTCACAGTTTGCTACTAAAATGTACTGGAGTTGATGTGAGTATGCTTAGTTTTATTTAACTTTACTGAAATGTTGTTGACTGCAAAATATATTATTGTTACTTTATCCCGTTTGAACTTTGCCCACTTTCTAAATGGATGCTGTCTTGGATTTTTGATTTTACTTGGAACCTAAGTCATGTCAATAACTTAGTTTGAACTTTCTTTATGATAATAGTAATTATGTATCAATGCTGTCTGCGGTAGAAATACCTCTTGCATATACCTCAAAAGAATACGACCCCCCCCCCCCCGTAATGGTAAGGCATTAGCTAGATGAAAACACCATTGCCAGTGTCTTATGTGGGTGGTATTTCTGCTGTACTCTATAATACAGGTGATATCTTAAATTTGTCTGCCTAAAAAGGTAGACAAATAAAAAGGTTTTATAGGACTGATTTCAGACTTTATTTTGTTTAAATGTTTAATTAATAGCCATATCAAGTTACTTCTGCTCAAGAGATGAGTTTTTTTTTTTTTTTTTTTTCTTTTTTCAAAATCCTTCTCAAAAACACTTTGATTCTAGTGAAATGAAGTTGGTACTCAACACAAAATTGTTTTTGCTAACTGATTATGTGACAGTCCATCCTTTTAAATATTGATCTCTTTTATTAGATGCTGGATGCCTTGTTGACCACACTGATTCGTGAAATCCAAAATGACAACATTGAAGGAAGGAAAGCAGAAGCCAAACAAGTGGCAAGAAGATTTCTGAGATCTGTAGCCCGAATATTTGTCGTTCTCAATGTTGAAATGGTACCACTATCTGGCAAAAGGAGAAGGTAAACATTTCAAGGCTTTAAGAAATTTTTTTTCTATGCCCGGTATTCCCTCTTCATCTGCATATGCCAAGGCATAAATATTCCAAAGCAGAGTAAAATTCCAACTAGTTGTTTTTTTTTTTGTTTTGTTTTTATTAATCTTTTAGTTCCTGTCTTAAGTATTCAGGTTGTGTGCATTTATACTTAGAAAAAACTTGTTCATTCTAGTAATTAACAAATTGCTTTTCTTTTAGCACTGGGACCATTCCATGTCAGGCAATTTACAAATGTAAACGTGCATTCCAAGCCCTCATTAGTATTGCTATTGAAGAGCTGTGTGAAATTGCCAACTCTTTGATTGCTCCAGTACGCATGGGAGTTGCACGCCCCACAGCTCCTTTTAACCAACTCAGCGCTAGCATTGAAGCTATTCAGGTAAGGTGTTTTTTTAATTCATTTCAAATCTGTTCATAATTGTTTTTTTTTCTTTCATTCTAATGAGGGTGCATGCTTCTGAATTAATACAAAGTTCTTATTGAAAATTCTTCAGTTTGTTTATTTTTTTTCTCCTCCCAAACTGAAATCTTGTAAAGTTCAACTGGTTCTCTTTCATCAAATAATTGTAGGATAATCATTGGGATGCATCCTTACAGCTTATTGAAAGAATACTTTTTACAAAGAAGAAATATAAACTGTTTATTTCTGATCTTTAGTTTTCTAATTTTCTCTTCACTTGAAAATTGCTGCCCTGGTTATACATTTTATTTTTATTTTTTTTTTTCTTCCCACTACCCTCTCCAACTTGATTCTTGGATATTCTTTCCATTCAAATGGAGGCTGGTTAAATTGATATGACATTTTGAAAATTAATTTAATAATCTTTTAAATTAAGTTTTCTAAGTGTATTCATTTTTAGTCATTGTCTACTTTTGTGCATAAAAGTTGCAAGGGAATTTATGTAATCTACATTTTCTTCCCTGTTAAAAAAATCTCTTCTGTGGCAGATATAAACAAGCTATATAATGGCAAATTTAATACTTCACATTTTTAGCTTGTTTCTAAATGTGATAGATTTAATTTTATAATTGAAGTGTTGGTATAAACTGCCTTTTTTTTTTTTTTTTTTTACTGACCAGAAATTAGTTCCTATTCTTGGTTAGGATTTCTGAGTCAATTCAGCATAGTTTTAACTTGTTAGCATTTTTCCTGTATGGCTTGTAAGCTTTGAGATTCTGCCTTATCTTTCTGCACAGCATTGTTACTGTTCATTTTATTTTGCACTAGTTTTGTTTTGCTCTAAACAGATTGTTTGCATATAAAATTTAAAGCAATAACACACTCAGTTATTGCATACTGAACTGTATTATTTCGTATGCTCTTTCCTATATTTTAATTTAAAATCTCTTTTGCATGTATATACAATCTGAAGATAATTGATCTTCCCCTTTGTATGTTTACTTTAAAGTTTCAAATGTTTGCCACAAGTTACCTGATTAATCCCATTTAAACATTTTGGAATAACTGTTACTTCTGCAGATTATTTTTCTTAGTACTCTGTATTGTCAAATCAAGATAACTTTGTCCAAAATTCTGTTGGCTTTTGGTCTCTTCTGTTACATAGTGAAGTTAAGGCTGTTCAGAAGATTTGTTAAATGTTTCTTAAGTTGTCTTCAAGAAGAGAATATATTAATAGGTGCTTGTTTGAGAATTTGCCTAAATTTATGGGAATTTACACATAGTAGTTAGCTTTTTACCTATTTTGCTGTTAATTTTCTATTTGAGCTTTTCTAGACATTAAATGCTTGCAATGCCTGAATTTATGGCAGTCAGTTGCACCTAGCTTAGTTATAGTAAACACATTTCATGGTAGCTCGTCTACTTGGAAATTAGATTGAATTACTTTTTTTTTTTTTCTTTTTTTTTTTTTTTTTTCTTTTTAATAGTATCATCAAGGTGTTAAAAATTGAAACCTTGTAAATTGTTTTAAAAACTGTAAAATCAGACCCCCCCCCGCACACCACCTCTTATCAAAGACCCTCTAAAATACTTTGAAGTATGTAAACTGAAAATATGTATATATTTTTTTTTTTTTTTTTCTTCCTCTTTTGTCATAAAGTCTGAGTCGTTTCTCTCTTCTCTTCTCATGGAATTAAGGAGCAGGTTGAACAGTCTCGGAAAAATAGCCAGAGGCAGCGGAATCAATGGGTAAGCTATCTACTGAAGGGCTCTCTATCATCTCGTTTGAATCCTGCCCATTTTAAAATTGTGTGCGTGTGTGTACATAGGCAACTTTTTTAATTATTCCTAAAAGCAAATTTTAGATTTTCATGTCCGGTTAAATAGGTTTTCATTATAGAATGTTGGTTACCTCCCCCTTTTTTTTTTTTTCCCCCCCCCCCCCTTTGTGAATGGGGTCAAGTGGTTTAACTTGAAGCTGATTGTGACGACTGGCAATGATTTGTTACATTTCTCCCAAAATCTATAGTTTTACTGGTGATGAATTAACCTTTTAGCACACTGGATTATTATTACTTCCCTTTCCACTCTATTCTTAAAGGCTTCTCAATTCCAGTAACCTTACTGTTAATTTCACTCAAAGGGGTTTTCTGTTGCCATAGCAAGATATAACACAATTATGAAATTGAAACATTCAGGGATCAGTCACTTTCAGTGGCATGATAAACTATTTGTACAGCAAATGAAGTCACATACAGAATGATAAAGGTTAATGGAATGTTTTGAAAAGAGATGGAGAATTTTTTTTTTTTTTTTTTTCCGAATATACTTTGTAAATATTATGTAAACTTTAAGTGTTACTTAGCAAGGTCTTCACATGTAGGTAAAAAGTTATTGTATACCTAAAGTAAAACTGGGTGTAAATTAACTTCTCATTACATTTTTTTTACTCCTGCTTGTCACTTAACATCTTGCCTCCTAATATATGTAGAAACAAAATGGCAAAATACTTTGAATGAAACTAGGCAAAAAGAACCATGTACCTATGTACATGGTAAAATAAATTTCTTATGACTTGGATATTTTTACACACTGTATAATACACTTGAAAAATATTTACTTTACGAAAGCCAAATATACAAGTAAAATTCTTGAATGGATTTTGAAGTTTGTTTGTTTGTTTTTTTTTTTTTTTGTTTTTTTTCTTCTTTTCTTTTTCTCCGTAATCCTTCTTTTATACTCCTCACCCCTTTCCAAAGTTTTGGAACAGTTTGTTGCATGCCCATTGCTTTTGTTTTAAAATTAGCCATTGCCAATTTGCATTTCACACCTAAATTTAAAATTTTACAAGGTAGTTTTGAACTTAATTTTTTTTTTTTGTTTGTTTGTTTTTCCTTCTTGACCAGGGCATCAGTTTTGAATGTAGATATTTGCTTTTTTTTTTTTTTTTTTTTTTTTTTTTCTGCTTTTTTTAAACAAATTCTAATCAGTGTCTTAACTGAATTTTATTAACTATAGAAATTTATAATTCTTTGAACATAATGCTAAAATGACTTATCTGCTTTGATAAATTACACATTTTAACTTCAATTTGTAATACTTGAATGTTGCTGGCAATTACATAAATCAATTGCTCACTGCATTTTGCTGTCCTTGTAACTTTTGGATGCTTTTCACTTAAGATTTGAACCCTTTTGTAACACCTTCTTGACATACTTCTAGTATTTAAGCCAGAAGGGCCTGATCTGCTGAGGACCCATTTTCCCGTCCTTTTTGTTTGCTTTAATACTAGCTAATTCAATTTTGTGAATTGAGCATGTTAGTTAAATATTAAAGAATAACAATAAATGTTGGCAATGTTAGAATCAATATTATCTGCCTCTCTGGCAAATTCCCGGGGTGCCATAAAACTTATTTTCATATTGTATCTGAATTGTTACGATCTTATTTTAAAATCGTGAATCTTTTGAAAACTAACTTTTCACTTACTCAACAGTTGAACATTTTTACAAATTTAACACTAAATTTATTGCAATCATTAATTTATTCATCAGCTAATTCTATACAATATTTTAGCTGGAGTCTTGTGCATAGTAATTTTTATAACTGCTACATGCTCTTCTGTATTTGAACATCAGTTTAGAACTGTGATTTTCAGTGTGGAGCCAAGAAATGTTTTAAATGGGCCTAGAGATACTAGTGTAGTCATTTATTAGGATTTATATTTGCTACATTTCACTTTTGTAAATATTTCCTGTTACATGGAATTTCTATTTGTGCTTATGTGGGCAAATTATTTCATTTAAGTTTCTTTCAAGAATTAGACTTTAAAAACAAAATTTGAAAATTTTTTTTAATTTTTTTTTTAAACTCCTTAAAAATTAGCACTTGAACAATTTAAATTTCGGGTCTGACTAAAATGCACAACTGGAGGTGGTTATATTATGTGGTTTTCTTTCAGTTTTTTCATTTCTATACTTAAAATGCTTGTCTTCTTCCTTTTTAGGGTAGTGAAGAAATTTTTAGTGTTGATCCATTACCCCCTCGCCCATCCTCAGCTGATCATCACTCTCAGCCTATGGCTTACATTCCACGCAGTGGCTCACCTCAGCCCATGGAACAAGGAGAACGTACTAGAGAGAGAGATGAAGATGAAATGATTTCAGGAGATGTCGAAGAAGTAAGTCACTTTTTCAGGCAAAATCTAATAGTAAATCTTAATGCTTCCAGCTGTACAAGATCAAAGTATTAAGTTGGACCCTCATTTATGTAAAATTGAAGCGTGCCCTATATTTTCCAACAACAATTGGATATGTTAGCATTAAGTAATTCTTTCAGTAACAGTTGTCAGCTCGGATTGTAATTGACATGTCTGTAAAGTTAGCCTGATCATATTTCTAAGCAGTTGGCATGGATTGCTGCTTAAGTGCTTCTCAGCTCTGTCATCTGACTGATAAACTTCTGGTGTTTCTATATTATTTTTCCCTAATATAACTTCTCATGGACTTGCATTCTCATTACAAAAACATGGTTGTAGCTTTGGCAAGGCCACAAAAACAAGATATGTGGTCGGCATCCTAATAAAAACTGCCAGCCATGAGATAACTTGTGGTTTGTAGTCTGTATGTAAAATGAGAGAAGGAAGCTACAGAAGCTTAACGATAACATAAACATGTTTATTTCTTTTTATTATGATTAAGCAACTTGGGATTTTGGCCAAGAATCGGGTTGCTGAATTTTTCCTTAGTAATTTAAGTACTGAAAATACTTAAATGACTGCTTAAAATTTTATGCTTGGGTTTAATAATTAGAAGATTTTGGTGTAAGTAAATTAGAAGCGGGTAGAATTCTTGAATTGCATATAAAATAATGGATGTAACTTAACAATCCTTAGCAACTCTGTTAAGTGTGGGTAAAAAATATTATTTTACACGTTATTCAGGAATTCTGCTTTTTCCACCCTGCAATTCTTATCTCACAGACAAAACCTTGCTCTACCACTGTTACATTCTTTGGTCCCATCAGTTAGGAACTGCCATACCATGTTCATGATGGTAAATCATCCCCACATTGCCTTCGTGTTCCCTTTTTGTTAAGTAGATAAATTCTACTCTGACAGCTTCTTCCTTATAACTTTGTGGATCAGACTTGCAACAGGATGCTTCCCTGACTATGACAAACTTAACATAGTCCAGTGCCAACTGATGTCTGACATGATACCCTCCTCCTCCCTTCCTTACAGTCTCGCTCTGTAATCCTTTACCTTGAGTGGCCCTTGAGCCTTGTATTTGAATTTTTTTTTTTATTTTTTTTTTACTTATAAAAAGTTGTCGATTAATTTCATTAAAAACAAATTATTTAAAGCTATATTTAACTTTTTTTATGTCCTCTTTCGTGATGTACACTACCTGTTATAATTTCATTGAATGTTTGTTATTAGGTGGAAGTTGTAGAAGGATTAGTTGGAGATGAGGACCAGTCAGATCGTCATTCTGAGAGAGAGGAAGAGCATCAGTCGGACCATTCTGATCAAGAACAGCCCCAACAGGAGCAGGATGAAGGTCAGTATTTTACTTACTGAAATGGCATCTATCTTAAGCCCCTTTGTTTATTAATATGCAGATGAGTCAAGGGAAAATTAACAGTTCAGATTTTAAGTAATTGTATTTAAGCATGGAGATTACTTCACCCTGTAGCCCCAAATTAGGATAGCATTGAAATGCTCTAACAGATTGTGCAGTTTTTGCTGCATTATAGTAACAGACTGTAAATGGATCATTGATAGCAATTTGATAAGTAACTTATCTTCATGAAGAACATCACCCAATAACTATATTTTGTCAGTACAAAGATATATGCCAAAAAGTAAAGCTAGCTTTAAGCACTTTTAACCTTAACTTGTTGCAAAACTTTCATTTAAATCTGTCTTCTGTAGCTTGTCGACATTTGGACTAGAATATCTAAATTTTCTTCATAGATTGATCCCTTTTCTGATAAGGCTTTTTATCATTAAGCCATATACATTTGTTTTTTTTCCTAACTCCAGCTGGTGGAGAAAGTGACATGGATTTGGACTTGCTTGCAGAGTCTGAAAGTGATAGCGAGAGTAGCCACAGCAATCAGGATAATGCCAGTATTCAGCGGAGTGCAGTAACGGCAGCCACTGCTGGTTCCGATGCAGGTAAATAAAAAAACAAAACTTTTTTATTTATGAGTATTATGTAGAAATCCAAACTTTATCATGACTTATCACGCTCTAAAATACACGATCATCACTCGTTTCATTTTAACTTATAACTCACGTGCACTTACCGCAAGCAAGGTGATAATGTCACTAAAATGCAAGGGCTGACTGAAAGAATGGTAAGACTTTAGGAGCTGGAAACCAATCCTAAATAAGGAACAAGGGTAAACCTAATATGTTTAAAAATAAACAGAGGAGTGTGAACCAGATGGTAGGCAAACCTCATGAAGAGGAAAGTGTGGGTGATTTTTTTTTTTTTTTTTTTTTTTTGTAAATAATAGATAAATTTATACAAAAGATATTAGTCAAAGGCAGAGTAAGGATAACAAATGGCTCTTATCTTTGTACCCTCACTGTTTTATGTCTTTTCTATGTATATTGCTATGTATTAAACTTTTTAAGGTTTAAACTTTGTATGTTTTTTATATATATATATAATATATATATAGAGAGAGAGCACAATGAGAAGCCACGTATACTTTCTCTATGTATATAATATAGAAAAACCAACTGAAAAGTTGCAAATTAAAAAGAATTGCAACTTTTCAGTTTTTTTTTTCTGTATTATATATATATATATGCATGCACACACACAAAATGTTTGGTGTCTGATTGTAAAGAAGTCTATTTTGTCCAACAGGTAAAATTTTGGTTAGATTTTAACCTTTTATCACTGTATGTGACTTCATTTTTTGTACAAAGTTTATTTTGCCATTGAATGTGACTAGTCACTGAACAATAGTGTTTGAATTTCATAGTTGTGTTGACACATACTGCTATGGCAACAGCAAACAACTTTAAATGAAATTAATAATGATACTGCAATTGAGAGGTCTTGAAAAAGAATGTAGTATTAGTAATGCAGTGTGCTAATGGTTAAGCAAAAATAATTTTTTATAATTGGTGGTCTAACTTTTCCTTTTTTTTTTTTCTTTTTTTTCACCTCCCTTTCAAAGGTCTTGGAAGTTTAGCTTATTTTTCTGAAGACTCTGGGGAATCATCCAATCAAGATGATGACGACGAAAGTGAAGCAGCTGAAAGTGAGGAACCAGATGCTGATGAGTTGCCTTATCCAGACGAGCAGTTGGAACGTCGTAGCAATGCAGGTTCTCATGGGCAGCGCACCCTTCAAGCTCCTCAGACAATGCAGTGGGCTATTCGACAGAGAGAACCACCTGCCAATCGTACCCAAGCCAGCACTGGCAATACTTCTACTACAGGTAACGAGGGAAATGCTGACTTGACCCTGCTTTCTGTTTTGCTTTTTTTGTTCTTTTTCTTTCAATCCCAACGTTTGATATTTTTTTTTTTTTTAACTCTACAAGTTGGTAGGTGGGCACTAATTTTAAAGTGAAATGTAATGGGGTTTTCTAGAACTTGGTAGTTTTAGATTCTTAAATGTTCACTTGCATTTAATGTATTATTTAGTATAATTATAGAAAATGTTAAATGATACTTTTGTATGTTCTCTTTGACTTAAAGCTTCCAAATGTTTACAGCTTAGTTTTCCCTTTGTCGTAGAATCAATTAGAATCTTCTAAAATGTTCACACACACACACACACACACACACACACACACACACACACACACACACACACACACAATTAAAATGACTGTAGTCAATATAGTGAGGGGGAGGGAGGCTTTCAGACGTTTTCCTTCTATCTCGAAGGATATAAGATTTTTTTTAAGCTGACCAAAATAATGCCACCATTATTTAATGTATGCGGTGTAAACTTTTATTAGTGTATTCTTCAGAGCCACTTTGAAATTAGTTTACCATTATCACCAAATTCACAAATTAATGCTTTAATACAATAGGCCATGTACAATTTGCTTTCCCTAGACATGGGCAATGGAATCAGAAGTCTACCCCCGTAGATTAAATAAAGGGTTCACTTCAGAATTCCATGTAGATTACTACTTTGCAGATCCCTTTCTCCACACAGTGTTGGAAGGCTTTTGCTGCTAATGTGTGAGTGTGTACTTAAATTTTATCACAAAACTGACTTCGGGCTGAAGAGGCTCATGAGTGTATGGGGAGAAAGTCACTATCAAGACTCTCCAAAATCTTTTTTGTATGTCACATAAAATGGTATGCGGTAGTGAGGATAGTTTGCAAAATCTGTAGGTCCATGGCTGCTCAGTTTGACATTTACAAGATGGCCTCCTGTCTACACGGTGCAGAAATATCCCCCACATGCACCTCCCAATAATGGTAAAACATTAGCTAGATGAAGACACTATTGTTACTAATGTCTTGCCATTATGTGGAAGGAAATTCTGCTGCACCTTGTAGACAATGGTGTCTTCATCTAGCTAATGTTTTACCATTATTGGGAGGTGCATGTGGGGGATATTTCTACATACATGTACATATGTGCACACACACACACATTCCTTATGAAAGATCTAATGTTGATTTAAAACTGGAAACTTATCAATTTAAGTTTCATGATAGAGGCAATAACTGCTTTCAGATTTAAATTTTTGTAAAGCTTCAAGTCTTTTCAGAGGTTGATTGGCGCGGGGGGGGGGGGGTGCTCAATAGTTTTAAAACTGTTGAAACAGCACAAGATTTTTGTTTTCCTCTTGATCAGTTGCATTTTTCCCCCTTTTGTTTTTCTTGCTACTTCCCTGATGTTGATGTTTCTCAGGAACTTTACTTCGCGCAGGTGGTAGTGGGTTGATCTATATCGACCCATCTACATTCCGTCGCACACCTACAGTCACGGCCAGTACCAATGCAAACCAGGAATGTGTTGTCACCATGGCAACTACCGCCAGCCAGCTTGCGCGAGCTTTTGGAATTGTTGTGCGTCAGATTGCTGATTTAATGGCTATGTTACAAGATTATCATACTTTGGCACCGAACCTACGTAGAGTCTTGGAAGTAACAGAACAAGATGCATTAGATCAACAGGTATGACTTTTTTCTTTTTCTTTTTCCTCCTCCCAAGTCAAAATATTGATGGTTGTCCATTGTTCATACAGATGCTTCAATCCTTTAACATGCGACATGCTCAAACCTGCCTCATAAATATCAATGCTCCTTAAAGTCTCACTGTTTGTTTTGCATGACTTCCTGCATTATTCGAGATGTTGTATATCATAGTATACATGGGCGGATTGAACATTGATAGCCAATATTTACAGGGCTGGTTTGAGTGGGTGGAGTACTAAAGAGATGTATTTCTATCTGTTGTATTTATGGCCATGTAAAATGTCCAGCTAACTTTCACTACTGTATTGTTAGGTACCTCCACGAGATCGCTAATAAAAAAAAGAGCATAGCATGATGAAAAAGACGCCAAACTTGGCAAAAACAAAATTTTATCGTCTAAATGTTTGTTATTATTAAGAGGAAAGATCAAAGTATTTTTGTGGTATTTTTTTTACATTTTTTAAACGTTCCTGACACGTCCGAAAATTTCGTTAAAAATGGGTTTTTTTGGGGGGGGGTTGGCAAAATTGATCATTTTTTCCATTTTATAGACTCAATGAAAATCTGTTTGAAGTTCTTTTAAATATCAATTATCATTTTTTCAAAACTGATTTTAAGAAAATCAGAAATTATAATGTTTATTTAAAATATTTCGAACCAAGCTTAACTTAGCTTCTGCGCCGAAAAAATGTAATTTGAAAATAAAACAAAGCAGGTCATAAACTTTCGCTTCACTTGACAGGTGTCGAATGACATATTGACGGATTCTGTGAGGATAATTTGTTCTACGGAAGGAGAAAAGTGAAATATTTTACATTTAAGTGAACAAATTATTTACCTCGTTATTTTTAAGGAAAACTTTCAGTGCTTTTTTTTTTTTGTACTTAGCTTTCACCTTTACGTTTATGATGCTTTATGGGGAATATATTATAAAGAAATTAAAACAAGACTGTTATGAATGAGATTAAATTTCATAAGGTATCTAATTAATTTATAGGTACCTTTCTTATGAAATTTTATCAGAAGTGTACATAAAATACTATAATTTTATGTACATTTACTACATTTTACTGTGTTATTTGTATTTCCATTCATTATTATTAATTTTGATATTTCATTTATGGAAAAATGCCATAACTGAGATTAATATAAAAATAAGATCATATAAATTTCGTAGGATGATACTGATACTTTTAGGTACCCTTGCGTATCAGTGATTACTTCTTCCCATACGACATAAAAAATGGCAAGGACTTTTTTTTGTTGTCTTATAAAAGAAATCTTCTTCTTCAAAAAAATAAACTCCTTCTCTAAAAATGAAGCCGGCAACGTTATTCTGTTTGCCCAGCATCTTACAAAATTCCATTTGCTTCTGCATGTCAACCAAGGTTCTGTCGTCTCCTGCTTTCCAGTGTCCTCGTATATGTTCCTGCCTTCAGTTTGACAATGTGTTACGTCACGATGACATCACGTTCGTACCCGAAATAAGACGACCTTGTTTCAGTCCTTCATTCATTAACCTTTGGGCTCCTGCAATGTAGTGCAACAAGGATGTGCAAAACGGTCACCTTCATATCGCACAGTATTTTCAATTCTCTTCTATGATGGCGATATTTGTTCAGGTTTTTACATTCAATTTCATTTTGTGGCATTTTCTCAGTTGAAATTGAAAAATCAAATTAACTTCTCCACACGTGTTTCGCAAAAGTAAAGGTCTTAACAGTGGAGAACAATGCTTAACTCAAATAACGTAACTTAATTGTATTCTGGTTGGTCTCCTGTACTTTATAATTAGAGCCCGATTATATTCACAAAATTACATTTCTGAATTACTGTGGATCTTCTGATTAGTCAAAACGATACAATTTGCAATGCACTAAACAAAGATCTCTCATCAGGACACTTACAAAACCTGATGTGGCTTTTAACTAATTTTATATTTTAACAACTTAAATGTAAAAATCTATTATAATTAAAAAAATAACAAAATTGTATTAAAAATTCATTTTTTCATCGAAAAAATCTTTGCTTTCAGAAAATATTGTCCATATTCATAAAACAACTAAAAGCAAATAAAAGCATTTGAAATTAATATATTTGTTTTGAGTTTTGTATGTTACAATTCAGAGCTGATTTTCAGGTACGTGGGGTCCAATTAAAAAAACAAAACCTGATTTGCATTCCTCAAAGCCTTGTGCTTTTAACTATTTTAATCACTAACCCGATGCGATAGAATTTCTAGCGTTTTTATAAAATTAGTTATGGGGAGGGTAATATTAAAAAAAATATTTCTGCCATGACTTTAAAAGAAAACATTTATAATAATTTTGATCAACTGTGAATACTTTCTGAAAGTTTCATTAACATCCGACAATTATTTTCATTTTTGCAAGACTTTCCAAATTAATGTCATACAAAAAAATGTGCTAAAAATGTATGTTATTTTACTAGTTCCACTGATACAAAGAGAAACAAGGATTTTTAAATAAAAATTCAGATCCTTCTAAAAAGAAGGAAAAAATAAAAAAAAAAATAATTAAAATAAACTTTGATCTTTCCTCTTAACAATAACATAAATATTTAGACGATAAAATTGTTTTCGTCAAGTTTGGCGTCTTTTTCATCATGCTATGCTCTTTTTTAGCGATCTCATGGAGGTACCTATGTATTGTTATAGCATTGTCTAGCTGTACTGGCTTGTTTTTTGGTGGGGGGGTTCTAGCTGTTTCTAATTATGCATATACAGGCCTGCATGTAGTCATGGCCAGGACAGCTCTTGTTAAAACTGCTTAAATTTTTTGATTGTGCTCCACCTCCAACAGTATTTATGATGACACTTTCTCTTTCACCCAGTTTCACCTCCAAATTTTGACCAGGAAAATCTTCCTTTCTTGTTTGTTTTCATTGAAATCATTTCCTTTATTTTGAGTGGCAAACAACAAAAATTAAAAACCTGTCAGATTTGGGCATTTTACTATACATGTACCAAAAAGCTCCCACATTTTTTAAATCTGCCACTAAACATACTAGTCTTGGATTTTGATACTAATATCTTCCTATTGAAATTTTCTGTTAATCATTGTACAAAATGAAAATTATGTAGTTTGCTATATTTATTATAAAGTCGTTAGTTCAATAATTATTTACTATATTTTAAAAAATTACTGGATTTGTTGAATAGTTCTGATGTTGCTTTGTGACTTGCCTACATTTATATTGAGAAAAAAAACTGTGCATAAACATAGCTAAAAAAAAAAACCCTTTTTGAAACTGGGGTTAGGTTAAAATTTCCAAGTTTATAATGACTTTTCCATTGTATTACACTAAATGTCTTTTTTTTTTTTTTTTTTTTTCTTTTGTGTATGATTGTGTACAGTATTATCTGAATCGTCACTTGAAACCCACTTGGGATTGGTTAATCACAGTCATGGATTCTACTGAAGCACAATTGCGATTTGGCTCTGCTCTTAGCAACAGTACGGATCCTGCCAGTCCTAGTCATCCATTGCATTCAAATTATGTCAGAAATCTCCGTGAACGGTCAAGCCGTGAGGAGCAGAGAGTTTCACAGGTTTTGGACAACAGACGAAGGACACGTTTTGGAACATTAAGTAAGTTTTTTTTTTTTTTCCTTCACTCTCTTTAACCATTAAAGCTGTTTAAAGAACTTGTAGAGTTCTACAGACTGGTGAGACTGGGCTGAGATAGCCAGGATACCTTGTGAGCATGGTACTCTGATAGTGATGGAAGTCAGCACGATGATAAACTTCCACATCCAAGTTTGAGAGACAGACTAAGGCCCATCATGGAGGGTCCTTAGACTATTGAATGGCATGCATTTCTTTGAATTTCTTACTCTTGCTGCCTTCTAGAATTCATGCAACTATATCTGTCCCTCTTTTTAATAAATCGAACAAGAAAAAAAAGAAACAGACTTTGTTGATGCTATCTATGCAGTAGGTGTTAGTTTCCTGATGATATGGGATACTTCTAGAGCCATCATTGCCGACGTCCTGAAAGGACTTGTCACAAAAATTGAAAGATTAACATTAACCCAAAGATAAGAGTAAATTCTTTAGAGGTGATGGGATTATAACAATAATTATCATGAAATTTTGCTCAAAGTAAATTAGCCCTTATACAAGGCTGGATTGGTACATCATCACCTTCACCCCTGCCAGCTTTCAAACTTTTGATAGTTATAAATTGAAAGATATATGTATAATTTTAACATCGTCTTGGCTGAACAAATAACTTTTTCAGCACCCTTCTCCCTTTGTAACTTTCATATATTCAATACATTCTTATTACTTAGTACCAACTAAAATTTTCTATTAGTTACTAAAGAACTAGAACTTTGAATCTTCCTTATATGGACAAAATAGTTTCTGCAAATTATTTCTATTGTGCTAATAGCAAGTAATATTTTTTTTCTCTTCCACTTACAGCTGCTTCAGATGGAAACTCAGCTCGTCGAGACTTCCTGAACTATGCCTTGTCACTGATGCGAGCTCATAATGACGAACATTCTGACAGCCTGCCTGTCATTGACATTTCTGCACTTCGGCACGTTGCTTATGTCTTTGATGCTTTGATTTACTTTTTAAGGAGTGGCACCGACACAGATACTGAGGTGTTGAGGGATGGTATCTCTGTTCACTCCTGGCAAGATCATGAGCTTAATGACAATGAGGAGCATGATGATGATCCTGTCAATAGTGTTGCTCTGGATTCAGAAAGTGTGGATGGAGACAGTGATGTTGGTGGTCGAACAGGAAGAAAGCATCCTTTCTTCCAGAGGTCAGATTCCACCATTTTTCTCGGCTGCCCACCACCCGATCCTTTCAGTATCCCTTTGGTTGAAGCACTTCCCCTGGCAGATTTGCCTCACTTGCTTCAGCCCAATTCTCGCCGTGAGGATCTGTTTGGTATTGCACGACAGGCCATTCATCACGGGGGGACGGAAGAATCTAGTAACGATGCTGCAGCCGCCACTGGCTCCAGTGGCGGTCTTGGCGGGATTCTCTCCTCTAGCCCGTTTGAGAAAAAGATGCCGGTGCATTTGTCTTTATCGTTGCGCCTTCAAGAACAGCAGAATGTCGCCGCTTCCACCGTTGAAGCTTCAACTTCAACATCAGAGAGGCAAGAAACTGCAAGCACCAGCGTCATCGTGAAGCCTGCAGGACAAGCAATGATGGTGGTGAATACAACCACCTCAGCCGGCTCGTCTTTCTCTTCGGCTGTCTCCTCTTCATTGGCTACATCCTCAGCTACAACCACTACAATAGCCTCTAACATAATTGATGTGGCAACTGCTGCCACTGAAGCAGTTAATGCATTGATTGCCCCCACTGGACCGACTCCAATGGACACATCAGATGTGGATGCACGGTCTCAACAGACTGTCCTACAGTCAATTTCGGCTGCTGCTTCGGCATTGAATTCGACACCTCAATCTGTAAAGCAGGAGGTTATTTCTCTATCTACTCAGCAGCAGCAGGCTAGTGTAATAGTTCATGCCAGTTCAGCCCAGGGTGGCACTAGTGCTCCTCCTGTTGCGCCATTATCAGCCTCGTCCAACTTGCCAACAGGACCCTTGTTCACCTCCTCCAATTCCAGTGTAGGGGGCTCTGCCATTGCTAGCAATAGCAGTGTTGGTAATGCCAGTAGTGGCAGCAGCACCAGGGTGGTTGTTGTATCCTCAGATTCTATTGAAATGGTTACTGCTCCTCAGAGTGCTGTTTCCCAGGTTTCTGCTTCTATTCAAACCAGCCTTGGTAGTGACGGTGCTCAAGCACCTGCCGTAGTACCATCAGCTAGTACTGGTCAGCCATCATCTTCATCCAGTGTTGCAGCAGTCACTCCCATAGCTTCTCAGTCAAGTTCAGGACTTGCAAGTGCATCGACATCAGATCCTCCTGTTGTTATTGCAGACAGGTATGAACAAATATGGCTTTTTTTTAATTTGGAAACTACTAATTTACTAAAGTAATTTTTTTTTTCTTCTTCCTTCATGAATTCTCATACTGGTGTATGATTTCATTGGTTTAGAATTGTAGCGCTCTAAAACAGTAGATTTTGATAAGTGCTCCGTCACATTGTGGCATTTAAAAAAAAAAAAAAAAAAAAAAAAGCCCCCCCCCCCAATTGTCTATATCTATAAACATTCTCTCCAATATTGCACACTCTTCCCTCATAAATATAGTAAATTTTAACTGTTACAAAAACAAAAAACACAAATTATACTTGATGTGAGGGGGAGGAATCACCTCCAAGACACTAAACAAATTACTCTGAATGTATGACAAAAAAGAAAAAAATGACTTCTATGTCTGAATTTGTTTGTTCACTTGGTGAAAGGTTGTATTATTATACATATGTTGGTGACACAACCATTACATTATCATGCTGATTAATGTGTCATTTGCCCAGTATTTCAATTAAATTGCATGTTAACTGACAATAACAAAAGGCAAATCTGATAAATTCTTACAATAATGTCAAATACTTTATCGTATCAACTAATACACACACACACACACACACACACACATACACCCCCACACACTATAAGTATTAAAAACTAACAACCAAACATCAATAAAATGTTACTTAAGCCTTCTAAATGTGTGACAATGTTATTTGAAAAACAAAACTTGTGCCACAAAAACAAATCTGTCATCTAGCTTATGAAAGCCAAAAGTACTCACATTGGACAATTTATATTTAAACTGTACCAGGAAAATGGTCCAAAATATTGGAGGGAGGGGAGTTAAAAAAAAAAAAAATCCTTAAACTTTAGCTTGTCCATAAACTTTTTACAGCTGTTTGTTTTTTTTGTTTTTTGGGGTTTTTTTTTTTTCTATATGGGATGAAAATTTGAGAGAATAAGATACTTTGGTCAATTTAATGCTGACATGAAAGCAAAAGGCAAACTTGCATTTAATCTTGGTGTGTTTTGTATAGAAACTTACTCTAAACTGTCTTGCAAATGGTCATGGCAAAATATAATGATGTGTGTGTGTATGTATATATATATATATATATATAATATATATATATAATATATATATATATAAATTCCACTAAATGGGAGTACCACTTTGTCTTTGTTGTTGTGGAATAAACTTCTTGATGATTTCAGATGATTGGCAAAACACAAAACTTTCCAAATTTTTCCAGTTTACAATAACACCTCAAAATAGTGTAACCTTTACTGCGAGAAGGCTGCAATAATTCTTTCCAGAAAAAAAATAATGAATCTTAGCTCTGTTCCAAATGCAGACACAAATCATACTATGCTTCCTACAATTACAACATGACCAAGACAACTAATTAAAATCCCATAACCTATATCTAATGATCTTTATTCCAAATACCTAAACATAGAACCAAAGAAAATTTTTATATATATATATATATATATATATATAATAAGCAATCTAGGGGTCATGACATAACCCTAAGAAGAAAGAAAAAAAAAATAGGAAGAGTTGGTTTCTTCCTTTCATTAATCCTCTCATGTGTGTGTGTCACTTAGCTGATTGGTTTTACTGTTGGCATTCAGACTCCAGAGTTTCATATGTGGACCCTCCAGAGATATATTCCCCTAAAAATATACCAATTATATAAAATTGGTAAGCAAGACAAAATTTCAAGAGTCCAGTTATAGACATTCAATTCTGCTAGATGGTTTTTTTAGTGTAATTCATGTAGGTAATTAACTGTTTTAGTTCTTGTCTGGGTTAATAGGTGTTCCCTTCACAAATATAAATTCATTAAGTTTCATGGCCACCATAAAAAATTATTCCTATAACAAGTATGATTGGATTAAACGAAAACCTGTTGCCTTTTGATTGGCCAATCAGAAATGAGTCATATGCTGCATGCAAACCTCACTTTCTCTTAATTTCAGCAATATGCTGCAGATTGTTCCTGGTACTTCGGATGCTCAAGTTGACTTGGTTGGTGCCAATGAAAATGTCTCCAATACGGTTGTCATTGAAACTTCTCGAGCTCCAACTTCAGGAGCTGCATCCAGGTAATTGGTTAGATTTTCTCCTGAAAACAGTATTGTCAGTTTTAATGTCTACTTTGGTTTGTGTAAGTGATTGGATAAATTAGTACTAACTTAGTTGGGACTGTAGTGTCGAGAGCTAGTGTTCAGGTTAGAGCAAGAAAACATCTGTGAAATATGCACCGTGGCAAATCTAATTAAAGATAGCCCCCCCACACACACACACACACACACGTATGTACTCTTGCTCTCTCACATGCACAAACTTACTCTTTCACTCACTCACACACACACACACACACACACACTTAACTCTTGCTCACTCTCATGTGCACTAACTCACAGACTTACACTCTCTATGACATAAATGAAATTTGTTCTGTCTTGGTGCCGGTCTTTACCATTTTTTTTTTTTTTTTTTTTTTTGTTGGGGGAGGGTGCAGTCAAAATTTTGTTTCATACGTGATGTACAATTGTTTAACACAATCTATTGTTTATTTACCTCTCCCAGTAGAACTATAAATTTATTTCCAATATTTTGTCATGTTCTATGTGGTTACAGTTGTTCAGTACCCCCTTCCCCCCAAAAAAAATAAAATCATAAAGCAATGTAAATAAATAAATTAAAAAAAAAAAAAAAAAAAAAAATGTAAAGGTGGCCAAGTAAGATTAACTAATTTGCACAAGTGCTCTTGGGGTAAAGTATGAATCTCTCTTCTCTCCTAGCTGTATGTTAAATGGCAGAGGAGACTGGGCTCTCCAGCTGTGGTTGGCAACAAATCTAGAACTAATTTGAATTCATAATTGGTATACAGCCCTTGCATTATATTATGGAGCCATTGAAAGAAGTTGTGGTGCAAGGTATTGGGCTCTGATCTCAACTGAGATCAAATAAATAAAAGATCATTGAAAAGAATCTTTCCATATTCTTAATCACATAATTAAGATCCTTTTAAAAGAAATGTAGTTTTTGTTCTGCTGTTAAAATCTAATGCATGTTAATAAAAACTGAGTTTTCTCTCATCCTCAGAACTCAGAACTTGATTGGTCAACAAGTATCACATGATATTTTACTTGGAAGATGGCGTTTGTGTTTGGATTTATTTGGAAGAGTATTCTGTGATGATGTTGGTGCGGAAGCTGGATCTGTGATACATGAATTGGGTGGATTCCCAGTAAAAGAAAGCAGATTTCGAAGAGAAATGGAGAAAATCAGAAATTCTCAACAGAGAGATTTGTCTTTGGAGGTAGTTGCTTTTTTACTTAAAAATATCCCATTTCAAATTTTTATTGTCAACTTGATGGATTGTATTTTCCCTTCATCTGTTCATTAAACTTTGGTGTTTTGTACAATTGTTTTAAAATGATAGAAAAAGAATTTTTAGTTTTAAAAAAAAATGTTGCTTGAAGATAACTGTCCTATTTTTGTTTTTTAGGTGGAGCGTGATCGAACTTCTCTGATAACACAAACCTTTAAACAATTGAATACTCAGTTTAACCGTCGGACCAATGCCACTGGACCACCTTTGGCTGTGCACAAAGTGAAAGTTACTTTCAAAGATGAACCTGGAGAAGGAAGTGGAGTTGCTAGAAGTTTTTACACTGCTATGGCTAATGTAAGTGGATCATGTGTACGGCACCCTCCTCAACTTTCCCAGACTTAGTTTTCAAGTTTAAAAAAAAGACAAAACTTATTTGCATTCAATATTTTTAATTTTCTTATTTTTAAGGCTGTCCTCACATCTGAAAAATTGCCATCTTTGGAAGGAGTGCTTGTTGGAGGTAAAAGCTTACAATACAGTGAGTATTTTTTAACTAATATTTTTATGTCAAGGAATTTTGTTGAAATTTTTCAAAATTTCATTTAAGCTTCTCTTCCCTTCACCCACACACTGATTAGGATTTCTTTTAAATTCCAATCTTCTTAAATTAGGAATGCCCTAAACCAAACCTTTTCAAACTCTGTATTAGTGATACTATTTACTTTTTAAAATTAAACATGACTTAGTTTTGTTCGCCAAATATATAGGGTGTCCCTAAAGTCTGGACACATAGGAAAAAAAAAAAAATGCATATTGCACTGGAATATTACCAAATAACATCTTCACTATGATTTCCATCATTTGTGATGCAAAGGTTGATGCACTTTGCAAGATTCACATGAATTCAATGCAATAACTCCACATTGCAGTCAATTTTAGCACATTCACTCTTTATGGGTTCAATCAAGTGTTGCATCAGTGATTTTCACTGAGTACACCTTCTCTTTTAGCACAGCCCAGAAAAAATTCAACTCTTTCTTTTTACAAAACCATGTTTAATCTGTGGAGGCATAAAAAAAAATAGTTAATGAGATTTCCTGTGTGTCCAGATTTTAGGAACACCTTGTATAATTCACAATGTGTATAAAAGAAAATTAAGAAACATTTGATTTCTTCATGATTCACTGAAGTTATTGCTTTACAATTACTGAATCAAAAACATTCATATGAAGAACAATTCTAACATTTATAAATTTCCTTATACCTCAAAAAAAATACTAATTTTCTGGTATGCTTTTTTTCCAGAAGTAACCAGGTTCATCAGTTTTCCAAGACCAATGTAATTCATGTAATAGGCATCATTCAAGATTCTCTTAAATATATTAAAGTGGGGTTGTTTTTGTTTTGTTGAATAATTTTTGTAGATTAGCATTGATTACTGAAGTCATGACATTTGTCAGAAATTGAAAGCTATTTTCTTCATTTTAGAGGGTGGCGCCAGCCTAGTTTATATTGATCCTGTGAATTATCTTTTTTTTTTTCTCCCCCCCCCCTCTACATTCAAATCTTGAATTTGAAACTGCTTGTGTGAGTACTCTGTACTACTAACTTGGTTAACGTAAGCGCAGTGTCAAAGTTTGACACTTTATATTATGAATAACGTTGTGCTCTTCTAAAATGCTTAAAAACAAATTTTCAAATCTGACAAAGTTGTTTTGGGGGAAGGTCTCCCCCTAAATGTTCATTTACCTAAATTATTCTCCCACATCCAAAAAAAAAAAAAATCTTTTCACCTACTTTTAATGAGTGGACCAGTCAATTTTAGTGCCAACCTATGCCCATATTCTGTTCATTTACTGTTCTTTTTCTGACCAAGAAATTAACTTTCATTTCAGACTTGATACAGCGACTCCGGTCTCGTGAAAGAGAGCGTGAGCGTATGCGGTCTGCATTACAAAGACGCACGAGAGACACCAGACGTACTCTCTCATATGATGCTCCTCCATTTTACATGCCTTCTGACAGCAGTACCAGTAGTAGTGGGGGTGGAACTGGTGGTGGTAGTGGCAGCAGTGGTGGAGGGGGCGGCGGCAGTGGTGGTGGCACCGGCGGCGGAAGCAGCAGTAGCAACAATGACCAGCCAACCTCGGAGAATGATAGCTCTTCAAATTACAGACGCCAATTAGGTGAAAGACTTTATCCAAAAGTCAGAGACTTGCAACCAGTAAGTTTGCTTAACATTCCCTACATTAAAACTGTCACCTCACTGATGCAGTAAGCACGTACCCTCTTTTCAATACTATTCACATTGCAAAAATATGGATATTTGATTGTGTGTGTGTGTCTTCATAGCTCTGATTTACATTGAGCTCTCTGAATTTTATCCTCCTTGGGTCTACCCATACAGATTACCTAGTTTTTCATAAATTATATATATATATATATATATATAAAGAAATATACTCTTATGGTTTGCTATATTTATGGGGTAAAGTGCTCTATATCAGATAGAGCATGTGTAAATACAAAAGTGAACATTGAAGTCAACTTAGAGGCCTCTAAGTGTTGACTTCAATGTTTATGTGTGTGTGTGTATGTATATATATATATATATATATATATATATATATATATATATTTATTTATTTAAAGACATTTATATATATTATGTTTAACGTTCTTTTTATAGATACAAGTATTTAAGCAAATTTTTTATTGTTTTCTTGTTACAGTCAATGGCTGCAAAGATCACTGGGATGTTACTGGAATTGTCTCCGGCCCAATTATTGCTTCTGCTAGCATCAGAAGAATCACTCCGTCAACGTGTTGATGAAGCAATGGAAATTATCCTCTCTCACAACAAGTAAGTTTGAATTGGGGGGGGGGGGGTGTTTTGAATTGAAATACCTTTTTAATGTTTTAATGTTTTACTGTTTTTGTCTTAACATTCCTTGGTCTGCAAGTTGCTTATTACTCCCCCACACACCATACCTAATATTTGAATGATTGACTAAAAGAACTTAGTATTTATTGCTTCTTTTGTATCTTTTCAATCCAGCCGTGACATGAATCCAGAGAACCTGCTTGACTTGGATATCTTCAATTTAACTGCTGACAAAAATAAAAAGTCCAATAATGTTGAGCGTCGCAGTGATGTTGATGAAGAGGAAGACTTAGAAGACAATGCACCGTTATTTTGGCAGCCTGGAAAGCGTGGCTTTTATTCCCCCCACCCAGGGAAAAGCTCACCAGAACGGCTCAATGCCTTCAGGAATGTGGGAAGGTAAGGGAAGTGTGAATGTTAATTTTATTTTTTCTGGGTTATCCTAAATAAGTGACTTTTAGTGTTAGTTTTAGCCACCATATAGTACATGCTGTATAATGTAAGAAGTTAAAAATTCATGCATTTGCAGTATATACACAGGTAACTTTTTCTTTCCCCAAAGGGGGTTAAAATTCAGGAGCTCACTATACATGAAGCTGGTTTGTGCACAAGCGTGGATATATATATATATATATGGCTGCTGAAAGCTAATGCCATTAATCATATCTATTTCCCATTAAACAATTTCTCATTAAGGCATCAAGTAAGACCTAAATCCATGGAGATGTAAATGCAACTTACCATTATTCTTGGAGAGTTTGTGTAGTAGTACTTAGGATCTTGGAACATTTTAATGAATTTAAAGGTAGATGTGGAATCAATCCACCCCAACCAATGTGATAGTGCCACTAAGATACAAGTGTCTACTGGGAGAGAAGAGTGAAAAAGACTTCAGAAGGAGCTGGAAACCCAATCCTAAACGAGTGGTGGGGGTCAGATAACCCTCTACTCCTGTTCAATGTCCTCAACTATGTTCTAACATTTTGACTATTGTGCTCTTCAGCATTCCCAGCTCTGTTCATCTGGATACCTTCCAGTGAATTTCACATTTAACCCCTTATTTAATCTACTTTTGTAATAATGCTTACACGAGAACATTAATCTGGCTAAAAATAACTTCACATTCTGGCCATCCTGGGTATGACGATAAACGACATCTGTGTCTTGGGTAAGACAATAAACTACATTCAACAGCTAGGCCTCTGATCAGGAGGTTTTGAGGAACGTGGAACTACCTCTTAATTGCTGGTGTTCCCAGGTCCACCCTAACATCATGTGGTGGTAGCACCTGTTAGGGTCCCAGCTATGGGTAAATAGGTAACCCCCAAAATGGTGTCAAAACACTATGAAAGTGTAAAAATGGGTTTTAATATCAGAAATACTTAAAAAAAAAAAAAAAAAAAAAAAAAAAAATTACCAGCAATAAAAATTGTCTGCATTAAATAATCCATTGAAGGTGATATGCTGTAAGATAAACCAAACCACATTCCAGAAATTCAGCCATTTTCATGATGTCTTTTTGGGCTGAGAGTAGGGAAATTTAAACCTGTCTGTTTCTATTTTTCATTTCATAAGTTCAACCATTTGCACATTCAACCAGGTTCATGTTTGTGTACTTGACTTGGTTATGGGAAAGTCCTGCCAGCTATTTTAATTGCTAGTCTGTAAAAACTTGAAGATATGATGCTTGCTATTATGTGACCCATGTAGGAATTCGTCTGTTAAAGTGTATTTAATTTTTTTTTCTCAACTCTTTGCAGGGTTATTGGTTTATGCTTGTTACAGAATGAGATGTGCCCCCTGTTCCTAAATAGACATGTGATCAAGTACATACTTGGTCGTAAAATTGGGTGGCATGACCTTGCCTTCTTCGATCCTGTTATGTATGAAAGCTTAAGACAATTGGTTGTCGACTCTGAAACAAAAGATGCTTCTCTATTATTTGCTGCCCTTGACATGAATTTTTGTATGGAACTTTGTGCCGAAGAGGTAAGTTATTTGTTGTTGGGTCTTAAAGGTTGATAAGCCATAAAAAGAAACAAAACATCAAAGAACTTTGTCATTATATATTGTTTATTTTTGTCATGTTGACCTTAAAGTATTTTTGGAAGTTACAAGTAATATGGCTTGGCTTTCACACAAATGCTTTATAACCTGCAAGTAATAAACTACAAACATCAGGGAATATCCCGACCTTGCAATAAATAGGAGAAATGTCAATATTGTTAAATGGACAAGAGTTGTAGACTCTAACCCCTGACCTCCATGTAAAACTAACTTTTTCTCTCTCTGTCTCTCTCTCTAAGGATTGAACCCCCCCCCCCCCGATGAGGGACTGTTTAAGATAATTCATGTTTGTGTCTGTAATTTCTTTTCTAATGTTTTTTTTTTTTTTTTTTTTAATTTGAAATTACAACTTCAGGGTGGTGAGACTGTTGAATTGATAGCTGGTGGTGCTGATATTGAAGTCAATGCACAAAATGTCCATGATTATGTGCGCAGGTATGCAGAGTATCGTATGGTCAAAGTTGCTGAAAAAGCTTTAAAGGTAAGTGGTGTTTTTATTTTTTTCTTCCTCCACTATATTTGTACTTGACTTCTAATTACATTAAATTAAATCATTTATAACTGCGGAATCTTCAAACAAGAGAAATGTAAAAAAAAAAAAAAAAAATAAACTCTTGCAATACTGCAAGGGTGAGCAGACCGTAGGCCTTTAGAGCCATTGTATTAGTACTTTGTTTTTCATGTCTAAATGTCTTATTTTATCTTTGAGATACTCAAGTTCACGATTGAATATATTTAATCGTTTAATAGACAGTCTGACCTCTTCAATCCAGCAATCAGGCCAAAGAAAATGTCATACGACATTCTCATTCAGTGTGTATATAATATAATATATATATATATATATATATATATATATATATATATATACACACACACGCGCAGTGCAATGGATAAATTGTAGTTTAAATTATGCAAAAATTTTAAGATATATTGAACCAAATTACATGAATATATCTTGAAAATACTAAAGAGTAAATTTATTCAATAAAATTACCAATAGCTTCAACCATGGCCTGCAAATAATTTCAGAATTCCCTGCAACTCTTCTAGACGGTCTACTTATTGGTGAATGCAGTCATAATCCTCGCCTCCATTTCATCTTTAGTGTTAGTTTTGTTGGTCTTGCTCAACTGTGCCCCCACACACAATCAAGAGGGCTGCACTCTCGGGAGTTAGGTGGCCAGATGTAAGGGGTTGATGTGGTCACAGAAATTGTCTGACAGCCATGGCTGTTTTCCTGTTTGTGTGGCATGGTGCAGTCCTGTTGCCAGACATGGGGTCTTCCAGCAGCCACACTCATGACCCAGAGCAGCACTACCTCGTCAAGGCACTTGATGTAGTCCTCTGTGTTGAGTTAGAGCCCTTATGGGAAGGTGACTAGACATAACATTGCCATCACTAGTAATCACTCCAAACACCATGATGTTGACTGGATATATTGTCCAAATTTTTCTGAATCCTCTGCACAGTCCTCAAATTGACACCCAAACACTCTCCAATGTTTGTATTGGAGCTTCCAGACAGTACAGCATGCCATTTGCAAATTTCTGGGAGAGTATATTGTGTCATGGTGCTCTTTTTCTCTCACACAGTGCCCAACTGACCCTACTGCACTATGCAGTCGACAAACAACTCTAACCTTCGATAGCTCATGTTCAAATGAAAAAAAATTAGTTCTCAAATTAGTGTTTCAAAATAAAATTGTCCATGTTCTCACTTTTACTCTCAGACCATAGCCCAACATATACCATTTTGGAATTGGGCCAACTGCGTGAGCGAAGTAAAAACATTTTAAAAGGCTAGCTTAAATATTAATGCAATCCTTAAATGCAGTGATCAGTTTTTGATTTCTTCTGTAGTTTGTTGCCTATCACATCTACTACTCCCTACCTATTGTGATGAAGGCCCAATCAAGAACCCTCTGCAGGAGCTAGCTTAATGGTACCCTATATGGCAGCTTTTGAGCTATATATGCCAGATCTAAATTAGATATTATGGTTTACTTAATTGTTGTGGCTAAATGTTTTTTCTAAATTTTATTGCAGCACCTTAAGTTGGGTGTCTTTGATGTCATTCCTGCCAATTCTTTAGATGGATTAACTGCTGAAGACTTCCGATTATTACTAAATGGAGTTGGAGATATTAATGTACAGACGCTCATCAGCTACACATCCTTTAATGATGAAAGCGGTAAGATACTTGTGTGTGTGTGTGTGTGTGTGTGTGTAACTCTGTCGTTACAAAGGCTGCTTGGAGATAAGCTGCCATTTCCTATCACATTCCATATGGTTTACTGATGGTTTGTAGTGTTTTAACTTTGTCCTTCTAAAACAAAGGGTGATGGAATCCTAAACTTGTCAAGGTGTTAAAAAATAACACATAATTAGCAGGTTATGCTGGGAACTTTTCAACACCACTAATGTGTGCATGCACACAAATTCCAGTTAGTTGTTATTGCTGTGTATCCTGCTGCCATCAAATTGAATTAAAAAAAGAATTTGCAAACTGCTTGTCCATGTTTTCTGCAGAGATATTTAAAGGGAAAATAAATCTTGCTTCAATTTTTTTTTTTTTCTTGCTTGCTTTTAGGTGAAAGCAGTGAGAAAGTTCAACGTTTCAAGCGATGGTTTTGGTCTGTTGTTGAAAAAATGAACAACCATGAAAGGCAAGATCTAGTAAGTACTACTGTTTTGTAAGAATTCGGATTCAAAGTATAGATTTCATGTTTTTTTTTTTTTTTTTTTTTTTTTTTTTTTTTTAATCTTTCTGATAGTAGAGCAATGGGACTTACTATTTGTCTTTCTCTCCAGGTGTACTTTTGGACATCGAGTCCAGCTTTGCCAGCCAGTGAAGAGGGATTCCAACCAATGCCCAGCATAACAATCCGACCTGCAGATGATGACCATTTGCCCACAGCCAATACCTGCATTTCTCGTCTATACATCCCACTGTACTCAACAAAAGCCATTCTTAGAAGTAAAGTTCTTCTAGCCATAAAGACCAAGGCCTTTGGCTTTGTTTGAATCGTCATCTGTTCAGGAAGATGTAAATTTTCCTGATTTACCATAAAGCGGCTGTGACTAAATAAAATTTGACACCAAACAAGAACTGACAACCCAGCTTCTGTAGGACTCTGGTGATCATGGTCTTTTCATAACTGGCTACATGGATGCCTTAGATTTGAAATTCACTCATTAAAATATAAACATGCATTAAAAACTAAACAGTATTTACTGTTATGGGTGGAAAAACAAAAAATGCCTCAGTTGCTGAATAATCAGCTGGAATGTAAAAACTTAAAGCCATCAGTGAATTTTCATTTTTAAAATGGCTTCCATTTATATTAAAACTGAAAATAAATTATGAAATGGCTCTTGCTTATGGAAACCAATTTACACAAACTAAAATTGAATACAAGACAAATTGCCTGGTTTATCTATGTGGGTAAAATCTAGGAAACGGAAGAGGAAAAGAAAATCTTTCCTTTTAATGGAAGTTGAGAAAATGTCAGTTTTTAGTTTTGTTTTTTAGTTTTGTTTTTTGTTTTTGTTTTTTTTTTATTTCATGAAATTTTTTTTATTATTTATTTTTTTAATCATGTGACTTGACTTTCTTCCTGAATTTTGTTCTTAACACATTTGTCTCAGCTTCCAAAATATATTCTCTCTAGTTTAAGAAAAAAAAAATCTTAAGGGGTTTCATTTTCTCATTTCTCTAATTTACTCATCAGCCCTACTGTAAACTGACTTCTCCAGTAACTAAATTTATTCCCAGTGCTGAGGAACTAGTGGCCCTGAATGCATTCTGCCATTTTAAATTTTAATCTGATATACTTTAAGGATACTATAAAACTACCCAGGACAATCATGGCTAGAAGTTGAAGGTAATCTGGCTGTCTCTCATTAACCAGAAAACTATTTTTACATAACAGAATCTATCAAAAATGTTTGTTTGAATTTTTCTTCCTTTCTCTGTTGCCCCTCTCCCCATTTTTTTTTCTTCTCTTGTGCATTTATATGTACTATATAGGTTCCTGCCAAGTGTACCCATTTGGTAATAAATTCCATTTTATTTGATCTGAAAATTTGGTGTTTATGTGCATCTGTGCACATTGCATCTGGTCAAGTCTCATCAGCATGAAAAAACAAAAAACAAACTTGAGTGATACTAAAAAAAAATTCCAATAAACTTGGTATTATAATCTTTCTGTCTATTGTTGTGCTATGTTAGACGGTTTCAAGAAAAAAAAAAAAATCTGATCTTTAGCAGTGTTCAAGTAGATTTTTATTTTCAGTTCTATCAAAAGTATTGACTTTCTGTAATGTCGAGCCAGTTCAGCTTGCAACCTCTCCCATCTTTAAACAACTTTTACCACATAAATAAGAAAATGGAATTCAGTGGCAAATTTTTTTATTCTACAATTACTCTCTCCCATTCTTTTCTCTCTCTCTCTCTCCAATATACCATGAGTAACAATTTTAAAACTGCTATATTATAATGGAGGGACAAGGAAAAGATCCTCAAATTTTTATCCTTACATCTTTTACTTAGATTAGGATAGGATCAATTGAATGCCGATTCTAAGATAGTGTGATTACGTCAAGGAACTGCTAATATTAATGTTTGCAAATCCTGCCTTTTTTTTCTTTTTAAGATGTGGATTAACCTATACTTCTTTTTTTGCCTTATAAAGTAAACTTTGCAAAGTTGCTCTATTTATCCCCCCCTCCTCTTGCTTGATAACAATTGCATCTTAGTGGCTTTATTGCATTGCTAAAAACACTTTTTAGGATGTTACTAAAAGACTTTACTTTCTGTTAAAATAGTTTTGTCCCTAGTTGCCTCTGGATAAAATTTTGGTAAAGTCACCGCACATTGCTTCCAGCAACCAAGCAAATAGGCAACAGTGGGCAGGATGGGTGTCATGCCTTACTAGACTTTAGTTGAATAACTTTTTTCTTGTGTTTGCACATTAACAAGTTTTGTATTATATAAATTCGAGAAGACGATGATAATCCCAAACTTACAAAAGGAAACTGGATCTCTGGCTAATTTCTCTCCAAATTTAATTCTAATGTGACTTTTTTTTTTTTTTTTTTGCAGGGAATATAAAATTAAATACTGACATTGGTAGACTTTAAAACTAGTTTGAAATTCTTGCAATCTATATTAATGGTTTATGGAGTATTGGTAGCTTGTTTATTTGTGATTCAACCTCCTATTTATGAAGTATCTTCCATTTCTGCATGCAATGAGCTGTTTTATAAGGATATGAAGAGCTAGTAAATTAACTGAGGTTACAATGTTCTTGTATGCAGATATATCACAGTTTACTAGTTTGTACAGCTGACTATTAATGAACATTCTGGACAGTATCCAAATTGTCTTATTTCCTTGTCACCATTTGTGTTCCTTAAACAATTGACCTTTTATCCTGATATGAGTAAATAATCTCAAGTTCTCAATATTGTTCCAGTGTCATAGTGACAAATTTGTTGAATAGTAGAAAAAGAAAATCTTCATTAAATTGGCTGATTTTTGTCTTAAAAATCATTGCTAATCGTCAGTTAGCATGGTTGTTTCCACCATTTACTTGTGGTTTCTAATCAAGAATTTTTCTTCAATGTTATTGATCTCTGCTTGATACAACCTTTCATGAATTAAAGTAGATTAGGAAAAAAAAATGTGTGTACAAAGAATATTAATTTTAGGGAAGGGAACTGCCTCCCAAACCAGCTCACTTGAAAAAAAAAAAGACAAAAAAAAAAAACACACTTTTTCTGTTCAGGCTCTTTTTGTTTATAATGTCAAGCACTTTTTTTAACAAATTTTTTCAGTGTAGCAAAAATTGTTCTTTTTCACATTGTATGATACAATGTTCAGATCTTGGTGTCTGTGTCTCTTTCTCCCAGCAGCTGTGTTTGCAGGTGAAGATTAAAATGGTTCCAAATTCGACTGCATAGTCTGCAATTAAATAAATTAACATTTAGTTAACATTTTAAAAAAAAAAAAAAAAATGTTGGAAAGACCTCACTAACATTTAGCAAACTCCCATGGCCACAGTGAGGTATGAATAATTTCTTTCACCCCATGCAAGGAGTTAGCAAGAGAGGAAGGTAATTGAGATACGATGATTGCCATATTTAAATGTTTGTAAATTGTAAAGTGAGAATCCAGCATATAACTTATGGTTACAGCGCACAATTTCAACATGAAAATGAAACTGCCAATCCAGTACTGCATTTAAATTTGTAAAGAGTAAAAGTGCAGCTCACTGGAACAATTACCAAGATATAAAGAAAAAAAGGCACCTGGAAGTGATTGAAGCAGATGACAGGGCCAGTAACATCGCCGAAAAAGGAAGCACTCCCAGACCCGATGTAGCTATCATATTCAAAACAAAGATAAAAAATTCATATATATATATATATATATATATATAGTAAATCAAGTATACTTTGTCGACAAATTTAGACCTTTGTCCTTGCAAAAAGTGTTAAACATGGATATTTTTTTTTTTTTTTGTAAATGTTTGTTTTAAAAACTTAATTGATAAAATATTAAACACTATTAAATTTACAATTTTATGTTTACAACATTGATAAATACTGTATTAGTTTTTACAATTTATAAAGAAATAACTTTTTTTTTTTTCATAAACTTGTAAACATTTTGCTAAATTATTAAAACACACAAACCAACTATAAGGAAATCCTTATTTACTATTCTATAAAGTTCAAATCAATTGGCTAATTGCCAATCTTTCAACTATTCTAATAAATAGAATGCATATACATTCAAAAGGTGTACAGAAAGGTGATAGTGAAGGAAAAAAAAAAAATTTCTTTTTATGGCGAGTAAAAGGGATCAGATACAAAGACTGAAA
The DNA here is from genome assembly GCA_964036315.1 of Acanthosepion esculentum. Taxonomy (NCBI): domain Eukaryota; kingdom Metazoa; phylum Mollusca; class Cephalopoda; order Sepiida; family Sepiidae; genus Acanthosepion; species Acanthosepion esculentum. The sequence goes on along the minus strand of OZ038498.1, from coordinate 93,385,282 downwards.
TATTAGTTGAATAAAGTCAGGTTTTCACAAAACTCAATTCATATACAATCAGTTGCAAAGCTTTTTTTTTTTTATGGCTAAAAGCATTAATAATCTAAGCACTTGATGCCATTAAACTGACTTGACTTTCTCACTAATGTCAAGCCAGTTCAGCTTTCATGCCTCCCACCAACTTTAAACTACTTTTACTTCATGTAAATAAGAAACTAAAAATGGAATTCAATGACTTTTAACCCCCCACCCAAAAAAAACTCCTCTTTCATTACTATCATTATCCTTTCACCCCCGCCTTTTGAAATTACCATAAGTAATGAATTTTACAACTGCTGCCGTATAATAGAGGTACAAGGAAAAGATCCTTAAATTTTTATCCTTGCATATCTTTCACTTAGATCAAGAGTTGATCTCTGAAATATAGTGTGTGGCTGTGTCAAGAAACTGGCAACAGTAATGTTTCCAAATCCTGCCCATTTATTAAATAAAACATCTGGTTAAAATTTATCTTTTTGTCCTTTGCATTACAAACTAGATATTGATTCCTTTTATTTATTCATGCCACATTTAACAATAATGAAAAAAAAAATCTTAAGTTCTATGCTAACAGGTTTTTCTCTTGCACTTAACACTTGTAGAAGTCTCTTTGGCTTTGTGTTGTCAAGTGTGAGCTTCAAAAAATTAAATGCAATTGTTATCTCCTTAATTCCTTTTTTCTTACCCCCCCCTCCCTGCATTTTAGTAGCTTTATTGATTTGCGTGTCATACACTGGCACTAGTTATATCTTCACTCAATAATTTTTTTTTTTTTTTGCATCTCCTCCAGAAGTGGAGTGTCCAATCTTCACTTAGGCTCATGTTGTTGCTAATTAGACTCTGGAGAGGCTGTCATTATGTGGGTCACATTTGTTCTGAGGTGTGGTCAACAAGGAATCTTACTGGTTGGTGATGTGGGACATGTTTACATAGCATGGGTTGAATCTACTGATCAACTTAAATGCGCTAAATTGTGGATCCCAACAACAGTCGTTTCTTCTTACAGGATGATGAACCCCCACTTGCCTGTCTTGATAAGAGTTCAACAGTGTGTACATGGCTTTGTGGGTGATGAAGTATTTTCTACTCTACAACCCCTTTACCACAGATGAAGCCTTGTAAGCCTCTTGCTACTTTATCACTATTTACATGGCATGTGCCTGACAAGCTAGATTCCTTAGTTTCCCTGGCCTTGACCTTTGAAACTGGGACCAAACATACCACATACACAAGGATGAATCATTGTCATTTCCTTTGTGTTACACTCAAGCAGCAGCTTCTCATGAACCACTGCCTTGTGGAACCGACTTTCAAGAGGTTGTTTCCCCAGTTACTACAATCTTAACCTGTTCAAGTTTATGTATTCCATTAGTAAGAAATAAGTTCCACTTGGACATCTTCCCAAGAACTGCTGTGGGACAGACTCCCAGCAGTATTATTATTATTATTTTTTTTTTTTTAACTAATGTTCACCCAGTACAAGGCCCAAGAGCCACTCAAGATAGAGGGTTACTGTGTGGAGTTGTATTAGCATAAAGGACAAGCGTTAGGAGTATTTAGCTGAAGTAGACTTTAGAAAAAACTGAAAACCCAAGAATAAACTTCTACTCCTCTTCAAAAGACCAGGAAACTGTATGAACCTATTTACTCCTACCAATCACCATAATCTTGACCTCTTCAAGTCTAGAGTTAAATATCTTTCCTACATAAATTCATGTCTATTTTTCTTTTGCTTATACAATGCTACACAGTAATACAATCTTGAGTGTCTCTTGAGTCTTGTATTGGGTGAATATTAGTATGAAATAAATCAATGGGACCAAGTTGCCGCAAACCAATATTCACCAGACATGAGCTCAAATTAATCATTTATGCAATATATAGAGGAGGGGGTATATTCATTACACAAAATCTTGCATCTACAAATTTTGTTCTTTGCTGTATGTATGGCGAGCTAAAAATAAAAATTGTAACATATCTACTTCATTCAGTTCTGATATTGTACTATTCTATAACTGTAACTATGAATAGGATACCCACAAAGAAGCAGCAGCCACTCATTTGACCAAAAGAGGAATAAAAGAATATAAAAAAAACTTTTGGGAACAAGTGACAACAAAACCGGACATTAAGGGTTTCCAGTTACAGGCTTATATTAATAGCTAAAGTTGAGATTGAAGTAGTTCAGTTCTGGATTACCTGCTAACAGGGACAGACTCTCCCTTAGGTTAGTTCCAATGCCACCTGTTAGTGTTACCAGCCAAGTGTTGTGAAGTTGAAAGGATGGAGAGTTGAGGGGAAAAGCTGATCTGTTAGGAATAGCAGAAGTTGTCTCAAGTGTCACTTACCTACTCACCCAAACCATGCAAGAGAATACTTAAATTAAATAACTAAATACTGGTCATCATTTCTCACTGTGGGTGGTTTTTGTTTTTATAGCGAAGAAAATGGCGATGTACCTCGTCAAACCAAGCGACAGCTTGCCGCGTGTATCCTACAACGTAAAATGTGGTAAAAAAGAAAATTACTTACCAAAAAAAAAAAAAAAACGGGGGCACATATTCCGCATGACATGCTGAAGACGAAATATGTTAGAAACAAGTCAATCGCAATAAAAGTAATTTGATATGCAAAAATTGAGTGTCCTCTCCCAGTTGTTGAGAAATATAAAAAATGCTCAGCCAATAAAAGCAAAAGAGAAAATAGAATTCGGGAATTGGGCTACCGCGTTTTTTGGAGAGTGAATTTTTTTTTCTGACTGGTTACATGCATTGTGATTTGTGAGATAGTACCTGCGAATCGAGTTTTTGGCATTTCTTTCTGCCCCTGATATTCGAGTCTGAACTTACAGTGATTTACTCTCTGCGTTGTGGAAGTAATCTGCAACAAATATTTCCCAGATCGCTTACAGTTTTTTTTTTTTTTCATCTTTTGTTTCCTTGTAATCTTGCAACAGGCCTTTTCATAACTTTTGCTTTTTTCAAAACAAATGAGAATATAGATGAATTTTGGGGGAGTCATTCCCTGGTTATTGGAAAACTGGGTGAGCGAACTGCTGTTGTATGTTGACAAATGCTTGTTGTTTTGGGGGTGGGGGTTGTGAAGTTTTTTTGTTTTTTTTTAAAAAAAAACTAACCTTGAGAATCAGGAAAAGTGAGAGCAGACACAAGAGCTGGCATTAATTGCAACTCAAACTGGCGATCAGAACCACAGTGCATACATTTTCCTGGTTGTAACTGCTCGGATGTCAAAGGCAATGCTGTCCCTCCAAGATTATATCTAGCAAAAAAAAAAAAAAGCATGTATATGTATATTTTCATGCAAGTTTCATTAAATATGACAGACAAAATGCTTTGATCAAGTTTTTTATATAATTTCTCATGTGATCTTAGAATTTGACAAGAAGACTCACACTACATCTTTTTGACTATAGCTCAATTAGGTTTCATTTAAATAATCATGGAGACTTACTGGACTCTTCATAAAATACTTGTTGATAACACAAATATAATAGCATCGTCTACATGTTAAAAAAAAAAGCTAAAAATAATGGAAGCCTTATTAATAAAAAAAAACCACTCAATATCAAGTATGGGGTAAAACGGATGGTGTTTATTACGTTGCTAGCTGTGGCTAGAAGGGTGGTGTGGATGTTGTGAAAGGAGGGGATCTTACGAGATGAACATTCACATCAGGATCTGGTTGTTTTCTTTAAGCATCAGCTTAGGGTGAAAATCAGGTCTGATAGCATTTGATGTCAACAGATTTCAGCAAAAGGTGGGTGACTGGGGTGAGCCTGGTTTATGTGGACGAGGCTAGCCTTGATTTTCTCTTTTAAGGTGCCTTAACGCAACGGGGTGGTTTCCTGTGGACCCCCGGTTAAGCTAGACACTATTTTGTGTTCCTAGTTAATGTGAATAAGTGTTGTTCCAGCCTGTTTCTCAGCATTCTCTTTTGTTATGGCCCATGTTGACATTCCCAACCTCTCCAATTTGTTTTTGTCCTCCCATTTTTCATCTCAACAGGGTCAGCCTTTGATTTTTCCCATTCCGTCATTTATTTTATCTTTTCCCATTCTATTAGTGAGTGTACTCCTTGATTCTATCGACAGAATACAGCAGCCACTCTTATTATTTTGAGGGGGGGGGTTCCTACTAACATTGTTTTAGTTTTATCTTTGGTTCACTACTTGACTTTGTTGTCAGTGTTCATCTTCCATCATTTCATCTTTCATGAAATTTTTATATATTTTTGTAAAGAGACTTTATGAACATCATAAATTTTTACATCATGGCATGTTTTGTAGGCCCCCTTTTGAATATGTGGTATATGCAGGATTGGGAGGTGATGGACAAGTTCTTGTGAGTATATTGTATTGAATGAATGGGTTGTGAGTGTGGTTAACTAGGACTAGGATAGTCAATAAAGATCAGCTTTTCCCCTTCAGCCTTGTGCCACAATTTTGTATTTTTTACAAAATAAATATTCTCAATAATATCAACTGCGAACATGGACACAATATCTTGATTGTGTTTTAAAAATAAAACATTATATAAATGTATACATACATACAACAATCTATTTCTAGTTAACAGTTAATATATTTCAACTTTGAAAGTTGCTAAATGTAAAGCCAAAAACACTCAGAAAAAAACATTTGGACAGTTTTTAGATAATTTATCTACTGAAAAGAAAAAAATGATCACATGAAAAATTATATAAAAACCTTAATCAAAACACCTTGTCTGTCATACTTAATGAAACTTGCATGCTTGCTGCCTAAATACACTGAAAAAATCTCCACAAAGAAAATAATATTAAAGATATATTTGAAAAAAAAAAAAAACAGCCCCCAGATCATTTTTTCGTATTTCAAGAAAATCGGCCTCTATCAGAAAATTTAAAAGAAAGTTATACGTTTAAAAAGGAAAAAAGAAAAAAAAAGGGGGGGGGAGAAACAGAAATGGTTTTCTAACAAAACAATATTTAAAAAAAAAAAGCCATCGGCATTAAATGACCCTTTGAGGTTGATATACCGTAAAACAAAACAAACAAAACATATATATATATATATATATATATAGTGTGTGTATGACTGCCTGTTTGTAGGCAGTATAATAGTATCCAAAATGAGAGTGGAGATAGTGAGAAAGGGGAAGAACTTTTTAACGACATGTTTTGCCAATGTGGTGTGTTATATTTGGCTTCTTCAGGTTGAAAAAAAAAAAGACAAAATTGTGTGTAATGAAAATGTGTCGGGATTTTTGAGGATAAGAAGAGCAATAAATTAAATTACCTTATCAGATCTGATGACCAGAGATCAGAAAATGTTTGCTTGTTTGTAATATATATCCTTAAATTTAATATGCCATATATAATTTTTTTTTTTTTTTGGTGTGTAACAATTAAGGGGCAGTGCACAAACTTTTGACATGCAACACACAGAAGTCACGACCCCATTCATGTCCACATGCAAAAAGCTACCACACTGACAAACTATAAAGCAATCCCCTTCTTTCTCTCTCTCGGAACTACGATCAAAGCAAAAGGAGTGAAGGAAAGTAGCCATGATACACAGCTGCAAAGAATGAAAGAGAGAGAGAGAGAGAGGGGGAGAATAGAAAGGGATAGAGAGAGGAGGTAAATATGTTAGAGACAACTTGGCCACAGTTTATATTTTATTTTAGCTTGAATTAAACTTCATATAAAGTTATTTTTCTTTGTGGTGTCTTAGATTATGGGATCAAATATCACTAGCGATGATGTCCTAATTTCTCTACCAATTTGACTCTAAAAACACCCAAGGTGTGTCACAAAAGTGGTGCATGTACACACACACCCACCCACCCACACAATGAGGATAACATACAGATAGCTTTCCTGAGGTGTTTATAAATTGTACACTGTTCAATTATTAACATTAACAATGAAATATTTTAAATTACAAAATTGTACTCTTCCTGCCATCAATTTTGACAAACAAGTACACTAGTGTGTGTGTAATATATATATATATATATATATATAAAACACATTCTGGTCTCTGGTTGTTGGATCTGATAAAGTCATTTAATTTATTGCCCCTCTTAAGCTAAAATAAAAAATTTAAAAAAAAAACACATTTTACACAGTTTTGTTTTTCATTCTAACTTGAAGAGTCTGAAGTTAACACGTCACACTGGTAAAACATGTCATTAAAAATCTTTTGCATATTACTGTATTTTCTGGCTCGGAAGATGCACCCTAATATTGAAAAGAAATTTCTAAGAAAACAAAAGTCATTCTTATACAACAACACATTCACCATGTCTTCCTCACATACCGGCACCATGTATTGTTTACATTAATCACTTGTCCGATTTTGTTTGTATGGTAATGACATACTAGTCAAGAGCAGAAAGGCTCCCACTGCTGCTAGTAAACAGAACATGTTTAAGCTTCTGGCTCGGCTCCAGGAAGGTTTATAGTCTTGGAAATACTTGTAACAGCTAAGTACTGAGGTTACATCATATAAAAGGCTGAATTAGATAAATTGCTAACATTACAGTGGAATGACTCTACATACAAATCCACGTCTCTATCAGTCAAGCCAATTAGGTGACCATTTAAGCTTACTTGAGCCTGGGCGTTGCCTGACATTCATCTTGGAAGACGCGCGTATATTTTTCAGGGTTTTTTTTTTTTTAGGAAAAACAAATGCATCTTGTAAGCTGGAAAATATGGCATATATATATATATATATATATATGTGTGTGTGTTTGTGTGTATAATATAAAGTTAGTGTTACCTTCACCATCCTGATTACCCAGTAATCACTTGTCAGTGGGTATCAGCAATTGACTGTTTGTATTTCTCATAGATTTATTCACATGTCACTCATTTCTGCAGTATTTTTTGAATAGGGATGATTATGTACATTTGGATTGATGTCCTCTTTGTTGCTATCACAACATTTTAGCTGTTGTACCTTCTTCAGGTGCTTGTTGATCCAGATACTAACAATGAGGATGACAATAGTCCATATGTAAATAATGAGAACTCCTCATCCCAGAAATTTACACAGAAAAAAAAGAATGATTAAGTCTTAGATGTTGTCTGGAGGGGAGAGTTTAAACATACATATGTCTTCTTTATTTCTCAATTTAATTATTAGGCAAATACAAGGGGGATCAGTATCTGTCTATATTTCTGAGATGAAGTATTATGCACACTATTTACATTATTCGGACTATTGTCCAAATCTTTGTCGCCATGCTTATCACAACGTTTTAGCCTTTGTACGCTCCGGCCTTCTTTAGGTGGTTGGAATGTTGAACTCAAGGACACATGGCACAGTTGATAAAGGCGTTAGTTAGATCCAGTAACAGGACCCAAAGACTGTGAGTTCAATACCTGGTTAAGGCAGTGGAGAACTTTGAGAGGGGAATTAACAGGATATAACTGACATCCATTAGACATGGCATGTGGAACTAAAGCAGCGAGCGAAATAAAGGATTCAGTTTGACATTCCAACCACCTGAAGAAGGCCGGAGTGTACAACCGCCGAAGCGTTGTGATAAACATGACAACAAAGATGAGGACAATAGTTCGAATAATGTAAATAGTGTACAAGGGTATCAGTTTTCCACCCCCGTCATGAATTTTGCCTGTAATTAAATTATTTATCATATATTTTAGATTTTGATTTCAAAATGAAAAATTGCGATTTCTTACCTGACACACTGCTCAGGCCAAGAAGACACCATCTTATGGAATTTGTAGAAACCTGCATCTTTATACTTGATATCATCTCTCTCATAGTCTTCTGTATCTCCTGATATTCCTTGTCCAGACCTGGGCAGATACAAATGGAAGAGCTTGACTTGATTTTCAAGAAAATGTTGGAATAGTTATTTTTGGATAAAGTTTTATTTCATTAAAAAAAAAAAAATTTTTAATTTTTTTAAAAAGATTCTCTAGTCAGTTTCATAGACTGTTCTAGTTCCATGTGCCATGTCTAATGGATGTCAGTTATCAGTTATCTCCTCTTAATTCACTTCTCCAAGTTCTCCACTGCCTTAACCAGGTATTGAACTCACGACTATTTGGGTCCTGTCACTGGATCTAACCAATGCCTTTATCCACTGTGCCATGTGTCCTTAAGGCACAGTGGAACTAGAACAGTCTAATCCAAATGGTTCAGTTCAACATTCCAACCACATGAAGAAGGCTGGAGCATATAACAGCCGAAACATTGTGATAAATATGGCAACAAAGATGAGGTCAATAGTCTGAATAATGTAAATAGTGTACATAATACCTCATCTCAGAAATATAGACAGACAATGAAAATTCATTTTACAATTCCTGCAGTCAGTGACTTTCCCTGGCATATTTTTTTTTTGAGGGCAAGGGGGTTAAGTTGCTTGGTTTTTCGCTGATTTGCCTTCTTGTATTTATGTATTTGCTATTTCCATATTCTTCTATATATACATACATGCATGTATCTACAAACTTTATTAATAAAGGGAGGAGGAAGGTCTCAAATGGACCAATTTTAATTAGAGATACTCTTGTGACTTTATCTAAACTGCTTTTTTCTTTTTTTTTACCCCCATCAATTCCATTCACTCCAAGCAAAGTGATGATGCCACTGAAGCACAAGGAGTGAAAGAGAATGAGATAACTTTAAAAGAAACTGGAAACCCAATATCCTAAACAAGAAACAAGGATAAACCTCTACTCTTGTTCAAAAGACCAAGGTGGAGTCTTTATCGATATAAGTTCCACTTGAGGTATGGAATGAACCAAAGTCCCAATAGATGCTCTGGGTAAAGATCCTCATTAATAGTACAACTATTCATTATGACTGGAGAAAAAAAGAGTCTATTCAGTGGTGATGAAACGTTACTAGCTTGGCTTTTGGAGGTACTGAAGGTTGCAAGCCAGTGCGATAGTCAAACCTATGTACTACAATTGAGGAAAAAAATAAATAGTAAATAAATTTTAGAGCTGGTTGAATATCTCAAGATTTGTTCATCTAAAAAAATTAACATGAATAGTAGCTGTGACTTAAAATATTGATTCCTCACATCATTTATTTAGAAGATGAGTACCCTCAAAAAAGTAGTAACAGTACAGTTTATAGCAAGCAATAACAAATGTCCTGATTCACCAGAAAAAAAAAAAACTTGGTGCTTTGAGAGGTCATTTAGGAAAACTGTGGCAGAGTGACCACCTCACTCTAGATTTTAGTAGTACATGAATGTTTTGAGGCTGGAGCGAATAAAGTTAATGAAAATAACTATGTGGAAGACAGAAAGTTGAGAAAACTATAACCAAATGAAATGCTTGATTGTATACAAAAATGCTTGATTAAGGCTTTAGATTAGAATTGGGGAGAGCTGAAACCCGTATTAAAAAGCTTGTGTATGTGATATAATCTTTCAAATGACCAAGTAAGCTAAAATTATTCAAATATTTCCTATCCCCCCAAAACACATGTATTGCTTGACATTACTTTGAAAAATAAAGGTATTTTGGGGTTTATCTAGCAGGCCCCCAGCTAACTAGTTAAGGGCATCTGGTTTTTGTAAAGGGAAACTGAAGTGTCTGAAGGCTTTTCAAACAGTAAGGTCCACACCAATCAGTAAGGTCTGTTTTGTCCTTTGGCTACCACAAACTGTTAAAAGGTTACACCCACTCTTGGTTGATTTTCTACTAAGATCTCGAGGTACTGGGTGTCTGTGTGATGGAGATTCTTTTAGATTGAGGTGAACAGAATAAAAAATGTTCTTTCTGAATGCAACAAACAATTGTCAGGCACAAACAAACATGAATACTGCGGGCTCTGACTTATGGGCTTGGTACGTTTCGGTGTGGCTGATTTGGCATCAGAAAAATAAATGAATTTTGGTAAATGGATTCTTGTTGCCACAACTTCCTTGGGGATGAGAAGTGGTTGGGAAAATTCAGTTGTACTGAATTTACTAAATCTTACCAGATTTAATCTGGGTTCAAATCCTACTGATGCCTATAAGCATTTTATAGGATTTGATTAACATGTTTAAACCAAACTTTCTTTGATCAGGTTCCAATCTGGTTAATGGTCTTCTATATTTTTTCCACTTAGTATTCCTAATTCTCTCAACACCTCAAATCATTAAATTTTGTTTCACGCATTATTATAAAGCCATCAGTTCTACTGGCCTGTTACATCTGCATTTTCTATCTTTAGCTTAGGTAATGGAAATGTCTTTAACTTACTCTTATATAAATAATTTAGTGGGGATAGCATGAAGAGTTTTTATGGGCTTTCAGGGTCAGGTTTAATTTTACCCTCAGAATTAGCATAAAACAATTTTTACGTTGATGTTCACTCTGTAAAAGGCCACTTGACATAGAGGGTTAGTAAGAGGCACAGTTTATGTGGATATGAGGAGAAGATAATGGTTAACCTTAGAATTGAACAGATTAAGATTGCAGTGATTGGGGAAAACATCCTTTTGGGAGTCGGTTCCACAGAGCAGCAGTTCGTGGGAAGAAGCTGGAACTTACATTACACCAATGGAATATCAAAGGAATAAAGGTGGTTCACTACAATGTGTGTAGTATGGCGGGTCTTAGCTGTGAAGGTTAGGACTAGTGCAACTAAGGAATGTTGTTCGTCTGAACCCTTGCCATGGAAAGAGTGATAGAGCAGTGAAAGGCTTGCGATGTTTCATCTTTGAGAAAGGGGTTATAGGGTGGAAAATCATTTGTCACCCACAAGGACGTGGAGAAGCTATTGGTCTCTATAGAGACTGGAAAGTGAAGACTGGGCAGATCCTGCCTATAGATGGCAGCAGGCCTGATTTAACTCTTGTAAAGGTAGAGGCACACATAGGAATGTTAGGCTCACACAAATGCCCTTGGTAAAAGGAAGGAATCCAGCTCTTCTCGCCAACCTTCTGTCACAGTTTTTCAACTTAAAGGGACACAACTCTCTAACTTTCAATAGCTCATTTCAAAAGAAAAAATTACTGCTCTCAAATTACAGAGTTTCAAAATAAAATTGTCCATGTTTTCAGCTTTACTCCCAGAGGCCATAGCCCAACATATACCATTTTGGAATCAGGCCAACTCTATGAAAAATTAAAAATATTGTGAGCCAGATCCGGACCCACAATCCTGAAATTTTGGATTCCCAAGTTTTCATTACTGTAATTGTTTTTGGTGATTTTTTTATGATAACAAGTTTTATAATTTGGAAATAGTCAAAATTAATTGTGAAATGCAGTGAAGATAGACTGGACTCTCTAGCTGTGATTGTGAACTGGAAGAGGAAAACTCTGAATTTAAATCTTATTCACCTGAAGTTGTACAAGGATTATTAGAGATTGGGGTGTAAAACAAAGACTCGATTGATGTTTCCTCTGAGGAGTAATTATCCAGAATATTGCGGACATCAACCCCCAAAGAAAGTTGATATTTGAAGAACTATATTTCCTAGACTTCATAGCTACAATCAGGATGATGAATAGTTACACCATCAATAAGGCTCTTTGCTTTGAACATCTGTTGCAGTGTTTCTCAACTGGTGTTTCCTGGAACTGTAGGCTTCTGCGAGAGTTTGTTAGGGATTCTACAAGAATAAACAGTAATAAATCGACTAAAGCATTTTTGTGTAATTTTTATTCAATTTTATATTCGTAATTTTACTATACACATACAGCATATTGTTCGAAAGTCCTTGGTTACCATAATAAAGGTGTCAACCACTTATATAAAATTATAATAATCATAGGAAAGGTATTCAGCGGTCTATATGTACGTGATGGATTTGTTTGAGTACAGGACAAATGGAAAGTGTCCATATATTACTTTTACTACATGAACTATGATATAAAATATAAGAGATAGATATTAATAATGGCATATAAACATTTTTATGCAGGGGTTCCCTGAGACATGAAAACTATTTCAAGGTTGGCACAAGGGTAAAGAGGTTGAGAAAAAATCGTCTATTGGGACTAAAGTTCACCCCAGATTTCAAGCGGAATTTGTATAAACAATCCATTGCTAAAGATTTTTGAAAAATGGCCTGCTCATTGTACTCCACTAGAAAGTCCCTAACTCCTGCTTATGGTCTGTTCCTTACACTCTTCCAGAAAGTCCCTAACTCCTGTTTATGATTTGTTCCTTGTACTTTTCCAGAAACTCCCTAACCCCCATGCGTATGGTCTGTTCCTTGTACTCCTCCAGAAACTCTCTAACTCCTCCTGCTTATCTTTACCACAGTTAGACAAAAAAAAAGAAGCATCTCTGCCATATCTGTACAGGGCATGGCCAATCCTCACTTTTTAGACATAGCAAGAGTTCAAAAGTCTTTATGTGTCCTATTTTAAGCAAAGTAGAAATTATCTGTACTGAGAAAACGTGATGTGCTGGGGCAAAATGATTTTCAAATACAGCGTGAAAAAATAGCCCAGAAACATGTGCCTATTGCCCAACAACATTTGGGTTGAAAAAAAAATGTGAATCGATGTTATCAATGTGTATTTATAAATTTCCTGTCCCATCTGTAGTGTGAAGGGAGGTAAATCAAAAATTTATCAGTGATTACTTACTCCTCTTAGTCATTTTAATAATTTGGATGTGTGCAAATGATACAATGGATTACAGCCCCTGATATTCTCAAGTGGGCACCCATCTAGTTATTGACCAGGATTGACATTGCTTAACTTCAGGGATCATACAAGAACAGGAACACTGCATAATGAATAAGAAAAAGATTATCACAAACAGTAAGGCCTTAACAAAACATTAAGTAAACTAGTGACTTACATAAATGGCTTGTTATTATCATTAGTGTTGGTCTATAATATAAAAAGTGAATGAATGACTTACTTGACAGAGGTTAGTATGTTTTGAAAGGTTTTTCCTTCTTTCTTGCTGTAACTTTCAAGCAATTCATTCACATGTCGTGTTGGTGCCTCTCTGTCACAATCTTCAAACACATTTAAATAATAAGAATTAAGGTGGGTATTCTGGAGATTCGGCTGCTCAACCCCTGTGTGTTCAGATGCCATCAGTTTCAACATACGAGAAAGACTTTCCTGGGACATTGCTGCATCTTCCCTGTAAACTCCATCCACTTCAGATATAGGCACTGACCTTTTTTTGGAAAGAAATACATAAAATGCATGAACTCTTAAATATGTGTAACACTTTAAAAAAAACAAATAGGGCATAACTACTATATCTATATAATAAATGTGAATGTCAGTGTGTCACAGGTTTTCAACTTAAAGGGACACAACTCTCTAACTTTCAATAGCTCATGTTCAAATGAAAAAATTACTGTTCTCAAATTACAGGGTTTCAAAATAAAATTGTCCATGTTTTCAGCTTTACTCCTAGAGGCTGTAGCCCAACGTATCGTACCATTTTGGAATCAGGCCGACTCTATGAGAAATTAAAAATATTGTGATCCAGAACCGGACCCACAATCCTGAAATTTTGGATTCCCAAGTTTTATAATTTGGAAATAGTCAAAATTAATTGTGAAATGCAGCGAAAGTCACTTAAGAAATAAAAATAATTGTTTGTCCGGAAAGTAAGAACCTACAAACATCTAATTGTCTTTAAATTAATTGGTGACAGAAGAATTATCATTGAACTTTTAAAAGTTAAGCTTAAATATTTAAATACAGCGATCAATTTTGAGTTCTGTAATTTATTGTTGCCTATCACATCTACTCCTACCTACCTATTGTGATGAAGGCCCAATCTAGCTTAAATGCCGCCTGATAGGGTGGATTTTAAGCTAGTCATATTATAATTCTACCTGTTAGTTAAAAATTTATGGTGTATTTGGGCAACAGCTAGCAGGACTGATGTGTACTACCCCCTGAACAACTTGACATTGGGTAGAGAGGGCTGATTGGGGCCCTCCAGCAGTGCTTTCTTATCAACATTTACTTTTCTCTACCTACATTTATATACATTATAAATTTAACAAAGCACAACTGACGATTAAAGGATGAAAAATTTTGCACTTTTTAAACTTCGTTCTGGGGCATTTTTATTTTTTTTCATTTGTCCAAAATTGTGAATTTGTTTTGGTCATGCCAACTTTCAAAAAAACATGTCTATATTTCTGACATGAAGCATTGTAACAATTTACACTATTTACATTGTTTGGATTATTGTCCTTATCTTTATTGCCATATTCATGACATTTCAGCTATTGTACGCTCTGAACTTCTTCAGGTGATATTTATTGAAATTTTGAACCGAACCCATTACAGGGGTAGATCATTCTAATTCCACATGCCATGCCTTTTTTTTTAGATTATCAGTATCAGTTAATTCCCTTTAGTAACTCAACTCTCTAAGATTTTGTTCCATCTGCTGTGGCCAAGTATTGAACTCACAGCTCTTTGGGTCAAGTCACTTTTTGGATTACTAAACAAACGCTTTTATCCACTGAGCCATGTGTCCGAACAATATAAACTGTAAATACACAAAAACAACACTATAAAATTCACTATTTTTTATCCATAATGTTAAAATTATTCAACTTTTAACAAGAAAAATCTCAAGATGTTAAAAATTGCCAAAAATATTGTCAGTTTATTTAAGATGGAATGATTTATTATGACATGTCTCTAATTTGTATTTAGGTACATTGCATTTATTTTCAATTTTTCTAGTTGAATTGTTCACCTAAACGGTGCAATGTAAATTGTTATTATTTTATATGTTTTCTTCATGCATGCACATTTTGATTTTATTTACTGCACAGTAGAGTCAGTTGGGCAACATCTGTGAGAAAAACAAACACCATGACGCAATTCACGCTATCAGAAATTTGAAAATGGCATACTGTACTGCTTGGCATTCGCACTGGAAGCTCCGATACGAATATTTCAGGCTGTGTTTGTGTGTCAATCTGAGGACAGTGCAGAGGATTCAAAAAGAGTCGGAGGAGTCTAATGGTGATTATGAAGGTGTTTGAAGTGATCACTAGTGATGGCCACATTATACCTCCATTCATCTTCTCACAGGTCCTCGGACTCAACTTGGAAGCCTACATAGAGTGCCTTGAGAAGTTAGTGCTGCTCTGGATCAAGAGGGTGGCAGCTGGAAGATCCTATGTCTGGCAACAGGACTCTGCACCATGCCACACAAGGAGGAGAATCCAGGCATAGCTGTCAGACAATTTCTGTGACCACATCACCCCTTACATCAGGTCATCTAACTCTCCAGACTGCCATTGCCTTGATTATTATATGTGGGCACAGTTGAGCGAGAGACCAACAAAACTCCTTATAATACCAAAGACGAACTGAAGGCAACGATTATGGCAGCATTCACCAACTGCCCAGAAGAGTTGCAAGAGATTCTGAAGACATCTGGTGGCCGTGGTTGAAGCCAATGGCGATTTTATTGAATAAATTTACTC
The DNA here is from genome assembly GCA_964036315.1 of Acanthosepion esculentum. Taxonomy (NCBI): domain Eukaryota; kingdom Metazoa; phylum Mollusca; class Cephalopoda; order Sepiida; family Sepiidae; genus Acanthosepion; species Acanthosepion esculentum. The sequence goes on along the minus strand of OZ038498.1, from coordinate 93,369,825 downwards.
TTTAGTATTTCAAGATATTTTCGTGTAATTTTGGTAAATATATCTGTTAAATGAGATGTCAGTGTTATTTTCATTTTTGTGTAATTTAGACAACAATTTATTCATATCACCCTGTATATTGCATGTTATCCATTACTGTACATAATTAGGTTAGAATAAAATTTGTATTTTGTATGAATACTACCTTATGAAAATTGAGATGTAGTAGAGTCAGGTGCTCATAGATAGCCCATGTGATCCTTGCATTAGCCCTCATTCTTAGTGTTGGCATTGACTGACTAGAAGAGCATCTGGCCTTGTAAAATCTCGTCTCAAATTTTTATGATAAGAGATTCTCTGTCATGCAGGTCCCACCTTGCTTTGTTTAATCCTGGTCCTGTATGTACATAGTTACCGTATTTGACAACTTATAAAGCATACTTCTTTTTTACAAAAATATCTTTTAAAATAACCCTGCACCTTATATGCCATATGTAAGCTTGAGGTAATTGGCCAAAATTAGCTACCTGGCAACTCCTATTAGCTTAGACTTTAGATTAACTTTCATATACCGATTGTCATTATTTAAAAGGCTATTATGCAGATTAAAAGTGTTATTGATAATATTCATTATATTAATTTCATAACATTTAATATTAGTACTTTGTTTCACTAAAATTATATGCAATAAATTCAAATTATATATTTGTAAAATATATTTGTTTCATTAATATTTTTCTTGCACTAACTTCCGGTCGCATTGGTATAAATACAATCAGAATTTTTATATCCTAATTATTCCACTAAAACGTTTACAAGTTGCAGGTTATACAGATCATATAAAGCATATAATAAATTTTTTATAGGCTCATGTTTTTTCTTCCTATTATTTTTTGTTTAATTGTAATCATGGCTTGTTTAACCAAAATAATATCTCATAAATATAGCCTAGGCTGTACCATTTACTAATAATTTTACTAATTTTACTAAATTACTCATTTTTCTTGATTTGTTCGGCTGAAATTTGGGTACGTCTTATACACCCGTGCCGACTTATATGCCATCAAATAGGGTAGAAAGCATGTATGTTATGCTTTGCCATTGCCTCAGATAATCAACTGATTTGTTTTTATGGCTTATTGTATTTCTATTTATTTTATACTTCTATGCTAGGCCTACTAAGGGGGTCCTCGTAGCCTAGCATATGTATTGATTCTTACAGATGTAGGTCCCTGTAGTTTCCTGGACTGATATACACCTAATAAAGGTCAGGGGGCACAATGACCAAAATGTTTTTTAACAAAAAAGTCTGCAAATAAATAGCGTAAATAAAGACCAGGGGTTATGGAGAACCATAATCACCTATGTTCTTAAAGGACTTGGTATGTAAATAAGTGAATGGATAGCAGAACAAAAAAAAAATATGAGAAATATTAAAGGGTCAAAGATCAACTAAAAAACAGGAGGTTGTGGAGAGTCATGATCACACATATCCTTAAAGAAAAAAAAAATCTTTCTTTCAGGATGTAGGTGACATGCTTTTAGTACATACTAGCCAAGGTACCAAACTTGCCTGGGTGTACATGGCTGCAATTGCATAACTGCACCCCCCTGTATACCCGTTTGCATGCATCATCTGCTGGTATACTAAACTTTTCCTCCACACTCATTTTTTTAGGGTATGTCCTTCACATGCATTTGATTGTTCTTAATAAAGGAATTCCATCAATAAAACCTTCTTGTGTGGTTGTTGCTCGAGGTTAAATTGTTTCAATGTTTTAGATATTCAGTAGATTTCCTATGGCCGTAATAGCTTTCAAATAGTATGGCATTGTTCACAAATCTAATAATCAAACAAAAACAGGGATAAAACGTTGGAGGTTGATTCAGCTGCAAGTGCAAATGCATGAACCCTCCCCTCCTTCTTCACACATAAAGCTGGGGTTGATAAGAGGTTCTTTGGAAATGTTTCCCTTTTAACGCTTCAATGATCCTCCTCAAACAATCTCTGCATCAAAGGTATTTCAAATGACAATTTAGGATGGTTTGGTTTGTTTTACGGCATATCAACCTCAATGGGTTATTTAATGCTGACAATTTTTATTGCTAGTACTTTTTTTTTTATCGTCATACCCAGGACGGCCAATTTAGGATGGAATCATATGAAGAAACTATTAGCTAAATGGCAAAACCAATTTTAGACCTATTTTGTTGCAGATATTGTCCACTTAACTGAAATAATCTAAACCAAACATTCAAGCAAGACAATTTGTGTGCTATATGTAATTTACATGCCAAATTTGGAAAGCATTAGATGAAAAACCAGAGAGTTATGGTCCAAATAACAGGTTTTTTGTGTTTTATTGTTAAACATGGGAAGTGAGCAGGACTAAAACTACACTATCTCATTTCTTGCATGATGGCAAACTTTTTGCAACATGTTTGAAGAAAATGGGATAAAAAAGTTTTTATTTTAAGTAGTATGAAAAACCTGATTTTTTCTGTTTTTTACAATTTTTTGTATGAAGCCAATGTCACAGGAAAATTATCAAGCACTCTACGTAAACCTCGTAACATGAGCAATGCTTTGCATTAAGTGCAAAGGACATCAGCTCATCCAGTAAAAATGTTGTTCATGTGTAATTTTGCCTTGGTTTTTGCAAAAAGACGTACCCACCTTCAGTTTTATCGATTTTTCTGCCAAACCTGGGGGGTCTCTGGAGATAGAAAAATTGGTCTTGATCTATGGTAAATTTGCAACATGTGTGTACAATTTCATCGAAATTGGTCAAAAAATGTGGACGTGCATAAATAGCATACACAAACACAGACAGACAGACACACACACACACACACACACAAACATCATCTGTTTTATAGATATAAGATAATCTTGTTGACATTTGTCAAATCACTTACTCTGGTGTCTTTTGTACTGGAGACATATCCTCTTCTGCTTCCGAAGACGACAAAGATGACTCTTGTTCAGCAGTATCAAGAGTGAAGTCTTCATTGATCATTGTGGTAACCTCTTCAATGTCCTTCATCTTTTCAACATCCAAAGAAGCCTGTCCATCGTTCTCATTATCATCTCCCCAGTCATCATCAGCAGCACCCCAGACATCCTTTTGGCTGTCAACTGCCATGGATGTGGAAGCAGTTGAAGTGAAACTCTCATCAAGTTTTTGTTCACGCAGGACTTTCCAGCTTTAAAAAGAAAGATTTTTTAAACATGTCTTAAGACTATCTTCAAATAAACGATATGTATACACAAACACACACACACATTTTATATATACTGGGTGTAACAACAAAATTGTTGTATCTTAGAAATGATTAAAGATATCTTACTGGAATTTTCTGAGTTTTTTTTTTTTTTACACTATTAGACTCTACTTTGAGCAATAAGAATGTATAATTACTCTCTAAGCTTAACAGAAGTATTGTGACAAAATCATTAATTACTCATAGCTGAGGATCAGAAGCCCATGAAGTATTGAAATAAAATTCAAATACATATATATGATTCCAGGATCATTTTCCAACTTATTCAAGATGATCTTCATCCACTCTAACCTCCTAACTTTCAGTCCTGGAGTAACAAGGTGCCTCAAAGGTCTCACATACGATTTCATTTTCAAGTCTTTTTTCACTGCTCGTTGGACTCTCATAGCTGAAACTCCTCTCACCTCACGTGCTAAACGTCTTATGGATTGAGTTGGATCTTTTCTAATTGACCTCTTTAGCTCTAAGTTGAAATGATGATCCTGTTGTGACCTCCTGATCCAGTTTTCCTCTCTACTGTTCCTTCTCTTTTAAACTTATTGACTTACTGAATTGATGGTTCTGAGTGGACTTTGAAGATGGAAGCCAGAGTATGAATGTTGTTACCATTATTGAAGGCCTGAATGATCTTTTTCCTTTCACCATTGCTCAATTGGGAAGACAGTGGGATTGACACAAAACAATTTTAACCAGCTCTCTATTTAGCTGAATAATTCAAAGGGTTTTTCAGAGATTTTTACGACAAATGGTGTCAAGGTGGCTAAACATCTGAAAACCTGGGAAAAAGAAACTTGATTTGTTTAGTGGTTTTTAAATATTAAAACATTTTGTGGGATGCACAATTATGCTATTACACAATTTGGACAATTTTGCTGTTACACCAGATTATATATATACACACACACACACACAAAGACTTGTACCCACAGAAGAAGAAAATAGATTTAAATAGAATGGATGTCATTATTTTACCATTTCATATATATATATATATATATATATATATATATATATGGAATACCAGGAGATGTAAACATGGATGTGTGGGTGGTGTAATTGATAATGGCAGAGAATTGTTAATCAGAGAGCAGAGTTCCAATTCCAGTTGGGTTCATTATATTCACTTATGCACAAATATCCTTGGGAAAGGTATGTATACACTTCTTCTTCCCCCAACTATGGGTTAATTAGTAAGACTTATATCACTAAAATCATTATTATCTAAAAAAAATAAAATAAAAAATTTTGCAATCTAAAATTATTCCTTGGATTTAAATAACCTGCAAAGTGCTGCTGAGCCACAGAAAATGAGTCGATCAAACAATATACATTATATATGTACAAGTTCTCATGGAAGAACAATCTTTGATAACTATGGCAGGCATATGAAGGTGGCAAGATTGTAACAGCCAAGACGATAAATCTAGAATAAGGAAAACCATGTAGAAGAGAAAAAACTTGTAAATGATAAACTAGATGCTTTTTATCATCATTGACAATTTTAGTGGAATTTTCTTACAAACGGTTTCATTTAAGTTTAAAGTGCATTTTTTTATATATATAATTATCATTTCTCACCAAGCAAGGAGATAAAATCCACTAAAATGTAAGTGGTAACTGAGAATGAAAGAAAGTACAGTAAAAGCACAGGGTTCAAGGAGGCAGAAGATGGTCGATGTTGCATTTAATTTTTTTTCAACTATCTTCCAGAATTGTACTTCTTTTTTTTTTCCCCCAAGTTAATGAAGTAAGAATTGTGTGTCAACAAAATGCAAACAATATTTACAAAAGTTAAAAATGATTTAGCCTAGGGTTTACCTGGAGTTTTTCCCCCAGCAAAGTCTGTTCACACAAGTGTATATGTAAAGTGTTCTATGATAGGGAGAGTGATCCAAAGGGCAGTAGAGTTGTACCACCAAGGGCATCATTTTCTCACACTCGGGACACAGGAGTGGAGCGCTAGACTTCAGAAAATGGTCCTGGGATGAAAAGAAAAGAACATTTAAAAAAAAATTAAAATAAAATACATGGGTAAATTACAAACATAACATCAAGATCCCAAGAAGATATATATATATATAGATGTGTCTTTTCATTAGCTGTAAGCAGATTTATTAAGAACGATAAAGAAAAAATACTATTCATTTCAAACTTCATTTTAAAAAATAAGCGCATTTTAAAATACCATCCACGCGAATCATGCAGTAATCAAGAACAGTAAGATATAAAAAGCTGTAAAAAGGCGATTAACAAAGTAAGCTTCCGCACATTACTACCAGTGGAAAATGTATGTAAACAATGCCAGTGATGGCAGCCAGACATGAAAGAGGTCAAACTTACATTGACGATAAATTGAAAATGGTAGTCAAGTGTAATGTTTTAATGCCATTTTTGAAATAAACAAGCAATTTCATACCAGAATGGTACATTCTCAATACCAGTGGCTTTTGGTACTTATACTGCAAATGAACATTATACAACTTGCATAACCACCCTGGCACTGCTTTCAATGGTAGAAGAATGTGCCTATACTAATTAGAAAGAAACACATCAACACCAGTGAACAGAGATCAAATAATAATTTCTCTTGGTTCACACTCTTCCCCTGTCTTTTGAACAGGAGTAGAGGTTTATCTCTTGTTTCCTGTTTTGGATTGAGTTTCTGGTTCCTTCTAAAGTATAAAAACTATCTCACTTGTTGGCTATTGTGGCAAGTAGGGGCTTCCTTACTTTGCTTGATTCAGCAGCAGAAATAATCAGCAGGATACAACCGGAAGTCCCAGGAGTCATAAAAAGCCTTGACCGAACCCTATTCATTCTCTTTTTTATTCAATTTTAGCTGCATCTACATCCATGGCCAGCTCTCTCTCTCTCTCTTCCACCTTCCTATTCAGCAGCCTGTAGCTCAAGGCCAGCTCTCTTTTGCATTTCACACTTTCAGTGGTCTCTCCTTTTCAAGGCACCTACCAAAGAGCTACACACAACCCTTGCTGCAAAAGACAATGCCCGTCTTGGCAGCTTGATGTTAGATTTCTCATTCCTCCTGTGGGAGCTGGGGGAGAAATCGCCCTTTGAAACACTCACCAAAGGAAAACTACAAACAACCTTTGCTGCGAAAGACGAGGCTTGTCCTAGCAGTTTCACCCTTGGATTTCTCGTTCGTCCTGTGGGAACTAGCAGAAAAATCTCTCTCAACAAAAACAACTACTTTACTCAAGAACGTTGTTAACTGGGAAAACTCCATTTTTTCCCCTGCAAATTACTACTGTTTTGCACCCCTTTTTCGACCAGTTTGGGTTTTTTGTTCATTCCCCTCACACTGCTGAGCACAAACATACACGCAAGCAGGAAAAACCCAATAAAAGTCTTTTTCGTTCTCTTTCACTCCCGGTAGCCGCTTGTATTTTAATAACATTATCCTCTTGCTTATAGTGAATTTATTAATAAAAAAAAAATTCATTTCAGTGTATGTCAACTATGAGGCAACATCACTCCAAAAAAATCAGAGACAAAGAATATTACATATCAAGATACCAATTCGTTGAACCCAGGAACAGATAAAATACTAAAAAAAATTACTAGACTCCTATAAACGAACTTGCAAAATATAATTATCATAGTAGATGAACAATCAGATGTTTTTACATGGGACATTGATAAAAAAAAAGAAAAATTATCAACACAGCAATCCAGACAGGACGTACAGGACTTCCTGCAAGGGGAGTAATCATTACTGAACACTATTTCAGGCTTGATAACTATTTCAGACCACCAGATACCAATTGTAGCAGTATTAATAACAATTCAACTAAGTTGTACACTAATACACAATTCTGTGTTTATAAGCAACTGTACTCAAATTTGAATAATATTTTTCAAGTCAGGTCAAGTTTAGGGCTGCTACTGGCAACACCTAACTCAATACAATGGGAGCTTGGGATCTAAACCAGCTCCCCCATTAGCTTTTCTGTTGGTGAGGAAGGGTGGCATGTCACCTCATAACATGAAAAACAAGATCTTTTAGGAGCCAACATATGTATGTGTGTGTGTGTGTGTGTGTGTATATATATATATACACACACACACACATTTCGTAAGATGAAAAACAAGATCTTTTAGGAGCCAACATATGCATGTGTGTATATATATATATATATATATATATATATATATATATATATATATGCTATATGAAAAGATTACTTTTAAATATCAATTTTATCGTGACTTTGAAGTTTTTTGGTAAAATTTCCAGTCTTCAGGGGTTGTGGTTTTAAATGATATTTTCAATTTTTTCGACTTGTTCCGCATCTTTTTACAATTCACTTTGTGCACATGCATATTCATGAATTTAATTTTCTTTAACATGCGCACGTTCATGAAATTTTGCTTTTGTTTATGACTTTCATTTTTTCAGCTGTAGATTTTTCTCCCAAAATAAAATTTTTATTTGAAATTTAATTTTTTTGACTACTGCTTATATATATATATATATATATATTCCAACTTCAGAGTTTTGTAGACAAACTCTTCAGGAATCACCCCATCCACTTATCAGAGGATATCAGCAATTGACTGCTTATACATCTTGATTTTGCTTTTTATATACACTTTTCATAGGTGAAAGTTTTTTTTTCATAGTGTATGTGTGCCTGTGTATGTGTGCTCATCTGTGTGTATGTCTGTACATTTAGAATGTCACGGTCATTTGTCTTTTTCATCGTTTTTTTTTTTTTCATTTTACACTCACACCATAACCTTTTCTCTCTTTTTCCTTTTCTTTTACTTGTAGCCATTGTGTTGTGACTTCCAGTTTTCTGGATATATATTGCCATTGTTAATTCTTATATATATATATATATATATATATCTCCAAACTTGATTATAACAAACATCATGGGTTAAAAAACGACAAAACTAAAAACAAAGTTTGAGGAATTATCAAGTATGCCCCATTTTGATTGAAGAAATTTACATTCAAAGGAAGGCAAATAAATCAGTGTTTACTATGCAAAATTTGTTTGAAACTCTAAAATGGACTGTAGCTGAATCATACACTGATTTACTCAGACGACTACACTCATTTTATTTGTTATAGTCACAATGTTGCTACCGTTGTACTCTCTGACCTTTCTCTGATGTCAGTCTTAGTATTGTTTTGTCTTTTTACAGCGAGAATCACACTTTACAAGGCCCAGGAGAGCCATCGAGGTAGAGGGTTACGTTAAGAGGTCATTTAAACTTCAGTACTAATTAATGCTTGTAAAAAAGTTAAGCAACTTAAGTACTGGCCAAAATCCAAACTGCTTATATATATATATATATATATATATATATATATATATATATATATACACATACATACAGAATTAATAGAGGTAAAAGATCTGTCACTTAGCTGATTGATGTTACCTTCAACATTCCAACTTCAGAGTTTCGTAGACAGACCCTTCAGGAATCACCCCGTCCACGTTTAATGAATATTTTAGGTGAGGGAGGTAACAATTAATCCTAGCCTTGAATATGTTAAGATTGTAGTGATCGAGAAAACATCCTGTTTAGAGTCGATTCCACAGGGCAGTGGTTTGCAGAAAGAAGCTACTTGAGTGAAACTTACTTCTCACCGATAGAATATGGAGGGAATGTGGGTCGTTTGCTACTATGTAAGTGGCATGGCGTGTTATGGCCATGAAGGTTTACCTTGGTAGGACCAGCGAATGTATTTTGTTCGAACACTTTTCATGGAAGTGGTGGTAGAGCAGATAGAGGCCTGCCTCACCCCACCTGTGGGAGAAGGGTTGAAGGGTGGAGAATAATTTGTCACCCACAAGGGATCGGCGACACTTTTGAACTCTATCAAGGCTGGAGAGTGAGGTCATGGCAGCTCCTGTCCAGATATGACAATAGTAATCCATTTTTGGCTCTTGTAAAGGTAGAGGATAGCAGGAGGAGTCAGGTACTTACTGCAGCGGTACAGGGAACCGACCATTTTACCTGCATCCTTATCAACAGATTGTATTTATGAGTTCCACTTGAGGTCATGTGTGAGTTGCAATCTCGCAGAAATTTCCACAGAATCTAAATCTGTATTATCCTATCCAGGGATTGAACTTACAATCACTATGTTGCCAAATTCAGGCTTTAATCTACTCAGCATTGGTTTGGCCAAGTAGTTCTCAGTGGAAACAAAATAAACAATGAGATTAACTCAGACAACTGTGCTCATATAGTCTAACTGTTGTACTGAATGATCTTCTTCAGATGCCAGTTCTTGTGAGTAATTTCTCAGGATTTTTTTTTTTCAATGAACAATTAATTTTTACAAGAATTGTTTTCACTTTTTAAAATTTTAATCTTTTAAAATTCTGTATTAATTTTTAGCTGTCAAATGATATTATTATTAAATAAAAACTATAATTACTAATAATAAATGGAAAAGCTTCCATATTTTGTGTGTGTAGAAGACACAGTGGAGTAATGGATAATGGCTTGGATTGAGGAATCGGAGAGCCGTGTTCGAAATTCAGCCAGATCCAATACATTCATTTACAAGCTAATACTCTTGGGAAAGGTATGATCCTCTTCTTCTCCCCCCTCTGCTTTGGGTAAATAGCAGGACAGATGGTGCCTTGGGTGGCAACCGGTCTAGAAGGAAAAACTCTGAATTCAAAACTGGCCTTGGCTCCCTCAGGCTATGGGGCTCCCTCCTCGTTAGTTAATCTACTTAGGAGCCATTCTCCTCCTCAGAAACAATGACGTTCTGTGAAATGGGTGCACAGATAAATGCATATTAGTGTGTATAAACGTGCCAGTTTTTGAAAATATGGTCGTCCATACACAACATTATCAGAAAATAAGAGCAGTAACTATAGTAAAATTAAAATTTATTGGTAATTTTCTAACATTTCCTCAATTAGTGTCATGATAAATAAGACAAAGATAAAATATATAAATTCAATATTTAAAGTTTTTTCTTTATTAAAAATTTTTCATACAATTTTACTACAATTGTAGTGGTCGGTCAGTTGGTGTGGCCTCTTGAATTTATATTTAATGCAAAATACCACAAAATATGAAACAATAAGAAGGAACACAAAACTGTTTTATAACGAGAATATTCGAATTTATGTATGTCAATGATATACAAGCATAATTAATAGGAGTTACTTCCCTTTGACTAGAATTAAAGTCTTTACCAAGTAAATATTCTTATCTTAACTCATAAAAAGTTGAACGAACTTGCTGCTCAAAATGTTCACTGTGAGAGAGTTGAAAGAATTCTGTAAAGCTGAGAATATGTTGAATAAACTTTTAGCTTCAGAAGAGTTGAAGGACTGAATGTTCTGTAATGTTTAATTAGTTTCCGTTGCTTGTAGTTGAATATTCATAATATGTTGATGCTTGTAATGTTCTGTAATGTTTGTAATTAAGTTTCCGTTGCTTGTAGTGATTTCTTAAACAGCTACATTTCAGTGAGAGAAATCAAAAAGAGAGGCAGAATGAACTTGTGTCTGGTATTTATAATCAATGTAATCACATGATTGGCTCTGGAGAACATTTCTGATTTTTAGTGGAAAAATGGTTTTGAAAGCACATAGGCATTGTACGGACATCGGCGAGAACATGATTTTAATATTAACTGACCAGTGAGAAGTGAGAAAAATATCAAGGCTCTGTGATCCAGATTTGCACAAAAATTGACATTGATAGAAAAGTGATAGCAGAATGCGAAACAATTATTTCCTTCAACATAAATCTTGCAAACATCAGGTTATCGATAGAAAAATACCCACCTCTGTGTTAAAAAGAGGCTTTTTCTGTGATATTTTAAAAGCTAAAAGTAATATTTGTTTTAATTCAGCTTAATTTAAACTTTAAACCAGTTAATCTTCATCAAATAAAGTTTCAGAAAAGAAAAGTACATCTTATTTTTGAAAAGATTTTTAATAGATTGATTAATTTTAAAAAAATTATGTTGTGTTGACAGATTTGTCAATATGGACAATTTCATCGATTATACTGATAATTATATAAAAAAAAATGTCATAACAATTTACATTCCGTTTGAAATACAGTTCAGCAAAGTATATTTTGCTGATTGGAAATGGTAAAAATTTAATCTATTAGCTTGGAATTAAAACTAAAACCTTCAAGAATGAGTTTTCATTTTTAAAATGCATTTTTATGAAAAACGTTGTGATAAGAAAAAGGATGAGGACATTAATCCGAATGTAAGTAGTAGTAATAATTGTTCATCCCAGAAATTCAGACAGGTTTTGGAATTACTGACAATAATAAAAATAAATGTTACAAAAAAAAATCAAGCTCAGCATCAGGGGTCTAGGGTTGGTACTACGGTAAAAATTAGAGACGCGCCCTTGAAGTAGAAAATTCCTGTTTCAACAAAGAAATTTCCAGAATATGGCAAATAAATTTCACAAAAATTCTTTTATCAACCTAGAAAGCCGAAAACTTAAATAAGCAATCAAAGAAAAACAAGCTACTACTAAAAAAATTAATCATTTCATTTCAACGTGCCCTCATTAATCCTTTCTCTAAAGATGCATCGTCAAAATGCCATGTGCTTGTTATCAAAACAAAAAAAATATTCGCCGGGTAGTTGAAAATAAATTCGGTAAATTTGCAGATAATGCCCCGGTGACAAAAGAAAAAGTATCATTCCTGTTGTAAAAAATCTTGATTATTCCAAAAATAGCATTAAAAATTGGCGGAAATCTATCGTTTAGGAAATATTGACAATTTTAGTTGGGTCCTGGTTAGCCTCGATTACTGCACGAAAGTTTATTTACTCATCAACTGGCCTCGATAATTTGTCACTGGGGCATTATCTGTAACCGATGCCAGTAAAATTTAGCGCAGTAATCGGGGCCCAACTAAAATTGTCAATATCTCCTAAATGGTAGATTTCCACCAATTTTTGGAATAATCGGGCGATTTTACACCAGGAATTATATAATTTTTAAAATTTGTCAGTGGGGCATCATTTGCAAATTTACCATTTCTTCTACTCACCGGCTCTCCACCAATTTTGTTTAGTGTCGGAAAGGTTTGGGCTGTTTTTGAAACCGCTGCATCTTTTATGCCAAGGAGGACGGACATTGTCAAAGAAAAACAATATAGTTACTTCCCACGTGTGTTGAACGAGGAAAAAAAGAAGAGAAGAGTTACACATGCAGTTATCTCCCTTGTGGGAGGATAAAAATGGTCTTGATAAGTCAATTTAATAACCAAATAATGAAGATGGACACCACAAAATAAAAAGTGATAGGAGGCTAAATTAGATGTTAACTTAACATCTGTTCCATAACATTGTTAAGGAACAGATGTTAATTTAAAACTTAATATCGGGACTCAAATTAAAACTCTTTCGTAAATGTGCAGATAATGTCCCAGTAACCGATTTTTTTTTAAAAGTATCATTCCTGGTGTAAAAACGCCCGATTATTCCAAAAATAGCATTGAAAATTGAGGGAAAAAAAAAACAAAACGTTTTGTTTTGTTTTTTTTTTCCCTCAATTCCCGCCTAAAAAAAACGGTATGTCAAAAAGGTTATTTTTTTCTCTTGACACGGCTATAGTATCTGTCGGCAATTTTTCCTGTTTAAAAAGCTATTTGTAGAAATTTCATAACACTCAAACAAACACGTTTTTGTCGAAGACTGAAATAAAAAATAAAACAATGTTTATTGGATTGTTTATTTACAAGAATAATTTTATATTTACAAGAAGTTTATAAAAATATGTGAACCAACTACATACAACCATATAGAAAAGAAATAACGATGAAAACAATTTTTTTATTCATAGATTTATAAAAATGTTTGTGAAAAAGAAAATTTAAATAAACATAAAACGATAAATAAATGTAATTATTTTTGTACATTTTTTACTTTACGAATGTGTAAGCAAACGAAAAGCAACAAGAGAAAGAACACAAAAAGGTTTTATAACAAAGAATATTTATATTTATATCTGTAATGATGTACAAGCATAGGGGTTACTTCCCTTTGACTGGAATTAAAGTCTTTACTAATGAAATAATTTTTTTATCTGAATAAATAAAAAGTTAAATGATCTTGCCGCTCAAAATGTTCACTGTGAGAGAGTTGAAAGAATTCTATAAAGTGAGAATATGTTGATGCTTGTAATTAAGTTTCGTGTGTATGTGTACGTGTGTGAATATGTTTTCATAGCGTCCGCCCGAACCGGGCTCAGAATGCTATTTCTTATACAGCTACATTTTGGTAAGCGACAATATTTATTACTGTAAAATACACAGTAAATGTGGCACAAGGCCAAAAATGGGGGTTGGGAAAGGGAGGTCATCAATTGTCTTAAATTTAAACTTAGCTAGTCGCAAGCACTGACCCAAGCATACAAAACAATATTCCTTTCACCAAAACACCACATTCATACGTACCATTCTTTCAACAACCACCAAAATACCTCATTGTCTCTATGAAAATCCTAAATAACCCCATATGTACAATAAAGTCTGTGGGGGGGGGGCGTAAAAATTTAACAATAAAATAATCCCCAATGAATATATACAATATGAATACAAATATGTACAAGAAACTAAACAAAATCATGTTAGTAATTAGAACCCCCCCACAAATCCTAAATGTGCCAGTAAAATCAATTAACTGGGCGAAATCGACACGGGACTTTTATAGATAAACATTTATCCATCGCAACCACTCACACAAACACGCACCGATTCACACTCAAACATACGAAAAGGATCACACACACGAAAACGAAAGGCGACCCGCATCCTCCAGAGAACTGAAATCACTGAGCACCTAAAGAGGGGAGAGATGGGGAGTTAAACTAAAGGAAAAGAAAAGGGGACAGAAAAAAAGGGGGCCAATGAACAAACACACCTTAGCTAAGTTTACATAAATGCAAGGAAACTAAAAAATCACAACAAAAAACTACTCTACCCTAAGCATGGATGGGTTGCCCAAGTTCAACCCAGGTAAACAATATCCTATGCCTAACCGGCATCAAAATGCCACTCAAGGTCAGCCCCTTTCACACGGCACAAACGCGCAAGACTCACCCACCTTTCGCCAAATTCAGATGATGTGAGTCGCCGCCTTTCCGTCCTAATCTTGACTTTAAGCTGATGCCTAAAGAACAAGATCAGTTCGGAAGAAACAAACTTCTCGCCACCATAGAATTCCTTCTGACGCGTCGTCCAAATCACGACTCTCATAACGCCTAGTAAGCAACAGAACACATAATTCTCAGCCCTCGACATCTGCGGCACCAAATTGCTACAAACAGAAACGACATCCAGGACAAAGGTCTTTCTCCGCAAGACGCGGACCATGAGGCCTTCAACAAACTTGCACAACGGCACTACCACACTGCACTTGAAAGAAGGCGTGACCAATGGTCTCGACTTCCCCAACACAGCGGCGGCAGTTTGGAGAATTCTCCAAGCCCGCTGCACAAAGTCTTTTGCCGACCCAGAGGGCTCTACGAATCACCCGCCAGGTGAGTGATGCCTCATTGTTATTGAGGCATTTCAACCCTGGCGCCCAAGGCCATATTGAGCGAGCCTGCTGCTTCGTAAGACCGAGCTCGCTAATCAGAGCATCTTGAACGGACCCCCGAACTAACACTTGATACAATGCCCTACGAGACAACGCCTGGACGTTGGAGAGGCCTTCCGACGCCCGTAAGAGGCATTTCAGAGCGCGACGACATTCGTGATAGAAGGAGCTTTCGGCTCGGGGTTTACGGCGGGCCTCCCCCTCGCACGAGTGCACCATTTTGGTAAGCGACGAGAACGAACTCGTGTCTGGTATTAATAATCAGCGTAATCACGTGATCGGCTCAGGAGAAAAAAGCGGGAAATTTTGACTTGGTCACGCGCTGGAAAAAGATTTGTGCGTGGGTGGATTGCAACGCCCACTTGTGTGTTTATTGGCCATTTCGAAGTTGAGGTTTTCTGAAAATATGTATGAAGCTGGATAATCTCTGGGATCCACTTTTTGCACAGATTTGTACAAAAATCGACATAGATAAAAAAAAAAAAAAAAAAGTAGTAGCGGGGTGCTAAACACGTCTCGAGAAAAAGAGAAAACGCATACATCCAGTTTCATATTTAAAAAAAAATTAAAACTCTGAAAAATATCTCTTTTAAATAATAAAAATTGTAGCGGG
Source organism: Acanthosepion esculentum (assembly GCA_964036315.1). NCBI lineage: Eukaryota > Metazoa > Mollusca > Cephalopoda > Sepiida > Sepiidae > Acanthosepion > Acanthosepion esculentum. Next base: position 93,354,364 of record OZ038498.1, on the reverse strand, counting down.
AAGATAAAGTCATAGCAGTGTCAAGAGAAAAACCATCCTTTTGAGTTTTGATACACCGTTTTTTGCGAGTACATATGTTAAACTTTGCCGAAGTTAAATGAAATATAAAGTGTATTGACTTCAAGAAGCTCGTATGTAGTTTCAGTTGTCAATGAGACATTGATTTCTTGCCGTTTCACTGTCGTCTTTGAGCAAAGGGAGTGGCTTGGCGTAGATTTGTGATGATGAGCGGGCATTTCTTAATTGCCGGACCTGTAGCAAAAATTCGTATTTACCCGTTTTTAAGGGGGGACATTTGAAGGATTTTTAATTTACTTAATCAAGTGGTTGAAAATTTTCTTTTCATTCATCGTTATCTGTCGTTATGTATTTATTTTACTACGTCCTCAAATTTAAAATTTTATTTTAGATTTTTTTCCCATCATTTTCTTAGAGCCTGCGGTCTTGAGATTTTCTTTTTGCGTGGCTTTTTTTTATATGCACACACTAGATATTTTAATTATTAAATTTTGAATATGACTACAAGTTCATCGAAGGAAAATCAAGGTTAAATTTAGCGCTTTAGTTTTTATTTATTGGATACTGAACTCCATTGATGAATTCACGCTATTAATTTTTTTAGCATCTATCTTCTAAGTGAGAAATAAGTCATGGGGAGATAACTGGGAACTGCAGAATTTATTATTCTGTGATGGCTTTATAAACCTGGTCTTGTGCCAAACTTCACTTTGTTTAATACACTTTACTTTTATTACAAAATAGAACGATATCACTTGAATTTTATTTTTTATCGTCACAATATGCATATTTAAATTAAAATAATAAAATTCAGGTATAAAAAAATTAAGAAATTTTTTATAATTGGACTGAAGTGATTTTTTATTTGTTTTACTTTTGTTTGATTCAAAACTTTTGAAAATTAATCAATCAATAATCAACAAATCAAATTAATTTATATTTTCCTGAAAATCCATTCTTAATCAAAAAGTGAAATATGCAATAAACATTATTGAGATTTTAATGCATTTTGTTTTAACATTTTCATTGTAGATGTAATTCAGAAATTTTTCTTGCAAATAAGAAAAATGAAACTTGTAAAAAATAAAAGCGGTTTCTCTGGCGATACGAAACCGAACCGGAAGTGACGATATTATTAGCAAAAGCAGATGTGATTGGCAAACAAAAATAGACAAAGAATATATAAAAGCAGGCGTTCAACGGTCCTTAGATAAACTAAAGATAAATTGGAGATTTTGGAAGTTTAAATATTAAAAAAAATAAATAAGTAAAAAAGACAAAAGATTTTGCAACATTTAAACAGTTTGGTAAATCCCCGGTTCCACAGACAGGAAATTTATTCTTTGTACTTCCGTTTCCGGGTAAACAAGCAATGGCTGACGAAAGCCACACAGCGACAATAATAATAACAACAACGGTGGCCACAACTACCACGACACCAGTTACCACTACCTCCACAAACGCCGTCACAGTCACTAATGACCTTAACTCTACAGACACGTCGGCTACAACTGCCAATGGTGCCAACAAACGACGTTTACGACTCTTCTTTAAGAAAAAAGGACAGAATGCATTCTGCTGCGTGCCCGCGTGCAAGAATTCCTCGAAGAAAAACCCTAATCTACATTTTCACACTTTCCCCAAAGATGATAAGACAATTTTGTCTGGTGAGCGATGTGGAGAAAATCTACGCAAAGTCTGGCTTTCTCAGATTAGGAGGTTGACTTTCAGGTATATGTTTATTTTTTAGTATTGATTAGTAGTTTGAGTAATTAAGTAGCCTTTTTAGTTTTTAGTCAATGGAAGTGCGTTGCTTTGAAGGGACGTACAAAAATCCGTCTCCAACAACCAAAACTGCCAGTATTTAAATGAATAGTGTCATTTATAAATAAATCAAACTATTTCGTGGCCATCGTCACAAATGACGGCGCTGTTATGGTTTTTGTACCTGTTCAAAGTACTATTTACTTTCCACGAATTAAAATTTAAGACATTGAACATTTGGAAATTTGTTTTCAATCAAGAAAATTGATATCAATGTTATTTTACAATTTAATGCAAATTCAAGAACCATTAATCTTTTACCGGATATAAATCATTCCGTGGTGATTTGATGCCAAGAATAATGATTTTTTTTTTTAGTCTTTGAATTTACATAAATTGTGCTGGTGACTGACATTTTTATTATTCTCAGTGCAAACAATAATTCATCGATTTCCACACTGTATCCAGACCCATCAAGTTTTATTAAAGATTTAAAAGTAAAAACCCACTAGAAATGCAAGTAACTGTCTCATGCATGTCTAGAGTGGCCACTGGTAAAAAAAAAAAAAAATATTTTTTTGGCAGTGGAGGTTTGGGGTTATAATTTTTGTACATTAGCATTAGAATCGAAATATAGATATTTCCCGAAAGTGCAAAAAATGATCGGACAAAAATTATTACTTTTTTTTTTTTTCAGTGTGGCAACGCAAAAGTCAACTTAGGGGTGTTTTTTTTTTTCTTTTTACATGAATTAAAATCTTTGCGTTTATTTAATTCTAATAACAATAAATTTTTTTTATCAAATTCAAAAACCATTAGAAAAAAACGCGGATATCAATCAAGCAGTTTCAACCAACGTTTTGTAAACAAAATTGCTCCTTTCCAATAACTTCACAAAGTCGGGGATCGATTTCACACCGGATGGTTATTATGGACAGGATCCCCTTTTCTGAATCGATAACAAATCAATATTTTTCGATTCTGACATGCGTCACAGCCGAAGGAATTAATTAATTTATCCTTTTTTTTTGTTTAGTAGAACCACTGTCTAATTTAAAACTAAAAGACCATATGGAAACATTGTTTTCATGTTAATGATAATAATTACTCTTCTTAGGTCATATGGCGTAAACTAAACCAAAGGGAAAAAGAAACACAACACAAAATCTGGGGCCAAATGATAGTTAATTATCCAACCAAATGGAGTGCCCTTGTTTTTAACACCCTGAAAGTTTTTCACATAGCAGAAAAATACTGAATTACCTCCCTCTGTGTGTATTTTATTTATTTATTTATTAAAACCATTCTGCTATTCTGAACACACACAAACACACATATCAGTGGTGACTCTAGATCATCAATGTTTGTCGGGCTCAATACAATCTTTAACAAAATATACTATTGGTATAACTTAGATGCTAAAATGATTCCTGAACTCTAACTAAAATATCTCTGTGCATGAAATTAAAAAAACACATTTTGGTATTTTAGTATTAATTCTCTAAAAATAAACATTTATTTAAAAAATTTTTTCCAGACATGTAAAACGTATGTATCTATCTTGAGTGTGTGTTTGTGTGTGTGTGTGTGTGTGTGTATATATATATATATATATATATATATATATATATATATATATTAGTGTGTTTATGTATCGCCCTGTGAATTTTTAGTTTAATTTATTGTACGTACATGGTCAATACTGCTGACTGATATCATATTTTCTCAATACTACCCCCGTCATACTCCTCACCCCAACCCTCCAGTAGACGAGTTAAGGCTGCCACTTTCTTTGATTTTTCACTGATTTAAGTCGGGCTAAATTTAATTTACCCTTTTTCAATTTATACATTCCGCCTTAAACCTTATACTGTATGGAATAAATTATTTAAAATGGACATTTGAAAACAATAAGTTGAAATAAAAATGCGTTCTTTTGAAAAACAGGGCATACAAGTCATTAGAGATTTTAAAAATACTATTTATAAAATTAAAGCAAGAAATACATTGCCTATTAAGTCTCCAGCCTGGCTTCCAACGTTAATTTTATTTCATTTTTTTTTTTTTTACTTACCTTCTTTTTTATAATGAACAATATCAACAACAACAAAATGTATTTCAGTCAATATTTTGAGCCATGGAGTTAAAACAAATTTGAATCCAACTGAAGTCAAGAATGAAAATGATGCACTACGAAAGATGTTTGTTGCTTTGAAATAGATACTTGAATGTTGACTGACTTGGCTGTGCCTGACAAGCCTGATCACTGGAGTTGCCACTATATATATATATATATATATATACACACACACACACACACATTTATATATCTATGTATATATATATATATATATATATATATATATATATAGGCACCAACTACAACTTGCAAAAAAAAACAAAAATGACCATATATGATGAAAAAATGCCCCAAATTTAATAAAAACAGTTTTATCATCAAAATCTTTGTTCTTATTAGGAAAGACCAAACCAAAGGAGTTTTTGATGCAAGAAAAAAAACAATCTTTTTTTATTTTTTTATTTTTTTTTTTTTTTTAAGAACCTTGAAAATTTTGGTTAAAAATCTTGTTTTTTCAGGTGACAAAAAATGTGGGACGATAAATTGATCTGGTGGGGACAATGTTACAAAATTCCAAAGAGTTTATTTAGTGCATTTTTTTAATACTTCAGGATGTAAGCAATCATGACCCTCCACAGTGTCCTTTATTATCTTCAAATTGGAAAGATAGTGTAGTGGTTTCTTTCTTCAGTTTTGATGCGGATAGAATGGTCAGTTCTTTGTACTGCACCTGAAAGTACCTGATTCTTACTGCTGTGCTCTATCTTTCACAAGAGCCATCTTGGACAGAAAATAGAGTATTGCTTCCATGTCTGCGATTGTACTGCCCATTCCATATTGTCCTGATTTGACAGAGTTCAAAAGTGGTTGCATGGCATGTGGGTAATGAATTATTTCATATTCTGTAACATCCTGGGTATGATAATAAACTATATCCAGCAGCAAGGACCTCTGATTTGAAGAGCATAGAACCAAGTCTTAATTGTCGTTGTTCACAGGTACACCCTGACCCAAAGTGGTAACACCTGTTAGGGTTCCAGCTATGGTGAACACCCAAACTGAGGTCAAAACTCTATGAAAGTATAAACATACATCTTTATAGTAAAAATACCTGCAATAGATTTTAATTGTAGGAAAATTTCCAGAAATAGATTTTAATAGTAAAAAAAAAAAAATATTACCAAAGCTCCCAAGAAAATTAAATTTCAGCATTTAATAACCCATAAGGTGTTGATATGCCACTAAACAAACAAATCAAACTGACTCTGTAGTTCCTTTGTCTGCTCAGTTATTGCTCATCATGTGTTTGACTCTGTACTACCCAAACTAGGGATTGAACTCACAAATGCCATCAAATAGCCTAGTGGATTAAAGTGTTGATTTGTTAATTTGGGGGCATATTGTAAATGTTGACAAGTTTGCGATGTTGTGTCTGGCGAAAGAGTGGAGAAAAAAAAAATTGTATAGTCTGTCTATATTTCTGAGATGAGGTAGTGTAATTATTTACATTATTCAGACTGTTGTCCTCATCGTTGTTGCCATATTCAAGATGTTTCAGCTGTTGTATGCTCCAGCCTTCTTCAGAATTTGTCTATATTTCTGAGATGAGGTATTGTAATTATTTACATTTTCGGACTGTTATCTTCATCTTTATTGCCATAGTCAGTGGAGAAAAGCATTGGCTGAATCCAGTGACTACATCCATAGAGTTGTGAGTTCAATACCTGGCTACAGCTGAGGTAAACAAAGACTTTGAGTTAAAGGGAGATAACTACTACAGAGACATCCCACATGGAACTAGAACAATCTATCCCGAAGTAAAGGGTTCAGTTCAAAATTCCAATCACCTGAAGAAGGCAGAAACATTGAGAATATGGCAATAAAGATGAGGACAACAGTCCGAACAATGTAAATAGTGTAAATAAAACTCTAGATTTTGATCTGTCAAGTTCAGAAAAAAGTTGCGTGACTCTGTCCTAGAAAATTTTTGTCTTCATCCATATTTTATTTTTTTTCCAATGCATTTTTATTTTGTGATGCATATTGAAGTTGCCTTCTTTTTTTTTTTTTTTCATTTTTTAGGATTACAAAGGACACTCTTGTGTGCAGCCAGCATTTCAACAGTACTGACTACAAACCAAGAACAAAGAGAAATAAGTTGTATGGTCAACCTGGCCATTCACATAGACTCAATGACAACGCATACCCAACACTGTTCAGTTGGAACAACTGGGGAAAAGGAAAAAAAACCCGACATGCACCAAAAGAAACATCCCCTGTTGACACGACTTATGCTGCTGATAACACGGCTACGGAACCTGATTTGCTTAATAAAACCCCAGACAAGTCTTCCGATATGAAGCCCGACTCACAAGAAACAGAACTACCAGTTATTGGTATGATGCACAACTATAGCCTTCCGAGTGAGCTAGACAATGCTCATGGTGTGATACGAGATTTACGTAAGCAGCTAGATCAGACAAAGGTAGAGACCCTTCGCTTTTCCTTGGAGCGCTATGGCACCGACAGTGCAATCATTGAACACTACACAGGCTTTGCTTCTTATGATGCTCTTACCAAATTCTTCCAAACTCTTGAGGATTGGGAGCATGCATCAATCATGAGGTCGAAGATTCGAGTAAACAGTTGGGCTACGGAAGATCTACAGCCGGTTGGGTCAGAGAAAGGCCTGCAGTTGATTGACCAATTTGTTCTCTATCAAATGTTTGTGCACCGTGGCTTGTCAGCAATGGACCTGGCAGCTCGATTTATAGTTCCCGTGGCCACTGTGATGAATATTATTATTACTTGGGCTGACATTTTGTTTTTTTTCCTTGGTGTCTGGACTGTGTGGCCCACGAGGGAGCAGGTCAGAGAATCCATGTTGCCAGCCATTTTCCAAGAAAGCAAATATGTCGACACTCGAGTTGTCTTTGAATATGCTGAACTGAGGCATGAAGACACCTCTACACGGCTACTCAAAAGCCAGTCGTACAAGGATTATAAATCTTCTTACACCTATAAAGGATTAATAGGTTTGGCACCAAACGGTGCTGTGACTTTTGCTTCACGCCTCCTGGCGCATTCCCTGTCGGATGCAGAGCTTCTCTTGAAATCTGGTATTTTGCAGCTGTGTGAGAAAGACGATGCGGTATTGGTGGATGTGGACTTTGTGATTGGCGATGTCTGCACGGAACATGGAATTAAGATGTACCATTCTCCTTACAAGTATGGAGAGCCATATAGCCAGGCTTCAGAGGTGGTTTCTGTGGAAGAGATCACTCGGCTACGAGCACATGTGGATCCAGTCATCAAACGGATTCATGAAAATGTAATTTTCCATCACATTCCTGACAGTATAAAAGAAGCCGTCTCTCAAATGTGGGTTGTTGCGTGTTTAATATGTAACTTTCAAAACCCTATTAATAATTGAACATTGCAAATTAAAAAAAAAAAATTTTTTTTTTAAATTTTTTGTTGCCTTATACATAGATATATGGTAGCTGGTGAGAAGAGTGGCATGTCACCCTACAGGTCAAAAACAAGATCTTTCACAGGGTGGATGAGCTTCAAATAGGAGCCAATGGCCAATATATATATATATATATATATATATATATATATATATATATATATATATATATATAGCGAGGATGGGTTCTCAAGCCTTGCATGACAACCTTCATAGTGATGGTGTTTATATATATATATATATATATATATATATATATATATATATATACACACACACACCATCACTATTTTTAATAACAACATTTAGTGTACTTGGATTAGAGTGAGTGTCTGAGTTCAGTGTCAGGAATAGCATCCAGCCTTGTAAAATCTTGCCTCAAATCATTATAACAAATACGGGCCTGGGAAGATCCACCTTGCTTTTTGTGAGATTAATCCTGGTCTTGCCCCAAAATAAAAATAAAATATGACACACATATATATATATATATATATATATATATATATAATATTGAGTATTGGGAAGCAATTACAAGTATTTTTAAAAACGACAAACAGGGATCTATGCTTAATTTTTTTAATTTAATTTTTCTCGTGTTCTTATAATTTTTTTCTTTTCTGGACATAGATTATGTAGAAATTGTTTGAATGTTCTGTATGCCTGAGCACTTTTGGCTATACTTTTAGCCATTAAAAAAAAATTATAAGAACCCAAGAAAAATTCAATAAACATAACTTGTTCCTTGTCTGTTATTTTTAACAAAACTTACACATGCACAGTAGAAACGCATCCTGGGCTTCTGGCAACTGCAACAAATATTCACAATTTGAAATCTCCTCCAATTGGTATAATTGAAATATTGCCAGTATTCAACATTGTTTTAAATGTTTGTTTTTTTTTTTTTTCTTATTTTAAAATATTTTTATTTCATGTAAAAAAACAAAAAACTCCACAGTGACCCCCATACAAGGAAATAAAAAAAATGAATTTAAACAACTTTATATGCTTCTATGAAACACTAAGCCCAAGTTGTACATATAGTATTTTTTTGTGTTTGTTTTTATTGGCTGTATGATGCCAAATTATCTGGAAACTTACAAATAGTGCCAGTTAGAGGTTTTTCTACTTTTTAAGAACCTTAATCTTAAGATCTTTTTTTATCTTTTTTCTTTTTCAAACTTTTATGCAGACTTTTTCTATTGTCACTTGCCTGTATCTATGAAATAGTAATTCTATTTCTGCAGTGATATTTTTATTTATTAATCTAAAATCAATGAATTGTTTCATGACTAGTGACTCTTGTATAAGCCACATCATCTTGAATGAGTTAAAATCCCCTTCGTACTTCTATTTTATTTCATTTTTTTTTAAGTCCAGGGTGCAGCAGAAATACCTCCTATACAATGGTAAGATATTAGCTAGATGAAGGCACCATTGCCATTAATGTCTAACCATTATGTTGGTGGTATTTCTGCTACACACTGTCTGTTTTAGAAAGAAAATCTCAAAAGAAAAAGGGGTTTCTGAGACTTTGAAGTGACTGGAAACTGTATAAAGGGGTGATAATCACGATAGCGTTTGCTTGAAAACATTTGTCAAATGATTCATCAAAAAATCAAAGCATGGAAACTGAAAGGAAGTTAACTTTTTATATCTAAATTGTACTTTTTTGTAAAATTATCAATTTAAAATTATACCCTTTAATTCGATTGTTATTTTAATTATGATAACTGATACTTTTTATCACTGTAATTTTCATTTGTGCGATGTTTAATATTTTTCTATGAATATTTAAAAATGAATAAAAAAAAATGTAAAACAAACTCATTTAAATATTTGTTCAAACCAAAATATATGCATAAATAAATTGTTTCATTTGTTTATGGCTTAGCAACACTTTGTAGGTTATTTAAAGTCAGAAAATATTTTTATATTTTAAGATTTTTTATGATAATTATTTTTAGTGATACTAATCTTACTAATTAACCCATAGCTGATGGGAGAAGATGTAGATTCCTACCTTTCCCTAGAGTATTTGCACATAAGTGAATATTACAAATCCAATGGGAATTTGAACTTGTCACTCCAATTACCAATTTTTATCCATTACCCTACCCACACATCCAAACTTACAGCATCTGGTCTTCCCAAGTAATAATCACCCATCTATGTACTGACCAGGCTCAACATTGCAGTGTTTTAACGTGATGTAGTGTATACTTAAGAATATATTAAAAAAAAAAACCTTTTATATTGATTTATATGACTCTTTTTTTTTTTCTTTGTTTTTTTTAGTTTTTTCTTTTAATATTAATATTTTAATTTTATTTACTTTTAAATGATACATAGTTTAAAGAGAATACTTTGATAGAAATGTTATCTTCCTTTAATTTTCTACTTGTTGATTTTTCAGTGAAGTCAACCATTTGATAAAATGAAACTTCAATTTAAAGCCAGTTTTGGAGAAAATGAAATTTATTGTTATACATAGCAAAGGTACACTTTTGTACCAAATACAAGTGCCAGTAGAGATTTTTCACTGATAGCAGGGACCTTTCTTAAAACTGTCAACTTCTTTCATCATGGAGTTTAAAAGTAGATATCAGTTTCTTTGTATATTCTTTGAGTGTGTAGAGAAGAATGTTAATTTCCTTTCAAATTAGAATGAACCTAAAAATTTTGTAGTACTTTGCATGGTTATGTGTAGCCCTAGTGTGTGTGTGTGTGTGTGTGTGTGTATATATATATATATATATATATATATATATATATACACACACACATTATAGCTCTGTTATTGAGCACTTTCTATAACACAAGTACTTTGTGTAATATATATATATATATATATATATATATATACACACACATAAATACAAAAGAAAAACTTATCTTGGCTGATGTGTTTCATCCTCTGAGGGTTTTTCTCAAGGCAAATTGTAACAAATTTGTAACAAGTATTTATATACAAGAGCAAAAATGTTATTGTTTTTTCAATATTTTACTTTAAGAATTCTCATAAGTATTCAATTCATATATCTCCATTCCTGACCTGAAAGAATTACTCTCTTTTTCCCAAGCCAACATACAAAATAAAAATGTTAAAAAATTAAAAGAAAATGATTAAATTCATAATATATATATATCATTCAAAATATCTGACACAAATTAATCCCAAACTAAAATAAATTAAGTACTAATATGCATTATAAAACAAAAGAACTTTCAAGAACATCATGTACTCACTCACATTGAAATCATTTTGCATCCTCCATAGCTTGCCTAGAATTTTTGGCTAACCTGATGAATATTTATGAGCATTCTTAAATTTAAAAATGTTGAAAAACCAATAATGTTTTTGCTCTTGCAAAATAACTTTGCCTTGATCAAATCCCTCAGAGGCTGAAATGCACTGGGCTAAATTGTCTTTCTATTCATTTTGTCCTTTTACAGATATACTTTAACTGAAATTTGTTTACACATACATGCAAGTTGATATGCCACACAAAAAAAAAATCAACTAATCATATATATATATATATATATTGTGGTCGTGGAGACTATTAACACTTTCACTGCTGCATTGTTGCCTGGTTGTACTGGCCCATTTTTAGAAAATAGTAAATTGCCCTTTACTGATAATAAATGACTATGTAGATACTCACTGCTATTTCTCATGGATGCCACCAATCCAATTTTGATTGGATGCTCTGCAGTACAGACTAAGCTAAACAATAACCTCTGACACACAATATAATAAAAATATACCATAAAACAGATTGTATTGTACGCTACTATATGTCTATGCTGGTTTGCAAATAGCAGTAAAGGACTGTCATTTCACAGCGTCTTGAAATCTTATATACAAGCAACAAATTTTGTAAAGACATATAAGTACAACTACAGTTGCAAAAGTGTTAATAATTTATGATTAACTGTATATTTTCATGTAACAGTCGGATTGTTACATAGTAGGTGGAGTCATAAATAATTTCCGTTTTTGTCGATCAACTTTATTCTTCAAAAAAATAAATTACAAATTATGTATTCACCATTATTTGCAATGACTTGTTGTCGTCGGGCAGCTCTTTGATACCTTTTTCAGTAAAATTCAGCAGGTTTTGATGTGAAAAAGTTTTTGACCAAAACTCTGTACTTGGTTTTCATGAGAGAAAGATTTTGTCATCAAATCACTTTGCCACAATCGAAAACAGTAAAATCGACCGGTGCAAAGTCAGTTGAATAGTGTATGGTAGAACAGACCAACCAAATTCAAAAATCATTTTCTGTTTTTCTTGCTGTATATAATCTCGTGTTGCAGAGAACATTTTTCCATTAATCTACTGTGTATGCTACCGTTGCCATGCAAAACCAAGGTATGTTAGTGTATTTCAAATTTATTCTTCACTGCCGTATATGATTAGTAGGATAATATATTCGTCATTACAATTGGTTTTCACAGAAACGGAAATTACTTATGACTCGGCTTAATATATGAATTGACTGGATGTATCTGGTTTGAATGACTTACTCGTAGCCTACAACCTGCTTGGAACTAGAACTGTTTTGTTTAAGAAACAGGGATTTTTACCAGAAGCAAGTCAGTCTTCAAATTTCTTCACATCTGTGCCTAAATGTAGCTTTTTAAGGTTGCATCATTTTGCCACTTGCGGGACGGTGGCAATTGAAAATCTGTATATTTAAAGTAAAATACGCTATTCATTTGCCGAAAGTGTGTTTTTTTTGTTCTGTTTCTAATAAATTCAAAACTTGTATTTCATGTAACGGAAACAATAAAAAAAATGAATCTAAAATAGTTTCCTTTTGTAGTATTGTATGTAAATGATGTACTGCTACAAAAGCAGTACACTACAATGAATGCCAATCGAACGACTGTCTGTTGACCTAAGAACGTCTATGCCAAAGGGTACTCTACTTCATTACAATATGGCGTCGCCGATAGGATTCCTAACCGCGTTGGATGAACCGGGGTGCATAGGAACGTGGTTAAGATGTTTCGCACAGTTGCCTAGGGTAAAAAAAACTGAATGTCAAGGAGGGGAGAATGAAATTACTAATTTATTTTTGACTTCGGCAGGATGTGAAGTTTGGTTTATTTTGTTTTACAGCATATCAACCTCAATGGGTTATTTAATGTCGACAACATTTTTTTTTTTTTTTTTTGCTGGTAATGTTTTGTCAAAAATCTGTTTCTGGTAATATTTTTCCTTCAAAAATGTATTGCTGGTAATATTTTTTTTCAAAATAGTATTGCTGGTAATAGTTAACTATTTGCTCAAAACTGGGACCCTAACAGGTGCTACCACCTTGGGTCAGGGTGGACTTGGGAACACCAGCAATTAAGAGGTGGTTACACGCTCCTCAAAACCTCCTGATCAGAGGCCTTGCAGCTGGATGTAGTTTAACGTCTTACCCAGGATGGCAGGATGTGAAGCCATGAAGAAAATATCCATTATGGTGTAGCCATAAATACTGGAAAACCTAACAAGAGGAAATTTCAACCATTATAAAAAGAAACATGCAACAAAAAGCTGGTTATTGCAGAAAGAACAAAATCTCTGGAAAATAGAACTCAAATGAAACCGTAATGCAATATTTACACAGATTGAAAGAAGCATCAGACATTACGAATTTGAAAAACTGGGTTCGAGAGAAATTTCTATAGAAGACGAATTAATCCTTCGAAGGCTTCTAATAAGAAAACTGATTGCAAAAATCTTTGATCCAAAAATATTCCCCAGTCGCACCGCTAAATATTTGAGCTTAACAACTTTAACAAAATATTACAATAACAATCATAAATATGAATGCTGGTCGTTATTTTAAGAAGTGGGTACAAATGAACAGATCTAAAATTGACAACTTTTCCCATTTCACTGAAACAGCCGTTAAACACTTCTATCTTCCCTTCTTTCTAGCCAAATTCCCATCTTATGAACATTTCTTTTAATAATAATTTTAAAATAATTCAGCAGACTATGTTATTTTATTTATGGTAACTAAATTTTTCGTGATTACCTTACTAGGTTTCCGTCATGTCATTTGAATGCTGTGTGTCTGAAAAATGGCGCTTTTCGCAGTTACTATTGCTTCTCGGTCTTTTGGATAAAATCAAAGTGTAGTATCTGTTCTCATCAGCTTAATCTGAACCCCTCTCTCTCCCCACTTCTGTCTTCCCTTCTTTCTTTCATTCTTTTTCACTGAAATCAAGTTGTGTGTTTCACTGAAAAATCTGTTAAACACTTTTACTTCCTTTCTGTATTTCTTTCGTTTTCTCACTAAAACCCACGCGCGTGCGCGCACACACACACACATATCTCACCTACATGCAGATGAATCATTAAATGCATGACGTCTCCTGAACTAAACAACATGCAAACATTTTCTTCTTTTTTTTTTTTACTAATGAAAATTTTGTCTTATTGTTAAATAATTCAATTACTTCACATTTGCACGTACGTTCATAAATTTGAAATTTTGAAAATGTAACGATATTTTTCCTCCACTTCTGTTTATAAATTCAATTTGCAAAATAAAAGCATTACATTTACTTTAACAAAGTCCTTCAGGGAATAAAACGCGTTGGTAAAGAAAAGTTTTTATTTTGTCTTACATATCTCGACAATCGTCATATTCCCCACATCTCGCTCCTTGCGACTTTTTTTCTCTTCCAAAAAATCAAATCCTATTTGAAAGGAACAAGATTTCAACACGCCGAGGAAATACAAGAAAATGCGACGAGGCAGCTGCTCGCTATCCCTCCACTCCAGAAAAAAAGGAGTTCCAAGAATGTTTCCACCAATGGAAACAACGTTGGATAAAGTGTGTGGCTTCAGATGGGGACTACTTCGAAGGAGATTAAATGTCGAATTGATATGTGTTGCAGTTTTCTTTTTATAGCACAAATGCCGACACTTTTTGATTAGCTCTGATACTTCACGTTTTGTCCGCAAACGATTCCGGCTCGTGATGAAGTTATCCGTCACATGAGAACACGCCGCGATACAAAGAAACACCGGAAAATCATACTTTAACTCGCCGGTTCTTCGTGAAAATAAGTATAAGTATTGTTGTCTGTTACTGAATAGCAGCTGCAAAATAAACTTATTCGGCATATATAAGTCAATTTCAGTTAATATTACTTCATTTCATTCCAATATCACGAGGTTCTGTTTGGGAATTTAGATTCAAGTTTCCCACAAATTAGAGTCGGTCATATTTTTGTAATCATCTCACGCGAGCAAGGCGATAACGCCAGGAGTTACCGACAGTGAAAGAGAATGAATAGATTTTAGTGAGAAGAAAGGACAATAAAAGAACAGTTTCAAGAAGACAAAAGGCAATTGATGTTGCACTTTTTTTTTTTTTTTTACTGTGAAGCAGTAAACCGAAAAGAAGTTTCACCGGTGCGAATTGCGAGTAAAGAAACTATTATAGTAGAACTTACGGTTGCATCTAGCTATTTCAACAGCGAAACGATGAAACTTACTTGCCAATCTAGTAGTATGCTTAAATTCATACGTGACTAGGAAGTAATAAACCGAAAGTGAGTTCCACAGGCGATACTATTTTGTCAAGATATTTAATTTAAGCCAATTTATCTTGTTGTTCTCACTTGGGACCAACCTAAAGAGGTCTGATCCAGGGGGAGCTACACTGATTTTTCTCAAATAGGTACAACAATAAAAGAGCAAGTATCAGGAAAACCGAAGATGGTAATTGACGTTGAATTTAAATTTCTGAGTATCGAGGTGGACAGGGAAGCAATAATCTGAAAGAAAGTTCCACAAGTGTGATGTGCGAGAAAAGAAACTATTAGAGTAGAACTTACGGTTGCATCTAGCTAGTTAAAAGATGAGAGCTCGTTACCAATCTAGTTGGGCGCTTAAATTCATCCGCTCGAAGTACTTCGGGGGCGGGGAGCTCGTTAGAACAACTGCCATGAACATGTCTATAGAAAAAAGTCACGTCACGGCGGTGGGATAGTGGCTGATGCCGAGATGCCACGTCAGGACCGATAACATCACGAATGGTAGATTTATAAATGTGTAAGATGGATTTCGTCGAGAAAAATGGTCTGGCACGAGAGAATGAACCAATATTTCTATCAGCAGACTTAGCAGTTGACTCAATATAATCGCTCCACTTCATGTCCGTGGAAAACGTCAGACCAAGAAGGCGAAGTGAGATGCTCTCCTGAGGGTTAGCATCAGCCATGCAGATGGAGATCAAAATAATTCTCTTTAACGGTTAAAAGAGAATAGCTTCGTTCTGGAGGCGTTAAAATCTACAAGCCTCAGTTAACTACTGATTCGAGTTCATTTTCGAGAACAGCTGCCAGTTTTACTTTGTTGTACCTTTCAGATTAAGACAAGAGTAAATAGTTGTCTCATCAGCATACTTGGAAGCTGAGTTCGTTGATGAAGATAAGAAATAACATTGGTTCGAGGATAAAGGCCCAGAGGAATCCGCATTAATGTCACAGGACCTAGAAGCGTCGCCATTCAACTTGACTTACATTACACAATTTTTTTTAAGAACAATTGGATTGTGTCAAATATTCGGCCAGAGACATCATAGCTCTTTAACTCGTGAAGAACGCCAGCATGCCAAACCCTGTTAAACGCCTTCGAGATATCTAAAGCCACAGCCCGAGCCGTTCTTATCTAAACCCTGATAGACAAATTCAGTAATAACCGATCGGCGGTTGACCTAGAGCAGCCATAAGCAAAGTGCGACCCGTTGTGTCTTTCTGAATTGCACGCTTAATTTCATGAGGAAAATAGTATTTATTAAACTTTTATTTCGTTCTCACCTGTTCATTGACGCTTTCTCATGACCAACTACAGACAGAAACAATGATTAAATGCAATGTTTTTTTTTTTTAATTTTGTAGCCTTTTGTTGAAGGTAAATTTTCCAGCATTTTAAACCATTGGCAATTTTCACTAAGGACGATCATACTTGTAAACATCATTTGCTTTAGAAACAGGAAACGTTAATGATAATTTTTTTTATCTAGAGAGTAAATATTTTTTATATTTTTAAGAAAACTGTTTTTTGTATTTTCAAATGAATACATTAGAAACAAATCATACAAAATTGTGCGTGTTAATAACATTGTCATTAGTGATAATATTAAACCAAAGCTTTCATTTTTTTAATTATAGATAAATCACCAAAGAAAAATGTCAAAAACTACTTTTCCACATTTCTAAGTTAGCTGCTTATGCGTATGGTCTTCTGTAGTAAAAATGACTGATTGTTTCGTTTTCTACAGCTTCAAAACGCTTTGCATGTTATTTAAAGCCAGAAAATATTTTCATATAAGAATTGTCTTTTAGATAATAATAATAATAATAATACTAATAATGGTTTAATAATAATAATAGTTTAATAATAATAATAATAATAATAATGGTTTAATAATAATAATAATGGTTTGATGATGATAATAATAATAATAATAATAATAATAATAATAATAATAATAATAATAATAATAATAATAATAATGGTTTAATGATACAACCCGTAGCTGGAGAGAGAATAGGTAGATTCATACTTTTCCCAAGGGTATTTGCGCGTAAGTGAATATAACGAACTCAACGGCAATTGGAACTCGGCTCTCCGATTAACAATTCCCGGCCATTATCCATTACACCACCCGCACATCCAAGCTTACAGTACCTGGTATCCCCAAGCGGTTACCTACCTAGGCGTTGACGTTCTTGTAAGCTAAACAAAGAATTGACAAACAGAAGAAAAATTCAAGAAAAACAAATTCTTGAATTTTTCTTATGTTTGTTAATTCTTTGTTTAGCTTGTAGGAGTTAGCTCCTCCTCAGTTCCTTAATCCTTCAACAGGGGTCTCTCACCCCTGGCTATAAATACTGGCTGACCCTTCTATCTCTCTCTCTCTTTTTCGACTTAGGCCTTGGGCCGCTACCTCGCGCGGAGGCGAGGTAAAATCTCTCGCTTTTTTCACCTAGGCCAATATGTGACCTCTCACAGATACAGAGTTTCCCAAATTCTGGGAACGCGCTAAGAAGAACAATACACGTACGTACGAACACTCACAACACACGCACATAATTTCTCCATACAAACTCTATGTAACTGTTCATGTCTTTGTGTAACTCGTTATTAATATATATTTGTTTACCCATATATATCGGTCTTGTTTGTTTTCTTTGTCTTCTTTGGACTTCATTAAAGTCCGACATTCCCATGTAGCTGGACCGGCCAGCAGGAAATTTTAACCTTCTGATATCTCTTCACATCTTCACCCCGCACGTTCCGACACAAGCTTTTGGAAGGCATCACTTTCACTATTTAAATCCGCTTTCGGATTTTAGTGTCACCTTTTAGTTTTAGTCACCATTGTTTTCAAAGTTATTTCTTTATTATTGCATTGTTTTCAGATCTGGTCCATGGGTCACGTGCCTACAAAACTCCCGAATCTCTGATTCGGATCCCCGACTTTAACACATCTCAATTTTCATAAGGTAGTATTCTTATAAAAATACAAATTTTATTGTAACTTAATTATGTACAGTAATGAATCATATGCAATATAGGTGAACAATTCACCTAGAAAATTTGAAAATAAATACAAATTAAAGACTTGTCATATCACTTCATTCCATTTTAAATAAATCAACAATATTTTGCGGCAATTTTTAACATCAACTCGAGATTTTTCTTGTTAAAAAGTTGAATAATTTTTACACATTCAACATTATAGATAAAAAAAATAGTGAATTTTATATAGCGTTTTTTTCGAGATTTAGCATAAACAAATTCACGGATTTGGATGACACAGAATGACCTCAAAATCAGCTAAAATTTTCATAAATAGTTGTGCTTGGTTTAACCCTTTGAGTCTTGCCTCCTGAACAATTTTAACCCTTCTGCCTGAGCTCCTGAGTCAAAATTCGCAAATAATTGGTATGTAATGTTTCACGGTAGGTATAAAAATAGTTACAAGTGTTTACCCACCGTTCAACCGGTGGCTGGACATTAAGTCATTTTTCTCTACCACTGTTCAACCGATGTCTGGGCATTAAGTCATTTTTCTCTACCACTGTTCAACCGGTGGCTGGGTATTATGTCATTTTTCTCTACCACCGATAAAGCGGTGCTCAGGGTTCAAAGGGTTAATCTGTAACGTATGTAAATGTTGGTTGAAAAAAAAAACAAATGTTGATAAGATAGCGAGGGTCACAAAGCACTGCCCGGGGCCCAAAATCATGCTTGTACACCCCCAGTCGGGGTAGTACGGGCCGGCTCTGATTGAAGTTGGTTCAGTTATTTCATTATAAAATGGTAAATAATAATTATTGCATTGTACTTGATTTACAGAGTTTTATAATCATGCCAATTTATTTGATAAGTACCGACATCTGAATTTGCGTTTAATTTGTTATTCTTCCTAATTCTATCCCCGATTGTCTTGGACGTATTGGTAAGGATCCTAATAACTAATTTATTTACAAGTTTTGTAGTGTTAGAGGGGAGGATTATGAAATTTGTGTTGTTGTTAGAAGTGCTATCGTTGGTGTCTTGTTTTGGTTTTTGTTTAGATTTGTGGATTTTGTAAGATCGTTTTCTAGCGTTGAGGATGAAATCTCAGTATAGGATTATCCCCGTAAATCAACAGTTAGTTATGCGTCATGTGTGATACACGCTTAGGCGAACCTGTATCTTTCGATACATGGCTAACGAGGCAGATTTTTCAGTAGGTTGCCATTTCTTTCTCTGGTAGACCAGTTGCGATCTAAGGCTATAGATCGGTCCTGCTATTTACCCATAACTGGACAGTATTAGCACGTAAGTGAATTTAATTGGAATTCGAACTCTGCTCTCTGATTTCTCAATCCGAGCCGCTATCCATTACTCAACTGTAAATCAACAGTCTAATAAAATAAATAGTGTTTAATACTTTTGCCAATCCTCGAGATAAAAAGAAAATGTATAAATCTATTTTCATATGTTTGGGTTTTATTAAAGTTCTATGAATAACTTTTTAAATTAATAAAATTACTCAAGGAAAAATACTGTAATAATCAGCGTGAAAAAGAAAAACCCGGTTGAGAGTCTATAGTGGGTTACCAGTTATAGTGAAGTGTACGAGTATTGAAATAGATTAGTCTGATTTGGCCTTGTTTGTTAGATAGCCCAACATAAGAGGCGGGTATAAAACAAGAAAATTAAATTGTAAGGTGAAACAACAAATTTATATACATATAAATCAATTAAGGTCTCTACAAATAAAATTAATGTATTTTTGGTTGATACAAGGTCGTCAAAATGTTCGTAGTAGTCCTTGCAAGAATGAGTTTATGTGTACGTAGGCAGGAACGTATGTATGTATGAGCGTTATCGTAGGGTAAGAATGTCTTTGAAGTAATCGCTCAGTCTTAAAATGTTCCGTTCGTTTATCAAGTATAAAAGAGGTGAGGGAGAAAGGTAGAGATAATAATAACGATTGCTTGACGTTTATCAAGGGACGTGTTAATACGCTCGTCTCCTTCTCTCTGGTGACAGGTGAACTTGCCCGTCTTTTATTTTGTTTGTGGGGCTTGAAAAGGTCATTTGGGAATTCACTCCCGGATATGATTCGGGCCTTTCCATTGGACGACGAACAAACTTCGCGTCGGCTCGCGAAAAGGTCCGTAAAAGAATTTGTTTCTGAGAATTGAAGATTATTTGAATTTTGTTCTTAAATGTTTCCTAGTTTTCTATTGGCCGAAAAACATTTCGCATCAAGGTGTGACATTTCACGTGTTTTGTTTCGGATTCGCCTTTGCGCGTGTGTTAAGCAAAGTTTGTAAATTCGAGTCTTTTTAATTTCTAACAAAATCAATGAGTCAGTGCTTAGCAATTGAATTTTGTTTTGTTCACTGCAAGTCAAAGCTCTAGAGGAGTGGTTCTCAACATTTTTTCTTTACCCATGGACCCCCTTTCCCTTCTTTTTTTTTCTTGGTGGGTCCCTTAATAGCTATTTTACATAAGACAACAATATTCTATTTTTCGCTAATAAAACTTTTGAGGTTTTAATAATCAAAGAAATATATATATTTTAAATGAAAACTAATTTATTGTAAATAAATTATTCTACAATAATAATAATAATAATAATTTTTATTGACCAATATCTTGTATTACAAAATTACAATGTTTCTTCCATGGTCAAGGTCATGGGGAGCAGAGCTCTTTAGACAATTGAATTCACTGCAGCATTTATTTATGCACACTAGTTAAAAAATTTAATAAACCAATTTAAATTAAGTGTGTGACTAGAAAAAAAGAAAGCCATATTTATTCAATGAGATCCCTGTGGTTGATGCAGCTCAGCGAGTATCCTTATATCGATGTTAATGATAGTCAAAGGTCACCTCTTTTCACAATGTCAAGTCTATTGCGAACTTTTGATAACAGTCGAGAAACACAACTAAATCCCGATTCAACAAGACAAGGTGTTGGAAAAGCAATAACTTAGCAATTTTTTTTAAGCATTCAACCCCAAGCAAGGTGGAAAGCCACTAGCACGCAAGGGGTTACAGAGTTGAAGCGAGAACAAAGAGGAGTGATAGAGGAAAGGATGAAGAGACGGTTAGGGGATAGATCAGGGCATCTGGAGACGTCGATTGACGTTACATTTGAATAGTTGGAGATTATATCTATCAGGAAAACAGGAAATGGGGAGGGAGTTCCACAGGCGAGAAGTGCGAGACATGAAGCTATTGGAGTAGAAGAGACGGCTACATTTAACAGTTTCAACAGTGAAAGGGTGAGAGCGAGATGCCAGCCTATTTGAGCGCTGAAATTCATGAAGTCTGGGAACCAGCGAAAGCAACTCATCGGAGCAGTTATCGTGAAAGTATTTGTAAAAAAGCAGAGGGAGGCAACGGCACGTCTGTGAGAGAGCGGCTGCAGACGAGATGCCAGATCAGGGTCAATTACATTGCATATCCGTCTTTGGATTTTATCAAGGACCTTGATACAATTAGAAGGGGCTCCAGACAATATAAGGCAGCAATACTCCATGCAAGGGCGAATGGTTGATTTGTAGATTTGAAGGATCGACTCCAGCGAGAAAAATTTCCTGGTGCGGCATAGGGAACCAACTTTCCTAGCGGTGGACGAAGCTATTGACTCAATGTATTCGTTCCATCTCAGGTCAGCGGACAATGTGAGACCGAGCAGTCGCAAAGAGGTACTCTCGTGGAGTTGAGCGTCAGGCATTCTAATGGGAGGCAGAGATGGTTCTCTCTGGTGAGTAATAGAGACCAGTTTTGTTTTTGAGGCATTGAAGTTAACCAGCCAATTCCTGCCCCAGTCCACAACCGATTGGAAGTCCTTTTCAAGACAAACGGCCATATTAGTTTTGTCGGCGACACTAAATTAATTTTAAAGCTTAGGTATCGAAAATTCAGTGGCGGTACTTATATAAAATAAATAAATAATCATTTATATATATATATATATATATATATATATATATATATATATATATATATATATATATTTCAATATAGTGTAAATTACAGTAGAAATTTAATTTTTAATAATAAAAATCATTCTGAGTTGGCTTTCTTCATAGACCATCAAAATATCATTGTGGACCCCCAATTTGTTATTTTTTGCCTGTGGACCTCCAGAAATATTACATGGACCCCTAGGGCCCATGTGGAACCCCTGCTCTAGACTGTTGATATGCAACTAAGAGGTCGCATTGGCAGCACAAGATCAATGCGATAGCCGTAATAAATGGCGGAAATGTTAGTATGCAATCGGCTGCAGGTGGGAACAGTGACTAATGAATAATAATGAAAATTTGTATAGAAATTACACAAAATTGATCCGCACAATGAGAGAAGCTGAGAATGCATTCGGACAAGGTGCGGATAAACACCATTCCCTGTTTCCTGATGGCATCACAGAAAGTTACTTTCCTGCCAGTTTTTAAAACATTCAATTATCAAGTGGTGGGACGGTTTTCAGGGATTGGCCAGTATAGAACAGATGAAAGTAGTCACTGTATTTTTTCCGTGTCAGTTATCGTTGTCATCTCATCCTGGGTGTCATGTTGTTCCGAGGGGAGAGAGGCTTAGCATTGACAGCAGTGTTTCTCAATCCTTTTTTTTTTTTTTTAACATTCTGAATGCACTTGGAGTATAACTAAATTCCTAAGACGCACTTCAAATTTTAATGATGAAAAATTAGTCATGGAATTTGAAAATAAAGAGGTTTCCTAAAATAAGCATTTATTTTAAAGACAAAATCCACAAAAAGGCTCTAATATATATCTATACGTATATGCATATATGTTTGTATCTGTGTGCACGGTTATGTATGAGAAAGCATATATATGTGTGTACAAATATATATATATATATATATATATATATATATATATATATATATATATAAATGTATGTATGTATTTGTGTTTACAAGTATGCATAAGATTATAATATATGTATATAAGTGTGTAAATGTGTATACATGTATATATGTAGAAGTATGTATGTATGTATATATATATATATATATATATATATATATATATATATATATATATATATATAATTGCAATACACAGAAGGTTATCCATGAGTGTGAACGGATTTTATTAAAAATAAGCAGACATAATGTCTGTAATTTGTTTAATCAGACATGCCTAAAAGCGAATTTGCTGCCTAAATACATATATATATATATATATATATATATATATATATATATATATATATATATATATATATATGTATGTATGTATATATATTTTTATATATATATATTTGTATTTAGGCAGCAAATTCTCTCTCTCTCTCTCTCTCTCTCTCTCTCTCTATATATATATATATATATATATATATATCTTCCATGAATACCAATAAAAAAATAAAATTAATCATATATTATAAAAACTACAATACAACCAATTTAATTATTCGGAATAACTCCTTCCCACCAACTGATGTATTACGTAAAACCAACATTATATATCAATTCAAATGTCCCTTGGGAGAATGTATCTCCGACTGAAAAACAAACATATATGAAACATACATACGACACCTACATTAATAAGACGTCTTACACTTCACAGGTCTGATCATTCATCCATTGCGAGACATCTACAACAACATTCCTGTCCACATACACAATATAAAAAAAATACTGATCGACAACACAACTATCCTCTACCAAAAAAACAACAATTTCAAACTGCAGGTCCTCGAAAAAAAAATTAATTAAAAATAAATTTAATTAAAAAATTAAAGCCGTCACTTAGCATCAGCTACGAATACTGTAGTAATGTTCTGAAATGTCTATAAAAAGAACAGTTTTTCACGCTGTAATGCGCGCATGACCATGATATTATGACACAGAATAAAAAATTCCATAGTGGATCATTTTTCACGCACTACATAATGTTTGTAATTTATTTACCACCCCCACATATATGAATAAAGACAATGATAAAGTTAGCTAACAGGCGAAAAATCCAACAGACACTGACGGCTCTTATATCTATCTATCTATCTATCTATCTATCTATCTATCTATCTATCTATCTATCTCTCTCTCTCTCTCTCTCTCTCTCTCTCTCTCTCTCTCTCTCTCTCTATATATATATATATATATATATATATATATATATATATATATATATCTAAGCAAATATGTGGTATGATGAAAAATATGGAAAAGACAAAACAAAATCCGAATATGCAAGTTTTACAACATTAAAACAGTAAAGTTGCATATATATATATATATATATATATATATATATATATATATATATATATATATTGCTTTGTCTTTTGACATAGAGTTCTCAACGGATCTATATCCTCTTGGAAATTCCATACGGATTACCAATGATTTTATTATATATATATATATATATATATATATATATATAAGAAGACAGGCACTTTCTGGTGTCTGGTCATTGGATGTGTTGAGGTAATTTGATTTATAGTCACCTCTTATCATCGGAAATCTCAACGCATTTTCCTTACATACAGTTGTGTCTTTCATTACTAAACTGAACAAGCCGAAGGCAACAGACTCTCTCGGCGAAACGCATCGTTTATAGCTTTTCCCCTTTGTCTCATTAACATTGTATATTTAAGGATGTTTGTGCGAAAACTGTGCTTGATGTTCTTCGACAAAGAAGAAAATTACCTTTAATCGTTGTCATTTTTAATTTAGCAATCTCAAAGAGGATTAGCGGTAATTCTTCATGTATGTGCCGTGTCCCTGCAAACTGGAGATGCCAGAATTAAACAAGTACAGAGACTCAACTAGCAACTGCTATAATTGGGCACAGAAAATGTGACGCCAATTCGAAATCGCACTGGAATAATGAAAGATACCTTCCAGAAACTAAACAAGTAGTAATTGATTGATTGTCTTGTTTTTTACGGCTTATCAACCTTTTGCAGTTTTTTAAAACCAGAGAATATTTTTAGATTTGTTATAACCTAGGGAAGGTTACTGAATAGAATAATCAAACGAAGGTTGATAATGAACGATAATACTTCGGACAAAGACAACACATATAAGATTCGCCAGCGGCGCGTAGAAGAAGTAGTCAACTGTTACAAGTGAGTTAAGTGAATTCCACAATGAATCTCCAACTCTAGGATATCTACCAACCGCGCCACGCGGTCAGATGTGGCACAAGGCCGAATTTAATGTGGGGTAACCGAGTCCGTAGGCTGGGCCAAAAATTCCCGTAGACCCTGTATAAAACGGGGTCGGGTAGCTGTTTCCCGAGACGAGACTCTGCCCTTCGACATAGCCTCGTCTGGGGATCTTCTCTGCCCAGAGGCAGAGAGTTTGACTAGCACAGCTGGAAACGAATCTCCAACTATAGACCAACATGTAATATTTACTACTGTATTTATTTGAATGAGGACATTATCGTCCGTAGGTATGTTACAACAAGATTGTAGGAAGATCTACATTTGGGGAGATATTAATGATTTTACTGACACAAGTCGTACTAATTAACGTACAACTGGGGAGGGAGAAGAAAAAGTGGATTCATACCTTTCCCAAGGTTATTTGTGAATATAACGAACCCAACTGGAAATGGAAATCGGTTCTCGGAGTTCTCACTCCGAGCCGATATCCATTACACCACAATGCACATGCGAATAATACTACTTCTATTTGTTGGATTGTTGGCGACTAAACTAGATACCGCCCCACTTTAACAGGAACAATGAAGGTGGTTAGCGACTTTATAGCAAGAAAAATAAAATCTAACAATGGGTAGATAAGCTGAAAGAAGGAACGGTCAGTTAACTAGAGGTGGTGTCCCGATAAAGTCACCATGGAGAAAGCAACAGGCAAACACTCGACTAGCCATCTAAAGAAAAATCATGTCAGTACACAATGCAATAATAACAGAAAATGGTGTGAAGGGAGTTAAGTCTCCTGGAACTGACACATCGCCTCGTAAGGCGGGACGTGTCTTACTAGTGACAACAGCAAAGGAAGAGAAACAAGAAGAAAAAAAGAATTGGACGGCAGACGAATTTCTTAAATCATTGAAAAATAAAGAGCAGATAATAACAAGGAATGGTACAAAATAGTGAATGCTCAGAAAAGGTACGTCATAAAGACCCAATTTTATATATATATATATATATATATATATATATATATATATATATATATATATATATATATATATATATATATATCAGAGAATGTATATAAATCTAAAAGACATGCCTGTGTAGCTAATCACTATTCAATTGATTCATTAATTTCTTTTTCATGGCTTATCAACCCTCTTTAGGTTATTTAAAGCCAGAAAATATTTTCAGATTGTCAGAACTTTTTTTTTGAGATAACGATTTAGAGATACAAGTTTTACTGTTTAACCCATAGCTGGGGAGTGAAGAGATGGATTTATAACTTTCCCAATGCTATTTGCGCGTAAGTGAATGTAATGAACCCAACTGGAAGTGGAACTGGAACTCGGCTCGCCGATTACCAACTCCGAACCATTATCCATTACACCACCCACACATCCAAATTTACAGATCCTGGTATCCCCAAGCGGTCACCCATCTAGGTACTGACCAGATTCGATGTTGGTTAACTTTAGTGATCGTACGGAACCGGTGTTCCAGCGTAATGTGGCCGTAAGCTGTAATATATTACGAGATCAGAATCAATGGCATTGAACATTTATAAACAACATACCATCAATGGCATTGATGTATGAGATATATAAAGATATTTACTATAGCTTTTAACATTGATGAAGATACCATGGGTCAATAAGGAACATAAAAATTACCGTTTTGTTCTATACAATAAAAAATATCCCATGCATAAAACCGAATAGAACTGAATATACAAAACCAGGATACGATTTTGTTAGACTAGTAATTGAAGTAAATGCCCGTTTATAATAAACAGTATTAACAACATTTACCGGCATGAATGTCCGAGAAATTTCAGAGAAATCGAACCTGTATCCTACACGGAACCGTCATATAGTATGACGTGCTGTACCATTTAGCTACAGAGGAAGCGTCTGCTTAGCAAGGACAAATTACTGCCTTTAAACTACAAATTTCCTAAGATTTCTCCCGAATGCTCATATCTGCTCGAAGCGTACCTTAACGTAAACAAATGACGTTATATATTATGAAATGGACTAAGTGCGACAATCATTTTAATATATTTATTGTTTATACATTATTTTTATAGATACAAATATTTAAGTAAATGCTCTGTTTATAATAAACAGTATTAACAACATTTACCAGCCTGAACGTCCGAAAAATTTCATAGAAAATATGTGTCCTCCGACAGGAATCGAACCTGTATCCTAGACGGATATATGTATATACAGAGTGTGGCAGAAATACCTCTCCCATAATCCTCCCAGAAATACCTCTTACATAATGGTAACACTTTAGCTAGATGAAAACACCATTGTCACTAATGTCTTACCATTCAGTGGGATGTATTTCTGTATTAAAAAAAGTATTAGACCTTTGGGCATAGAAAAATCAATTTTGTACATTTCGCAGATTTTATTTAATTACCTTCAAAATAATTTCCTTGTTGGCGCTTTTCACATAATTTCCTTTCGTTGACTCAGATCGCTTCATTTTCAGCATAGTTTTCAAAGTGGGGAACAACCGGATGTCACACGGTGCTAAGTCGGGAGAACGGAGAGTGTCGAACAAGTGGTGTATTGTTCTTAACCACGAAATCGTGAATTATGTGGGTGGAATAAGCATGCACAAATCCTCTGTTAAAATGAAATGCACTGACTCTGTGCTTATTTCTATTTCGTAAGCAATTTACTAGATTGTTACTTGACGGATCTTCCATGATTATTCGCCGAACCTTTTTAATCGGTTCCTCGTTTCGGCTGACGGATGATCTGACTAAGCATGCCTCATTCCCTCCCCACTGAGTTGCATATGTTTGAAGCGGTTGCATCACTCTTTGAAAGGAGTTTTGCCCGTGCCATCATCGCCAAAACCCTGATAAACCTGAATTGTTTGAGCTTGAGTATCATCAAGGTTTTGGCAAAACCTGATATAATATCTCTGTCGATGCGTGAAAACGAAAATCCGGCGAGCGCGCACTACACGTCTGTACCCAATTTCTTCTTTATGTGCTGTGTTCCTTCAGGAGATAGGCGATCATGGCTCTCCCCAATTTCCTGTCCTTTGTAGCACTTAATGAATTTTATCTTTCTGTTCTTTCTCCTAAAATCTGTTCCGTCATCTATTTTACTCAAGCTCACTAAGTTGGTTATGCGTTGTTTTCCTCTGTCTCTTTTTTTTTCAATATCTCCTGTGAGTATCAGATTTTCCAAGCCCTCCTTCCTCATTATTTAATGTTAATTATAAGTGACCTTTTTTTTTCCATTTTCTCTAAAATATCGTCGTTGTTCACCTGTTCGGTCTATGGTATCTTCGGCATCCTTCTGGAGAACCATATTTCTGTTGCTTCAAGTCTCTTCTTAGGTTTTGAGGAGATCGCCCATCATTCACTTCCATACAGGAGAGCATATATCACATAGCAGTTTAGTATACTTTTCTTTGTTTCTAGGGAAATACTTTTGGAATGCATCTGTACTCTTTGGCTATCCCCAAGCGCCTTCAGATTTCAGTGTTACACTTTCCATCCTCTGTTAAAACACTTCCTAGATATTTAATTTTTTTTACTTGCTTGATTTTGGTATTTCTGATTTGTAATTCGCAGTCTGGGCTCATCCTTTTGCTAACAACCATGCATTCTGTCTTCTTGCAGTTGGTATTTAATGTATTATCTTTAATTTATTCTTCTCTCTTTCCTTCACTACCTACTGAGTGCATCCAACCGAAGGAAGGGAAGCTTAACAGAACTTTTGACATGAAAATATTTGTAGAAAAGCAGTGGGGATCCACATCTCGTCGATGAGAAAGTGAGTGAATACATTACAGACTCTTCTTCGAATTTTGTCAAGAATCTCGAGATGTACTGAAGGATCATCAGACC
Source organism: Acanthosepion esculentum (assembly GCA_964036315.1). NCBI lineage: Eukaryota > Metazoa > Mollusca > Cephalopoda > Sepiida > Sepiidae > Acanthosepion > Acanthosepion esculentum. The sequence goes on along the minus strand of OZ038498.1, from coordinate 93,325,458 downwards.
AGATATGGCAACAGTATTCAATGCACGAACGAATGGTAGATTTATAAATGTGTTGCGTGTATTCTGACGAGAAAAAAATTCTAGCACGACACAGTGAACAAACTTTCCTTGCATTGGACATAGCAATTGATTCGATATAGTCGCACCACTTCATGCCAGTGGAAAACGTGAGGCTAAGAAGGCGTAGTGTGTTGCTCTCCTGTAGTTTAGCATTAGTCATGCTGATGTCAGACAGAAAATGTTCTTTGTGGTGATTAAATGAAAGCAGTTTTCTTTTGGGAGACGTTAAAATTTACAAGCCGATTCTTGTCGGGGTTAACCACTGACTTGTGGTCGTTTTCAAGAGCAGTTGTTTACTTTATCGGGATTTACTACTAAAACAGGAGTAATTGATTGTATTATTTGCATAAATACCCATTTGGGAACTGATAACGTCATAGAGATCACTGAAAAAAAAGTAACAGCGTAGGTTCAAAGATAGAGCCCAAGGACACCTCCCGTTAGTATGAAATGATTTGGAAGCGTGCCCGTTCAACACGATTTGTATTATGTCAAATATTCGTCTCGTTACACCGTAGCTCTTCAGCATGTGTAGATGGCCAGTATGACAAACCCTGTCAAAGTCCAAGCTTCGCTATTCTTATATATGGCTTGGTAGAAAAATTCATTGATAACCTTTAACACGTTGGCGATAGACCCGAAAAACGGAAGCGATATTGCTTGTCCTAAAAAAGTTTGTACGAAGATGATTAGGTAAATTTTCATTTTAACACCCGAGCGCTAAATTCACTGCTGAATGGGCCTATTTACTTCCTTTCCTTGCAGAAATTAGTACGCGCTAAAAATTAATGCACAAACTTGTTAAAATAGATGGGTTGATTCTATTTTTTCATTATTTTTTTCATTTGTCCCCTTCTATGCAAAAAGAACCCCCCTCCCCTAACCTTAACACCTAACCCTAAAGAAGAAAGGAACAAATTAAAAAATAAAAAACATTTAAATTAAATAATTGCTTCAATTGCCCTAATGTTTTTGGGGTTAGAGAGAACGATTCATTTTTCTTTTCATTCTTCATAAAACAAAAATTACTTTGTTATACTTTTATTTGTCGGTGTTTACATATATTTGAATGAAAGTTAACTTTCTTCTTAAATTAAGTACACAAAAAAGAAAAAAACGCTTAACGGAAGCGCGTACTAATTTCTGCAAGGAAAGGAAGTAAATAGGCCCATTCTGCAGTGAATTTAGTGCTCGGGTGTTAAAATGAAAATTTACCGATGATTAACCAATGCGGCATTGATTGGGGCCTAGAGTAATTTGCCGAAAAGATGAAAGAAACTAATGGGCAACAATTTGAGGGTGTCAAAAGGTTCCACAGAGTTCCTAAAGACAGGCACTACAGAGGAGGACTTCCAACAAGCTGGAAAGCAGGATGCAGGGAGACATTTGTAAAGTTCGAAGAGAACAGAAACCAGCTCAGGAGCACACTTCTTTAGTACGACGGCAGGGATACCGTTACACCCGCTTGCCTTGTGGGTAATTTAAGAATGATGTCAGAAGCCAGTCACCTGGTTATGCGCATATCAATCAGATAAGTCGAAAGTAGAGTTGGAGAAATCTCTAGAACCAAACTTGTAAGAGGCTATACGATGTCTCATTCTATCAATAAATAGAGACTTTGAGGACACGCTTGCACTCGATATGAGCAGTGACAAAGAGACATTTACTACAATCAAACCTGTCGCTCTTGTATAGACGGAAGAAGTGATTCCTGAGGGCTATAGTGGAGTAATAGTCAGGTGAGAACCAGGGAGATGATCGTGGTCTTACTTAGTATTTCCGTGTTGGAACGAAAGGTTCGATGCTGGCTTTCACCCAGGAGACGTCAGAGGCAAATTTATGAACAGGATGATTAAAAATATAATTCCAAATGGTATTGTGAAGGCAGTCACAAAGCGAGTCCCAACCAGTGCGTTGATAACAGAAAGATATTCTATCAATAGGGGTTCGTGAGTGATGGGAGGGCGGAAAGAGTTATCTATAGACACTACCGCATAATCGGAGTTGCTAAGAGGACAGAGCTGCAGAGTATGACATGAGTTCAGATTGTTTGTAAGGAAGAGATCAAGTAGAAAAGCGTGTCCGTCGGAATTACTGGGGAAATGCGCGAAGAAGTCTTTTATTTGCGTGAAAGATTGAGTAATAGAGAAGGTCTGAATGCGAGCAAGGTCAGTGGCATTATAATGATTAAGTCATCTGATATTGACACTGGGTTCGCCGAAGACAAAGATATTTGCAGACGGATTTAGATGAGAGGACCTTATCTCTACTATGAGGAATTTTATATAGAACGTAAGTCGTAAGAGGAAGAGGAAGGGTAAAGGAAGAAGAGATAGCGGGACTAAGTTTAATAGTAATAATACACAATTATTAAATTACATTATCTGGCAGCCAACAAGGAAAGTAACCGCAGTCCCTTGTCAATCGTTTTTAACGAAACTTGTATAAAATAGGGATTGCTGTCCCAAATACACAATTATTAAATTACATGACCCAGCACATATATATGTACGAGGGTCATTCAATAAATAAGGTGAATTTTTCGGTATAAGGGCTTCTAATACAGATAGAAGCTTACTTTTTTTTATATTTTTCAATGTAGTCTCCCAGCACTGTCACACACTTTTCCCATCTGTGCACAAGCTTCCGTATTCCCTCAGCGTAAAAATATTTGGACTGATGTCTCAGCCAGTCGCTCACTACACTTTTGACTTCATCGTCACTTTTAAAATTCGTGCCTCTCGTGAACGCTTTCAAGGGTCCAAACAGGTGAAAGTCTGAGGGGGCAAGGTCTCGGCTGTAAGGGGGATGAGGGAGCAGTTTCCAGCCCAGCTCATTGATGGTCTGCACCGTTTGGACTGCTGTGTTAGGCCTTGCGTTGTCATGATGCAAGATGACTCCTTCTGACTGATGACCCCTGCGTTTGTCCCAACAGATAAGTTCAAAGTCCTTGCAATGTCATCCACTGTCACCCTTCTGTCAGACTGAATTTGGTCATTGACTTGATTCGATCACCTCAGGAGACCTCACTTCTGTAAGCTTCCCAGTCTTGTCTTCACCCTCAACACTGCTCTGCCCTTCTTTAAACAATTTAGCCCACTTGCAGACATTCTTTTGGCTGAAACATGTGGCACCATACACAGTTGACATTCTCCTATGAATTTCAACTGGTTTGCACCCTTCAGCAACCAAAAACTTGATAACTAACCGCTGTTCAATCCTGGATCATGCTTCTTGGTCGGCCATCTTTGTTAATCGCTAAAACTAAAAAAGAGTAAGCTTCTATCTGTATTAGAAGTCCTTATACCGAAAAATTCACCTTATTTACCTCGTATATATATATATATATATATATATATGTGTGTGTGTGTGTGTGTGTGTGTATGTGTGTGTGTGAGAGTCGAAAGCTTAGTCGATGAACAGTATAATAAAAAAAATATCCAAATATTTTGTCGTTATTTTCTCCCGAAACTAAAGTCCCTATATGAAGCTTGGAACGGCTCATGATCAAATATAATATACATTCCTTGTTAGTTATATTTAATAATATATATATATATATATATATATATATATATGAGCTGAGACATATATATATATATGTGTGTGTGTGTGTGTGTGTGTGTGTGTGTGTGTGTGTGTGTGTGTGTGTGTGTGTGTGTAAGTGTGTGTGTGCGCGTGTGTTTGTGTGTGTGTGTCTCAGCTCACTGTAGGTTTCAGATCTTTTTCAAGACTGTCGGATATGGAATGTCGTGGGCCTGACCCAAAATTCCAATGACCTGAAGAAGGCCTGAGCCTACAACGGTCGAAACGTCGCGAACATGACAATAAAGATGAGTACAACAGTCCAAACAATGTAAATAATTAGAATACCTCATCTCAGAAATATAGACAGATACTGATTCTGTCCAGTTAATGTGCTGTTGGTGCGGTTAAACTCAGTAGTCCCCCGAAACTAAATACCCTGTCAAAGTCAAAGCGCCTTTTCCACTCTACTATTTTACCCATAGTTAAGGTGGTAAAGAATATATGGATCCATTCCTTTTTCAAGGTCGCCTGTACAAAATAATCGCAACAACAATTTAAACAATACTATGCTGTGGTGGTGACAGCGAAGGCGTCATATGTTTTGTGCCTTTTATAGATAACACACAGTAGGAAGCATTTTCCGGTTCGCAAGATTTTTTGTCCGCCGGTTATACATTTAGTTTTCGTCATAATAATATGAACTCATTAAAAACTCTGTCTAGTTAAAAATTTGTGATAAACCTTCGTCGTATTTGTTTTTAACGCGTACTTAAAAAAAAAATCTTTTCATCACAAGCAAGGTAATAATACCACCAAGACGCCAGGGGGGTTACTGAGTGTGAGGGAATATGAGAAAAAGAAACCATTATAAAATCAAGCAAGTATAGAATCCTACCTATCGGGAAATGTTTTAACAGAAGACTGAAAATGTGATCCGATGTTGTGTCTGAATGGAGAAAGGAGCCTAAGCAAAGTATTAAGAAACGGGAAAATTTCGTGAGAAACATAATAAAGAGAGCTGAACTGCTATGCAATATCAGTCCTCTAATATGGCAGTGGATAGTGGACAATTTCTTCACGGATGAAGAGACAACAGCGATCAGTTGATTTACTTTCTATGATTTATCCCTCCTTTGCAGGTTATTTAAAGTCATAAAATATTTTTAGATTGTCAGATTTTTTTTTACATAATAATGGTTTAATGATACAAGTCTTACTAATTAACCCATAGCTGGGGGAGAAGAAATAAATTCATACATTTCTCAAGGGTATTTGCGCGTAAATGAATATAACGAATTCAACGAGGGGCAATCCGATTAACAATTTCGAACCATTATCCATTACACCACCCGCACATCCAAACTTTCAGTACATGGTATTCCCAAGCGGTCACCCACCTTGGTGCCGACGTTATTATCTGTTTTCTTGAATTTTTTCTGTTTCTTATTCTTTGTTTAGCTTTTGGAAGGGATCTTTCACTATTTTAACGGAATACGAAACTAATGAAGGTGCTAGCTCTGCCCCTTTTACGCAACAACCGCTTCGTATTCCATTAATAAAAAGTATGTTCCACTTGCATATCTTCTTCCTAAGATCCATTGTTTTGTGGAACAGAATCCCGCGAGGGTGCTTTCACGACCACTACAAACTTAACATCTTCAACTCTAGGATTAACTGTTATCTTTTCCACATATCCCTATAATCTGTACCCCTTACTCTTGCACAACAACCGCTTTCAGTAACACTCTATCTTTAGTGACAATTAGTAAAAAACAAGTGTGGAGTCTGCGCTCGTGTGTATATGTGAGACTGTGTAAGAAGTTATATTTGATAAATGATAAATAATTGCTAGATTATATTTATCTGAGACTTTATCAGAGACAGGTGTCATATTTAAACTTCCCGGTTGACTTTCAAGCATTTAAATCACCGATCTTGAATTGGTAAAGAAAAGCAAATATTGATAAGATGGCAAAGGTTACAAAGCACTGCCCAGGGCCCCCAATCAGGCTCCTCTCGGTCGGAGTAGTACGCGTCGGCTTTTAGAAAAAGGACAATAAAAGGATAGATTTTAAGAAGGCAGAAGATGACCATTGAGTTTTTTTACAGTGTTGTTCACCTTGTACAAGGCCCGGGGCCACTCGAGATAGAGGGTTACAGAAAAATAAGCATAGTTTATGCGAATAGGTGGGGGAAAATAACAGTTGAGCTAAACTTGAAAAGGTTAAGATTGTAATGATCAGGAACCATCATCTTGACTGTCGGTTCCACAGAGCAGTAGTTTGTTTGGGTGAATATTTGTAAAAAGTCAATTACTGTTAAGGGATGTTTTCCATAGTGCATATATTGTTAATGCAATGACATTTTATTTGCTTATGGCCATAAGCTTGAATGTGCGGTTATTGTAATGAAATTGTTAATCGGAGGGCCGAGTTTCAATTCCAGTTGGGTTCGTTATATTCACTTACGCGCAAATACCATTGGAAAAGGTATGAATCCATCTCTTCTCCCCCATCAGCTATGGGTTAATCAGTAAGACTTATATCACTAAATCATTATTATCTAAAAAAAAAAAAATCTTACAATATGAAAATATTTTCTGGATTTAAATAACATACAATGGGTTGATAAACCGTAAAAACGAGTCAATTATATATTTTTTCTAATAAAGAAAGTTTTTTCTAATTAATTTAAACATTTTTTTCCAGTTTCTTATTCATTGTTTTTATTTTGACAAAAAAATCACTATTTATCATATCATATCACCATCG
>OZ038498.1:93291599-93314099 GCA_964036315.1 Acanthosepion esculentum | reverse complement strand
CTTCATCTTCCACTTAACGGCATCTTCACTAAAACAGTGTCCGTAGAAAATTCACAAGGAAGGAATTCCTGTTTTAGAGGCGTGCCGACGTATGACAAAATAATAATGTAACGATTTCCTAAGCGTAGCTCAGATGTGGCGCAAGGCCGAAAGTATGGAGGACTGAACTAACTTGACAGTCGCGATTGATCTAGCAAGACAAGCTTGTTAGCCATTACACTACATCGAAGTGCCCACTGCAGACAAAATAAAAATTAAACAACGTATTACTTTAAGCGCATGCGCGCACTCAGAACCACCTCCAGCTCTGAAAGTACAGATAACACACAAATTTTTCTTACCACACACACACACGCACACACGCACGCACGCGCAAACACACACACACACACACACACACACACACACACACACACACCTGCCATAATCTTAAATGCCATTTCACCTTCGGAATGCAGCCAGTTATGGCTCCTCACAACTTCTTTTTTTTCTGTAGTATCTGTGCCATGACTCCCTGGTGTGAATTTCTGTTGCTTTTTTCCGGTTTTAAATTCGGTGTTGTAATTCTCTGATGTTGGTTGCAACCCTTATGCCACATTTTTGTCTTATTCAAAATAAATATTACTTTCCTCTGTGGTTCTTAAACTTTATGAATTAAAGTACTAGACTGTCGGCAAGGTCTCATCTGTTTGCAACTGAAATGGCTAGATGTAACCGTAAGTTCTATGCTAACAGTTCCTTCTCGTTTGTGAAACTAGATAGTCCCACAAACGAGGTGCGATAGAAGAAACTGTTAGTTCCGGCTTCTTGCTTTCCGGTCAACTTTGATCTTCAAAAATTTAAATGCAATATCAGTCGTTGTCTGTTGTCTGTTGTCTTCTTAAAACTTGTTCTTTTTTGTTCTCTTTCCTTAATAGTGTTTTCTTTATCCCATACTCGTTCACACACACAGTAACCCCCTCCGTCTTAGTTGCTTTATTGTCTTGCTTGCTGAGATGACTAAAATCAAAAAAACAAAAACAAAAACAAACAAACGTACAAAAAGTTTGTCTAGGAATTCTTGCGGTTTTCATTTCGAGTCGGCCATCAGAACAGTGTCATTCGCGTGTCTTATGCTGTTCAGATTAAGGCTACAAATAATAAATCCTGGTAAGTTGTCTTGTTCTCTTAGGATTATCCCGCTGTATAGGTTGACTAAATCCGATGAACAATTGAAACCTTGTTTTATTTCCCTTTCTGTTTTTGTGTACTTGCTTAACTCGTTTCCTATCTGCATACAGACTGTTTGTTCCCAGTAAATGTGAATTATATAAATTAAGAAAAAACATGCAGGAGTATTCATTTTCAATGTTATCAATATAGCCGGTGTTCCTTTGGTGTGGATCAAATTGTGGCATCTGCTGACAGCACATTAAATATAGATTAACGTTTGTAATTTTTAAAATCATTTCACCCCAAACAAGGCCATAAAGCCGCTAAAACTAAGTGTGGTTGGTGGTTACTGAGTATGTGCGAATATGAGAGATAGAAAACATTAAGGAGAGAACAAAAGACTATCAAGGAAAGAGAACAACAAAAGAACATGAAGTATGACGACAGAAGATAACGATCAGAATTGCGTTTATATTTTTGAACATCAATGTCGACTGAGAAGCAAGGAATCGGAAGAAAGTTCCACAAGCGGAAGTATGGGAGAAGAAACTGTTAGCATAGAACTTACGGCTCAACTGATTAGTTTCTGGAAAGCATCTTTCGCTCTTTCGATCCACCTTCATGTCGTTGTGTGACACTTTCCGTCCACGGTTACTACACTAGACAGAGAGTTAAATTTATGTATCCGCCTGATTCGGAAATTTCCATTTCCAAACTTCTGCCTTCAACTACCTTCCTTGCTGGTGACCATCCACTCTATCTTCTTATAGGTAATGGTTCCCCCTTTCTTCTTTCTTCTATTTGTTACATTCCCTCAGAGTTTCTCAAGTTTTCTTTTTGAGTCGGCTATCAGAAAAATGTCATCCGCGTGTCTTATGTTGTTCAGATTAAGGCTGCAAATAATAAATCCTGGTAGATTGTCTCTTTCTCTTAGGATTGTCCCGCTGTATAGATTGAAACAATTGCAAGTAAGGATTTTAAGCTAGCTCCTGTGGACACCTCCTGCCCAAAACTAAAGGGAACTTCAAAACCTCTCTTTAACCCTGATCCGACCAAAAGATTGATTTGAGCTGAAAGTCCGATTTGGGCCGAAAATACAATTTGCTCCGGAATTCCGATTTGAACTGAAATTCCAATTCAGGTAGAAAATTGTGTTCTTCAAATCACAAACTCGTGTAACTTCGACTGAATTGATCTCTTCAAATCACAAATTCCGCGGAACTTCAAAACCTTACGTCACGAAACCTCTCACTTTAACTCTGATTCCTTGGTATTGAAATTAAGAAATAAAATTGTTTTTCTAGGTAATTAAAAAACAATTATATTTATTATTATACATACTTGTTTCTCACATTTCGAAATATGTAACGGCGGCAAACCAGTGTGCATCTATTTATTTATTTACCATCAAGTCATGTCATGTGAGACAATTTTCCAACCATACAGATTATGTTTTAAAAGGATACATGCATAGCCTTTTAACCTATCAAGTAGTTGCCAAACATTCGAGTTATTTATTTATAAAAATGTCATAATGTAGTGTAATGAATTGCATAAATATATGTTGTAATATGTATATTTAAATTTATTTAATAATGTTGTTATAATGTATGATGACTGTTTATTATTTTTCACACGCATAATAGTTCGAATATAATATTCAAGTGTTTGTTTATATACACAGATTGATATAAGAATGTGCATCGAAAACAAATACTGAATTTCCTATTAAGAATGATGTGGAAACAGAAAAAAGAACAGCCGTAGCTCAAGACTTCTTTGTCTAACTTAAATGAAATTTGGTACTGCATTCTTCTGGGATTCAAGATACAGTATGCTCCTAAATTGGTTGGAATATTATGTATCGTTTCAGCTGGATCTCGGGAACACACATACATAGATTAGAATTTGAGTATTATATTGATACTATAACTTTGATTTTACAAATTCCGCCGTAATTAAAAAAACGGATCATTTTTTTACACCGAAAGTTCTTGGAGGGATTACTAATAAACATTTTGTCAACACGCATCAAAAACACAACATTACATTACCAGCCTTTATTGAATCCATCCTTAAAGAATCTAACGTATGTTAATATAAAACAAATGGTGTTTACGTAAAAACGTTCCCGAATCAACATGCGAATAACTACAAAACATAATGTCTACGGTGCATACACACCCGCACACTTACGAATATACATTATCATCTGAATCCCATATAAACTAGAATTATTATATACTTTCATACATGAATTAATATTTACGTTTTTTTCAGGCTTCTTTTTTATTCATATCCATTCTCTGATGAAGCTTTAATAAAAGTGAAACATGTTAGATATGATAAACGTTTCCTATTCGTTCTTTATGCTGTCATAGATAATATACCCACAATTTTGCTTATTTTCTTCTATTTTTAATCTTTGTTTCACGTTTTGCACTTATTTGGTATTTTACCCTGCCGAGATAGTTAAATTACTGTTCTTTTCTGTATGTTTATCTTTCTTTTTGCATCTATAAGAATTAAATCTCCACAACTATTTATTTAGTCATATATAATACAATATTCTGTTCCCATACTTGTACTTAACGTCCTTTTCTTTCACACCAACGCGCTGTGAATAATGCTCACTGCTGATATTTACAAACCTACAGCCTTTCAGAAATTTCTATTCATTCGCATATTCAGATGACGTAGGCTATGAATTTCTGTTTATTCTGTAAAATAAATTAAGTAAAAATATCTTAAAAATACTGACGTCTATTCCTATTCGTATGACAGTATGTCACCAATCACTGTCTGGATTTGCTTGGCAACGAGACAGTCTGGATTTTTACAATCGAGAGTTAATTCTTTCTTCCTGGGGCTTACGTCCATATCACGTTCCAGTAGGATCACTGAAGATGGTTGATTTTGTTTAGTGGCATATCGACCTCTATGGGTTATTTAATGCCGAAATCTAAATATTTTGAATGCAATTGTATAAATTCAACTACAAATAAAATGTATTGCTGGTCATTCTGCTATATGCATTGTTGGTAATTTTATTATAAATATGTATTATTAGTAATTTTACTATATACATGTTGTAGCATACCTACGGACCATAATGGGTATGTCCCCATTCACATAAATACGGTAGTAAATACTGTATGTTGGTCTGCAGTCGGAGATTCGTCTCCAACTGTGCTGGTCAAACTCTCTACCTCCGGGCAGAGAGGATCCCCAGACGAGGCTATGTCGAAGGGCAGAGTCTCATCACGGGAAACAGCTACCCGACCCTGTTTTATACGGAGTCTACGGGGAATCTTTGGCCGAGCGTACGGGCTCAGATACCCTACATTAAATTCAGCCTTGTGCCACATCTGACTGCGTGGAGCGTTTGGTAGATATCCTGCAGTTGGAAATTCATTGTTGAATTCACTTGACTCACTTCTAGCAGTTGACTACTACTTCTACGCGCCGCTGGCAAATCTTATATGTTTGTTCTTGTGCTAAGTATTATCGTTCATTACCAACCTTCGTGTGATTATTCTGTTCAGTAACCTTCCCTAGGTTACAACAACATATGTATTTTTATACTTTCCTAGTGTTTTTGATTTTAGTTTGGGGATTCACTCTTTGCCCGTAGCTGGGACCCTAAGAGGTGATATCATCCTGAGTCATGGTGGACCTGGGGATAACAGCAATTAAAATATATTTCCACGCTCTTCAAATCCACTAATTTCCCGATCAGAGGACTTGCTACCGGATATCGTCATACCCAGGACTATCACCGAAGTTAAGCAACGTCGTGCCTGGTCAGTACCTAGATGTATGACCCCGTGGTAACACCAGGTACTGCAAGCTTGGGTGTGCGGGTGGTGTAATGGATAACTGCTCGGAATGGGAAATTGGTGATCCGAGTTCCAGTTCCAGTTGGGTTCGTTATATTCACTTACGTACGAATGCCCCTGGAAAAGGCATGGATCCATCTTTTCTCTTCCCTAGTCATGGCTTTATTAGTAATCATCTTACACATTTATAAATCTACCATTCATTCGTGCCTTGAATACTATCGCCATATCTGGTTTGGTGCTCCTGCTATTCATCTCGAGGTTCTTGACAAAATCCAAAGAATGATCTGCAATATTATAGATCCTGACTTGGCATCTCGACTTCAGTTACCTTCTCACCAACGCGGTGTGGCTTCCCTCTGTCATTTCTACACATTTTTTCTTCAACTGTTCTGTTGAGCTTTTTTCCTCTGGTGCCACCGCTACATGAATTTAAGTGTATTACTAGATTGGCGTCTAGGTCCCACCCGTTCTCTGTTGAAATAGTTAAATGTAACCGTCAGTTCTACTCCAACAGTTTCTTTGCTCGCACTTCCCGCCTGTGAATTTCCCTTCCGCTTACTTGCTTCCCTGATAACTAGAATCTTCAGACATATGAATGCACCGTCAATCGCCATATTCTGTATGCTTGAAACCTGTTCTTTCTTTGTTCTTTCCTCAATCCTCTCAATTTCTCAGTCTTATCTTTCGCTTTCACTCTCTGTAACCCCCCGCGTTCTATTGGCATTGTTGCCTTGCTTGGGCTGAAACGATTAAAAAAATTATTACCAGGAGGTTCCTTCTGGTTCATTCCTATTGTGTTTGTTCCCCAATTCATTATTGTGCATGAACGTTATGCCCTGCCAATACCCCATGAATAATGGACTGTTCCGTTTTGATCGCGTGGAAAGAGGGCAAAAGACACTACCTGGTTTCAGTGAGAAAACGAAAGAAATAAAGAAGGGCAGTAAACGTGTTTAACAGCTATTTCAGCGAAATGAAAAAATTCAGACATTAGCCGAGGAATTAAGATTTATCAGGAAATTCAAATTGGAAAACCGTGAAATTTGAACGGGTCTTTCTCCTAATGATAATGTCTCATTTAAAATTTTATGAAAATACAACAGAGGCCTGAAGAAGGCTGGATAGTATAACGGTCGAAGCGTTATTAGTATAACAACCAAGATAAGTAGATATTTACTTGACCCCCCCTACTGAGTCAGGTTGTGACACAAGGTCAATTTTTAACGTGGGGACCCGAGTGTTTTCACTCGGGCCGCTGGTCATAGCTTGTCCAAGCTGCTCAGAGCTGGTCTAAGCTAGTCATAGCTGGTCCAAACTGGCCAGAGCCGGTCCAAGCTAGTCGTAGCCGTGATACCACCAGCACACAGGGACGGAGCCCTGGGGCAACCAAGATAAGTATGATGGTCCGAATACCAAAGTATATGATAATTTTGAAGAGAAGGGGGAAGTCGTGAGATTCAAAGACGGAATTTCTTTGTTGATCAAAAGCAAGTGAAAAATCTTGTCAAGGGACCTGCCATTCGTTTTATGAAAATGATCGTATTTTTTGTTTGCTCACCATTGAAAATGGACGAAAATAAGTACAATTTGTGGCACATTAAACTGATTATTTTAAGAAAGGTAAAAATGCGCCTCAAATGCTAAAAAGCGCAGTTTCCTTATACATACATTCAATGCTTTTTAAAACGTTGCTACTATACTCGTAAATTTTGTGCAGTGTTGGTTGGTTGATTTTGATATAGAGGGTCTCGAGAAATTGAATTTTTTGTTTATTATTTTCAGGGTATGGTATATGGGTGTTAACATCAAAGAGAGAATTAGAAAACTAGAAAAATGGTTATTATAAAAATAAATACACATAATATGTCTATATTATTTAATGAAACATGTTTGAATGAAGAACTACACACACACACACACACACACACACACACACACACACATATATATATATATTCAACCAACGTTTTAATTCACTAGATTCAACCAACGCTTTTATGACATTGCCTTGATAAGTACTTCATAGGACGAAACGCGTTGGCTAATAGTAGTTTTTCCTCTTGTCTCTTTTTATTCATATATATATATATATATATATATATATATATATATATATATATATATATATATATATATAAACTAACAACCGATTACGATAAACTAGCCGTTTAGAAAAAACAAATAAAGATAATCAACCCAAATAGATAAATTAAAAACTGTTCCGACCAAAATAATAGTAAGAACAAACCACAACATCCCACCCCAAAATTCAACAAATAGATTTAATCAATGACAAATAAACAAATATATAAGATAAAAAATAAAAATGAAAATAAATAAAAACAAGCAAAACAATTTGACCCAAATAAATAAGCAAACAACCGACTTCCGGTAAATGACCGCCATAATAGACTACCAACAATAAGCTATAGAAACAAATTTTTACTACGTTAACAAAAAACACCGATCAAAATAAAAAATAAATAAATAAATATATAAGATAAAAAATAAAAATAAAATGAAAAAAAAACAAACAAAAAAACAAGCAAAATAATTTGACATAAATAAATAAACAAATAAGCGACTTCCGGTAAAATCAACCGCCAAAATAGACTATCCATAATGCACCACTGACCCATATATATAAATAGCCGAGAAAAATAACAGCACTAGTCGCCTGACGATTGCACTAGCATGAAACAGACTGTCGCCTCTAAGTGCTGACTTTCATGTCCACTTATATATATATATATATATATATATATATATATATATATATATAATTTATTCGAAAATTATAACATAAACATGTTATAAAATCACTACAAAAATAGCCGTTAGGTTTCAAAGACACCAGAAGTGTTGAAACAAAATGGCTATTTTTGTAGTGATTTTATAACATGTTTATGTTATAATTTTTAGAGAGAGAGAGAAAGAGAGAGAGAAAGAGAGAGAGAGAGAGAGAGAGAGAGAGAGAGAGGCAATGTTTAACCTTTGTACCCGCAAAAAAACGATGTCTCAAAAGAACGGTTATTCTATTGACACCGCTGTTATTGTATACATTTTTGACTATCTCGACAATGTTTATTGTTATTAAAAATCGACGATTAGAATTTTAACAAAACCCAAACATATGAAAATGGATTTGTAAGTTTTCTTTATTCTTGAGAATTGATATCAAAGTTATTAAACTCAATTCATTTATTACATTGAATAAAAAAAACCCTGTTTTCAAAGTTATTTAAAAAATGTTAAATAACGAATATTGCATTTTAGTTGGTTTATATATTTTGACAATTGTGTCATTTTTTAAATAAAATTTTGAATAAAAAGATTTCTTTTCAAAATTATATCAATAAAAAATGGTTATAGTGGGTTATCAGTTATAGTGAAGTGATTGAGTGTGAAAACAGTTTAGTTTGATATGGCCTTGTTAGATAGCCCAACATAAGAGGGGTATAAAACAAGAAAATCAAATTGTAAAGTGAACAGCAAATTTATATACATATAAATCAATTAAGGTCTTTACAAATAAAATTAATGTACTTTGGTTGATACAAGGTTGTCAAAATGTTCGTTGTAGTCCTTGCAAGAATGAGTCTATGTGTACGTAGGCAGGAACGTATGTGTGGATGTATGTATATATGAGCGTTATCGAAGGTTAGGAATGTCTTTGAAGTAAGCGCTCAGTCTTAAATGTTCCTTTAGTTTATCAAGTATAAAAGAGGTGAGGAAGAAGGGTAGAGATAATAATAACGCTCACTTGACGTTGTCAAGGGACTTGTTAATACGCTCGTCTCCTCCTCTCTGGTGACAAGCGAACTAGCCCGTCTTTTATTTTGTTTTGGGGACTTGAAAAAGTCATTTGCGAATTCACTCCTGGATATGATTCAGGCCTTTTCATTGGACGACGATTAAATTTTAATATTATCAAGTTTTAAAAGGTTCATATCTGATTGATTTTGACGTCCCCAACTCATTGGGTGCCTCATACCTTCGGCATTTTTTAGGCGTTTCACCCCAAGTATGGCGGGAGTGCCACTAGCACGCAAGGAGTTACAGAGCGCGAGAATAAAAGTAAAGAGGGGTGTTTGAAGAAAGGAGGAAGAGGACAGGGATCAAGATCAAGGCACCACAAGATGTCGATTGACATTACATTTGAATATTTGAAGATTATAGCTACCAGGGAAGCAAGTAAGAGGAAGGGAGTTCCACTGTCGGGAAGTGCGCGAGAAGAAGCAGTTGGCGTAGAAAAGATGGCTACATGTAACCATTTCGACAGTGAAAGTGTGGGACCAAAATGCCAACCCAGTAGCACGCTTAAATTCATGCAGTTGGGGTACCAGTGAAAGTAGTTCATCAGAGCAGTTGTCATGAAATCTTTTGTAGAAAAGACAGAGGGAAGCCACATCATGTCTGTGAGAAAGTGACTGTAGTCGAGATGCCTACACATTGCATATCCGTCTTTGGGTTTCGTATACATTATTTCGTGTTAAAAACTTGTATCATTTTTTAAAAAATAATGTTTTTATTCTCATACATTGCTTTACTTTTCCCTTTTCAGGAATCCTGCATCCACTCTTAACTTCGATTTTCAAAAGCATATTTACTGTTTACTGTTCAGAAACTGTGGAACTACAGACTTTTAGTACGAACCTATTGATACAAAGTATTCAATTGGGCCAACGTATAATCTGACACAAATATCCACGTGTTGATGAGCTTCCAAAAAGGAACTATCAACAATGGCAACAGATTTAACGAAAATAACACCCACAACGACGACACCATCAACACCACCACCACCACCACCAACAACAACAACAACACCCGTTTCTACAACGCCGTTGTCAACGACAACTGAAGCATCGAATGGTGTATCCGCCTGTGTTCTTGCTAGTACACTGTCGGCTACATTTGTCATCCTCTTTTTCATTATTTGTGGAGTAGTCTATTTTTTGTACCGGAGGAAGAAGCAAAAATCTGTATTTTCATCCGAAGCGAACCGAAAGTCAGTTGATGAGACCCATTTGGTAAGTAACATGAAATTTATTAATGAATATTTTAGTAATCGAATTTGCATAAGGGTTCTGGTACATCTGGATCTGACGTCCCCGAATATAGCATTGTAGCTCAGGCCTGACACTAAGTTCGTTCTCAGGGTGCAGCAGCTTCTAGTTGAACGCTTGTGGATTAATATAATGAAAATGATTTTTTAGTCGGATCGTTATCAAATGAAAAAACAAATAAACACATAAAAAAATAAATAAATAAAACAAACCACGAGACGAAATTGTAGCAGAAAACGAACGAAATAATCAAGGGAAGTAAGCGTGTTTACCAGCTGTTTCAGTTTTCTAATTATCTTCTTGATGTTAAATTGAAGTTCATCAAGAAATACCCATTTCCGCCTACCCACATCTATCCATCGATCTCCGTCAGTTCGCATCCATCCCACCATCTTCGTCTGTTCGCATCCATCCACCCATCGCCTGTCCGCGTCTATCCATCGACCTCCGTCAGTTCGCATCCGTCCACCCATCTCCACCGATCCGCATATATCCATCGATCTCCGTCAGTTTGCATCCATCCACCCATCTCCGTATGTCCGCACCTATCCATCGATTTCCGTCAGTTCGCATCCATCCACCCGTCTCTGCCTCTCCGCATCTATGCATCGATTTCCGTCAGTTCGCATCCGTCCACACATCTCCGTCTGTCCACATCTATCCATCGATTTCCGGTCAGTTCGCATCCATCCACCCGTCTCTGCCTCTCCGCATCTATCCATCGATTTCCGTCAGTTCGCATCCATCCACACATCTCCGTCTGTCCACATCTATCCATCGATTTCCGGTCAGTTCGCATCCATCCACCCATCTCCGTCTGTCCGCATCTATCTACCGATTTCCGTCAGTTCGCATCCATCCACCCATCTACACCGACCAGCATCTATCCATCGATTTCCGTCTGTTCGCATCCACCCACCCATCTCCGTCTGTCCACATCCATCAATCTATCTGAGTCTTTTCACATCCATCGACCTATCTCTGCTTATTCGCATCTATCCATCCATCTCCGCCCGTTCGCATCCATGTAACTATCACCATCTGTTCGCATCCATCTATGTATCTAAGTCTATTTGTGTTTATCTAAGCCTGTTCGAATTTCTATCTCAGTCTTTTCCTATTCGATCTATTTCTGTTCGCAAGTATCTATCTCCGTCTGTTCGCATCCATCCACCCATCGCCGTCTGTTCGTATCTCTCCCTCCCTTTGTGTCTGTTAATATTTAAAGCAATGTTTTTTTATGTTGTACTTAAGTTGTTTTTTTTTCTCTTTCAGCCAGAAACTCCAGAGACAAGTTTTTCCAGAAACAAAAGTTTTCCATCGGATGCTGAGTATGATGTTCCACCGAAAAGAGAAGAGCCTCTGGTACGTATTTCTTTTTCATTTAGCTTTTATTTATGGACAAATAAATAAAAGCATAGAAAAAATTAGAGACAAAGATTATTTTTTGACGATAGTCGCATTTAAGTTTACCCATATCTTGAATAGACAATTTCTTCATCGTCTCACTCAGTAGCGTAGCTTGTGTCAGCTGTACAAGCCTGTATTGAAATAAAAGTTGTTTTAATATCGGAACACTACTTACAGTTGAAAAAGGTTTTGGATTTTGAATATCTTAAACCATGTATTTAAGCGATCTTCGCTAAAACAAAAAAAAAACATTATCATTGTCGACAATATGAATACTGTGAACAGACCCAGAGTGTGTTCTTTCAATGATGCAGCAAAGCTGTGTGTGGGAGACACATCTTGGTTGTTATCATATGAATCTTAGTTATACTTTGGGAGTATGTGTTAATCTATTTTTTCGTCTTTTGGGTCTGTTAATTAAGTTGCCTCCTTGTGCCTTTTCTATAAATATTTTCATGGTAATTGTTCAGATGAGCTCTTCGCTATGGTGCTAAGATCTTTTAATTTAAGTGCAGTGCCAGACTGGGGCTAGACTGGCATCGTGATCTCGCTAATTTACAGTTAAGTTGGCTAGATGTAATCGCAACTTTTATGTTAACACTTTTTTATCGCACTTCTCGCTTGTGAAACTCCCTTCAGGCTACATGCTTTCCAACCATCTTCAAAAATTTAAATGCAATGTCAATCGTTATCTACTGATCTCTTGATTACCCTTCTTTTGTTCTCACTCCTTAGTAATGTTTTTGTTTCAAATTCTTCCGCATCCAGTAACACTTTGTGTGTTAGTGGCTTTATTGCCTAGGGGCAAACTTGATTTATTTCCTGTTGTATCCTTAAAGAAGTTACAAACAAACAAAGGTGGTACTCGAGTGAAGGAACAGCAACACGCGCGTAGATGAAGGAAAGAGAGGTTTATTGCAAAAGAGAGTACACTACTGAAAAGACAGAGAATCGGGTGGCAGGCTAGTAATTCCCGAAGCAAAGCCCTCACTGTGTATAGCTACTGATATAGTTAGTCCACATAGTCGATAGGGAGTGTGGGACATTCCATTACAACATTTCCATTTTTACGTGTCATGATTGACTAGGGGGCTGCCGTTACTGTCTGCGGTATACCGGTTGTCAACGAAAGCTATAGGACCCTCTCTGTCTTGCTATTTAATCGATAGTTGGGTGAAGAAGAGATGGATTTATACTTTTTTTGTGATTAAGTGAATGTAAAGAATTCGACTGGAATTCGAACTCGGCTCTCCTATTTTTTATTCTGAGCTGATATCCATCACAGCAACCGCATATCCAGGCTTACACCGCCTGATATTCCCAAGTGGTCACTCATCTAGGCACTGATCAGGTTCGCCGTTACTTAATCGCTGTTTCAACGTTATATGGCCATAAGCTTTTCATCTATTTTATTTTCTCTTTCCACTACTTGCTTTGAATTTATCACGTCTACATTTTACTATTTGTTGTCGGAAAACCAAACCTAGATAATATCTTTTAGGGCCGACTTGACTTCTTGATTGTTGTAAGCCACTCTAGCGAGGACCCGTTGTATGGCAGTTTGAAGATCCGAGATTGTAAAGATGATCATTAAAATCAACTAGCTATGGGCAGAAAAATCGTTAATTACCACTTCAAATCAAGAATGTCGCCATATTTTCTGCGTGAACGGAGCGGTTAATGCGTTCGTTTCCTAGAAGAACGCAGAAGCTGCTGAACCGGAAGTTGTTTACGTGATTGGACTTTAAAATGCTAGACGAGTCACATTGTGTTCCACGAATTACGAGACCAGTTGTAGCTGAAGGATGGCAAGCCGTGGATAGTGGGTATGATATTGAAAAACCCGAAACCCTTAATAATTCTAAGCTAAAAACATCACTGGTGATGTGTGCCAATGAATTTTATGAAATATGCTATTGTCCTCTTTACTAGATACAAACATTGGACATTTTGGAAGCCCGCTTCACTACGCATATCCGGACTTCTCTATATAGGGCCATCTTTTTTTTAAAATTTCCATTGTCTGAGGTTGACTTTAACACCTCTTTAAGTTTTCTTCGGTCGTCCTTTGCTTTAAATTTTCTCAACGTTCAGCGCATTGCACTATTTCGACCATGCTGAGAGACTCCCTTTCTGCCTTCCATCAGCATGGCTGATGCTAACCTCCAGGAGAGCGACCCGTTGCGCCTTCTCCGGATAATGTTCTCAGCTGACATGAAGTGGAAAGATTATATTAAATCGATTGCTATGTCTTGTGCGGGGAAAGTTGGTTCACTAGACAATTCTTCTTTCCAGAATCTAACACATTTATTAGTCTAGAATTCGTCCATGCGCTGCATATTGCTGTCACATGTGGTCTGGTAGTGCTGCTATACATTTAGAGATTCTTGAGGAAAATCCAAAGTAGAATCTGCAATGTTAAAAGTTCAAAAATGGCGTCTCGCCTCCAGTTACTTTCTAACTTCTGTGATGCAGTGTCTCTGTGCCTTTTCTATAAATATTTTCATGGTAACTGTTCTAACGAAATTTCCTCTATGATCCCAAGACTTTATGAATTTGAGCACACTACTAAATTGGCGGCAAGGTCTAATCTTGACATTATGCATTCTCAATGATGTTTTAAAAATTTACTGGGAGTCAAGTTCACTCCAGATCTCAAGTTGAACTCTTATAAACAATCTATTGCAGAAGATATTTTTAATCATTTCAATCCAAACAAGGTGATAATGCCACTAAGACGCAAGGGGAGTACTGGGAGTGAAAGAGAACGAGAAGACTTTAGAAGGAACCGAAAACCCAATAATAAACAGGAAACAATGGATAATCTTATACTTCTTTTTAAAAGCCGGGAGGAGTGTGAACAGGACGATAGGTGAACCTATCTGCTCTTGAAAAAAAAAAATTTTTTTTTACTTATTTCACCCTAAGCAAGGCGATAAAGTCACCAGGAGGTAGAGAGTTACAGGTAGTGAAAGAATGTACTGGTTTTATTGAGGAGAATTGAGGAAAACGACAATAAAAGAACGAGTGTCAGAAAAACAATAGATGGCGATTGATTTTGCATTTAAAATTTTGAAGGTTGCAGAAAGCCAAGTTCACTCGAGGCATCAAGTGAACCTCTTATCTATTGTAAAATGCCTTTTAATCATTTCACTCCAAACAAGGTGATAAAGCCGCTAAGACGCAGTGGTGTCTAAACAGGCAATAAGGGATAAACGTCTACACCAGGTCAGTAGCTGATGAAGGAGTGTGAACCGAGCGATAAGCAGACCGATGTACTCCTGATTTTTTAAGTTTTTAAAATCATTTCACCCAAATCAAGGCGATAATACCACAAGATCTGAAAATGAAAGAGAATGAAAAAACTTTAGTGAGGAGAGGCGTGAAAAAGGGTAATAATGGAACAGGATTCGAGAAGACAGGAGATAGCGATTGACATTGTATTTAAATTTTTGAAGATTGTAGGGAGCAGGGAAGCAAGTAAACGGAAGCGAGTACCACAGACAGGAAAGGAAGCTGTTAGATTAGAAGTGGCGGTTGCATCTAGCTAGTTCAACAGTAAAACGGTGAGACCTAGTTGCCAATCTAGTAGCACGCTTAAATTCATGCAGTCAAGGTCCTAAAGGAAAAAGCTCATCAGAACAGTTGCCATGAAAATATTCGTAGAAAAGACAGAGGGAAGCCACTTCAGGATCGATTAGATTACAGGCACTTCTTCGAATTTTGTCAAGAATCTCGAGATATTTCAACAGAGAACGGGTGGGACCTAGATGCCAATCTAGTAATACACTTAAATTCATGTATTTGGTGCACCAGAGGGAAAAAGTTCATCAGAGCACTTGTAGAAAATATTTGTAGAAATGACAGAGGGAAGCCACACCGCGTTGGTGAGAAAGTAACTGAAGTCGAGATGCCAAGTCAGGATCTATTATATGGCAGATCATTCTTTGGATTTTGTCAATAACCTCGAGATGATTAGAAGGCGCACCAGACCAGATATGGCAACAGTATTCAATGCACGTACAAATGGTTGATAAGAGCTGTTTTTATTCATTAATACTAATTGTGGGTAATTAAGTCATTTTGAGATAATTAGAAGTCCGCACCTTTTCAAGGGAAACATTAGTCTCCGTTGGCCTGAATTAGCGCATTTTTCGTTCAGCAACAAATACGAAATAAAAACTGGGAGGGCGAGACATAATGATTAAAGAATCATTCCATGACAACAATTCTTTTTTTCAGTACATGTGTGCATCCAGACGAAACACCCCAGAGCGCATAAGATAGGCATACCTCAGTGAAATGTAATGGTTAGTGAGATTGTCTGGTCGACCTGAGTAGTGGGTTCGATCCTTATACAAAATTCGATATTAAATAAATAAAAAATAGTTGACAGGTCGCAAGATTAATCAATGGTTTGAGGGAATAATCTGGTCGACCTGAGTAGTGGGTCCTTGTAAAAATTTCGATATCAAATAAATAAAAAATGGTTGGTAGGTCGTAGGACTAATCAAGGGTTCGCGGGAATAGTTTGGTCAACCTGAGTAGCGGGTCCGATCCTTTGTACAAAATTCGATATTAAATAAACTAACAATGGTTGATAGGTCATTAAATAAATCAATTCTGGATCTGATCAATACATCAGGGTTGGACAAATTCATGTTAATATATAACGGATGACGGCCATTTGAAACAACGTTTCCCGTACTATCTCCGTAGTTGAGCAACGTTGCTCCTGGTCAGTACTTATATGGATGACCGCTTGGGAATGCCAGGTGCTGCAAGCTTGGATGTGTAGGTGGTGTAATGGATAATGGCTCGGAATTTTTAATCGGAGAGCCGAGTTCCAATTCCCGTTGGCTTAGTTATATTCACTAACGCGCAAATACCCTTGGGAAAGATATGAATCAACCACTTTCCTCCAGCTATGGGTTAATTTGTAAGAATTATATCATTAATCCATTATATATATATATATATATATATATATATATATATATATATATATATATATATATATATATATATATATATAATCTTGCAATCTAAAAATATTTTCTGGATTTAAATACCAGGCAAAGATTTGATAAGCTGTAGAAAATCAACCAATCACTCACAAAACTCCATATAAAACCCGATATTAAATAACCGAACAAAGGCGAATAGGATCCTTTATTTAATCTACGGACGTAGGATAGACTGTTCTCGTTCCACTACGCATGTTCAGGGACATCTCGTCTAGTTCTTATTTTTAGTACTTATTTATTGATCGCTCTGTTTCCATTGAGTCCAAGTAGGCACTGCCGGACACCGAGATTGAACTCAAATTTACTATGTCACCAAATTCACGAACCAACGCTTTAATCCAGTAGGCTATTGTCCCGTCGGAATTCCCTGTAGGTTACACAGACAACTGATGAAGGTCGGAGGTACAACTACTGAAACGTTGTAATAGCAACAACAAAGATGGGAACAGTAGCCTGCATGTAGATAGTGCAAATAACGAAAGCAGGTATTTCAATAAAAGTTTTTTTGCCTACACCTAGAAACTTCACGTGAGTATGTTGTTATAAAACACCTGACTGAGTAGATAATATCAAATGTCGCAGGCCGAAGAAATGGCGTTAACACCTATATGCTATATACATGCTTGGTTAATTCTCCATAAATCATCAATAAGAAGCGCTTTGTAGGACACGAGCGTTTAACATAGTCACACTGAAGGAAATCAGCCTATAAAAAAAGACGCTCATTCTGTGAGGATTTTAAAGTATCAATATTGGGTTAGGTAGTAGTAGGCATCCGTTTATTTCGCTCTGTTTGGTAAAATTCACTCCTTTGGTGGTGAGACTGAATTCTACATGGTGCAGGCCTGGGCGATGGTATATTGAAGTCGTGCGCTACCCTGACTATATAACCCTCCTCTTAGTCGTACCGAGAAGATCCAAAGGAATACTGCACATCACATTTCGGGACAGTTTAGCTGCAGGAGTTGCCGGAAAGTTGTCTGTGTTGAAACCTAACGCCTTCGGGGCTCCACTCTGAGTTTTCTGCCTGGATATACTTCCATAGACTTTTCTATGCTTTGGATAGTTTTCAAATTAGGGTTTTCTTTTCGGAGGTTTTAAATTAGGGTTTTCCATTCACTAGATGGACTGCCTTTCTCGGCTGTCGATCTCCATCTACCCGAAGCAGCTGGTTATGAGGCACTAGTTGTCCGCCTATTCTTTGAGTTGGACTTAGTTGTCAGAGGCTATTTGAGACGCATGCCACCGAAGCATGGTATGAATTAGGTTAGCTTGATATATTTTGTAAGGATATGAGGATAATACAGAACATATTTTGGAAGTAAAACGCCTACATTCTTCTTCTATGTATCGTGTCTCTTCAAGACGTTGGCGATCATGACTCTACATAACTTACTGTCCTTTACTATCTGTCTATATATCTGAGATGAGGTATTATGTACCCTATTTACATTATTCGGACTATTGTCCTCATCTTTGTCGCCATATTTATCACAACGTTTCGGCCGTTGTATGCTCCGGCCTTCTTCAGGTGGTTGGAATGTCGAATTGAACCCTTTATTTTGCTCGCTAGGGTAGACTGTTTTAGTTCCACGTGCCATGTTTAATGGATGTCAGTTGTCCGTTATCTCCTGTTAATTCCCTTCTCCAAGTTCTCTACTGCCTTAACTGGATATTGAACTAACACCCTCTGGGTCCTGTCACTGAATCTAACTAACGCCTTTATCCACTGTGCCATGTGTCGTTTGTAGCGCTTTGTATATTTTCTCTTTTCGTTATATCTCCTAATCCCCGTTCTGCCATCCATGTACTCAAGTTCGTTAGGAATCTGTAACTTAGAGAGATTATAGTGACATGTTCTTGTACAACATGAATTTTACCCTCCGAACATCAGCTACCATAATCCAGTGACGAGAATGCTCAATATTCAATTGGTGATTGCCTCAGTCATATCTTTTTAATTAGGTTTTGTCCTTCTCTTAGTCTGGATGCTATTCAAGGTTGAAGTGCACAGTCTTTCAAACCATTGAACATTTAACAGCTGCAGGTGGAGACGAGATAAATTCATACCCTTTTCCCAATGATATTCGTGCGATGGTATATCTAAAAAATAATTAGAAAAACCAATAACATTTCTACTTTTCTATATAAATACTTGTCACAAAATAAAATCCTTACATTTGCCTTGATGAAGTCCCTCAGAGGACGAAACACGTCGGCTAAGATAAGTTTTCCTTTGTCTTTATTCACACACATATATATATATATGTGTTTTCCTTTGTCTTTATTCACACACACACACACACACACACACACACACACACACACACACATATATATATATATATATATATATATATATATATATATAATCAAATGGATAAATATAGGTAAATGCACGAGCAAGCGTTCGTATACCAATATATATATATATATATATATATATATATATATATATATATATATATATATATATATAAACGTAAAAACATTGTAAAAACATTGGATAGCTCAACTTGCAGGAGAAGAAATCGGTACCCGAGGAAAAATGGGGAATAAAAAAAGAAAGAACCAAGAACATTAAACCAAGGCGAAAACAAAGAACCTAAAAATTTATTGAACCTAAAATCGGCAATTCTTAGTAGGTGTGAAAAGCTGGTTTTGTTTAATAAAACCCCCCGCCGCCGTTGTTTGGCTTTATTTAATTTTTTGTTGTTGTCACGTGGTCATGGTTATTTTTGCTTTTAGCTATAAATTCTGTTCCATGATTTTCCTTTTCAGCCAGCATCACTCTGACGATGCGTTTAGGTGAATCCTAGGTAGGTTTGCCTGGCTCCTTAGGATTATCTTATATATATATATATATATATATATATATATATATATATATATATATATATATATATATATATATATATATATATATCCGATAGTGTAAGAAAAACTGATCAGTTTTAAATAACAGAGCTATTTGATATATTAACAAATATACAAAGTCGCCTACGTTGATTGCACAGCTCGGAGTTTCATACCATTTGCAATCTTCAGGTGCAATTTTTCAGTTTACAGCGTTTGTTTAATACGATATGTATTAAACAAACGGTGTAAGCCCCCAAACCCCTTCGTTGTTTGCACAACTCGGAGTTTCAGGCTATTTGCAATCTTCAAGTGCAATTTTTTGGTTTATACCGTTTGTTTAATACATTGAACAAATTCTGTAAACCCTAAAATACATTAAACCAGCGGCGTAAACCCCAAAATTGCACCTGAAGATTGCAAATGGCATGAAACTCAGACTTGTGCAATCAACGTAAGGTATAAGAAAAATCACAAGCAAAACGATTCCGACTTCACGAAAGGTTTCATTCAAGGCAGAATCAATGCTACTACTACTAATATATATATATATATATATATATATATATATATATATATATATATATATTAAGACATTTTTATGTTTAACATTTTTTTTATAGATACAAATATTTAAGTAAATGGTCTGTTTATAATAAACAGTATTAAACAGCATTTACCGGCCTGAATGTCCGAGAAATTTTCATAGAAAATATTCGTCCTCCGATATTCCTATACGGAACCGTCATATAGCCTGACGTGCCTTTTAACCGATTCGGTCACAGAGGATCTTTCTGTTGGCGAGGTCGAATTTACTGCTTATAAACTTCAATCTTCCATGAATCTTTCACGTACATTCATATCTGCTCATGGCGTATCAAATTTAAACAAATGACGTCACACATTATGAAATGGACAAAGTCCGACAATTATTTTAAGACATTTTTATGTTTAACATTCTTTTTATAGATACATTTCCGTAAGACCTATGTCAATAAAACCATTATTATTTAAAAAAATAAAATAAAATTGCGTGCAAAATAATTAGATTTCTGCATTAAATAATCCAGAGAGGCGTTGATATGCCATTTTCGTAGAAACTTCGTTTTTTTTTGTTGTTGTTGAAAGAAGAGTATGATGTAGTTTTCGACTGACTCTAGAGAGACAATATTTTGTCATTTAAATTGTTCTGTAGAGACAGGAAAAAATTAAAATTGCTTCTGATATTTTATTAGTCTGAATTGATTAACAATTACGAAGTATTATCTATCACACCACTTACAGCTCCTGGTATTCCCAAGTGGTCACCCATCTAGGTACTGACCAAGCTCAACGTTTCTTAACTTCGGTGATCGTATGAGAACCGATGTTTCAACGTGATATGGCCGTGAGCCAAATCAGCTAAACACCGAAGCTTACAGCACCTGGTATTACCAAACGGTCACGCATCTAGGTACTGACCAGGCTCGACGTTGCTTAACTTCAGTGATCGTATGAGAACTGGTGTTTCAACGTGATATGGTCGTAAGCCATACCAGCTAAACATCGAAGCTTACAGCAATTGGTATTTCCAAGCAGTCACCCATCTAGGTATTGATCAGGCTCAACGTTGCTTAACTGCGTACGGGAACCGGTATTTCAACGTGATATGGCCGCAAGCCAAAACACAATGGAGGTGAAATACTTGACTAATAAATGTGTTTTTGTGAGTATGTAAAATTTTGTTTTTAATTTTCTAATCGGGGACGAACTTTTGTAATGATCTAATAAAAACAATTTAATGTGAAATATTCTTTGTTGTATATAGAGTCTCTTAGAATTTTTTGTTTATTTCAAACCGGTTTTCGTCAATTCAATTTTGGCGAGGTGGTGTGTGTTGGGGGGGGGGCTCTCCCAGGCGTGGATTCTTCTTACCTCAATTGTGCCGGAGACTCTGCCCTACTACCTTTCGGTGGATGTTAGCATATTTGCCAGTCATAACTTTTTCCTATGCGTGTACATTCAAGACATAACTTGATCGACCACATATTTAAATGTTAGATGGATCTACACCCGGCGTGTCGGAGGTTATCTTTTATGTCAACTCGCTGATGTACTTAGCTTTATTGATAGGCTGGTGCGACATTGAGTGCAAAGTTTATTCTGAGGTTAGCCCAGTACTTACTAGGGCCATTGCAGGTCGACCTTTTCCAGATTAAAGTCTCCTGATTCGCCTTAAGTTCGAGCCATTTGGCATTTCTTGACGTGAAAAATAATCTTCTTTTTCTGTATAAGTGTTATTCAGTTATAAAAAGAGTACTTATGAGTAACATTTCTTGCAGCCTCGTAAAATGGGACCTAAGGATACATACCTTGGAACACCGAGAAGCCATGAAGATTACAGTGTGCCACCCACGAGAAATGACAATTGTGTAAGTTGTTGTTGTTGTTGCTGCTTCTTCTTCTTCTTCTTCTTCTTTCACTTTCCCACAACCTAACGTACATTCCCTGTGCCTTTTCTGTAAATATTTCCATGGTAATTTTACCGATGAACTGAATTCCCTTCTAGACTTTATGAATTTAAGCACAATACTAGATTGGTGGCAAGGTCTCATCATTGTATAGTTTAAATTAGTAGATGTAATTTAAGTTCTGTGCTAACAGTTTCTTCTCTCACACTTCCCGCTTGTGAAACGTACGGCTTCTTTCCAGTTAATCTTTAAAAAATTAAATGCAAAGTCACTCGTTATCCCCTGTCTTTTTAATTCTTTCTTTTATTGTTCTCTCTTCTAAATAATGACTTTCTTTTTTTCATATTCTTCCCCACTCAGTAACTCCTTGCGTCTTAGTTGCTTTATTGTCTTGCTTAGAGTGAAATTATTAAAAGAAATGTAGGTAACTCTGCTTACCTATATCTCTCTTGCCTTCTGTTTACCCTGCGAGTATCAAATTCTCCAAGCCTTCGTCTTTTACTCATTAGGTATCCGAGAAATTTCAATTGTTTCTAATTCTAAGTAAATGTTTCTTTTTTTTCTCCTTAAAACTTCCTTGTTGCCCGCATGCTTCATCCATGGTATTCTCAACATCCTTCTATAGAACCACATCTCTGAAGTCTTCTCTTTTTCTGAAAAGAAATTTTCCAGCATTCATTCTCATATAAAAGGA
>OZ038498.1:93256599-93286599 GCA_964036315.1 Acanthosepion esculentum | reverse complement strand
GTCACTATGGTATAGGGAAGTACATTTATTCACTGTCACCACTCATCCTCATGTATTAGTTATAATGAAGGAAAAAGGGAGAAAGAAAGGAAGAAAGAAAGATGAAAAACAATGTTCTTGAGATTAATCTTTCTTCCTCTTCCTTAATACGTGCATCGCAGCATCACGTTCGTGTGTGTAAAATTTCACATAGAATACATCTGTAAATTGACTATGAATAAAGGAACTTGCAAAAATAAAAAAACGACGTATTGTGACACTATTTAGCTATAGTAATTGATTAACTAATTAACCATAAAAATTAAACAAGAAAATACTGAGAACGGAAAAGAACAAAACCCTATGATTTTATTTTTACTTTAGAAACAAAATTAAGTTACTTTTCTCAAAAACTTGAGAATTGGCGTAAACAGTGGACTCACAAAAAGGCCATATGCGAGCTTTTGAGAATTGAATAATGATGTTTGTAAAAGTACTGGTTAAAGAAAAACCGAAAACAAGATATCATTCGAAATTACAAGATTTTAGAAGTAGGCCAGGCGATTCCGAAATATTTGCCGATACGGGGTAGAGAGAATTACCATTATTTATTTTTCGAAGATATCGTTTTAAGTACTGGCAAGGCAAGGCCATGTGTTGATTATAAAAAATTTGGAATAAGAAAATATTCCGAAATATTTGCCGATACGGGGTAGAGAGAATTACCATTATATATTTTTCCAAGATTTTTAAGTACCGGCAAGGCAAGGCCACGTGTTGATTATAAAAATTTGGGAATAAGAAAATATTCCGAAATATTTGCCGATACGGGGTAGAGAGAATTACCATTATATATTTTTCCAAGATATCATTTTAAGTACCGGCAAGGCAAAGCCACGTGTTGATTATAAAAATTTTGGAATAAGAAAATATTCCGAAATATTTGTCGATACGGGGTAGAGAGAATTACCATTATATATTTTTCCAAGATATCATTTTAAGTACCGGCAAGGCAAGGCCACGTGTTGATTATAACTAAGCGTCGAGGATATGCTTTTAAGTGGCCATGTGATTATAGAATTTTGCCATATTTCGGAAGAATTGCCGATTTGAAGATAAAGAGATATTTTTCCGAGAAGCCAAGGGTTCCCGCAGACCTTAACAATTGATTGATACTGTTTCTAAAAGCACAGGTTAAGAAGACGCAACGTGGACAGGAGCGTCGAAGATATCAGAGATTTTAAGAGACTGAGCCATGTTTTATTCGTAAGAATTTTGGCCGGTGAGAATGAGAATTTTGTAAACAAAACTTCTAGTTTATAATTTTAATGAGGCCAGCTTAGCCACACACGCACGGCCGGGACGCCATTGGTCGAGTGGTAGCAATAGTGATAGGCGGAGGTAATTTGATGAGAAAGTACGTGGAAATTATTAACGCCCACTGAAAGAAATTGATATGAGGTACCTATATATAAAAAGGGGCGAGTTTGGGAGAATAGCTATCCTGGAACCTCTCCTCGCAACCAAAATGAAAAGTAATTAATTTTCCCAAAATGGGAAGTAATCAATTTTCCTAGCCAGACAACAAAGTAGTCTCCTGTCAGAAATCGGGATTTACCGAAAACCCCAGGCTGCGTCTAACCGCGCACCGGTTTTTGGTCGGTGTCCATATATGCGAGCGCCCTCGGGCAGTTCGCCAGTAGTTGTTGAGAAGTTTTAGTCCAGTAGTTCGAATAGCAGGAACCAGAGTGTTGCCTCGCAGAAGCTGACCAAGTGATTTCACGACTTCCGACTTTGCCTTTCCTACAAATAACAAGTTATACTGACGAACGAAGCTAAGCCAGCACTTAAAAACTAAACCAGTTGACGTAGAAGACCAGAACTTGCCTAAGAAGCATAAAAGTGTCACTCTCCGAATAAACGGGTTGGGAGAAAAACACACACTCCTGTATATAAAAGACGGATAAAAGTTAATTTGTTTCTTTCAACATACTTGAACCGCTTGTATTTTTATTTGCTTCTTTTCTTTACGCTTGTGCGATATCACTTCCAGTTTAGACTCATATTACACTACGGCCCGATGCCTGATTGATCTCGTCTACCTAAGATCAAAATCACAATGTGGGTAGGTTAGACTTGAGATCGTAGTAGTTGATTCGGTAGCCAGACATTGGAAGTGTGTTGAGAACGACGGAGCTGGTGTCGAACCGGTCGCATCTGGTATGAAGCCATTTGAAATCGACCGACCATCCACTTGGTACCCTGACCAAAGGATCCCGCCGAGCAGCGACGACCACCGTTCGACCGAGACACAGTTTGGTGTCAGCGACTAAGAGACAACCCCAAAGCGCTGGTAGGAGTATTATCACAGTTTCGCGCCGCGACTTGGAGTTGACCACGGGCCGACGACTCAGTGTCACAGTATCTATGAACATAAAAGGGATCTTATCCGAAACAATTTATCTAATGCATTAGTTATACAAGGAAATAAATAAAACCACAACTTTGACATAAAGAATACTACACTTCTTAAAAGAGGAAGTAACTTACTTAGACGGAAAATTCTCGAGAGTGCAGCTATCGAATCTTATCAAAATATAAATCTGCGCCACGGATTTTTTTTTCAAATTTCTTCATTCCTGAAAGAATTACTCCTTTCCCAAGGAGCCAAAGTATATGAATATAAAAATGTTCAAAAATTAAAAGAAGGCAGTTAAATTCATAACCTCATGTTATTTAAAATATATAACACATAAATGAATCCCAAAGTATAATATATTGAATATTAATTTACAGAAAAATTTAAAGAAAATCTTTTACTTACTTTCGTTTATTGAACATTAAACTGTGTCACATAGTGACCTCTATAACTTACCTAGACTTTTCAGCTAACCTGATGAATATTTATGAGCGCCTCTTAAATTAAAAAATGTTGAAAAACTAACAACATTTTTGCTTTTGTCTATAAATACTTGTTACAAAATAAAATTTTTGCATTTGCCTTGATAAAGTCCCGCAGAGGACGAAATGCGTCGGCTGAGATAAGTTTTCCTTTTCTCTTTTTATATATATATATATATATATATATATATATATATATATATAAAGAGAAAAGGAAAACTTATCTCAGCCGACGCATTTATATATATATATATATATATATATATATATCAAGAAAATTAACATTATATCTCTCTGACCATAGCTCAATTAGGTTTCATTTAAACACATACGGAAACCTACCAAAACCCATACGCAACATAGACGTAGAAAATATAATTAAAAATAGCCTCATCCACATGAAAAAAAAAATGGCTAAAAGTCATGGAAGCATTAATAAAATTAAAAAAAAAAACACTCCAAAACATCATTTATAAACACAGCCACAATGTGCTGATTGTGTTTGGAAAATAAAACAAGTTCCCATCACTCTAGATACATATATAAAAATCTAGGTATTCAGTTAAGAAGAAAAATATCTTTGATAATAGTTAATAGAATAGTCTCGGACAGTTTTTACACACTTTATGCCCAGAAAAATTGAATAAAAAGCTTAATTGCGTACTTTCTCGGTCGTCTTTAAGGAAACTTGTATTAAAGAAGGATTGCTGTCCAAATATAGCTCAGTTAGGTATCATTTAAATGCGTTCCTGGTCAGATCAAATTCATGAGAAATTATAGACCACTATATGCTTATCAAGAAGACTCACGTTACCTCTTTCTGACCATAGCTCAATTAGGGCTCATTTAAACACACATGTAAACCTAACAAACTCCATCGGCAACAAACTCGTAGAAAATACTAACAGCCTCATTCATATTTAAAAAAAAGGCTAAAAATTATGGAAGCGTTTATAAAAAAGGAAAAGCCAACAATCAAAAACATCAACTATGAACACGGCAAAAATGTGCTGACCTTGTTTGAATAATAATAATAATAAAACATTGCTATCACTCCAGATACATATAGAAATATCTACATATTCAGTTGAAAATTAAAATACAAAAAATAATCGTTAAAAACAGCTAATAGAACAGACGGAAGCACTCGAATATAAAGAGCATTTGGATAATTTTTACTCACTTCATGTCTAGAAAAGAAATCGCTTGTACGAACACAAGAAAAATTGAATAAAAAAACTTAATCGCAGTGCCTTGTCAGTCGCCTTTAATTAAACTTGTAGAAAAGAGGGATTTCTACTCAAACACAATTCGGAAATCCGGTTGCACTCTCTAGGGAAAGGTTTTGTTTTAAAAACAAAACAAAACAGCGGCTCCTACTGCTATTAAGCATTACTCATCAAGTATGAATTGAGTTCTCCGAGCCGCTGGCGTATTTCGTATAGAGAAAAACGTTAAAATCCCCTTCCTTTGTCAAATCAGTCGGGTTTCAATCCCGGATTGAAGCAATCGGACGTCTAGCCACACTGAGCGAAACAGTCTGTCTGTAAACGATTATATATATATGTGTGTCTGTGTGTAAATGATTATATATATATATATATATATATATTGTCATCCACAGACAGACTGTTTCGCTGTATCACAGCTCATCAGTGTGGCTAGACGTCCGGTTGCCTCTGGCTAGAATCAAAAACCGGCTGAATTCGCGTCAGTCGTAAATTTTACCCTGAAGCCGTTGGCGCACGGCAGAGAAGAAGGTGAATTTAAGCGTATTTATATTTAGATAAACACACAGTGACTGAGAGAACTCGATTCGATTTACCGAAGAGTCTTGCATTATTAGCCGTAATAGTCACTGTTTACAAACCCACACATCCTCCCCAGAGAGCTCAACCGAAATAAATTTTCAGGAGCATATATATTGTCATCCACAGACAGACTGTTTCGCTGTATCACAGCTCATCAGTGTGGCTAGACGTCCGGTTGCCTCTGGCTAGAATCAAAAACCGGCTGAATTCGCGTCAGTCGTAAATTTTACCCTGAAGCCGTTGGCGCACGGCAGAGAAGAAGGTGAATTTAAGCGTATTTATATTTAGATAAACACACAGTGACTGAGAGAACTCGATTCGATTTACCGAAGAGACTTGCATTATTAGCCGTAATATATATATGTGTGTGTGTGTGTGTGTGTGTGTGTGTGTGTGTGTGTGTGATAGTGAAGAAAGGTTGTCCACGTATGCTTCTTAAAATATGTAAATATAACAGGCCGGTGAAAGAAATTCGAGACATAAAAAATAACAACAACAATAATAATAATATCGATAATAAGACTAATACTATTTATTGTATATTAGTAGACCATTGACCTAAAAAGAATCAGAATTTTCGGGCGTGCCCGTGTCCTTTCTCAACGAGCCGATAAATAATAATAAAAAAAAAGTGGGACTTTCTTTTTCAGGGAATTTGTTTTTTGTTTTTTTTCACATGTGTTATATTGCCGAAGAGATCTTGCAGTTTATTCAGTTTAACCATAAAAACTATCAACATTAATTTCACTGTAGCTGCACATTTCAACCAACCGGACCATAACATTGATAATGTTAAATGCGTCCTTTTAGCGTCTTCATTTATATGCCAACAAGAAAACCGAAGTCCGAGTTAAAATACATTTTAAAAATAGAATCATACTTTCGAGACTGGGTTTTTCCTACTTCACAATTTATTTTCTCTTTCCCTCACATTTAATGGGTGAATGTCTTGATTTTGCCTATCGGCAGAATACAGCAGCCACTCTTATTTTTCTTCGGTTGGGCGGGTTCTACTAACATATTTTAGTTCTAGTTTGAATATTTGGTTGTTTTTTTTATTTTCGTTATTAGGATCATCCTCTCCCCCCTCATTTCATGATAGATAATTTTTATAAAAAAATGAAAAAAAAAGAAAGTAATATTTATTGAAAGATGGATGATAAAATTATTACGTTTAAGCTGAATATTCGTGCAACGGTCACCTGAAAGGAAAACAAGAAAAAAAATGCCACTAATGTATTTAATGTAAATATTCATAAATTTTCACATCACGGTTTTCCTTTGAGTAGGCGGTATTTTGGTAAATGTAGCATTGTAGGCGGATGTATGAATGAGTAAATTGCAATGAATGAATGGGTCACGAACCAGATTAGCTAGATTTAGAATAGTCAATGACAACAAGCTCCACCCCACTCCCACTTCGGTATTGTTCCTAAATTGTACATAAAAAATACAATAAATATACACATTCTAGGTTCAAACAGGAATTTAGGCACGCTCAAAGAATATCATTTCCACTAAAAGCATTCTACAAATCCTCTACAACCCGAATCGTGGCAAACAACTGGCATTGAAAGTAATATTTATTGAAAGAGGGATGATAAAATTATTACGTTTAAGCTGAATATTCGTGTAACGGTCACCTGAAAGGAAAACAAGAAAAAAAAAAATGCCACTAATGTATTTATGTCTGGTACAGAGCGTCGAAAGGTCTCTACAATGGGATGTCTGGTGAAGAAAGAGAATAATTTATTTTCGACACCACCCAAGAGAACAAACATTAGTCCTTCTGCCAAGAGCAAATAGTTGATAGTATTATCAAACCATTTTTTTTATTAAACTATTTTCTTTTAAGAACGCTTCAACGACGAACGAGAACACCCGACAATACACAAAAATAACGAAGGATCAAAAGTATTGAAATCCAAAGTAGAATCAGCAATACCCAAATTAAATAGAAACAAAACAGCAGAATCAGACAGAATCGTAATAGAGATGCTAGCAGCCTTAGATGATTTCGACAATGGCAGAATTAGAGACATAATAAATGAAATGTACAACAATGGCGAAATACCGGAAGACCTAAGTAGTTCCATATTCATAGCCCTGTCTAAGAAACCAGGTGAAAACAAGTGGGAACAATCAGCCTAACAAAACCTATCACCAGAATCAAAACTGTAAATAAGACAAGAACAGTAAGTGTTCGTTAAAGACACTGGAACAAGGAATGTAATATTTATGCTCGGAATGATATCAGATAGAGTAATAGAAATGCAAAAGGATATATACCTATGTTTTATAGATTACGTCACAAAGAACTGCTACAACTGCTACAACTGCTAGGTAACCTTGACATACGTGGAAAGGATATTAGAGTAATCTAGAACCTATACTTTCAGCAAGCCGCCTGTATACGGATAGGATATGACTTCAGTAAATATACAAAAATAAAAAGGAGTGTAGACAAGGATGTATCTTCCACAGGACTTATACAATTTATACAGTGAGGCCATTCTGAGAGATTAGAAGTCCGACCAGGATTCATTATTGGTAGCCTCATCTGCATGCCTTATGGGGTAAACAACATAAGGCATGCAGGTGGCACAGTTTTGATAGATACAGAAAGAAAGGTCCGAAAACTCCTACAGGAGGTAGTGAAAGAAAGCGACAAAAAGGATTAAATATTAACGGCAAGAAGACAGATTGTATGGTTGTTAACTAAATGATAAGCCCAAGAGGTTGTTAACTAAATGATAATCCCAAAATGCAAATTAAAATGCAAAAATCAAACAAGGAGAAAATATAAATATCTGCGAAGTTTCTAACAGAGGACAGAAAGTGCGTCATTGAAATAGGAAGGCCAAAGATGCATTCCAAAATCTGAGCAAAGTATTAAGGAACAAAAAAAATTCGTTAGAAATAAAGAAAAGAGTACTAAAACTGTTATGTAGTATCAATCATTCTATATGGCAGTGAATGTGGGACAATCTCCTCACAGAAGTGACTTGAAGCAACAGAAACAAAGAAAATAGTGCTGAAATGTTACGTAATATCAGTCCTATATGGCAGTGAATGCTAGACAATCTTCTCACAGATGAAGAAGAGACTTGAATCAAGAGAAACAAAGAAAAGTGTACTGATCTGTTACGTAATATCAGTCCTCCTATATGGCAGTGAATGCTGGACAATCTCCGCACATATTAAGAAAAGATTTGAAGCAACAGAAACAAAGAAAAGTGTAGTGAACTGTTACTTAATATCAGTCCTCCTATATGGCAGTGAATGCTGGAGAATCTCCCCACGAACCTCATCCAATTTGTAAAGTTAAAATAAAGAAGATTTTTCTTTAGTGCCTCTTATCTATATGGCGAAAAAATATAATGACATGAAGTGTGCAAACATTTATAACAGGGAAATTTGTTTTTTACAGAAGCACAGAAGATACAAAAAATATTTGTCAGCAAATGAAGAGTATATTAATCGCAATCGATCTTCGAAAATTGTTGAGGAGAAATGCTTTGTTGACAGCTTTTGCTCAAACTACATCGAATGAACAACATGCATTGGAAGGAGAAGAAATTCAACAAGGACTTCTCCTAGCAGCCGTTCCAAGGCTGAAAACCAACGTTCACAAAGACAGTCTAGAAATGCTTCAACAACTGCAGCCGCAAGAGCCTTGAAAACTCAAGAAGAACGTACAATTCAAGAGAACAGAAAAGCTGCAAAAACAGCTTACGCATTGACAATGCAGGCTGCATAAGACGGCCTCAATAGTTTGGAAGATATTGCTGCAAGATCAGCACCACATCAGAGAATCTCTAGACATTGTAGTCAGCATTGGTCTTTAAAGGAATCCGTATATGACCTCCTGCTATGAAGACAACCAACCCATATGTCCTACGCCAAAGTATCTCGATAGGCTGCTTATGTGCAGACAAAAAGGTGAACAAAGGAGCATTTTAACATTATGTGCTCGGTGATATGATCGCACAAACCATCCTTGAAGAGTTATTGCAGACTGAAAATTCAACTAACTTATCCAATAATAGGTTAAAGGAATTACTTAATAAAAACGTTTGGCATAATTACACCTTTCAAATAGTCTATTGGGTTGAATTTTATTAAAGAGTTTATTTTAGATTAATTAAATTTAACTTGAATTAAAATTAATTCCAGTTGGAACATAGCATGGCTCTATAGATTCTATTTTAAACGACAAACATACATGTATATGAGAATCAAAACGAATAAAAGGATTGACATCATAGGTTCATTTAAAATCTAAAAGACTTCATGATAAACTATATTTTGGGTTTTACCTCGTGGAACAACTGCAAAGAGATTTTGTTTGCCTCCAACTCTGGAGAAACCAAAATATAATTGCCCATGTGAAAAGCATGGCTCTTCCAAATGAACGCCTGCAACAGACAATGTTTGTCCTTGGGATTTGTTTATCGACATTGCAAAACTGACACGAACAGGAAATTGTAGCCTTCTGTAAGGAATCGGTAGTTCTGTTCCTGATGGAATAAGGGGAATCCTTGGACTGAACACATCCTCCCCTTTTGCACATCCTGAAAGAATAGTTGCCTCTATGACGTGTTGCATTGTCTTTTTTACCACCAAGCGTGTCCCACTGCAGAGTCTTCGTGCTTCCAAAATTCTCAACAGCATAACTGGGGTCCCAACCTTTAGGGCCAATCTGTGAGGCGGTAGACCCATCTAATGAATTAAGAAATTCAGTCTGATCAGGATCTGGATCTGGATCTGGATCTGGGATTGTGTCAATGGACTTGTATGTCTGAAGATTGCCAGCTCGTGTGGCTGCAGTTCTAGTAGCATTTCTTACGTGTCAAATTGTTCTTTGCCCCTCAGTTTCGACAGCTCGAGTAGCAGAAGTTCTGGCAGCGTCCCTTCCTCGTCTAGTTAACTGTTGCTCATCAGTTTCTGCTGACTTTGCATTAGCTGTACGAATAGCATTTTGTGTCAGTCTAATTTGAGTTTCTTGTTGCGAAGCGTTTCTTCTCCGTGCTTTCATGCGTTTTTCTGCAGTAGTAGCACGTCCAAGTGAAGGATTCCGCTTTCTTGGCATTACTGTCAGGCTGTAGTTGGGGGGTGGGGTGGCTAAGCTTTTTGAATAACAATGAAGTAATCAATTAAAAAGCAAGAATATTATACACATTAATGGAAATATAGCCACAATAAATTAAATGCAAGTTTATAAGGGAGACCACGGGAACGTGGTAAACAATTGCAAGCAAGCTCGTAAAGTTAGGATTTATATAAAAATAGCTACCAAAAAACGTTCTAGTGATAAAAATAAAAATTAACGTGCAGCTAGAAACCTACTCACTATGAACGTTAAAACGTACACGCTAAGTTTAGCATAATTATAAATGAATCGAAAGAGGGTCTTTACATTATTATAAGTGCATTTTCAGAATAAAACTGTCAAAATTTTAGGGCTCAAGTTTCCAAATATATGAGTTAGTAAGCATTATTTAAACGCTGATTAGATGGTAAATACATAATTAAAAAATGGCATTTACGCTTAAACATTTTTAATAATATGATTTTCACAAATTTAAATTTAAAGTATCAAAAATTCAAAATATACATGCATGAAGGGAGCCTACCTTTTTACTGGATGACAACTTTGATGCGAATGAGATTTTTTGCATTTATTTCATCACATAGCACTAATGAACACTACACGTGAAGGAAAATCGATAGTACGCACTACATAACTCGATCGATCATTGCACATAGAACAAAATCAATTGTACACACTCTACACATCTCGATTGATCTCGCACACGCGTCTTATACCTACGTGCACTTCTCTCATCGGTGTACACTTTCGGTTGACTTATTCTTTTTTTCTTAAGGAAGGATATCATTTTTGCCGTCAAGTTAATGCAAACTAAACTATTTCAGTACCAAAACGGGAAATCCATGGGAAAAACTGATATTTTTCATAATGTATTTATGACACATGGGGTGTCAGTTTTGATTTTGAGTTGATTGATCTAAACACAAATTATGTGCAAATTTTCATCGGAATGCTGCTAACCACTAAAATTGAAAGACTAATGGGGCAGCAAGGTGTTCATGGGTCATCTTGGGGGCACCTTATGTAGTTTTCAAAATCTGATAATCGTTTTTGATTCATTTTAAGATTGTAACATACATGTAAAATTCCGTCGAAATCGAAGCAATTTGAAAATTTGTGAGTCCCTTTGGTTCACCCTAGGGGTCCCAAATTTCAAGCCAAAGGACAGGTGTATGACTAATAGTAATTGAAATAATAAAATACATCTTTTTTATGTTTTCTATTTAATCGACTTTTTGGTCAAGGCTGTAGACTTAATTGAAAATTTCGGGGTTCCCTGATGGTCCCTAACTCGTGGGGGTCCCAGTGTTGATTTTCAGTGAATTCCAAGTGACTACTTCAGTTACTCGATATAATCTCAATATGTACTGACATTTTCGTTGAAATTGGGGAATGCTGCTACAAAATACACTTGAAAATCAATTGAGGCATCAAGGGGTTTATAGTGTCATCCTGGAGGCTACCTTTCTCGCAATAAACTGCCTTACGAAAGAATTTCTCTCGTATAACAGTTCAGCACTCTTTTCCTTGTTTTCAAAAATGTTTTCCTGTTTCTTAGTACTTTGCTTGGCTTTTGAAAGACATCTTTCGCGAATCCAATGTGCATTCGAATTTCGGTGTCGCAGTTTCCATTCCCTGTTAACATACTTCCCTGTTATTTAAACTTATGTACTTGGTTTGGAAATATCCAATACGTTGTACTCATCTTGGGCCTTTTCTCTTGGGACAACCATATATCCGGTCCTTTTACAGTTGATGGGTAATTCTTTCTTATAGCTTTCCTTTACTACCTTCTCTAGAAGGTTTCATTTTCCTGTCTGTGTCAGTCATCAATGTTTCATCTGTGCATCTGATATTATGACCTCGCTTACCAGTAAGTAAGTTCTCTAGGTTCCTTAGACATATCCAACCATCTTTCTGAATTACAGATACACTATTTATATACGAGGGACTACTGAAAATTTTCTCGGCCCTATTTGCCAAAATATGACCAAACATCAGATTTTGTTTTAAACTGTTTTTTTTTTTAGCAAAATGCTATTTTTTTTTTACAAGAGCATTTTCTTTTTAAAAATTAACAAAACAATTTCCTCTTCAAAAATATTTTAATTTGTTTGAAAAATATACAAGTAAAAATTTTTATTTGATGAGATATACATTGAAAAAAAATAATATTTAAAATATATTTTCTTCTGCTTAATATTCCATTCTTTACAAAGGCGCCAAAAACCACTCCTCGCCAAAGAGATGTGCTTCTCGATGAAATTCATTCTTAGTAAGCATCGCTTCCTGAGTGACGTTTTATTATATAACTGAGTTTAGCCCAATGTTTGACGGGGCGTGTACTTTGTTGAGCCGATCGAGAATTCCTACTCTTACCTAGATAAAATTAAGGAGAGTTTGAGTAAATTATTTGATAAATGAATTTTCAAAGAATATTTACTGTGAGTTGCTGCGTACAAGTCGAGTTTTCAAGCCTAAAAAATATTTTTTGGGTCGCGTTTTCAAGCCTAAAAATCTTTTCGGGTTACAGTTTTGGGTCACTCATAGCCTAACGTATGTTTGGGGATAAACCTATACGGTAAACATACGCCTAACTCAGAATTTTGAGCTAAAGAATTTCGAGGTCGACATGTACATTAGGTCGACTTGTACGCTGTAACTTACAGTAGATAGACATATATATTACGAATAATAGAAATATTTTCGCAGGGGTACACAATTTTATTACACACAGAGCATAGTTGATACCACAGGCCTAGCCGGTTCCAAGAAGTATTACAACTAAAACCCTCTCGATTTTCGTCCCTTTCACACTGTATGTTGTATACATATGTTATACTTTCTCTGTGTGGGACAAATTAGTGACAAGTAGTTACATATTTGTATATAATTTCTTATATGACATAGAGGTATCTCTTTGAGAATAATGCACGTTTTTCATTTTTACTTTCAGCGATTCTGTTCCGTCCGTGTATTAAGATGTTACTATATCACGGATATAATAATTCCTATAATGGGGAATGTTGCAGGATGTCCAGATCTTGGGTCATTTTCAAGACTTTTTCTTACCCACCTAAACTGAGCTGACCACTTTTGCACTGTTGATAAACCTGAAGCGTCATCTCTTAATGTAGCAACTATATCAGTATGAATTCCCTTGAGGGTTAAACAATTTTTCTGTTGCTAAATTTTGCCCATTTTTAAGAGAAGTCGCTACTAGTTACTCTATGAGTCTTTGAACAGTCAGGTGTCAGTTTACCTGGAAAGAAACAATGCAGTTGTTAATAAGAAGAGTTGAAATTAAAGCATGCAAGATTTCACAGTTCTAGCATCACTCCTTCATAGTCAGCCTTCGAACTTTTCAGTCCACCCTCGTACCTGGAAAGAAACAATACTGTTATTAATAAGAGTTGACATTAATGCATACAAGCTTTCACAGCTCTAGCATCACTCCTTCATAGTTAGCCTATGAAGATTTCAGCCCAACTTCGTACCTGGTAAGAAACAATGCAGTTATTAATAAGAAGAATTGAAATTAATGCATGCAAGATTTCACAGCTCTAGCATCACTCCTTCATAGTCGGCTCATTAACTTTTCAGCCCATCATCGTACGTTATTTCCCATAAATATATTTCCTTAAATTTTATGAGAGGACTAGTCAATTTAAATGGTGCTGAAATAACTATAAGAATTTAAGAGGTGTGGTAAAATTAGTAATAAATAATGTAAAAATGAATGCAATTCATATGATTGAACATTATAAATTAATAATAAATAAAAAATATCATACTTCAGTGAATAATATATTATAGATATCATTTAAAATTGTCCACTATCCCCTTCAGAATAGTCCACTTAAGAGATCAATGAGATTATGATGTTCAAGAGAAATGCACGCACAGGAATCATGTTATTACCTATTAACTGTCTGTAATCTTATTGATTCAGTCTGTTAATATGCTTCATACTATCTACGTAATTGTATTCAGTTATCACACGAGGGTGTAGTGAAACAATTCTGCAATCTTTACGAACGCTGATAAATTCCAGTAACTTGCCGGCACCAAATTTAACGCGAAGCTTGGCAAATCTGCTGCGTTAACAAATATTCTTTAGGTGGAAAATTAATTTTTGAGTGGCAGGAATGTTTCCAGGCCGATAGAGATGTGGTAGAGTGGGGTCCCTTGTATCTTAGAATTGGGAGTGGGTGCTGTATCATAGAGTTGGGGCCCATATCATTAATTTATCTGTATTGGATTCGGGGAGGGGCAAGATGATGAGGATCCTAAGCAAAACCCCAAATTTGGAAAATATTCGTGAAGTCATCGTTGTGGACACAAATGTTTGGATTAGTTAACGTTTTGTTGCAAAGTTAATCCTTTGGCTCCTTGTGGTATGTGACTCACATCAGATGTTGCCAAAATGGACCTTGCACTCTGTTACGCCAGGGAAACCAGGTGCATCAGCGAGTTGACCTGAAAGAGATCCTCCATGACAACAGGTGCAGATCCGTGTATTACGTGACTGCACTCTAACATGTAAACAAATGGTCGACTAAACTGCGCATAGGATATGCACGACTGGGGAAAAAGCACCCACCAGGAAGGAAGAAGAAATATTTTTTTTAATCTGGCGAGAATATAGAATCCGTGCTCGGAGAAAATCCCAAAGCCACACACCTACTTTTCGACAGTAACTGACGCGATCTGGAGGCGAATAGAGTATAACTATACGTACAAGAGATTAAGTTGCAGCTTGACAGACGATGAGACGTGAAAGAGGTACTGAAATCACATTTTACACTCTTAAGTGGACTATTCTGAAGGGGATAGTGGACAATTTTAAATGATATCTATAATATATTATTCATTGAAGTATGATATTTTTTATTTATTTTTATAAAAATTTGCTATGTATTTCGAGATTCTAGATAAAATCCAAAGAAGAATCTGCAATACTATTAGTCCTGATCTGGTAACTCGGATTCAGTCACTTTCCCACTGCTTAACGTAGCTTCCCTGCGTTTTTTCTATAAATACTTTGCTGGTAATTGTTCCGATGAAGTTTCCACTTTGGTACCGAGACTTTATGAATCAAAGTATGGCTGATGCCAACCACCAGCACCAGATTAGATATGGCTATATATTTATAATTCTTTGCTATAATTTTATAAATCCTTGCTGAAATCCCAAGAAGAATTCG
The DNA here is from genome assembly GCA_964036315.1 of Acanthosepion esculentum. Classification (NCBI taxonomy): domain Eukaryota; kingdom Metazoa; phylum Mollusca; class Cephalopoda; order Sepiida; family Sepiidae; genus Acanthosepion; species Acanthosepion esculentum. The sequence goes on along the minus strand of OZ038498.1, from coordinate 93,271,589 downwards.
CAATGTTATTGATCTTGACTCAGCCTCTCGGCTTCAATCACTTTCCCACCGCCGTAATGTAGCTTGCCTGTGCATTTTCTATAAATACTTTCCTCTTTGGTACCTAAACTTTATGAATTTCAGCACAGTACTAGATTGACGGCAATGTCTCATCATTTTATAATTGAAATGGCTCGGTGTAACCGTAAGTTCTATGTTAACAGTTTCTACTCTTGCACTTATCGCTTAAGGGACTTTCTTCCGGCCTCTTCCAGACATCTTTGATCTTCAAAAATTTAAATGTAATAACAATTGTTAATCTTCTGTCTTCTTAGTTCCTGTTCTTTTATTGTTCTCTTTTTCTCATATCCTCTCACACTCAATAACCCCCGTGTGTCTTAGTGGCATTATCGCCTTGCTTGGTGTGAAATGATTAAAACGTCAACTGTCTTTAAAAGGGTGGCCTGCATAGATGTCTAACAACTTTCTTCTCAAGTCTTTGGCGGTGAATAGCCAATCGGTAGACTTAAACCTGACTGAGTAAACACTTCCGGCAAAGCAATGCCACAAGGAAGTAGAAAAGAATCTTCGTTTATACCCGTTGTTGACTCTTGGACATGGTTTACTGGTCAAAAAGCTTGTCTCGCTAGATCAATTACGATTGAGAAGTGTGTTCGATCCTCGCTGGGTGCTCCATACTTTCGGCCTTGTGCCACATCTAAGCTACACTTAATAAATTAGAGCACTTCGACGTGATGTAATGGTTTGAAAGCTTGTCTCGCTAGATCAGTTACAACCGAGTAGTGAGTTAGATCCTCACTGGGTACTCCATACTTTCGGCCTTGTGCCACATCTAAGCTACACTTAATAAATTGGAGCACTTCGACGTGATGTAATGGCTTGCAAACTTCTCTCGCTAGAACAATTTCGACTGAATAGGGAGTGCGATCTTCACTGGGTGCTTCTTACTTTCGGCCGTGTGTCACATCTAAGCCAGGCTTAGTAAATCACTTTATTTATTGCCTTGCTTGGGGTGAAATAATTAAAAAACGTCCAATTTGGGAGCATTCCAATATCACATAGTAATAACACTGGGGGTGTCTACAGCAATATTAATATTAACAATGATGATGCTGCAATGTTTAAAATTGGCAATGTTACTTACTTCTGACTATTGTTTTTAGCCGTTGCAAATCCACTTGCATTTTGGTTTCTTCCCCGGATTTGCTGTCTTCATCACTGTCATCATAATCTACATCCGGGTCCTCGAACTCCTCTTTCAGGGTCTCTAGATTCAATTCTGTCTCATCTTTTTCTGTGTAAAGAGAAAACATCATATTAAAATTTTGATTATTTCTTCGTTCCTTAGCATGTACGTTACGCACTGCCTGTCCCCTTCACACAATACTTATGTCTTTCTAGAAAGAAAAAAAAAAGAAAGAAAGAAAGAAAGAAAGAAAGAAAGAAAGCGAAGATAGAAGAACCGATAACGACTTGAAAAATTTTCTACCCAGAATTCTCTCCAGATTCTATCTTACATATTTGTAAGTCTACCATTCACCCATCTCTTGAACATTGCTGCTACATATGGTCTGGTGATCCTGCTATATATTTAGAGACTGTTGATAAAAACCCAAAGAAGAATCTGCAATGTTATTGGTCCTAACATGGAATTTCAGCTTTAGTCATTTTCCTACCGCCGTAATGTAGCTTCCCTGTGTCTTTTCTATAAATATTTCCATGGTAATTGTTCTCATGAGCTTTCCTCTTTGGTACCTAGACTTTATGAATTTAAGCGCAGTACTAAATTAGAGGTAAGATCTCAACATTTTTGCAGTTGAATTGGCTAAGGGTAGCCATACATTCTATGCTAACAGTTTCTTTTCTCGCACTTTTCGCCTGTGGAACTCTCTTCCAACTTCTTGCTTTCTTGTCAACTTTGATCTTCAAACATTTAAAAGCAATGTTAAACATTATCTTCTTGATTCCTCTCTTTTTATTGTTCTCGCGACTTAATAATATTTTCCATTTTTTATATTATTTCATACTCATTAACCCCTTACGTCTTAGTGGCTTCGTTACTTTGGGGTAAAATCATTAAAAAAATATTTAGTCGAAGTGCCCATACACTTCATTTTTCTTAATGGTTAATTTCCATGTTCAGTGTAACTTTTATCAGACATTTTTTTTTAATCAATTCACCCCAAGCAAGGCGATAATTGGCAACTGGGAGGGAAAAGACTTTAGAAGGAACCGGAAACCAAATCCTATATAGGAAACAAGGGATAAAATTCTACGTTTCAAAAGACAGGGGAGGAGTGTAAATCAGACGATAGGTTCGCTAATCGCCCGGTTCACACGCCTCCTCGGTCTATGCTAGGAAAATCTCGACTAGTTATTATTTTTCAGTACTGCTCAGTTATTGCTCGCCCCCTTCCACAGAGTTCGAGTACACACTGTCTGGCCCGGGATTGAACTCACAAATACTATGTAATAAAATTCACGAAACAAAGCTTTAATCTAATGTATTTGAATTGGGAAACGTATATTGCTGATACCCCCTGAAAAATGGATGGACAGGCCCGCCTACGAAACTCTGGAGTCGGGAAGCTTAAGGTAACATCAATCAGCTAAGTGACAAACTTTTACTTATATATATATATATATATATATATATATATATATATATATATATATGTGTGTGTGTGTGTGTGTGTGTAGTCATCCACAGACAGACTGTTTCGCTGTATCACAGCTCCTCAGTGTGGTTAGACGTCCGATTGCTTCAAGCCGGGATCAAAACCCGACTGATTTGACATCAGTCAGATATCTTACCCATCGTCGCACGGCAGAAAGGGAAAGAATTTAAGGTTTTTCTTCTATGCGAAATACGCCAGTGACCTGGAGAACTTAATGTGTACTTGAGTAATGATTAATAGCAGTAGGAGCCACTGTTTTTAAAAAAAACTTTCTTTCGAGAGCTTAACCGGATTTCTGGGAGCATATATATATATATATATATATATATATATATATATATATACACCTACAAGATCTCCTTGAGCCAGCTAGAATCTTTTATTTAAATTCCTACATATTTCCTCCTTGTATTTTTGGGAGCCTTTTTTCAGTGTGTTTTTCGAAATTCTGATTCATGATTAATATTATTTGTTTGTTTAGGTATAAATTTCTTACCGGATTTTAAGTAGCAACGAAATTCTCCACACATAATCTTTTCCCGAAGCAATAGACCAAATTTAGTTGCGTTTAGAATAAATATAATTGAATTTTAATAAAAAATTTCGTATCATCCCCAAGGCCCTAAACAGTTGCCACAAACTAATGACGATGATATAGCGTGTATACATATGCGTATATACATGTACGTATTTACAGGGTCAGTGGTGGATCTACGATGAAATTAATGAATCTTAACATTCAGGGCTCCAAATTCAACGGAAGTCCCTGAATTATTTTTTTTAATGAGTGAGTCTTTCGACAAAATTGATTTTTTTAAAAGTGTTTGTTATTAAAATAAGATCGTTTTGCTGACCGAATCGTAAGCTAATCGTTTGAAGTAGTTAATGTTGGCTTCAAAATCTGTCGAGACCTCCTTCGAGTTAATGCGATCTTCTTCGATACTCTCCCTTACTCGCTCAAATACTCCTTCCTTCTTAACTGAACGGGGTCTGTCACTTTATGGAAGGTCACTTGCCGATCCTTTACTCTTGGAGAATCTGTCACACAGTAATGGCGACGATATGGTGGTTGAGTTTGAATTATTGATCCTTGCTTTTGGCAGAAAGATTTCACTCCTTGTGTTCGTTTTTCAGTTGTGACATGATTAATTTCCAAAGCCCTCTTTATAAAATATCTGAATGAAAACTAAAACAATTTAATTAACAAAAATGTTATTAAACTTTCAAAAGCCTTGGTCACTTCTGAGAGAACCTGTAGTATTATCGTTTTCCGCACCCCGAAAAGATGACTGGTAGCGACAGATGTGTCAAGAATTGATTAACACCCAGTCAAAAACTGACGAATATTATTATGCCCTATTAAAATGTTTCTCTGTGTATCAGTGTTCGAGAAAGTACTAATTTAACTGGTGCTGAAAAGAAAAGTTAAACCATAGAATAAGTCATGCTTCGATTATTGAAATTAAAAAAACGAAAACAAAAGGTAGTTACTTACTGAAATAGACGTTATTCCAGCTATATTTCATATGATCCTTGATCTTTTTGCCCTGTTTTCTCAATTCAATTCGGGTTTTTCGTCGTGTTATTTTAATTTCATTATTAATTTTGTTCTTACTAGGAAGTTTCTAAAATCACAGGAAAAAGATGAACACAATTAGCTTGTTCTTATTATGAACACAATTAGCTTGTTCGAAAATAACAACTGAACTTGTAAAAGGCTAACGCCATTTGCAATGAACGAAGTACGCATGTTTTCTTTCTTTATTGTTAAAAGGTCTGCTGGAGGCTTTGTACTTCTCCAAAAAGGTTTCGCAATCATAACACCTGAGCAAACGGAAATAATTTTACTTTGTCAAAAATCAATTTTATTCCACAATGAAGTAACCTGGGTTAAGAAATAAAAAAAAGACGGCTTTGATGTGCCACAAGGTTCGTTTGATGGCGTTGAGGTTTCGGAGTTAATAAGCCTACATATCTTATATGAAATTAACGAAATTGTACATATAAACAACCACGGTCTATATAGGGATGACGGTCTGATGATAGCGCCAGACAACAGAAGAACAAATAACAATATAAGAACGGAGCTTTTCAAACTCTTCAAAAACCTTGGCTTTGGAATAGAAGTCGAAATGAATAAAAAACTTGTCAATAATCTGGACGTAGAATTAAATCCTCAAGCTGGCAGTGTCTCCCCATACATGAAACTCAAAACAAAATTAAAACACGTGAATATTGGATGTAACTACTCTAAAGGAATAAACAGAAACAATTCTATTAAAATATTTTTTGAAGATAAAAAGGAAGAATATAAAAAGAACTTAAAGGTAGCGGGTCACAAAATTAGAATTTAAACCTGAAATTAAACAACATATGCAGAACAATTCGAGGAAAGGAAAAATATCATTTGGTTGAACACCCCTTTTAAATTAGAAGTGTAATGTAAGATAGGGAAATTATTCTTCAAATGACTTACTGAACGTTTCCCCAAAAATTCAGAATTATGGAAGATATATAACAAAAACACAGTTAATTTAAGCTAGAGCTGCGCTTTAGAAACAATAATAAATAAGCAAAACTCAAGAAATTTCAAAATTAACGTGCAGCAAAATACAGTTAACACTAGTAATTTATGCAACTGTAGAAATAAAAATAACTGTCCATTAGATGGAGCGTGTAAAACCGAAGCAATAATCTATAAAGCAGAGGTTATAGATATTACTGCTCAGAATAAATCGTACATAGGATATATTGAAGGTTCATGCAAACAAAGATGGTACAATCATAGGTCGTCATTCAAGCTAATAAGTCTTAGGAGCTTTACCAAACTAGCGCTTGAGCACTTTTTAATATTGCTGTTTCCTGGTCCAATTTAACTCTATTAACCTTATATATATAACATGCTGAAGCAGAATTGTTATGTGACTGATAGCATACTGACAATCACCATGCAGAGTTGATACCTATGTTCACATAGATTATTTATAGATAGAGACTATCTCCGATACCTACGACTCTTCACGCATAAATATAGCATATTTTTAACAACATATTTTTTCAATAAAAGAATTGCAAATTGAGTATTTTTCAAACATTAACAAATAAAAAATTGGAACTATGTTACCTCCCTTACGTATTCTTAATATAAATTGACTTTAACAGGGCGCGTTTCGAATTCATTACATTCACTTACGTGCTAATACTCTCGGGAAAGGTGTGAATCCTCTTCTTCTCCCTCCAGCTATGGGTTCTATAGCCTTGGATGGCAACCGGTCTAGGAGAAGGACAACTCTGAATTCAAAACCCGCGGAGTGTCGTTTGGGAACCTTGTGGCACTTAGTGCACCAGGTCTCTGTATTCATCCCTTCAAAAAGTGTGAATGGTCCTGCACGAAACCTTCACCACTATAATCAAATCTCATGTGCTGTTGTCGGTTTTCTGGGGACTGATCTGCTTGACCCTAAAACGTCGAATCGACGGGAGAGTCGAGTGTATATATATATATATATATATATATATATATATTACAATACACAAGGGAAATATATATATATATATATATATATATATTACAATACACAAGGGAAATGTAGGGATAGGAAAACATCTCTCATCAACATATCTATCATCACCACCACTCAAATCAAACCTAATGATTTTAGGCACTTAGGCAGAAATTCATTTTTGTCAACAGACCAGAAATGAGATCAAGGCTCACTACAAATACATAAAACGAACAATGAAACATTAAAAGAACATAAACAATATTTATTCCTTTAAAAATTGATTCCGTTTATTTGCCTGAAGAAGGTGCCGAGACCGGAAACACGTATAGCAGAAATATGAAGAATAAAATACACTAAAACAGATACACATTCTAACCAAAAACGTTTGCGGTTTCTCTCTTTTTAAAAAAATATAATTATTTTTCTCTCGTTGGAACAACTATAACCTTTTCACAATATATATATATATATATATATATATATATATATATATATATATAAAAACTTTATGTTTGGGAAGCAATCCCTATTTTATACAAGTTCTGATAAAAAACAAATGTTTTTGGTACAAGAAATGACTTTATGCGAATGCAAGAAAAATATACCATATTTTCTTGTCACTGATACGGCCCGCTGTTTCTGAAGCTAAAATCAGGGAATGAATTACATCCTTGAGTATAATACGACCCCGTAATACAGCCATCCCTATGTCATTTTAAAAAAATATTGTTCCATATTTTCTATGAAAATCTCAATGTCGTAGATATATTTCACTAAAATATTTTATTTTCCACGATATTGAAGAATAGAAATGAATCGCCATTGCGTGTTTCTTCTCCTAATTTCCGGTTCAAAATTTATTTTCGGGGAAAGGTGCTAACAAGTCATACCTGGGAATATATGTTAATGTTAATATAAATAAAAAATCATGCTTTATCTATCATACTTTACTGTCTGATATGTCTTTATTTTAATTCTATATATTAAGAAACTATGAAGAAATATTGTCTTTCATCAAGAATCAGGAGAGAAAATTTATAAAGGAAGAAGAAAATGTAAATCTAAACAAAGTTTATATTTTTAGCAAAAATGTTCTAATTTTAAGCATTACGCCGATTCCCAAAGAACAAAGATGGCCGACATTATAAATATTATAAACATTATTATATCCGATATTATAAACATTATTATGGTCGACATTATAAAAATTATTATGGCCGACATTATAATAATCATAAACATTATTATGGCCGACATAATAAACATTATAAACATTATTATGGCCGACATTAAAAACATAAAAATTATAACATTATAAAGAAAGAAGATCAAAATATAAACGCTATCTGCATATCAAATCTATATTGTAAACAATTGTTATCAACACCTGCCTACACTGTGTTTTCTTATTTTTTATTGTATGAATTGAGTGTTTTTACAAGCTTTCTGTTTCAAATAAGAGGTTTTTAAAAACTGAGCAAAAATTTCTGAAAACGTGGACTTGTACGACTCCCCCTTTTTTGCCTTTAAATTTCTTTCAAAATCTCTCGTATTATACACGAGAAAATACGCTAATAAAAAAATCTAATCGTAGTGCCTTGTCAGTGATTTTCAGTGAAACCTACACACAAACACACACACACATATATATATATATATTTATATATCTGCGTATGTTTAAGACTGTTCTTAGGACAAATTTTGTTACTGTTATATAATTTTTCTGAACAAATTTCTTTATCTTTATTATTTATATTTTTTCATATTGTTCCGCCTTTGTGTGCAATAGATTTGGTCCTAAGTATGTATAGGCAATTGCGAAGTTTAGTACAAGACCACAAGATTGGGGCATTTCATACGAATCACTACAGCTCTAATGCTTTACGCAAATAGATCGATAAGTATTTCTTCACGGTGAGGAGCCCTTGTTTGTATGAGGGATTAGGAGAATTTGTTCTTACATTCTGATTTAATTTATTGCTGGTGCCGAGGCAAAGACGCGCGACATATTCTTCGATTTCGGTTCTCACTGAAAATATAAAAAGTTGTCCGTGTTCTTAATCAAGAAAACAATGTGTGTCAAAACAGTATGAAATAACATGTAAAAGTTTTAGAAGTAAAGAAAAATTAAAAAAAGCAACAAATATTCTTTTTTCGTCGTTCACAAGCGGATATCTTAGATTCTGGGTGTTCTCCATCGTACAACCTCAGAGAGATAACACCTTTCTGAGAATATTTGCAGGGTCAAGCAATGAAGACTTCTGAAGTGACGTGATACGAGGCTTTATTCTGATTTTCTTATTATAGAATTTTGAGTTCGGAGGTCGGCCACAATCTTAAAAATGGTATGTAAATGACGCAGTGTTGATAGCAGACACAGAAAGAAACCTACAAAAACTCCTACAGAAGGCAGAGAAAGCGAGAAGAAAGAATTAAACATCAAATTCAAGAAGATAGAATGCATGGTTGTTAGCAACAGGATGAGCCCAAAATACGAAATGCAACTCGGAGATAACAAAAATGATTGTACTTCGTCGGACTTCTCAATCTAGGCCGGTTATAAACTTTAATACTTAAGAAAAACAATATCTGTACCGTCTAAAATAACATTTTTGAGTAAAACGATACTAAAATGTAATATAATCGAACCTCAAGAAGATAATTTTTAATATATACTGAAAATTCAGTTTTAGCGTTTACAGATCAATAAAATATTCTATGATAAGGTGAATATTTTCCTGTTTCTTAATACTTTGCTTAGCTTTTAAAAGTCATTTTTCGGTAACGAAATATCCCCCTTTGCATTTTGATGTCGCATTTTCCATACTCGGTTAATGCACTTCCTAGATATTTAATTTTTTTAACATACAAGTCTATATTTATTTTCTGGTCAAAAGAAAATTAAAACAAAGAAAGATATTACCTTCTTCGTTACCGACCATCTTGAATGCAGTAACGTTGACGAGCAGAATCCAGCAGGGAGAGTTTAATCCTGATCTCGCTTCGCTGAAGCAGATACCTATTAGACACATCAGGCGAAGGTCTTCTTCACTGGTATAACCGTTTAATATTTGCAGGCCAATCTGACTGCGAAATTCTTCAATATCGAACACCTGCCAAAGATAATGAGCGTAAAAAGCGGGATAGATACCAATATGGCCGCCAATGATCTATTTAATTTTTATTTTTAGGGCAACTGACTTCGTTAAAAAATTTATAATCTTCAGGACAAAATTGCGATCTCACATTGCTATAATCTAATTTTTTTTTAAAGCAATTCACCCCAAGAAAGACGCGAGTGCCACTAGCACGCAAGGGGTTACTGAGTATTGAGAACAAGAGTCAAGAGGCGTGTTTGAGGAAAGGATACAGAGAAGGACGGGGAACAAGCTCAGAGTGTCGATTTACATTACACTTTAATATTTGAAGATTATAGTCATCGGGGAAGCAAGTAAGGGAGTTCCACAGACGAGAAGTGCGAGAGAAGGAGCTGTTTGAATAGAAAAGACGGTTACATTTAACCGTTTCGACAGTGAAAGGGTGGGACCGAGATACCAGCTTGGTAGCTCGCTTAACTTCATGCAGTCTGGGAACCAGCGAAAGTGGCTCGCCGGAACAGATGCCGTGAAAAAATACTTGTAGAAGAGACAGAGGGAAGCCACGGCACGCCTGTAGGATAGCGATTGTAGACTAGATGCCAGATCAGGACCTATCATATTGCATATTCGTCTATGGATTTTGTCGAAGACCTCGAGACATACAGCGGGAGAACCAGACCATATATAACAGCAATATTCCATGCAAGGACGGATGGTTGATTCATAGATTTATGATTAAGCCTGGAAGACTTTACCGAACAGTGGTAGGAAACTGATAGGACGGTAGTTAGACGGGTCTTAAGTAGTCTTTAGTTACCTTAAATTGTAACTTAATTCTAGACAATTTTTCTCTACAGAATCTATCTTACATAGTTATAAGTCTACTATTTATTCTTGCTTTGAATATTGCTGCCACATCTGGTCTGGTGCTCTTGTTATATATTTACAGATTTTTGATAAAATCCAAAGTATCTGCAATAGTATTAGTCCTAACATGGCATCTCGGTTTCAGTCACTTTCCAAACGCCGTAAAGTAGCTTCTTTGTGTCTTTTCTATAAATACTTTCATGGTAATTGTCCTGATGAGCTTTCCTTTGTGGTATCTAGACTTTATGAATTTAAATACAGTAGAAGATTGGCGTCAAGCCTCATCATTGTAAAGTTGAAATGGCTAGATGTAGCTCGGTGCTAATAGTTTCTTTTCTCGTGCCCCCCCCCGAACTTTCTTCCAGCTTCTTGCTTCATTGTCAACTTTAACCTTCAAAAATTGAAATGCAATGTTAATTGTTATCTATGTTACTTAGACTTTATGAATTTTAGCACAGTACTAGATTGGTGGCAAGGTTTCATTAATTTGCAGTTGAAATGGCTAGATGTAACCGTAAGTTCTATGCTAAAAGTTTGTTTGTTCACACTTCTCGCTTGTGGAACTATTTCAGCTTCTTTCTTCCCAGGCAACTTTGATCTTCAAAAATTAAAATGCAATGTCAGTCGTTATCTTCTGTCTTAATTCTTATTCTTTTATTTTGTCCTCTCCTTAATAGTAGTTTTTCTCATATTCTCTAACAAACAGTAACTTCTTGTGTCTTAGTGGCTTTATTGCCTTGTTTGGGGTGAAATGATTAGAAAATCATTCTAGATACCATATCTCTTTAGAATGTTGGTGATCATAACTTTCCATAATTTATTTTTCTTTCCGAATAAATTCTCATACAGTTAGATGACTAGATGTACCCGTAAGTTCTATGCCAACAGTTTCTCCTCTCGCACTTCTCGCTTGTGGAACTCGCTTTTTTTATTGTTGTCAATACTTAATATTTTGTCTTTTTCTTTATTTTTACACTCAATGTCTTAGTGGATTTATTACTTTGACTGCGGTGAAATGATTAAAAAACAAATGAAAACACCTGTCTATATTTCTGAGATGAGGTATTATGTACACTATTTACATTATCTAGTAAAATTGCAATATGAGCACTGGTAATAAAAATGGTTGCTGAAGACATTAGGTTTATAATACCCAGAAATTCATACACAGATGTCCTCAAGGACACATGGCACAGTGGATAAAGGCGTTGGTTAGATCCAGTGAAAAGACCCAAAAAGCGTGAGTTCAATACCCGGTTAAGGCAGTGCAGAACTTGGAGAGTGGAATTAACAGGAGACAACTGCTCTTAACTGCTGTTGACTCGAAGTCCACCATGACCCGGGGTGGTCGTACTTGTTAGGGCCTCTGCTAGAGGCAAATAGTGAAACCCCAAACAAAAATCGACAATACATTTTTAGAGTAAAAATTACCAGCAACACATTTTTATAAAAAATTAACATTACATTTTTGTAGTGAAATTACTACAATATATATTTTAAAACTTACCATTTTATCATTTACAATCTTTCTATCTATAAAACATACTGAAATTAGGAAATTATGTACGAAATATCTGTAGTTGAAAGCATAAAATTGTGGTCAAAATATTTAGATTTCTGAATTCAATAACCCATAGAGGTGTTGATATACCGCTGAACAAAATCAACGAACCAACAAACTCTCACGATCTTATCATTTCATGTTAATTCCTTCCTAGTTTATTTCATGCAGTTTTTCTATCACCCATGCTTGTATATGACAAACTCCTATATTTTACGACCGATAAGTGAAAACCCAAATAAGTAAGAGACGCCTACAAATAAACCTCACTAAATTCAGTATATACGACAACTTTTTTTTACAATTCTGTACAGAGCTCCAAATTAAATAAGTGGTTTCTGGAACTTGATTGGATAGGACAAGTCACATGATGTTCTTTCTCCGATGTCCGCGCGGTTAAACTCCAGATGACCTGGGAAAAGGTCGGGGCTTGGGTTACTGAGTACATTCCTGCACAAAACTCAGTGAATCGGAGTCGATCACCGGCTAGCCATAGTGATAAAAACACCTCGCCACCAACAGACAAACAGGCAGTAAGTGAACAAGTCCCTGCCTGGATCAACATTATAGACACACGTTACCATGACAACCATAGTATCAGCGATGTTTTTTCTACACTGAAAAACATATAAAGCTGGTGACGGAAGCAAGTCCTGTTTCCTCTCTGTGTTTAAAATTAATTCTACCGTACACAATTAGTCAGCATTCACACGCAGATTTCATTAGTGTGTGCTTCACACATACAAACACACACGCACACACATATTGGCATACATACCATTTGATTTCCTCACTTGCAACAAAACTACTTTGAACTTTGCAGACTCACTGGTGACAAATCATTTCGAACGGTTGAATTACTGGTCTCTCCATGGCCACAACAAAGAACATTGAATTTTAATATGTAAATATATGTGCCTGCCTGTTATTTCTCCGACGTCCGCGCGGTTGAACTCCAAACGGCCTGGAAAAGGGTTGGTTCTTGGAATACCTGATACATTCGCGCGCAAAACTCATATAGTCGAGCACCGTCTAGCCATAGCGATAAAAACGGCTCGCCACAAACAGACAAACAGGCAGTGAGCGAACAAGTCCTTGCCTCGATCAACAGTATAGACACACGTTACCATGCCATCGATAGTATCAGCGATCATTTGTTCGCGTTGTTTATAAATTTGTGTTGTATTTGTGGGCACAACACTCGGAGTTTTTATTTTATTTTCCCACCTAAAATCCGGGCAGATTGACACCACACTCGCCTTCACGAGATATCTTTCGGCAAAAACACTCATGCGTTTACAAAAAAAAAAGAAAATCATATTACCTTCACAACTTCGTTTCCGGGCATGATTTCCCCTCTCAATCGTATGGCACTTTCAGAAACACAATATCTTTCGGGTTCATCAAAGCCTTTGATCCTTACCGGTGCTTTGCTGTCGTTCCTTAAGTAAATATTACCTTCCTCGTCGGAAGATAAAACGATGCCCTGAATCAGGAATAGATTAAAAAAAAAGACATTTTAAACACGCACGCTCACACGAGTATCAACGAAACTTGAAATTCATCTTTTTTCGGATATTTTAACACCACTTGCATTTTTACCTTTCTTAAAATAAATAGAATAATATGCCCCAAATTTTGCTTATTTTCTTCTGTATTCAATACTAAACAAACAGTTCCTATACATCTTAATGTTTCTGTGTCACATTTTCCATCGTTTGTTATTACCCAATTAATTAACTTTCTGTACTTGATCGTAACATCCCCAACATGTAGCATGCATCTTGAACTGACCCTTTTGCTAATAACCATGCAGTCTGTCTTTAAATGAATAGTTAATCTTTTCATCTCGCTTTCCTTTCTTGAGATATTTTTTAACTTTTCAATCGGTACAGTCTTCTACTACGTGCCGTGTCCCTCTACACAATTTCCTGTTCTTTGTAGATCTTAATAAACTTCGGCTTTTTGTTATATCTCCTAAACTCTCTTCTGCGATCCATTTACTCAAGCTCGTTGGGTAGGTTATGAGCTGTTTTCCTCTTGCCCACCCCCTCAACCTGTCCTGTGAGTATCAAATTTCTCAAGTACTCCTTCCTCATTATGTACCCTAGGAATTTTTCTGATGTTAAATATGTGTTCATTTTGTTTAATTTTTTCTAAAATTTCGCTGTTGCTCATATGTTCAATCCACGGTAGTCTCGGCGCCCTCCTATAGAACCACATTTCTGTTGCTTCAAGTCTCTTCTTTATCTGTGAGGAGATTTTCCAGCATTCACTGTCATATAGAAGGACTGATATTACGTAATTCAGTACTATTTTCCTTGTTTCAGTTGCTTCAATCTCTTCTTCATCAGTGATAAGATTGTCCAGCATTCACTTCCATATAGGGGGACTGATATTACGTAACATTTCATTACTCTTTTCTTTGTTTCTGTTTCTTCAAGCCTCTTCTTCATCTGTGAGGAATTTGTCCAGGATCCGCTGCCAAATAGGGGGACTGATATTACATAACATGTTAGTAATCTTTTCTTTGTTTCTAAAGAAGGAATCTTTCTCTATTCCACTACCCCTTCGAATTTCAGAGTCGCACGTTATGTCCTCTGTTAAACACTACTCAGATATTTAAATTGTTGTAATTGTTTGATTTTCGTATATTGTAATTTGCAATTTCAAACAGGAGAAAAATTGTCTATATTTCTGAGATGAGGTATTATGTACACTATTTACATTATTCGGACTATTGTCCTCATCTTTGTCGCCATATTTATTACAACGTTTCGGCCGTTGTACGCTCCGGCCTTCTTCAGGAGGTTGGAATGTCACACTCTTTGGGTCCTGTCAATGGATCTAACTGAATTCAATACCCGGTTAATGCAGTGGAGAACTTGAAGAGGGGAATTAACAGGAGATAACTGACAACTGACATACATAAAACATGGCACGTGGAACTAGAACAGTCTACCCCAGTGAGCGAAATAAAGAGTTCAGTTTGACATTCCAATCACCTGAAGAAGGCCGGAGCGTACAACGGCCGAAACGTTGTAATAAATATGACGACAAAATGAGGACAATAGTCCGAATAATGTAAATAGGAGAAAAACTGTGCTTTATTTTGTAAAAGACATTTGTAAGCAAACCTCATATCGTTTCATATCAACCCAGCCAGATGGGAAAACATTGCCTTTAATGCCAACAGTCAACCCGCAGAAGGCTGTTGACTTATGAGGTCATCTTGGTTCATCATAGAGAGTTCGAATTCCAGCGGGTTCGTTTTATTCAC
>OZ038498.1:93214099-93251599 GCA_964036315.1 Acanthosepion esculentum | reverse complement strand
AAAGATAGATACATAGAAACAGATTATATATATATATATATATATATATATATATATATATGTGTGGACATATAAGACTAATGTGGTATATCACTGAAGGGCCAAGAGAAGAAACGTGAGAACAACGGAAGTTACCACTAGTTCATCAACCCTATTAGAACGTGCAACATCTGTGGCCCTGTCTCACACATTGGACTTTGCAGCCATATTAAGCGCTGCATGAATTTCTGAGTCGACCAAGGAAAAATTGATGATATTCTGAGACGATAGTGTGCTAAGTGATTTAATTAGGTAACACTTTATGCATTGGAATAAAACTTCTTGCTGCGTAGAACCTACCTTGTCGATTTCTTGCCGGATATTTTGAGCCTCTGGGGTTCTTGAGAGACCAGTTAAACTTGCCAAACCCAGACTAAAGAGAACAAAAAAAAAAAAAAAAAAAAGAAAAGAAAAACAGTGTCAATAATTCCTTTCTGTAACCAACGGAATGGAATTTAAAAACATTTTCATGACGCACCATAACTTGTCGATTGTACTGTGAACCTAAGATATTTTAATTAATTTTCAAAACGAAATAAATTTTATTGGTAAAAGTCCAGATCAACTCTTATAGTGGCTTGCATTAATAAGTAAATGATTGAATTAGCCCCTTGCGAGTTCCATGACTATAAAATAGCCGTGGAAATTCCCCTCTTACATCACTAATTATTTAAGCTTTGCTTTATCAAAATACAGGAAGTTGTAGCGAATCGTGATCGTCTATGTCCCGAAGCGACGCGGCACGTAGCAAAAGGTTATTTAATTCTTTATTTCTTTTGTATATTTCTCGGTACATAGCAAGAGTAGTGAACGCGATCCTCACTGGGTGCCCCGTACAAAATTCAGTATTAAATAACCGAACAAAGTTTGGCATTATTTGCACTATTTACATTGTTCGGACTATTGTCTTCATATTTGTTGGCATATTTATTACAACGTTTCGGCCGTCGTACGATCTGGCCTTCTTCAGGGGAATGGAATTTCGAGCTGAAAACTTTTTTTCGTCCATCGGGGTAGAATGTTCTAGTTCCACGTGACATGCATCTTCCGGGTGTCTCAGTTATCTCCAAGTTTTGTTCACCACTGCAGTAGCCAGATATTGAACTAAAGGTCACATAGTCCAGTGGATAAAAGCATTGGTTGGATCCAATGACTTGACCGAAATAGTTGTGAGTTTAATACCTGGCTACTGCAGTGGTGAGCCATAACTTGGAGAGTTGAGTTAAAAGGGGGATATCTGAGATATCCGGAAGAGCCATGACACGTGGAACTAG
Source organism: Acanthosepion esculentum (assembly GCA_964036315.1). Taxonomy (NCBI): domain Eukaryota; kingdom Metazoa; phylum Mollusca; class Cephalopoda; order Sepiida; family Sepiidae; genus Acanthosepion; species Acanthosepion esculentum. Next base: position 93,250,286 of record OZ038498.1, on the reverse strand, counting down.
AACAATCTACCCTGGTGGACGAAATAAAGGTCTCGGTTCGAAATTCCAATCAACTGAAGAAGACCAGAGCGTACAAAGGTCGAAATGTCGTGAATATGGCAACAAAAATGAGGGCGACAGTCTGAACAATTTAAATAGTGTAAATAATTGCAATACCTCATCTCAGAAATATAGACAGATTCTGAAGAAGGCCGGAGCGTACAACGGCTGAAACGTCGTGAATATGGCAATAAAGAGGAGGACAACACCTCATCTCAGAAATATAGACAAAGTTTGATATTTCGTCAAATCAACCAACCTAACCTGTTTTGCACATGGAATCAAAAAGAAGAGCGTCTATCGGCATCTCGATGGGGTGTAATCGTTAGCATGCTTGCCTTGCTGATACAATTGTGTCCGAGTTGTGAGTTCGATCCTCACTGGGTGCATCCTGCTTTCGACCTCGTACCGCATTTAAACTACGCTTAAAATAACGGTAAAGAGTAACGTCTACTAACCCTGTCTTTTTTTAAAAAACAAAAAAAGAAATCTTATTACATGAAAAATATAAATATTAAAATGACCTGCTTACCTGTAAATATCTAATTGATTGGCAGAATTATCAACGAAAAATTCTTTATTATTAATATAAGTACTTATAATACGTTGATTGTACTCCATATATGTGAAATAGCCCCAAATACGGCTGTCAAGTCCATTAGCCACGTGGTTTTGTATCTCTCCAATGAAGGTCTGTAAAATGAGATGGGCAAACAATATTATATTTAATAAATCTTTGGGAATAAGGTGTTATCATTATGTATTTTATTTTCATTCGGACTGATATCCTCATCTTTGTTGTTTTTATCACTTGCTCACAGTCTACCTGAATTTCTGAGATGAGGTGTTACCATTATTATGTACTTTATTTTTACTCGGGATGAAGAGTTGAAATGATGTACCTTATTTACATTCAGACTAATGTCCTCATCTTTAAGTAATTCTTATTAGCGGTACAGAACTTAAATATTGTATGAACTGCAATCGTACAAAATATATGGCAAGAGACAATAGGCCAACTTAAGTAATAGCTAGTCACTCCAAGAAGTAAAGAAACTCCTTTTGCTTGCATTGAGATGGTTCACATCTAGAAATAAAAAATGGATTTCAAAATCCTCAAGGGAAACAAACGAACGTTCATTTTCTTTTTCTTTCATACGACATTTTCGTTATTGTAAGTATGGCACGTTCGTATTTTCATTTAATAATAAAATCTCAAAATATAAAAAAGGGAACAGTCTAATTCAATAAAAGAATAAGCTGAAAATAAAGAATTAGAAAGGATAACCTATAGGTGTGTATTTAAGTGTGGATAGGTGAGTGTAATCGAAAAAATAATGCATTTTATTTAAATTTTCTTTATCTCAAATGAGGTAACACGTTATTAGATCATCATCGGCAGCCTACCTATAGCTCGAAAGTGTGTGACTGCTGCTTTTTTATATTTTACTTGCGGACGTAATAGTAAGCAAGTGAATAAAATTTTTACGTTTACGTTTTTTTTCAGTCAGTTATAATAATCTGGAAATAACTATATTATTGATTTGGAGTGCACAAGGAACCTCGCGAAAGAAGTATTTCTTAGCATAAAAGATACTGCTATTGCGGAAAACATTCTTAGAAGTCTTTCCAGAGTATTTTTAAATTCTGAAAATAATTTTAAAAAATCACCTTATTCGCAAGAATTAGGTGAATTTTCCACATTGTCAAATCCTTCGTTACAATCTGCAGCATTTTATCCCTATTGATATCGAGTTCTGCAATTCATCTAAAATCTGAGCGCATCAAGATTTGCACTCTCTTGACATTTGCATCTGTTCTTTGTTCTTTGTCTACATACTACTTGTGTCCTCACACGCATCTTTTCGCTCTCCCTTGAACCGCCTGTCATTCAAAAACACTCGATTTCTTCGAAGCATGTTTACCAGACGAGGGTTGTTCAAAATGTCCTAAGCCACACACGAAAGGAGTTGGAGACACAAGCCAGTTTTTCACTATTTTTCAATAGAGTTACCCATGACATCAATGCACTTGGTCCAAAGATGCTTAAGCATTGCATCCCATCACAGAAATAGATGGCGTCCCGGTTCTTCAAAAATTCCTCCAGAGAACGTATGACCAAATTCATCTGTATTATTTTTCTCTCCATCACCTTTGTCCCTGACTATACCACACTGACAATATAAAATCTACCATGAATGGTGATCTATTGTAAGAGCCTGGATGCAACAAATCCCAGTCCGATGAAATCCTAACGGATGAAACGCGTCACAAAAAACCTTCCCAGTTTGTTATAATTTTTCTAAATACTGTTTGTTGATATATAAAATTATACAGAATTATATATATATATATGTATGTATGTATATATATATTTGAAGTAAAAACAGACCACTTTAAGGTTCCATGTAATAAATTATTTCACCACAGCCCTTTTAAAGGATCGCGGATCATCCGCGGTCCTTTAAAAGGGCTGTGGTGAAATAATTTATTATATGGAACCTTAAAGTGGTCTGTTTTTATTTAAATTATTAGCTCTGATTTACATTGAGCTCTCTGGATTTTATCCTCCTTGGGTCTACCCATACGGATTACCTAGTTTTTCGTAATCTATATATATATATATATATATATATATATATATATATATATATATATATAATATTATATGAAAAAGATTACTTTTAAATGTCAATTGATATTTAAAAGTTAAGTAAACTTTTCATATAATATTAACGCTCTATTTTTAAATTATTTTAATATTTTTAATATTGAGTACTATATATAAAATATCTGCAGTTTCTTAAATCATATATATATATATATATATATATATATGAAGAGAAAAAGAGAGAGAGAAACAGATAAATAGCGGTGGTGCTGAACAAAGATGATATTGTAAATACGTTATTTGTGAGTTTAATCCTTTTGTTATTTTACAGTCATTCCTCGCTTATTGTCCAAATTCCTTTCAAATGCATAGATCACTAAACGAACTGGTCGTTAAATGAAAAGTTGTCTCTGGCCGCTATTACAAGTATATTATATGTGTAACGTTTTTCTGTCAACTTCAGATAGATTCAATGTCACTTTTGAACCATTTATAACATTTCCAATTTATTTCTGTTTATACAGTACGGTACGAGTTAAAGATCAAATGCCGATCAAATATGGATCGCAATCCGACAGGATGATAAAATAAAAGAACAAATAGGGAACGTATATCAATCGAACGTGTTTCACTTTTATTAAAGCTTCGTCAGAGATTGAGAGAAAACGGACAAAAAACACTGATATATTTTATGCTTTGGGTCAGTTTTCATTAGTCAGACCAATGTCACATGTATTAAAATTGTGGATACAGTACAGTATTTTTTTAAAGCAATTCACCCAAGCAAGGCGGTAGTGCCACTAGCACGCAAGGGGTTACAGAGGATTGAGAACAAGACTAAAGAGGCGTGTTAGGGGGAAGGATACAGAGAAGGAACAATCTCAGGGTGTCAGATGCCAATTGACATTACCCTTAAATATTTGAAGATTATAGTCATCGGGGAAGTAAGTAATGGGAAGGGAGTTCCACAGACGGGAAGTGCGGGAGAAAAAGCTGTTTGAGAAGAGCCGGTTACATTTAACCGTTTTGACAATGAGAAGCTGGGACCGAGATGCCAGCGTGGTAATTTTTTTAATCAATGAATCCACTAAGACGCCAGGGATTACTGAGTGTTAGATAGCATGAGAAAAGAAGAGAAAATACTATTAAGGAGAGAGTATAATAAACGAACACGAATTAAGAAGACAGAAGATAATGATTGACATTACGTTTATATTTTTGAAGATGACAGAGAAGCTAGAAGCCGTACTAAAGAGTAAAGATGATAAACAAATTTGTAAATCAATTCTATATTCTATATCAGGGCTGGCCAAACTTGCTTCATGTAAGAGCCACTGTTGTGGCGCACCCACCTTCACAACCACAATAGACTGATCCTATTATTATAAATAGAACAGTAGTTCTAGAGACTGGGAGTAGTGTAGCAGTGTACGCAGTCTCTGACTGTGCGCTGCTCCTGTCGAACTCTCTGCTTTGGCAGAGAGGAACCCGGACGAGGCTTTGCCGCAGGGCAAAGTGTCGTCCGGGGAGGTAGACAGTCCCTAAATTCGTGTATACGGGTTGTAAATGGGCATATTTTTGGCCGAGCCTACGGGCTCGGTAAGCCCACATTAAACCGGCCTTGTGCCACATTCGACCCACGTGGGAGGGTTGTTAAATACCGTAGTGTAGCAGTGTACGCAGTCTCTGACTGTGCGCTGCTCCTGTCGAACTCTCTGCTTTGGCAGAGAGGAACCCGGACGAGGCTTTGCCGCAGGGTAAAGTGTCGTCCGGGGAGGTAGACAGTCCCTGAACCCGTTTATACGGGTTCTAATGGGCATATTTTTGGCCGAGCCTACGGGCTCGGTAAGCCCACATTAAACCGGCCTTGTGCCACATTCGACCCACGTGGGAGGGTTGTTAAATACCGTAGTGTAGCAGTGTACGCAGTCTCTGACTGTGCGCTGCTCCTGTCGAACTCTCTGCTTTGGCAGAGAGGAACCCGGACGAGGCTTTGCCGCAGGGCAAAGTGTCGTCCGGGGAGGTAGACAGTCCCTGAACCCGTTTATACGGGTTCTAAATGGGCATATTTTTGGCCGAGCCTACGGGCTCGGTAAGCCCACTTTAAACCGGCCTTGTGCCACATTCGACCCACGTGGGAGGGTTGTTAAATACCGTAGTGTAGCAGTGTACGCAGTCTCTGACTGTGCGCTGCTCCTGTCGAACTCTCTGCTTTGGCAGAGAGGAACCCGGACGAGGCTTTGCCGCAGGGCAAAGTGTCGTCCGGGGAGGTAGACAGTCCCTAAACTCGTGTATACGGGTTGTAAATGGGCATATTTTTGGCCGAGCCTACGGGCTCGGTAAGCCCACATTAAACCGGCCTTGTGCCACATTCGACCCACGTGGGAGGGTTGTTAAATACCGTAGTGTAGCAGTGTAGTGCAGTGCAGAGTGAGACTTCTGTAGTGATCAGTTACACTTCCGTTTCTCGACCGGAAGATACCGTTGGACTTTATTACTATTACTTATTGTTACTACTAACCTACGTTCATTCTACTACTAATCTCTCTGATGTAAATACCTCTCTGAATATACCAGTATTTTCCCCTACGACTGTGTTTGTTCGTTATTACCATATACTCACGTGGAAACACTCCACATCTCAAAAGCCACATACTATAAAATTCAGATATTTGAGACCTGCAAAACAGGAATAAAATTTACACATACGTTTTTGTTACATACACATTTTGTTATAAAATATTTATATCAATATTGAGAAATGTATGTGTGCAACAATATTCATGCAGTGTTTTTAAAAACCGTTCATTTGTATTGGTTTCAGTAATCACAAAGTGCACACACACACACACACACACACACACACACACATTATATCCCTCTGCCTCCCGCTATTCCTTCACTCAGCACTAAAGAACAATTCCTCACATAGATCTAGCACTAAATTTAGGATTTAAATTCTTAAAATTTTGTACTAACTATGAACATTAAACTTACGTTTTAATCCAGTGGGGGTCTCAATTCACAACCAGTAAATAATTATAAAATTTGAAATTTGTCTTATTTACCTTTTATATTAACTGTAATGAAAAAAGGATCTCAGCCAACATATTTCCACGAGTCGTATATTAAAGGTCAAAGAGCCGCATATTAAAGGTCAAAGAGCCGCATATTAAAGGTCAAAGAGCCGTATGTGGTTAGCGAGCCGCGGTTTGGCCACGCTTGATTCCATTACGTCGGTTTACTATACAGTACAAGTAAATTGTTATTTCTTTTTAAATTTATTTAAAATATGGATCCATTTTGAAGAAAGACAAAAAAATAACAATAAATAAAAGGTAGAAGGCCAACTAAATTGTTTTTTTATTATTTTTTTATTTTATATTTTATATGTGGTCTTAAGTCAGATAGGTCGTCAGACAGGTAAGTCGTTATGCGAAGAATTACTCTATTTTAAAGTCAGGATAAAATACCTTCAATATGGTGTCAGTAATTTAACAAAGGTGGATGTCGGTAGTTTAAAAGTGACAAATTTATTTACCTGATGTAAATACATTTCGTCTGTAGTCGCATTGTTGAAACGATTCCTGTTAAAGATAGCAAAAAGAGAAATTTGATATATACTTTACAATATTATACAAAGCTTTTTCGTCAAAATGTTTATGCTATTATTAAGAGGAAAAATTCAAAAATATTCTTGACTGTTTTATAAATTTTTTAATTCGTTCGAGCACACTCAAAACTGGTTAAAATATTGTTTTTCTTGCGTCAGCAGAGGCATCAAAGATTAGCATAGGAAATTTTAGCGTATTTATTGCGGTAAAAAACACATTGATTTCGAAATACTTGTAAAAATCAAATAATTATCGGGTTTTAACAAAACTGTCAGAAGATATACACAAATGAATGAAATGATTTTAAAAACTTTCTTTAAAAAAAAATCTAAGTAGAAACATTTTTTCTACATCTGTTAGACCCTCGCCCTTACTTAATGAAATTTCGAGAAATTAACGTTTCACCCTCTTCATAGTTTATATTAGTTAAAAGCAGCAGTCCTTGGAGAATGTAAATCATCATTTTTTTTTTTCAAATAGCTACTCATTTACTGAAAATCTGCTCTGAATCGTAAAATAAAAATAAAAAATGTAATCAAACTAAGACATAATATAATTAGAAAAACTGCTTTTAATTGCTTTCATAAATAAGATATATTAAGGACACTATTGTGGTAAAAAAGAATTTTCGATGAATAGTGATATTTTGCAAGATTTATTTTCATTTTTTTAACATTATAATTAGAATAAATTATCAGTTTTTAATCTTTTAAAATTCTGTATTAATTTCAGCCTTTTAGATGATATTAAGTGAAAACTAAATTTATAATCATAAATTGAAAAGCTTAGAACAAATCTCCAAACACCAATATTTTAAAAAAGAATTTTGAATTTTTTTATGTTTATAACGTGCCAATTTCCTATATACAGTCGAGCATACACGACATTATCAGAAAATAAGAGCGATACATATAGTAAATTTACAATCAAAATATTTAAAATTCAATAAAACTTTGGATTCCGGCGAATATTTTATTAAATTTTTAAGTTTACTGGGTACTTAAAATTCTATATAGAAGGCACTCACGTTAATTCAATTGCAATTAGTTTTTAAAATAAAGCAGTGTATTTTGCTTATTGGAAATATTAAAGTTTATCTATTAGCTTGAAATTAAAGCTAAATAAAAGCTTCAAGAAAGATATTTCATTTAAAAAATCATTTTAAACCTTAAGAATCTTTTTTCATCTGTTTTTTTTTTGTGTGTGGAGGTACCTATGTTTATCCTATTTTTTGTAGGATAACTTGGGACACTTCAATAAATTTTCCTTTAGCTATTGACTAAAGATCAGGTTTTTGTGAAATAAGACCATTCTTATAATTGTCATGCTATTTGTTACTAACGAAACAAGTGTGTCATTGATATCAGTTGAGCTGAATGCGGAAGGAGTTCATCCTAATTGTTAAAATCAGACAAAGTAGCCTTTCTTTTATGCATAGATGAAAGTTCTTTTTTTTTTAAAAATCATCTCACCCAAAAGCAAGGCATAAAGTCACTAAGACACAAAAGGTTACCGAGAATGAAGGAAGACAAAAACCAAAAACAAAAACAATGAGGTGAAAGGACGATAAAAGGAATAGGACTGAAGTTGTATTTATATTTTTCAAGATCGTAGTTGACAGAAAAACGGGGATCTGGAAGAGGTTCTCACAAGCGAGAAGTGCGGGAGAAAGAACTATTAACATAAGACTTACGGTTACAAATATATATATAACATCGATCAGCTAGGTGACAAATTTTATTTGTATTAATCCTAGGGAATTAAAAACTCTTAACGTTAATGTAGCTACTAATATTAAACGAGTTGATTTTATTGATGTTACGTTAGATCTTGTTAATGATGTCTTCCAACCTTATATAAAAAAAATAATGCTAACCCAATATATATTCACCCCAATTCTAACCATCGTCCATCTATAATCAAACATATACCCTCATCTATAGAACGTAGGATTAGCAACAACTCATCTGACAATAATGTGTTTGATAAATACAGCGGTGTTTATAATACTGCTTTAAAAACTTGTGGTTATAAGTACGCTGAAATCAAGTATAGAAAATATAATATTAATCTAAGCAAAAGAAATAGGTTAGGAAAATCACTTGGTACATCCCCCCATTTAACCAATTAGTCAGTACTAAGTTAGGTCAGAAGTTCTCCCATTTAATTGATAAACATTTCCTTAAAAGTAACCCACTTAGTAAAATATTTAACAGAAACACACTAAAACTAAGTTATAACTGCACTGATAATCTTGAGAAGATTATAAAGAAACATAATAATAACATTTTCAACTAATTTAAAAATTTGGATAATAATGCACATCCAAAGATAAATACTGTTAATAATATTAAACAATGTAATTGCAAGAATTCTAACGAATGTCCATTACGAAACCAATGTTTACCCAACTCTTGTTCATCTAAGTACTATTTCTACAATAGAGAATCCGACTATTGAAAAATTTTACATTGATAGTACTAAGAATTCTTTTAAGACTAGGTGATATCAACATATCTTACCCGTCACCAATAGTACTTATAAAAATGGAACATCTCTTTCTAAATATTTTTTGGAATTTAAAAGTTTAAAAGAAGCTAATAAAACCCCTAAGGTGAAATTTTGGATTCCCAAGTTTTCATTACTGCAATTGTTTTTGGCGATTTTCCTTTTTTTACGTGATTTTTTTGCGACGAATTTTTGTGTACGATAACAATTTTTATAACTTGGAAATAAATTCGGGAAGAATCAAAATTGATTGAAAAATTCAGCGAAAGTCACTCATGAAATAAAAATAATTGTTTGTACGGAACGTAAGGACCTACATACATCAAATTTTCTTTAAATTAAGTGGTGGTAGAAGAATTGTTGAACTTTTAAAAGGTAAGCTTAAATATTAATGCAATGCTTAAATGCAGTGATCAATTTTGAGTTCTTCTGTACTTTATTGTTGCCTATCGCATGTGTCCCTCCCTTACTATTGTGATGACGGCCCAAGCATAAATGTTACCCGATAGGGCGGCTTTTAACCCAAGAATACTAATCATCAATTAAAGTTACACCACTACCAACCATGAAAATATATAAAAAAAATTAAATATAAATCTTTATTTGAAATATTTTACATGCAGGCACTTCAAACTTTGTACTTTGAGTTAACATAAATAGGAACTGAAAACATATTTAGGTAAGAAAATCAGGTACTGAAAATTGTAATTAAAAATAGGAAAATTTCCGCTGGGTATATTATGCCCATGCTTAGTGATCTAAGGTTAAGCTTATATATATATATATATATATATATATATATATGTATGTATAAGTTTTTATATATCGAGAACAATATTGAGGAAGATTTTATGACAAAGTGGAAAAGCAAATTTACGCCTTGGCTCTTTTATTACCACAGTGTTGGGTACCCCAATAACAAAAGCGGTGGAAACAAAAAAATAATTTAAATGAAATCGACTAGATTATATATATATACAGTGTAACCCGGATTTAAGAGACCCTGATATAAGAGAAACCCGGATATAAGATATATTTTCTCTGGTCCCAAATTAGAGCCTGTGTTAATGTATATATAATAGACCAAACCCGGATATAAGAGAAACCCGGATATAAGATACTTCTTCTCCGGTCCCGACAACTCTCTTATATCCGGGTTAAACTGTATATGTAAAATGACAATCTCCCAGCATCCCTCGCTCGTGCGCATGTGTAGTCGTATAAACGTAACAAAATTAGTCCGATGATGTCCTCAGGGACGAAACATTTTCCACTCTGTTATATATATATATATATATATATATATATATATATATATATATATATATCTCACTTCAAACGTTATTGTAGTGCATACTTGTATTTGAAATATACACCCCATTTTTGTTTTTATTTTAAACAGTGTACATTACGTCTATGGGCCTGCGTATTCGAGAAATCTTAATCTCTGGTAGAGATCGAACCTGCACCCTCCTTTGTAGGAGAAGCTACTTTCGATTCAGAGTGCTATACAATTCGGATCCAAAGAGTGCCACATTTCAGAAATTGCTAAAATGATACATGAAACAGACTGTCACCACTCGGTGTTGACCTCAATGTCCACTATTATATTTATACACACTATCTCTTGAACACTTTTACTTATAAATATGACATAACTTGAAACTAGATTTTCATCATATATATATATATATATATATATATATATATATATATAGTATATATTTAAGAAGTACTCCTCCAAGCATGTTCGATTAAATAGAACGGGCAACGGCTGTTAAATTTTTTATTATATTTTTGCAAACTTAGAATAAGTTGTTCAGTATTGTGGTCGAAGTTGCCGATAAACTGTCGGAATATTTTGTTATTGTCTTGCTTAAGTAATTTAAACCATCGCAGTCATTATCAAGAACAAATGTGCTGTCTGTGTGGAAGTTAGAATTCCTTTGTCTGCATCCTGGCATTCTTTGGGGAGTTGAAAGTTTGAAATAGTTTGGCGTGACGCCATGTTTAACTGTTATTGGGAAGGAGACAACACAAAAAAAATAATTTATATTATTTTATTTTTTCTTCTTAACGTTTGAAGCAGTAAACATTTTTTAGACTATAACTAAAAAAAATCATTATATATATATATATATATATATATATATATATATATATATATATAGAGAGAGAGAGAGAGAGATAGATAGATAAAGAGAGAGATAGATAGATAAATAAATAAATAAATAGATAGATAGATAAATAGTGTGTATTTTGGAAGTATGTTTTCATTGAGGTAAGTTTGGTTGAATAGTTTAGACAAGTTTTGTTTGCATATTTTCAACAGGATTTGTTCATATTCGCGGATGAGCTTCCTGGTGTCTGTGTTTTATAATTTAAGACAAAAATGAAATGTCCATTATAATGAACACACCCTGAGGATGACATTGTGTTAATGTCGAAAGTAATCTGAATAAAACAATATGTATCAATACGGTAATTTTCTCTCTTCTTTTAAAACTTGTCTAAATTATTCCGCTAAACTTGCCTCAATATATATATATATATATATATATATATATATATATGTGTGTGTGTGTGTTATGTGTATGTAACGCGTCGGCTAAGAATAGTTTTTCCTCTTGTCGCTTGTTATTCATACATATATATATATATATATATATATTTACTATATATATATACTTTTTCACTCATTAAAATGGATAAATGGGATTTATTTCTATTAAAAAGTTTTTTTCTGCTTTCTATGCATGTTTAGTTATTATGCATCTGTATACAGTTAATTATATGAAAAGAATGGTTATTCATTAGTTGGCAATACAATAGATGGAAAAAATTGCATTTGTACGAATATATTTTACCCCCTGTGTGCATATATATATTATATATATATATGATGAAAATTTCATCATACCGTCGGATCTACATCCACATATTTGCTTACATATATATATATATATATATATATATATATATATATATATATATATACGCATTGTGTTTAATTGCTTTCCACTCTGTTTAGTCTTGGTGTACAACTGTTTTACTTCCTAGAGCGACCACTAAAGAAATAAATTTAAAAAAAATTATTAGTCATTTTTTTTTTTAAGTTTATGTTTACGGTGACTACACAAAATAATATTTACTAGAAAGAGCCGTGAGTATTTCAAAGTTTTCCAAATTAAATTTTCTGATGGATCTTAGTTATTAAGTTAATGATTGAGTAAGCTCATGGTGGGTTCTACGACAATAAAATATCCGTAGAAACTCCCCTCTCGCATCGTTAAATATTTGAACTTAACAACTTTAACAAAATAATGCAATTATAATAAAAATATGAATGCTGGTCGTTATTTTAAGAAGCTTGTAGAAATGAAAGGACTTGAAATTGACAACTTTTTTCATTTCATTGAAACAGCCGTTAAACACTTTTACTTCACATCTTTATTTCTTTCGTTTTCTCACTGAAATCAAGTAGTGTCTTTTCCCTCTTTCCACACGATCAAAATGGAATAGTCCATTATTTATGAGGTATTGCAAGCAGACATTAAATATACTTTTATCTTCCCTTTCTTTTTTTTTTAGCCAAATCCACGTCTTACGAACATTTCTCCTAATACTAATTTAAAAATAATTCAAAAGTTGATGTTATTTTATTTAATTTATGGTAACTTGACTTTTAGCAATTGCCTTATTCGGTTTCTGTCATTCGATACTGTGCGTCTGAAAAATGGCTCTTTATCGCGGTTGAAATCGTTTCTAGGCCTTTCGGCTCAGGGAGGTTCAAAGAATATTAAGCCCAAGCCCTCTTTCCACGTGATCAAAACAGAGAATAGTCCATTATTTATGAAGTATTGGCAGGACATAACGGTTGCGCTAACTAACGAAGAGAGGGTCAAGCATAGTTATAATAGGATGTTCTTTCTCATTTTAGTGAATGTGTCTGTTTTTTTTTTTTAATTTTGTACCCCTAGAAAAATTTTCAATTCTTAAGCATTATATGACGCATACGGTGTATTTAACATTTGATAATTTTGCGGCAATATGTACTTGAACGTTTTAGGCAGTTTTGATCAACATTTCTTTTCATGGTTTGCCATAAGGAATTGTAAATGTTGGACTACCTTACACTTAAGTAAAATAATAACAATAATAATATTTATTAAGAATTTATTACAGGAAATATCAAGTTTTACGGAAACATTGTCGGCATTTATGTATTTAGTTACATAACAAATAAAAATAATGTAAATTTTGATATTCGATTTGTTATTAGGTATTTTTCATTTTCTCCTTTGATATTAGCAGCATTTTAGAATACTTTGGCTACAATGTTAAGTTTCCTAAGTTGAACAATCTGGAGTTTTTTCGTTTACGCTTTGTTACCTCTCTTTTCCATCGCTTTCTTTTTCGATGGTCAATGGCGAAATTCTAAAATTTAGAACGATCTTATACCATTTCAAAAATGAAGCCTATAAAAAAAGAATATTTTAAATTAATATACAACCAAAAATAAAATTCTTTTGACAAAAAACCTTAATGATTTCAATATAATTATGTAACAATAATGTAATGATATTCCGTAGACAAATCTACGATTTATGTTACCTCATCTTATTGCATGGTTACGAACTATAAACATCAATTGAGCTTGAAATATTGTGTAACCGGCTCTAATTTTTTTAATAAAATACTTGGGTATGATATAATGAATAATTTGCAGTGAAAAAAAGCAATTTTAGATTTTTTGTTGAATCCGCCCCTTCTCTGCCAAACGCGTCATACAATCTTCACAATGTTTTTTATACCAATTATACCCGACGGTGAAACATAACACACTACTTACATTTGATGAGTAGGCTTCGTCGGACTTTGTTCAAAACTTGGTATGTTGTATACTGTCCGAGGTGACCTTGGGTCCAGAGAATACGGTGGTGACTGAGGTCTGTACATACGGTCGACGGGAAAATGTGAAAACGCTTGATTGTAGTGCGCATTCGGAACGTACGACGTGGACGCATAGACTGGGATCGTGCCACTGTTTGACATTTTTTGAAGTCGTTGGTAAAACTGAAAAGATAAAATGATTTAAAAGAACGCGTCAGTAAGATAAAAGAAAATAATGGCTGGCCTCTCGTACCTGAGTATATTTGAAAACTAGGGTGGTTAACCAATCCCTGTTACAAACGCCATACTCAGGAATATTTGTGTTTATTCAAAACTCACCGGTCGTATTCATCCTCCTCTACAAGTGTGTGGCTTGGACATTCCTAGTTTAGGCAGGAAAAAGGATCCAAACGTTCGAGAGCAAATGCTTGAGAAAACTCCTCCGCATTTGCTACTGGGAGCACAAAACTAATGACTATGTACGGAATAAGATCAAAAGTTTCGCGGGCCGACAGGAATCTCTTCTCGTCGCTATTAAGCATCGAAAGATGGCATGGTTTGGCCACGTCACATTGTTAAATAATAGTTTAGCAGACTAATATTTTTTAGCGGAAATGTATTTCTGCTCTGACTTTCTCAGTTTGACCTTAGGGGGTCAGATAGAAGACAAAATAAAGAAAGTCGATTTTGATTGGCTGAACTAGCGTGGGAATCATAGATAGAGAAAGTTTTTTCGGTGAGTTGGTTCTTACACGTCGAACAATGTAGACGTGTTTTCTGTCGCGTCTGGAAACTTCTCCCCAGTGAAGGGGGAGAGCAACCCCACTGGTTAGTTAGAAATGTACACGGCGACGTGTTTAATAAAATAGATACTTTTAAGTTCCCTTTGTTGATGTTTTTTTTTATATCCGAACCCAAAACATCTAGCAATCACCAACCGAGAGAAAACGGGGGAGGCAAGATACAACATATAAGTGAATCGAAGCCGTCGCCCAAGATCACTCGCACCAAGAGGCTATACAACAACACGACATAACAGCTTCTGCAAGATCATCATGCAAAAGACTGTTGAAGGAGGCTGTCAATGTAAAATCTGGCCCGGCAACATCAAACAGTGGACGGACACGACAGTGCTGAATTTCCTGAGAACCACAATCAGCAGATCATCCCGGAAGAGGTTGCCTGTTTTTTTTCCGCTCTTAGGTCCCATGATGAGATTCGAATCCAGATTTCATTGTCGGAAAAGCGAGCGTTCTAACTACTCGACCACGTGGTGATTTACGCCGTAGGTGCAAACTATCATTCCGTGTGTTTATGACATATTCATAATCAACCTGCTGCATTAGATTTGTTATGTTTTTGTGCGTCTCTACCTTCAAAGAATAAACAAAAATATGAAATACAGTTTATCAATGAACAGAGACCATGTCCGAAATACAGGGCGAGATGGATAAATTGTCGTATAAATTACGCAAAAATCAAAATAATATCTCATTTTAACTGATATATTTACCAAAATGACACAAAAATATCTTGAAATACTTAAAAAACACATCTTTCTTTTTTCACTGAAACCAAGTAGCGTCTCTGATATGTCTTTTTTGCCACACAGAACGGAATAGTTATTTTAAGATACTGACAGGGCATAATGGTCGTGCGAACTGAGGAACTAACGAAGAGAGGGACAAGCACAACTATTATTATTATTATTGAATATATTATAAAACCCTTCAGGAATAGAAAATGCCTCTGGCCCGAAGTGATCTCGTGAATTAATCTTGAAAAGGTCACTTCAAAATACAGAATGTCGCTCAAGTCTTTGGTCTATAGTATACGTTGAACTCACAACTTTTATTGGAATTTAGAATAATTAATCGGAAAACAAGATCAATCAAGCACAGAATAAAACGACGACGCTCATTGGATAAAGAAAGAATCAATCACTGTGCCTGTAATTGTCACACGACACAGGCCATATAAAAGCTAGTTTCAAAGACCTAATATTTTTTCTTCTACCACGTTACCGAGGCAGCACGAAGAGAAGCATTTTCTTACACCATTAGCCCAGGACAGTGACACCAAGTTACGAAATAACAGAGTCGGCACCATTAAGAGAAATTACTATTATCTAAAGAAGCTATTCATAAATTGAAAATTATCTCTTTTTTAACAAAGACACTTGATAGAATAGCCGGACGCCTTTTCTCAAAAGCTAAGCCAGCAGACCCACATTGTCAGCAAACAGTTCTTTTCCTTTATTTATCTATATATATTTGGATATTAAATATATTTAAATAGCACAGGTTGTTGCTTATTTCTCTTCAAAAGTTGACACCCATTTCGTTTGTGCGCACGGAACTTCGTACTAACCCGCCATAAAACTTGCAACAGTTTTCTGGCGTATTATTGTGGATATAATCACCGCATTTTACAAACAATCCTCAACACGGACTTCTTCGTGTATACAAAATGTGTAGAATTTATAACTGCTGTAATTTTGAGATGAGTAATTAAGAAACGCTTCGTTGGAGAGGCTCGAAATAACCGGACACATAGACAGAATCATTACATTGCAGCGCTGTATAAGATAAAATTACAATTCAGTGTCTCATACCCTTTTAGCAATCGTCAGGTATAAATCTAATATTAGAATTCATACCAGTTGGCCCAATTTATATCCTGCATATTATGTACATATTTTGGAATTAGTATTCATGGCTAACCCGGATGTTGTTTATTGCTTATTTTCTTCTTTCTGTTAGGCACGGGTCGCGTCTCACGCCACTTCTCAAACTCGGGAAACGTATGAATCCATCTCCTCTCCAAAGCTATGGGTTAATTAGTGAGACTCGTATATAAAAAAAAATCCTTATCAAATTCATAAAAATTGTTAATGCAATATTCATTCGCAAAAATAATTATTTTTCGGCTTTAAATGACTTATGCGTCCTGGGTAAGACGTTAAACTACACCCGCGTCCTGGGGAAGACGTTAAACTACACCCGCGTCCTGGGTAAGACGATAAACTACATTCAGCAGCAAGGCCTCTGATCACGAGGTTTTGAGGAGTGTGGAACCACCTCTTAATTGCTGGTGTTCCCAGGTCCATCCTGACCCAGGGTGGTAGCACCTGTCAGGGTCCCAGCTATGGGAAAATAGTTAACTATTACCAGCAATACTTTTTTTAAAAACATTATTACCGGCAATACTTTTTTGAAAAAAATATTACCAGCAATACAATTTTGAAGGAAAAATATTACCAG
Organism: Acanthosepion esculentum; assembly: GCA_964036315.1. Taxonomy (NCBI): domain Eukaryota; kingdom Metazoa; phylum Mollusca; class Cephalopoda; order Sepiida; family Sepiidae; genus Acanthosepion; species Acanthosepion esculentum. The sequence continues at coordinate 93,233,358 of OZ038498.1, read as the reverse complement.
AAACAGATTTTTGAAAAAACAAAATATTACCAGCAATAAAAAAAGTTGTCGGCATTAAATAACCCATTGAGGTTGATATGCCGTAAAACAAAATAAACAAAAACAAACCAATTAAATGACTTACAAAGGGTTGATAAATAAATCATTCAAGGCGCTCCTTCCATCGTAACTTACTCAACCGAGACAGCGAAGCGATTCTGATAGAAAATCCTAGCAGGATTCATTGTTGGCAGCCACAATCTTAACAATATAAGATATCCAGATGTGACAGTGTTTTTTTTAAGCATTTTACCCCAAGCAAGGCAGGAGTGCCACTAGTACGCAAGGGGTTACAGAGAGTGAAAATAAGAGAAAAGACTAGATATGGAGGTGAGGATATGATAAAAAGAAGAACGGGGATCAAGGTATCAAAAGATATCGATTGACATTACATTTAAATTTTTGAAGAGTATAATTATCAAGGAAGCAAGTAAGAGGAAGGGAGTTCCACTGTCGGGAAGTGCGAGAGAAGAAACTGTTGGAGTAGAATAGGCGGTTATATTTATCTGTTTCAACAGAAAAAGGGTGGGACCGAGATGCCAAACTAGTAGCACGCGTAAATTCATGCAGTTGGGGCACCAGGGAAAATATCTTGTCAGAGCAGTTGCCCTGAAAATATTTGTAGAAAAGACAAGAGAAGACACATCACGTCTGTGAGAAAGGGACTGGAGTCAAGATGTCAAGCCAGGACCGATCACATCCATCTTTGGATTTTGTGGAGAACCTCGAGATGAAGAGCAGGGGCACCAGAGCACACAAAAGAAACTACAAGAACACCCCCAGAAGGTAGTGAAAGAAAGCGAGAATAAAGGACTGAGCATTAATTGCAAGAACACAGAGTGCATGGTTGTTAACAAAAGGAACAGCTCAACATGCAAATTACTAATTGGGGATACCAAACAAGTACAACAATTTAAATATCTGGGAAGTGTTTTAACAGGGGACGGAAAGCGCGACACTAAAATCCGAAGACGATTGGGATAGTGAAAGATGCCTTCCAAAAGGTAAGCAAAGTATTAAGAAACAAGAAAAAATATAGTTAGAAACAAAGAAAAGTGTACTGAATTGTTATTTAATATTAGTGCCTCTATATGGCAGTGAGTGCTGGACAGACCTCTTCACAGATAAGAGACTTGAAGCAACAGAAATGTGGTTCTACAAAAGGATGCTGAAGATATTATAGACTGAACATGTGAGCAACGACGAAGTTTTAGAAAAAATAAAAACAAAAGGTCTTTACCTCATCAGGCAGAGGCAGTTGGGATTTCTATCGCACATAATGAGGAAAGAGGGTTTGGAAAACCTGACACACACGCAAGAAGGACATAGGAAAACAACACATAACCTACATGGCGAGCTGGAGTGACTGGATGGTGGAACAGGGTTTAGGGGAGATAACAAAAAGACAAAATTTATTAAGAGCTACAAAGGAAATTATGGAGAGCCATGATCACCTACATTCTGAAGGGACACGGCACATAGAAGAAGAAGAATGAGCTTGAGAAAATGGATGGTGGAGCAAGGTTTTAGGAGAGATATCAAAAACAAATTATTAAGAGCTACAAACGACAGAAAATTGTGGACAGCCACGATCACCTACCCTACACACAAGCCGCTAGTGGCCCGCTGGCGGGTCGCCGATGGCAACGCCAGCAGTCCTCTGGTAGCAGCCACCGGTGGGCCTCTAACGGACCTCCAGTGGTAACATTGCCGAGATGACCACGCCGGCGGTCCGACAGCGGGCCACCAGCGGTAAACGCTAGTGGCATGCCACCCAGTGGCAGATTGGTGGCTTGCGTGTAGGGTAAGGGGAACTGCACACATAAAAGAATAATTGCAGAAAAGCTTGCTTCGCACATTTATTTTGCTTTGGACTTCTCTCGAAAATAATTTAATTAATGACCTTTAAAAAAGTTCACGGCACACCTACGATGCTTTCGAGGTACACCAGTGTGCCGCGGCACACCGGTTAAAAATCACTAACCTAGGAAAAGACAGGAAGTTGTGGAGAGTCATAATCGCCTACGTTCTGAAGGGACATGGCATACAAAAGAATGTATACGTACAGCGACAAATAATTAAGTCCAAGTTTGCTCAGGTTTCAAGCTACTAGAGTATTAACAGAAAGCTGCAAATCTCGTTTACCTTCGAGATTAGGAACGAGATTTGGAGAGAGATCAAATGTTTTTAAACCACAGTAGAATGCCAAGCCCTTTCTTTCGAAGGTCTTATCAAAATACCAACGAATCCGTCTTCTGATATGTTGCTTTTCAAAACATTTCCGGTTTATAACAGTTGCTGTGTATTGTCCATAACTTTTGTGGCTGGGAACAGATTAAATTGTTCTTTTAAAAATATATATACAAAAGGGGGAAAAACTAAGTAACTGATGTTTGGTTTAACTATTTTGTAGTCAACATGACCACTCCTAAATTCCTTGTAAAAATCTATTGTACATTGTGTTTATTTCAGAACATTTGAATAATCCTGAATGGACACATTATAAGAATTTTCATCGGGTTCTTATATCGTAGTCTTCCTTGATGAGCTAAACAAAAAATATTAACTCTTCCACTGCTATGAACGTATTTATTTATTTTGTGAAACGTTCCTCGCCCGCTGTCGACATTTATATCAGTCAGTTATGCGTCATGCGTGATACACGCTTAGGCGATCATGCATCTTTCGATACATAACTGACGAGGCAGATTTTTTCCTGCAGTAGGTTGCCATTTCTTTCTGCGGTAGACCAGTTGCCACCCAAGGTTATACAACCCGGTTATCCTGCTATTTACCCATAGCTGGGGAGGAGAAGAAGAGGATTCATACCTTTTCCAATGGTATTAGCACGTAAGTGAATGTAACTGATTCAACTGGAATTCGAACTCGACTCTCCGAGCCGCTATTCGCGGGGAGGCACAGTCATCTGTCAGCGGCAAGGCGAGTGACCTGGAGGAGAGATATCTCTTGGGCTCTGAGAGTGTCTGCAACTGAGTCGCTCCAGGGTGTATGATCGTAGGGCTGGTTGGTTGATAGGCATACGAGTAAGGTGTCCGAACCAATTGATCCTCTGCAAAAGCCCAACCCCTCGTCCTCGTAGTGGGAGGTGGAAAAAAGTAATGCTGGCCATCCGCGTACTGGTGAAACTGTGACTGGCTTAGCAGGCCGACGACAGTGGATAAAAATTACTTAAGGAAACAAAAGGAGATACATATACGTATGTATACGTCATAAATATATTACCTAATTAATGTAGACCTATATATACGTTTTCAACACACCATAAAATGTCAATCCTTGCTCTTATGTTATAAACTAACTCTAGTTAAGTGCTATTTCCAAACCAACTTATATATATAGTAGCGCTCAGGACGACATATTTTGTGACGTATGTTTGCCAAAGTTTAAGATGGGGGGCGTCGTTTAGCTTAATTTGTACTTCAAAGTATCTCATCGATACCAAAATGGCAGCGCCCATATGAAATCGCCCTCAGCATTTTTGCAGTAACGTGGACCGATTTTAAATGTGAATTAAGTTTATTTTTCTTTCAGATTTAACAACTTAAGTCTTTGGAAATTTCAACAATGGAAAGATTAACAATCAAACAACGTATTATAACTTTACGAAGCCTATTACGAAGGCTATTAGCTTTACGAAGCCTATTACGAAAATGGACGTTCAAATTTATAAGTATACGTCCCGATGATTGCGCTAGCAAAAAATGCACATCAAACAGTGAACTTTTGTGGATGCAGTGGCTTTATAACAATCTTCCTTGGATTTTCATCAGCCCAAATGTGACAATTCTGCTTATTAACGAATCCAACAAGATGAAAATGAGCTTCATCACAAAAGAGGATTTTTTGCGAAAAATCTTCATCGGCTTGTCTTTGTGCACCCAATTGCTGAATGTGCGTCGCTCAAAATGGTCGACAGGTTTCAATTCTTGTGTCAATTGAATTTTGTAAGCGTGTAGAGACAAATCTTTTGTCATAATTCGATGTAACATTGTTTTGGAGAGGTTCAGTTCCTGCGCGCGATATTGAATAGAGGGGTCTTGATTTTCGGCCTCATTCTCGTGCACTGCAGCAATGTTTTCAGCTGAACGGCGTAAACGAGCACGCAGTGGTGTTTTCACATCTGCAATCGACCCAGTTTATTTGAATTTACGAACGATTTTTCCAACTGCACTCTCGGTTGGTTTATTATGTTGACTAAAAAATCGCAAAGTGCGCGAAATGCATTTCTGCTTGAACGTCCATTTTCTTAATAGACTTCGATAACTTTAACACGTTGTTTGATTGTTAAATTGTTTGGTTGAAATTGCCAAAGACTTAAGTTGTTAAATTTGAAAGAAAAAGAAAAAAATTCATTAGACGCTTAAACTTAATTCACATTTAAAATCGGTTCAAGTTATTGGAACTCTATATTTCCAGCAAATGACAATTTCCTATTTTCCCCAAAACACCAACCAAGTAAATATTTATAGACTTAATTATTTACCTATTTTCGAACCAATTAAATGATTATAAACTCAAATATAAACGACCAATATTTATCCATTCCCGAACCAAGTAAATGCTTAGATTCACATATAAACGAGCAATATTTGCTTATCCTCGAATCAAGTAAATGCTTATAGACCCAAATTTAAATGACCAATATTTACGTATCCCTGAATCACGTAAATAATTACAGTCACAAATACATTCATACAAAAATGGTTGATTTCGTCATTAAACAAAACTAACAAGAGTTAGTAAAATCAACAAATCCGACCTATTGTCCTGAGCAACGTTTGAACTTTCGTCGGGTTAGAGGGTATACTGATACCATATACTATTTTAAACTCAATAACGGACAGGATATTTCTGAGCTTTCAAAAAGTTAATACAATAATGGCATGAGGATTTATTGCTTCCAGTGGGCGGAAGTTGCTTATTAGAAACATGAGCTTCATTTATAAAGCGAGTCTAAACATGGTTGGTTTAGACTTACTTGTGTAAGTATTTGGAGGCTCTAGTCGGGTTCTTCTCCCTGTAAGCGCGAATGTGCGACGTTCTTTTTGAAATGTACCCTTATCCGTCTAAAGTTTTAGCAATAGTATATTGTAGTAGTAGTAGTAGTAGTAGTAGTAGTAGTAGTAGTAGTAGTAGTAGTAATTAAAATATTATCGGCGTCAAATAATACGAGTTGGATCTTTCTGTAGCTCTTTTTTCGGCTAAGAATTAACTCGTTTGGAAGAATAGTTGGCAGAATTATACATTTACATTGTTACGCATATTACGGTTTTGGTTTGTGAGGGAATAAGGATAACCAAGAGTGGTCTACCCTTGTTTTGTTACTCTCCTCTTTGGGAGAGCTATTTCTGTTTACTAGGACTATAAAAGGACACTATATACGAACCTTGTTCTCAGTTGAATAAAGCTTTCTTAAAGACTTTCACCTGCGTACTTTTGTCATTACAATAGTAATGCTGTTAACACCGGTTGACATTTTTCTCGACCCAAATGTTGTTGGACAATGGGCACATGTTTCTTGGCTATCTGAATCTGAAAATCAAGTCCATTCTACCCTATCATATCATATTTTCTCAGTACAGATAATTTCTATTTTGCTTAACATAGGCCAAAATGCCTAATTCCCAGGGATATGTCACGGCTTAAATATGCGATAGTTGAAACATTTCATTTCATGTTAAAATGATTTATCATTCAAGAAAAAGTATCCAGATAACTTTCAAAATGAATTCTGAGCTATTTCAGTTCAGATAAGCTGACCTGAAAATGCTTGATTTTATGAGAGATATCTCACTGGAAAATGTTGCGCTCAATATTCTTAACTTGTTAAAATTTTGTGATTTGTGTTTCTTCACTACTTTTCATAGAAGAAGCTCTTTAGAAGTCATTCAAGAACAACGATTTTAGTTTTTATTAGTAGTTTTCACTTTAAGCCTGAAACCGTCATAAGATTTTATCATATCACTTGAATTTACGGAGGTCTGGTATTGTCATGCAGTCTCTGTATAACATGCATAGGAACATCGATAAATGAGGGTTGTTAGGGTGTTAGGTGAGTGTATTTGAGACTAGCAAGATTAGAAATGTTTTATCAGCGCTTAAAATAGCCGCCAAACACCAGATAGGCATAGACAACTAGACATTTTGCAGATGGTATGTTAGCATGATGACTGATTTCTGCTGGAGCATCAAAAGAGATCAACCTTTTCAAAAACACCGTAGAATTTCCAAGAAATTTATACCATTGGATGGACAAAAATGAATGTATTTCTCATTCTTTGTATCTTTGTTTTGATTCCAAAATTGATGACATATTTGCCTTAATTTAATTTCGTGTGAGATTTTTCTGAAAAATGCATTCTTTAAGTTATTGGGATACTTTTTCTTTTATGGTAAGTTATTCTAATCTGAAAACGTTTAAGGCTGGTTCTACTTGGCCCTGACTGAGAAAATATGTGATGTGAAAAATGGACTTGATTGTCAGATTCAGTGTGAAAAAATAGCCCAGAAACATGTGCCCATTGCCCAACAACATTTGGGTAAAAAAAAAATATCGACTATTGTAATCGTAAAGAAAAAGCGAATAACGATAGAGTAAAACTTACTAAATAAAGCTTAATAATATCTTAATAATATCTTCTTTATGTACCGTGTCCCCTCAGGACGTAGGTAATAATGGCTCTCCACAACTTCCCTTTCCTTGTAGCTCTTAAATTTTTTTTATCTTTCTGTTATTTCTCCTCTATTCCGTCATCCATTTAATCAAGCTCACTAAATATGTTACGTGTTGTTTTCCCCCTTGCCTTCAATTGGTCCCATGAGTATCAGATTTTCCAAGCCCTCTTTCCTCATTATGTGTCCCAGAAATTTCAACAGTCTCTTCTTGATGCTAAGCATAAGTTTCCTTTCTGTTTCCATGTTCTGTAAAACTTCGTCGTTGCTCGCATGTTTAGCCCATTGTATTCTCTGTTTTCTTCTATAGAACAACATTTCTATTACTTCAAGGCTCTTCTTCATGTTTGACGAAATTTTCCAGAACTATCTGTCATGCAAGTTCTACTGGGATTTACCATTTGTCGGCAAACTTAAACGATATAAGATATGGCATTGTATTGATAGCAGCTACAAAAAGAAAACAGTAGGTACTTCTAGACAAAGAAAGCGGGAAGAAAGGAATAACCATCAACGTCATTAGTAGGAATAGCCGAATTGGAGACGTCTTATAAAAGGCAACTACAAAAATTTAAATATCCGAGAAATGTTATTACAAACTATGGAAAACTTGACAGAAACCCAAAATTAAGTTGGGATACTGAAAGATGCCTTCTTGAAACTAAGCATTCAAACACAGGTTCTCATCTGTTCACCGAAGTTAATCAACATCGAGCCTGGTGACCACTTGGGAATAGCAGATGCTGTAAGCTCGGATGTGCGGGTGGTGCAATGTACAACGGCTCGGAATTGGAAATCAAAGAGTTGAGTTCCAATTCCAGTCGGGTTCGTTATATTCACTTACGTACAAATACTCTTCGGAAAGGTATGAATACACATGTTCTCCCCCCAATTATGGGTTAACTAGTAGAAATTGTATCAATAAGCAATTATTATCTCAAAATAGAGATTCTTATAATTTAAATTATTTTCGGACTTTAAATAAACTGAAAAGGTTGATAAGCCGTCAAAAACAAATCAATCAATCCATCATTATATTAGTATACCACAAATCCAAATTATTACTTAAAAAGAAAAATGAAAATTCACCGCACTAGAAAAGTGCATCACTAGTAAAATCCTTGATTAATGCTAGTTTGCACATGATGTCGAAAATGGCGACATTCTTTGTTAAGTTCTTACTGTTATTAAAAAGATTTTCACATGAGTGTCTTTAAAGCTATAGATATATGAATAAAGGATATTAATTATTAGAAATCAGTCTGATTTATACTAATAGGAATTTTACCAGGACGTAACTAGTGATGGGTTATTTTGATGAGTCATTATTATTAAAATGTTTCACATTTCAGTTTATATATATAAAATGAAAAAATGCTGCCTAAATACACACAATTTAAATATATATATATATATATATATATATATATATATATAATTATTCGCAAATAAATATATTTCCTACAAAGACAACTTTAATTTTTGTTTAAGTAAATGCAACTGCCAAAAAAAATATGATCCGTCCCTTAAACGGTCAATGTATTAATGATAATATTGTATACCAAGCTAGCATACATTCCGGTAATAATGTTAAATTTTATTTTGGTTCCACTGAAAATCCATGGAAATTTCGTTTCTACCAACAGCTAATGACTTTAGGTGATATAAAATATAAAAACAGCATTGCCCTCTTTAAATATTTCTGGTAATTAAAGAATGGTGCTAATACACCTATTATCACCTGGGTTATTGTAGCAAGAGCCAAATCTGACATTAGATGTAATTTACGTCTTCTTGAAAAATAAGTAATGTCGATCCTTAAAAAATCTTCTAGTGGATCCCACATCCAATTTAATATCCCTGAGATTCTCATTTGATGAGATATAGCCCATATATACAATGGATTTCGTTAGGCACCTATTTGATAATGGTTAGGCATATTAAAGTTCTAACATTACAATCTTGCTAAACTTTCAAATCCATAACCGTAAACGTTTTAAAAATATACCTCCTTTGATATATTTTCTACCCTCTTATATACCTTTCTACTAATCTATCTTGGATTATCATTCTTAAAATGATTTTTTACACATATGTAATACTAGTAATAATATAAAAATTGATTTACATCCATACTTCTACAAGTTATACAGTCCGACAATAGATCGAAATTTGCTTATAAAATTTATATTAATATCCCATACAACAATTCTTCACCAAAGTGAATACGTTTCTACTTATATCTTAAATTCTGAACTAAAACTTATTATTAAAAAAAGACAAATAACTTATATATTCAACATACCAAGAAAAAAATCTTCACTCTTAATTTATTAATTTACAAAATACATTCATTGATTACAAAACGAGTAGCAATAATTCCAGCCTAAATCTACGCAATTCAGCTCTGGCTTCGTTTTAAAGTTACCAAAAACATTTACAATTACTACTATAACCATTGTTTGAACTTCCTTTCTCTTTCATCGTCTTACTCTCTCATATTCCCACCTTTCCTCCCCCACCCTTAAGACGCTTGGAAATGTTGTGCCTAAACCTTTGACCGTTGTTGTTGAAAAAATCTTTCGGGGTTGAACCATCATTTTAACACCTCAACAATCCTTCACCAAACTGCTATCAACAAACACTATTGTTCCACTCTGTCACCCTTTTGCCTTTCCTATCTTTTCTTTATCTTTATACGCCCCCTCTTAAAATAACCTTTTTTTTAAAACAAATGAAAAAGAAGAAAGAAGTGACGTTCCATATATATATATATATATATATATATATATATATATATATATATATATATATACAGGCAAGGTGTCCATAAAATTCGTGTGCATTTTAAAAAAATTATAACATTATTCGTATTTACAATAGAAATAATCTGTAAAAAATGTTATAAAGTTTAATGTACCTAGTTTTAAGTATAGCTAAAATAACTAATGTGATTTCAGGCATTACTGTAAATCAGCTGGCAAATGTTTTCCGTGAACTGCAAAATCGTATTACCCTTAGTATTTCTAATGGAGGACATTTGGAAACTTAAATAAAATTTCAATAAAACCTTAAAAAATATAGATTTACTTCTTTCTAATCCTTTTTACAAATTATTTCTATCGCAAATACAAATAAAATTATACATCTTTTAAAGTGCACACGAACTTTATGGACACCCTGTGTATATATATATATATATATATATATATATATATATTATTATTATTATTATTATTATTATTTTCTTGTCTTTATTTGATTTTTGGTGTATACTCATTTCATTCTAGGTCCCAACCCTAAGGTAAGAGATAACATCATGATTTTGTCCATTAGCATTTCTGTAAAAAAGGAAAAAATCTTAGATCATACACATTTTACATAGATAAAGCTCTTCGAAATGTGCGAACTGTACTTGTGAGTACAATTTTATTGCATTTCTTTAAGGCATGGGCTATCAAGAATCCCTTCAATGAGTCTATCGGATCCTTTTCCAATCAATCCAAAGGCTCCAACGACAATTGCAATTATTGATGTCCTCGTGTGCCATATCTTTTAGATTTACACTTCCAGATCCTTGTATTTTGATAGTTTTTTGAAGATCTTCAAACATATATTACAGTCTGCAGGGACTGCCATGTCAATAAGAAGGCACATTCTGTTATTTTGGTCGTTGACCACGATGTCTGGACGATTGGCTTTGATTGTACCGTCTGTGTGTATTGTAGTGTCCCATAAAATTATTACAGGTCTTACGCCTGTAACCGGGTCTCGGTGGTGTTCATACCAGTTTCTTGCAGTTTTCTTTCCGTAAAATTTTCAGATTATTATTATTATTATTATTATTATTATTATCTATAAAACAGAAGATGTCTGTGTGTGTTTGTCTGTGTTTGTGTATGCTATTTATGCACGTCCACATTTCTCGACCAATTTCGATGAAATTGTACACACATGTTGCAAATTTACCAAGATATGTCAAAACCAACTTTTCAATCTCAAGGCACTCCCGAGTCTGGCAGAAAAATCGATAAAACTGAAGGTGGGTACGACTTTTGGCAAAAATCAAGGCAAAGTTGCACGTGAACAAAATTTTTACTGGATGAGCTGATGTTCTTTGAACTTAATGCAAAACATCAGCTCATGTTACGAGGTTTATGTAGAGTGCTTGATAGCTTTCCTACGACATTAGCTTCATACATAAATTGCAAAAAACAAAAAAAACTGAAAAAATCGTGTTTTTTTTAATACTTAAAATAAAAACTTCCTCATTTTTATCCGATTTTGCAAGAAATAAGATAGTGTGACTTTAGTCCTGCTCGCTTCTCCGGGTATAAGGAAAAACCACGAAAAACTGTTCAAAACTATTTTTCGGCTATGACTCCCTGGTTTTTCATCTGGTGCTTTCCAAATTTTCCATATAAATTACATATGACACACAAATTGTCTTGTGTGAATATTTGGTTTAGATTATTTCAGTTAGGTGGAGAAAATCTGCGACAAACTAGGTGCCAAATCGGCTTTTGCCATTTAGCCAATAGTTTCTTCATATGATTCCATCCTAAATTGGCATTCGAACGACCTTTGATGTAAAGATTGTTTGAGAAGGATTATTGAAGTGTTGAAATGGAAAATTCCCCGAAGTACAACTTTACAGTAAACGAGCGAAGAAAGAGAGAGCATTCATGCGTTTACACTTGCAGTTGAATCAAGCTCTGACGCTTCATCTATGTTTTTTATTTGATTATTAGATTTGTGAACAATGTCATACTATTTGAAAGTTATTACGGCCATAGAAAATTTACTGAATATCTAAAACATTGAAACAATTTAACCTCGGGCAACGACCACACAAGAATGTTTTATCGATGGAATTCCCTTTTTAAGAACAACCAAACATTTGCGAAGGACATACCGTAAAAAAGATATATACATATATGCAAATTATTTTCAGATAGAGTGTATATGTAAAGGAACAAAATGAATAAAAAGACAAGGGGAAAATTCTGATGGACTTTACCAAGCGTTTCATCCTCCGAGGGACTTTATCAAGCTTTATCCTTGATAAAGTCTCATAGGGTGAAACGCATAGTTTTTCCTCTTATTTTTATTCATATATATATATATATATATATATATATATATATATATATATATATATATATATATATATATAGTGAGTGAGAGAGAGTGAGAAAGAGTGAGAGAGATACAGTGTGGACATAAGAATCAGCAATGTATGGTGAATGTCAGTTTAACGCTTCTCTGCGCACAGTGTTTCAATGCCCTAGTGTATTGTATATAAATTGAGTCGAGAATAGGTTGAATGCAAGTATCGTTGGATAAATCGAATATCCCAATTTTTTTTTTTTACGGATTATCAATATTTTTCAGGTTATTTAAAGCTATAAAATATTTTAGATTCTAAGAGCGTTTTGGCGATAATAATGCTTTCTTGATACACGTCTGATCTTTTCTTCTTACATCTGATAGTGTTGGTTCATGCCTTCAAACCCTCCCGATTACTTATTTGTGCTGATTGGGCGCGTGGAGGGTGTGTGCATGTAAATACCTCAGGCCTGTTTATGACAACTGTCTCCTGACTGCCCCAAGGTTGTTCATTTATATGCATATATTATTTATTTGAAATTTTCTAATCTTATTGGAATTACTTTTTTCTGGTGTGTGTATGTGTTTTATTTATTTATTTTTGTAAGATTTGGAGACAGCGGCTATAAACAGACACGACGTAATTGTTTTCAGACAATAGTATGTAATAATACGATACAAACTTAATTCAATACGTCCAATTATAAAAGCTTTTAAGCACAGTCATATGTTTAATATGTCAAAACAGATTAACCAAAGTGAAGTCAAGTTCCAATATGTCATAGATAAAAAATTAATTCGAAATAGAACTAAGATAGAGAATAGGCAGCTGTTATTAACTTGAAAACGTAAGTCACGTTCTTAAAAAGCCCTGTCTGATCGAGACTTTCATATGGATGTCCTGCTTGGCGCCAAACCCGTTCAGAAATATCTATACTGTCAACTACACTTAACCGCTTTCTCGGATTAATGGTTAAAAATGGCTTTGAGCGCGTGAAGCTTGTGTATCTTGACCACCTTGTGAAACTGACGCTACAGAATCATTAAGAACTGTAGCAAATGACATTTCAACAGAAGAGAAAATAATAACATAAGATGTTGATCTTCCACACTATTTCAAGTAACAGTTTAGGAAGGAAAGCCTCATCAGTTTGTGGAGAGAGCGATAACAGCTACTGGAGTTGAGAAATCTATTTTCCTGAAAAATAGTTTCAAGAGGAAGATTTTATAAATTTCAATTGCCAGCAGTACTGGATGATCAGTCAATGAATGCCGAATGTTTCCTTATAAGGAAACGGCTAATATTACCTTTACTATTGCTTTCTGAAATGAAACTATTGTACATAGAATGGTTGAAAATCTAGAACCCTCCCGGGAAAGGCACTATTCAATGAACAAAGCCAAATTAAGCAGTCACTTTCACGAAGGCAAGCGTCTCGAACTGAACCTTTATTTAATTCTATAAGAGTAAGGTGTTTCAGTTCCATTGTCCGTGTCTAGGAATATCTCATCTTGTTATTCAGACCTACTCGTCCTGTTCCAGCTGAGACTGAGTCTGTACTCCATGTTTGATGGTTGACCGACCCAATGATTGAACTAATACTTACTATGCTACGAAAATCAACAAACGTTGATTGGCCAGATATTACACAAGGCTGATTGGCTAAATAATATTTTTATCCATATTTACTAATCTAGTCAGATCTGTCGGATTTGTTACTGCTATTATTGATACCTAATTGGGAACCGATGACATCAGGGAGATCATTGATGAAGATCGGAAACTGCGTAGGCCCCAGAGTAGAGCCTTGGGAGACCTCCGCGTTCGTATGAAAGGATCTGGAAGCGAACCCTTTCAATATGACCTTCATTTTATGATTAGTTTGGAACGATTGGATTAAACAAAATATTCGTCCTGTGGCGCAGTAGGCCTGGAGCTTGCCAAACCCTATTGAAAGCCTTCGCGATACCTAGAGCCACAGCCCTAGCTTCGTCATTCTTATCTAGAGCTCGAGATACAAATTCAGTGACACGAGGGGCATTGATGTCGCCGTACACAATGATATTTGCTAACAGGTGGAGAGAGAGGGCCTTATCTGTATCATCAGAAATACTGTCACTAGCACGCACCAGTCATAAGAGGAAGAGGAACGATAAAGAAAGAAAAGATAGCTGACTGTGTTTAGTAGGAAAAAGGAGGCACATGGTGTGGAGAATCAAGAGAGAGTTCCTTAGCCAGTGGGAGATGTTCCCTAATATAAACACCAAGACCATGCATGTGGATACTAGCCCTTCCTAAAGAGAGAAAGATAGCGAGGAACCGAGAAACAGAGGAAGATATTGGAGAATTAAGATTAGTTTCCCAAGAGTTAGGATGTCTAGAGAGTTTTCCAAGTCAGATTCCACACTGAAGAAATTAGTATGCATAACACGAAAGAAGGGTTGAGGGGTTTAGGTTTTTTTTTTTGTAGAGCTAATAAAGAGTTTTATTTCATTGGTTGCTTATCGTTACGGTGTATTATTTAGGAAAGGGCCAAGAATAATAGCAGCAGTCAGTCGTCTAAGGTAATATGTAGTGGCTGGAAATTGGCACTGACTGTAGCACAGGATTGTCCACCGGACCTGCTTGTAGAGACACCTTTCCATGCGCGACATAGCACTGCAAGGACCCAGATATTCTGCGACTGTTGATCAGAGCAGCTTCTCTAGACGTTACCCAATAGTTCGGGCCCCTAACTACCAGTCGGGATGCAGTAACCCTTAATATGAAGACCCGTAGACACCATTCACTCATATCACCGAAAATCCTCGACAGCCACGAATCTTAAGACCTCAGGAGAAAAAACAGAACAGGGAACCCCCTCCTAAACAGGAAACAAGATATGAGCCTCTTCTCCTATCCAATAGAAAAGAGGGAGTAATGTGAACCGGGCGTTAGTAACACTTATGTACTCTTAGAAAACAAAAGGAAAATTGTTTCTTAAGTATTAATTTAAGATAAGTCGAAATATCCATTACCAGAATAACGTTGGGTGGGTAATTAAAATTACTCTTATCGTATGAAGTGCCTCTGGTTCAGCATTTCAAGTTAAGTATCGTCTTAGAATATCATCCCAGACAACTTATATATATATATATATATATATATATATATATATATATATATATATATTCGAATGTAATGAGAACAAAAATAATATATAAATTCTAACGTTTACAGCATTAATTCAAAAGAGGCCTCAATACCAATAGGAGAGCAATAATTATTTATTTTAATTTTTTCATATAGACAAAAACAATTTACTCATTACAGAGATGCAACTTCGTTTCGTAGTGAGTAAATTGTTTTTTGTCTATATGAAAAAATTATAATATATATATGCATGCATAATTCGTAATTCTGACATTCCTATAGTGCAACTGACGCCTGTCTTGGGTGTCAATCTCGCTATGGATATGGGAAGGCAAATCGACATAGTATAATTTTTTTTATATAAAATTCTATATTTTGCCTTCCATCCGTATGGCTAATGCTAACCTCCAGGAGAGTGACCCATTGCACCTTATCGAGCTAACGCTTTCCACTGACATGAAGTGGAAAGATTATATTGAATCAATTGCTAGGTTTACTGCTAGGAAAGTGGGTTCAGGGTGTCGTACTAGACAATTTTTCGCGCTAGAAGTCTCTTGCACTGAACCTTGCTACCACATTTGGTCTGGGGCTTCTGTTATGTTTTTCGCAATTCTTGATAAAATACAAAGAAGTATCTGCAATGTTATTAGTCTTGACTTGACACCTCGTCTTCAGTCACTTTCCCAACGCCGTAACGTAGCTTCCCTGTTTCTTTTCTATAAATATTTTTATGGTAATTGTTCTCATGAGTTTTCTCTTTGGTACCTAGACTTTATAAATTTAAGCGCAGGACTCGATTGGCGGCAAGGTCTCATTATTGTGCAGTTGAAATTACTAGATGTAACTGTAAGTTCTATGATAATAGTTTCTTCTCTCGCACTTCTCACTTGTGGAACTCTTCCAGCTTCTTGCTTCCCAGTTAACTTTGATCTTCAAAAATTTAAAGGAAATGTCAGTTGGTAACTTTTCTCGCTCCTTAATAATGTTTTCTTTTCCTCGTAATCGTTCATACCCGCATTGCGTCTTAGTGGCTTTATTGCCTTGTTTGTGGTTCAATCATATAAAAAAACAACTAAAATATGCACGTGGGTAATTCCCACATACTGCGTAGATTTCCCGCCATGAGTGACTAAAATTACATTATTTTTTTCCATTTTCCCTGATTGCATGGCACCTCATCTGTTTGCATCTTCAGATGCAAAAAAAAAAAAAATAAAAACGAAACAAACAAAACAACTTTTTCTTTCAGTTTTTGACGTAGGCAACTCGTACTACACAAAAGAAATGGAAAACACAATAATAATAATAATAATAATAATAGGTTCACCTGTCGCCCGGTTCACCCTCCTCCTCGGTTCCCTGAACTGGAGTAGAGAGTTATTCCTCGCTTTCTGCTTAGGATTGGATTATAATAGATAGATAGGTAGGTTCCTTCAAAGTCTATTTCGACTCTAACTTTCTAATGTCAACGGCTGAATTCTGATATTTTATTTACGAATTCATTTTCCTCCTTTGTAGGAGTAGACACAGCTTTGTCTGTCGTCCAGTTCACATTCCGCCTGATCTTTTGAACAGGAGAAGAGTTGCCTGTTTAGGATTGGGTTTTTAGTTCCTTCTAAAGTCTTTTAATTCTCTTTCACTCCCAGTAACTCCTTGCATCTTAGTGGCATTATCGCCTTGCTTAGGAGTGAATTGTTTAAAAAGGTAATCATAATAATTAGTGTACAATAATAATCGTGTACAAGTGTGCACTGGAGAAGTACACGCAATCGGGAGTTTGAACAATATCAGTCCACGCAGCCCTCAGATTAGGACGCCATTCTGGAATCTTTTTTATCGTACAAATCCGTGAATTTGTTTTGCTTTTGCTAAGTTTCGTAAAAACACTAGATAAACTTCACTATTTTTTCTCCATAATTCTACAACTTTTTTGGCAAGAAAAATCTCAAGGTGACGTTAAAAATTGCCGCAAAATATTGTTGACTTATTTAAGATATTTAATGATCTATTATGTCATGTCTTTAAATTGTATTTAGAAAGTATTTATTTTTAATTTTTCTAGTTGAATTGTTCACCTATCTATATCTATAATTCTCAAAATGTGTGTGAGTGTTTAATCAGATGCGTTTCCACAGTTTTCATCCGATTTCGATGAAATTTTTTTCTATGATAGATAATTCTTCAGTGCCGGTTTTACGACCAAATTGTCTGGAAAAAATTACAACCTTAAAGGAAGGTGAAAAATCGAAAAAAAACTGATTTTTACACTTTGCGCAAAATTCAAAGGCAAAATTTAATGTCTGTAAAAAAACCAAAACAGACTACAATCCATTTAAAGAATTGAAATCTAACGCAAAATATTATTAGGATTATAAAAAAATCATATTATAAATTAGGTACCTCTACGAGATCGCTAAAAAAGAGCATAGCATGATGAAAAAGACGCCAAACTTGACGAAAACAAAATTTTATCGTCTAGATGTTTGTTATTATTAAGAGGAAAGATCAAAGTTTAGTATAATTATTTTAAAAGTTTTTTCCTTCGTTTTAGAACAATCTGAATTTTCATTTAAAAATCCTTGTTTCTCTTTGTATCACCGGAATTAGTAAAACAACATATACAATTTTAGCACGTTTTTTTTTGCATGACACATTAATTTGGGAAATCTTGCAAAAATAAAAATAATTGTCGGATGTTAATGAAACTTGCAAAACTATTCATAGATTATGGAAATTATTATAAATATGTTTTCTTGTATTAAAGTCATGGCAGAAATTTTTTTTTATATTTATTACCCCCCACCTAATTTTATGAAAACTCTAGACATTCGATCGAGTCCACTTTAGTAATTACAATAGTTAAAAACACAAGGTTTTGAGGAATGCAAATCATGTTTTTTGATTTTAATTGGACCCCCCCCCAACTGAAAATCAGCTCTGAATTGTAACATACAAAACTCAATAAAACAAATATATTATTTAATTTCAAATGCTTTTATTTGCTTTTAGTTGTTTTTATGAATATAGACAATATTTTCTGAAAGCAAAAAAAAATTTTCGATGAAAAATGAATTTTTAATACAATTATTTGTTATTTTTTTAATTATAAATGATTTTTACACTTAAGTTATTAAAATATTATAAAATTAGTTAAAAGACGCATCCACTTTCGTAAGTGTCCTTATCCTTTTTAGCGCGTTTAAATTGTATCGTTTTGACTAATCAGAAGACCCGCAGTAATTAAGAAATGTAATTTTGTTTTTATAATCGGGATCTAATTATAAAGTACGGAAGACCAACCAGAATACAATTAAGTTGCGTTATTTGAGTTAAGCATTGTTCTCCGCTGTTAAGGCCTTTACTTTTGCGAAACACGTGCGGGGAAGTTTATTTGATTTTTCAATTTCAACTGAGAAGGGTACCTACAAGTATCAGTATCATCTTATGAAATTTATATGATATTATTTTTATATTAATTTCTGTTATGGCATTTTTTCCATAAATGAAATATCAAAATTAATAATAAATGAATGGAAATACAAATAACACAGTAAAATGTAGTAAATGTACATACAATTATAGTATTTTATGTACACTTCTGATAAAATTTCATAAGAAATTAATTAGATATCTTTCTTATGAAATTTAATCTAACTCTTAACAGTCTTATTTCAATTTCTTCATAACATATTTTCCATAAGGCATCGTAAACGTAAAGGTGAAAGCTAAGTACAAAAAAAAAATTAGAGCGCTGAAAGTTTTCCTTAAAAATAACGAGGTAAATAAATTGTTCACTTAAATGTAAATAATTTCACTTTTCTCCTTCCGTAGAACAAATTATCCTCACGGAATCCGTCAATATGTCATTCATCACCTGTCAAGTGACGCGAAAGTTTATGACATGCTTTGTTTTATTTTCAAATTACATCTTTTCGGCGCAGAAGCTAAGTTAAGCATGGTTCAAAGTATTTTAAATAAACATTATAATTTCTGATTTTCTTAAAATAATTTTTGAAAAAATGATAATTGATATTTAAAAGAATTTCAAGCTGAGATATCATTTTTTTATAAAATGTAAAAAACGGTTGTCAATTTTGCTGACTCAAAAAAAAAACAAACAAGATTTTTAACGAAAATTTCGGACGTGCTAGGAACGATTAAAAAATATAAAAACATACCCCCAAAATACTTTGATCTTTCCTCTTAATTATAACAAACATTTAGACGATAAAATTTTGTTTTCGTCAAATTTGGCGTCTTTTTAATCACGCTATGCTCTTTTTTT
>OZ038498.1:93131599-93191599 GCA_964036315.1 Acanthosepion esculentum | reverse complement strand
GAAACATTCAAACCTGTTCAGTTCAACACGATTGTTCATATCTTTGTAGAAAAAAAACATTTACAACACATTATTAATTATTTTCTGTAACATAGGCAGTTTAGAAATAGAAAAATGTTGTATAGTCGAGGTGAATGATACACAGAGAAGAATAAATGCTTAATATATTTCTTCAGCCCCAGTAACCGGTGCTAACGGATACATAAAAGAAACCATAGAACAATAAGTTACAAAACAATTAACAAGAGAACTTACAAAGAATAGAGGAGGGTCAAATTCTGTATAGCCAAACGAAGTAAGATCAGTCCGAATATTAATCAGCTTAGTATCAAATTATTAATTAAATGTTGAAGTCCTTAATCATAGACTATTTAAGGCTATGAGCCAGTCCATCTTTTAGAGTGCTGAAGGGGTGCTAGCTACTCTACAACAAAAAGAATTACTTTAAATATCTAGATATAGTTTACCGACAAAAAAACAAACAAAAAAAAAACTCGTTAGGTAGGTTATTCTCTACTCCTCTTGCTTTCAATATATCTTGTGAGTATCAAATTCTCCACGCCTCTTTTCCTCATTATGTGTTCCGGAAATCTCTTTCTGAATCTATACACAAGTGCTTTTTCTTATTACCATTTCCCTTAAAACGTCCTCGTTGCACACGTGCACCGTCCATTTTATTCTCAGCATCCGTCCGCATAACCACATCTTTGTTGCCTTCTATCACCTCTTCATCTGTGAGATTTTCCAGCAGTTGAGCAAACTTTTCTTTGTTTTGCACGAAATTTTTTGTTTCTTAATACATTGCTTAGCTTTTGAAAGGTATCTTTCGCTATTCCAATCCGTCTTCGGATTTCTGTGTGACATTCTCCTCGTCAGAATCTTTGTACTTGATTTGGACATCTCCATTTCGTAACTTGCGTCTTGAGTTATCGTTTTTGCTAATGTCCATTCATTCTCTCTTCTAACTATTGATGGTTAGTCCTTTCTTCTGGCTTTCTTTTATTACCGAGCACAATCTACCCTGGTAGATCAGAAAAAGGGTTCAGTTTGAAATGGAGAATAAAGGATCCTGAAAGAAGTTTATAATAATCTGTACGCCATATATTAATATGTGTACGGGGTGGGTGAGCTAGGTGTGTGTGTGTGTCTCTCTCTCAATACTAGTCAAATGTCATACGTACCTCAAATGCGAAAAGCGTTTAAAAGTGGTGTAAACCCGTATTATAAAAAAACAAGAAACAAATCCTTAATGGTGTCAATTATGAAGACGGTCACAATATACTGGCCGTATTTGGAAATTAAAAATGTCTACTGTCAGCAACTTTGATACCGTTGTCAGTAACACGCCATTTGTTATAGCAGTATAACAGAAATCATTGAAAATAGATAAGAGTTCAAATAAAAGCCCTCGGAGTTAACAGACCTTTGGGAAATTTTTAAATCCATTCAGTTCAAGAAAGAAAACATTTGTTCGTATAAAAGAAAAAATATACTGAAAATGTACTCTCTGGCAGGTCACAAACCTGCGTCCTTCGGGTAACACGTGCCTTTTATTAAGTGTCTTGAATGTAGAGGCCTGTAGACGTAATTCACACTGTTTAAAAAAACGGTCATCTACACAAACATCGGTATCCACTAAAATAACCTCTGGAGTAGTAGTAGTAGTAGTAGTAGTAGTAATAATAATAATAATAATTACTGACGACAATTTAGTCGGGTTTCGATCCTAGCTAGAGGCAACAGGACGTCTAGCCACACTAATGAGCTGTGATATATCGAAACAGTCTGTCTGTGGATGACAATATATATATATATATATATAAAATATATATATATATATATATATATATATATATATATATATATATATATGTATGTATGTATGTATGTATCTATGTATGTATGTATGTGTAACCACTTTTTATTTTTGTTTAAAAATACTTGTTGCAAAATAAAATACATTTCTTTTGGCTTGATAAAGTCCATCATAGGACGAAACGCATCTGCTAAGTTTAGTTTTTCCTCTTGTCTTTATATATATATATATATATATATATATATATATATATATATATATATATATATATATATATATATATATACATACATATACATATACATATATATATATATATATATATATATATATATATATACACATATATATATATACACACACATACATATATATATAATTCATTTTATTCCTTTGTCTGATGCACACTATCTGAAAATAAATTACACACACACACACACACACACACACACACACACACACACACATATATATATATATATATATATATATATATATATATAATTTAAATAAAATAAGCAACTTGTAAGGGAGTACAGAGAAAAGAGAGCACACCAGCGAAAGCGAGCCTACCAGAAGAAACGATGTCAATGTCATATTAACTGGTAGCTGACCACCTGACGATAGCGTGAAAACACATGAATCTTGTACTTGTGACCAGTTACTGTGAATTTATGTAGAAATATATATATATATATATATATATATATATATATATATATATTGAACAATAAAAAATATTAAAAAATTACAAAATTAAAATCTTCAGACACACCGGGTTGTATATTAATATTCATTCGTTTTTATTATTATTTCATTTAGATCCTTCGACTAGTTTCGGCCAACATGGCCATCATCAGGAGAAAAAAAATTCTGCTTGCTGGTAGCAGTGAACTACAGTAATGAATATTTTGATGAAGAAAATGAACTTTTGTCTGTAGTTTTCATTTGTTTTTTTAATTTTTATTCTTTGACATGAATTTTGGCCAGACCTTATGTTGGTCAAACAGTCTCTTTTGAGTTGTTATTTAAGATAAGAGCTGGATGGATTCATGCTGCTCTGAATTCCCTTGGTCATTTTGACAGTATATATATATATATATATATATATATATATATAGAGAGAGAGAGAGAGAGAGAGAGAGAGAAGTCAACACTTAGAGGCGACAGTCTGTTTCATGCTAGTGCAATCGTCACTGACGATTGCACTAGCATGAAACAGACTGTCGCCTCTTAGTGTTGACTTCTATGTTCACTTTTATATTTACACACGCTCTATCTCTGATATTGAGCACTTTATCCCATAAATATAGCACACTTTAAGACTATATTTCTTCATATATATATATATATATATATATATATATATATATATATATATATATATATATATATATATATATATACTGTCGTCTCGCTACTTCGCGCTTCTTTTTTCGCGTCTTCAATTTTTAATAAATTTATAAACATTTATTAAATTATTAAAATATTGAACCAAATATAAGGAAATCCTTACTATTTACCATTTTATAACGTTTCAGTCAATTGGTCGCTGTTTTGACAAACATTGCAATAAACAATATAATAGATAGTGTAAATAAACGATAAATATTTTTAAAATAGTGTTCATTATATTTGGTGTCAATTCTCAAGGACAAAGAAAATGTATAAATTCACTTTCATATGTTTAGGTTTTATTACAGTTCTCAGAATCGCTTTTTAAAAGAATAAAGACTGCCGAGGAGTGGAGGTAGTTAAAATAATAGCGGTGTCAAAGGAAAAACCGTCCTTTTTAACATTTCGTTCTTTTTTGCGGGCACGGACGTCCAACTTTGCTAAAAGATTAATAAATAATAGAAATACAGAGTTGTAAGGAGTTAAAACTAATTTCTCTCGTGATATCGTTGAAGTAAAGAATGCTTATTAAACTGATACTTTCTGGCCGCAGTGCCTCTTGTAAATAGTTTGTACAGTTCTAGTAAACAATACTATCAAAAAGAAATTCCCAAAAACATTTCATGTAATATTGTTAAGCTTTGAAGTGAAAAGTAATTCAATAAATTCTATTTATGAGCAGTTTTCTTTTCCCTAAATCACAAGGTCTGACCTACATACAAGAATGAGTCGCAGTTACGCGGATGTACAGAGTGTAAGATAATAATAACTTCACTATTTTATTGCCTCAAGTACTTGAAAAATACACAATGTGCATAAGTTGACTATAATCACCCATCTCCCTCCCCTCTCTCTCTCTCTCTATCTATCTATCTCTGTATATCTAAGTCTGTTCATATCTATCTATCTATCTATCTATCTATCTATCTATCTATCTATCTATCTATCTATCTATTTCATTCAGTTCATATTTCTGTCTATCTATCTATGGGCATGTGTGCATATATATGTATATATACGGATATATAGTAAGACCAATAGATATATAGATGGACAGATATGAAACAGACTGATATATATATACCCATATATATATATATATATATATATATATATATATATATATATATATATATATATATGCATATATATATATATATATATGCATATATATATATATATATATATATATGCATATATATATATATATGCATATATATATATATATATATATATATATATATATATATATATATATATATATATATAAACAAGCCGAAAAATATAATTCTGAACAGTCGTTAGATAAATAAATACGAACTGACTGATATATATATATATATATACATATATATATATATATATATATGTATATATACATATATATATACATATATATATATATATATATAACATACATGAACTATGTGATAAATAGATAGATAGATAGCAACATAGCTAGCGAGATTATGATTCATAACACTACATTCCGCCCTCACATATAGCCACAAAATAACTATGCCCTTAATTAAGCCCTTATTTAAATTTTATATTATGTGTATTTTTTTAATGTGATTTTCATCATCTCTTCGCTGAAATAGTTACATTGCAACCATACCGAGAAGTATTTTTATTCTTCTGTGGATTAAAGAGATCTAATATTTTTTCCTGAATTTCAAGTCTTTTTCTAAGCTTACCTATGTTGCTGTTGCGTTGAAAATAACAATGAATTCATCTGATATACATTTTTAACTAATTACCCCGCACTTCCCTCTCAATTTAAACTTTGTTTTAATTTTGGTTTCTCTTAAAATTTGCTGAAAACGATTCTCATACATTTAAATAACTGGTAACTTTGTCGTCAATGATTTTGTCAGCCATGACACTTGTTTACGTTTTTAGTCATTTTTTAAAAAATAATCTATATTATTCTGCTAAAATATATTCAAGAGCCTTATTGATTAAAACGAACGTAATAGTATTTTTCAACCTACTTTTCTTAACAATCAAGCATAGACAAAAAATATTAAAATATTACTTACCAAAAATACAAAAATCAAGGTAAGTTATAATAGGTAAAATCAAATCTCTAGTTGGTCATAGGTGTGTTTGTGTTGAATTAGTGGTTCAGGTCAAATAAGTTTACACTTGGGTTGTTCTGACGTATGATTCTCCCCTCACTACTAGTCGGTTTTTATTCACTCGAGAATGATTGTATCTGTGTGTATACGGCGTCACGAATTTCTGTTCAGTGAGCTGGCTGATAACGACATTGATATAGTGAACATAAAATTGTATTATATGAAAATAAAATACTGGTAGCGAAAAGCTTCTTTCTGATAAGACGACAGCTGTGATTGAAGACAATTTGAATACTATTTAATACAAATAATAACAGTAAATTTAACAGCAAACAAATTCAGTAAGACACTTTAACTAAAACAATAGTGGAGGACTGGCCAGGGTGTAGCATGCCCGATGACAAGCGGACCCCTGACTGAGTGCGCCAAATATATCCAGGTCCGGTGCAAAGGTTTTGTGTGCCCCGCCAAATCTATGATACGGGGCAACCTACTCTAATTAATCTATATTTTTATAAGGTAGTATTCATATAAAATACAAATTTTATTGCAACCTAATTATGTACAATAATTGATCATATGCAATATAGGGGAACAAATTAACCAGAAAAATTGAAAATAGATACAATGTATCTAAATACAAATTAGAGACATGTCATAATAGATCATTCCATCTTAAATAAATCAATAATGTTTTGCAGCAATTTTTAACATTATGAAATTTTTCTTTTTAAAAAGTTTTATAATTCTAAGACATTCAACATACTGGGTAAAAAATAGTGAATTTTATATCGTGTTTTTCGAGTTTTATCATAAGCAAAACAAATTCACGGATTTGAACAAAGAAAAGAGCCCATGATTACGTCGAAATCCGCTAAAATAATCAGCTGTGGTTAGTTTATTATGTAACGTATATAAATGTAGGTATAAAAAAGGCAAAAGATAGCGAGTGTCACAAAGCACTGCACAGGGCCCCCAATCAAGCTTGAACCGGACTTGAATGACTTTTTTTTAGACGAAAGCAGAGAGAACAAAGAAGGCTGGTTATCTATAAAACGGTGGCCCCTAGCAGCCTAAAAGAGAGGACTGTTCACGGCAACGCGAAAAAGAAGGCACACACCAGTTAAACTGTTCTCCCCCTCACCACGCCTCACTCTACTTTGCTCGTTTACATCCAGACCTTACGAGAAGGTTACAACTACATAAAACTTTCCGACTACTACAATTACGTCTCATGGTTTTATTTCGTGGGTAACGATCTGGCTAAATAGTTATTTTAATTAAGTCGACCTCAAGATTTTTAGCTCAGAATTCCGAGTTAAGCCTATATCTACCACATACGTCGACCCCCAAACGTCCGGTACGGCTACCTCTATCTTTATGTGCTGTCCCCCCAGTACGTAAGCGATCACGGTTCGCCACAATTTCCTGTTCCTTGCAGCTGTAAATAGATTGTCGTTTCGTCATTTCTAAACTCTGTTCCGCCATCCATTTTCTCAAGCTCCTCAAGTATGTTATGCGTTATTTTCCTCAGTCCTTCTTGCCCTCAATCTGACCTATGAGATTTTCCAGGCCCACTTTCCTCATTATGTGCCCCATAAACTTCAAATGTATTTTCCTGATGTTAAATGTAAGTTTTCTATTTGTTTCTATTTTCCTAGTCGTTGTTCACATGTTCAGCCCATGGTATTCTCATTATCTTTCTGTAGATCCACATTTCTGTTGCTTCAAGTCACTTCTTCATCTTTGAGGAAATTGTCCAGTATTCACTACCATACATAATGACGGATATCACGTATCGGTTCAGTCCTCTTTTCTATCTCTTAATACTCGTAGGCCTATCGGTAAATGGAGTTAGGCTACACTATACGATAACTTGTGCAAAAATTACATAAGGTCACACCACTTGCCTGTATATTGAGACACTAACTGTAATATCTTTCGATATATTGTTGCATAGTAAACAATCTGCAACACTCACCGGTAGGTACCGTATATTGTATCGGTATAACTTAGCGGGCATTCAAAATTTGTCAGGTCTATTGATGAACACATAGTAGTAAATGATAGAAATTTCAAAGAAGAAAAAGAAACTTGAAATAACAGAAAGGAAAAAAAGAGTACTGAACTGTTACGTAATATCAGTCCTCCTATATGGCAGGGAATACTGATCAATCTCCTCACAGATGAAGAAGAGACTTAAAGCAACAGAAACAAAGAAAAGAGTACTGGACTGTTATGTAATATCTGTCCTCCTATATGACAGTGAATGCTGGACAATCTTCTCACAGATGAAGAAGAGACTTGTAGCAACAGAAACAAAGAAAAGAGTACTGAACTGTTACGTAATATCAGTCCTCCTATATGTCAGTGAATACTGGACAATCTCCTCACAGATGAAGACGAGACTTGAAGCAACAGAAACAAAGAAAAGAGTACTGAACTGTGATGTAATATCAGTCCTCCTATATGGCAGTGAATGCTGGACAATCTCCTCACAGATGAAGAAGAGTCTTGAAGCAACAGAAACAAAGAAAAGAGTACTGAATTGTTACTTAATATCAGTCCTCCTATATGTCAGTGAATGCTGGACAATCTCCTCACAGATGAAGAAGAGTCTTAAAGCAACAGAAACAAAGAAAAGAGTACTGAATTGTTACGTAATATCAGTCCTTCTATATGGAAGTGAATGCTGGACAATC
Source organism: Acanthosepion esculentum (assembly GCA_964036315.1). Classification (NCBI taxonomy): domain Eukaryota; kingdom Metazoa; phylum Mollusca; class Cephalopoda; order Sepiida; family Sepiidae; genus Acanthosepion; species Acanthosepion esculentum. The sequence goes on along the minus strand of OZ038498.1, from coordinate 93,183,605 downwards.
TCCTCACAGATGAAGAAGAGTCTTGAAGCAACAGAAACAAAGAAAAGAGTACTGAATTGTTACGGAATATCAGTTCTCCTATATGGCAGTGAATGCTGGAAAATCTACTCACAGATGAAGAAGAGACTTGAAGGAAGAGAAACAAAGAAATTTATACTGAACTGTTACATAATATCGATCTTTTTACATGCCAGTGAATATCAGACAATCTCCTGACGATTGTAGAAGAAACTTGAAGAAACACAATGTTCTACAGAAGGGAACTGAGTGTACCATGGACTGAACATATGAGCAACGACGATGTTGTTTTTTTAAAAAAACAGAACGCTTATACTTAACATAAAAAAGAGAAAGTTGAAATTCCTAGGGCGCATAATGAGAAAAATCTGACACTCACAGGACAGATTGAAGGTAAGTGCCAGCATAACGCATGACTTACCTAACGAGCTCATGTAAATGGATGGCAGAACAGGTTTTAGGAGCGACAACAAAAAGTCAAAAGTTATTAAGAGCTACAAAGGAGAGGAAATTGTGGAGATCCATGAACGCCAACGTCATGATGGGACGTACCACAGAGAACAAGTAGAAGCTTCAAGGAAATGTTTCTTTTTTATGAGTGCGGAACGCCTTATGATGAACCATACCACATACAACCCACTGTACGGAAAAGTTGTTGCCTATGCCAGGTCTTAATCTTTTCGGTTTTCGATAAGAAATTTTAGTGAAAGACTTGCTCAGAATCATACCACATCGTTCCAACTTTTCCTGTTGCATTTTAGTCTTCCTTTAATGCAAGGACATATAAACCAGGTATTAATGAATAATGAATGTTGGCAATTATCAGATAGCCATATATAACAGCTATTAAGACAGATATTCAACGTCGATTCGCTTCATAACGACCAAAATAAAAAATTACATAAATATATATATATATATATATATATATATATATAATCAACGATATGCTTTGAAGGACATATTACGCAGTATTTAGAGCAGAAACACGGACATGTTTATAGAAAATAAAATGCAGCAAACTTGTTCTGAAAATATGCTCACATTTATTTTGGGTTGCCGACCTACAAAACGTGAGTGATCATAGCTCTGTACAGCTTCCTATCCTTTACAGCACTATATAACAAGTAATATTTGTTTTCTTACTAAACCTCCCAGTTACTGCCAACATTTCTGAGATGAGGTATTATGTACATTATTTACATTATTCAGACTATTCTCCTCATCTTTGTCGCCATATTTATTACAACGTTTCGGTCGTTGTACGCTCGGGCCTTCTTCAGGTGGTTGGAATGTCGAGCTGAACCCTTTATTTCGCCCACTGGGCTTGACTGTTCTAGTTCCACGTGCCATGTTTAATGGATGTCAGTTACCAATTATCTCCCATTAATTTCCATCTGAAAGTTCTCCACTGCCTTAACCGGGTATTGAATTCACACTCTTTGGGTCCTGTCACTGGATCTAACCAACGCCTTTATCCACTGTGCCGTGTGTCCTTGTTTGGAATGGGATCACACATATATCAACAGGATGAGGGCTTAGCAATGGGCTCGCCATTATCACCAGCAATGGCGAATATATACATGGAATGCTTTGAGGAAATGGCATTAGAATCTATATCTCTAAAGCCAACTATATGGTTAAGGTACATAGACGACACCTTCATACACTGGCTACACCAGGAAGATGTTCATGTTCTACTGGACCATGTGAGCTCAATAAGACCTTCGATACAGTTCATGATGGAGAAAGAGATTAACAATACACTCCCATTCCTGGATGTTTTAATATCTCGAACAGAGCATGGGTTCAAGACATCCGTATACCGTAAACCGACATTCACCGGACAGTACCTCAATTTCAACTCCTACCATCCATACAGCGTAAAGAAAGGGACCGTCCGCTGCTTACAACATCGAGCAAAAGTCATGTGGTGACCCAGAGACATTAGATAAAGAATTAATCAGTATAAGTAGTACACTACAACGTAACAACTACCCTGGGTACATGGCAGCAGCCCCAAAAAACTGGAATAGGCGGGATCAAGAGGAGGATAACAACACTCAGAAAACAGTCTGCCTGCCTTATGTGAAGGGGTTATCAGAGAAAATACAAAGGATCTGCGGTCCATATAACATCAGGATAACCTTCAAAAGCTTGACGACACTTCGCAGATATCTCTCCCGAGTAAGACCCCCCATAGAGGAGAACATGACTAAAGACTGTGTGTACGCTATCCCGTGCAGCTGCGGAAAGAAATATAAAGGGGAGACAGGCCGCCCCCTTAACGTAAGGCTTCAAGAACACCAGAAAGCTGTAACAGGAGGGGAAGGGAAAATCAGGATATGAAGAGAGAAAAGAGATCGCCCTCTGTGGGATCAGAGTGAGATCATAGACAAGGAACACTATTGGAAAATTTGTAAACTTGAGGAATCAGCACATATGGTAAGACGATAAACTACATCCAGCAGCAAGGCCTCTGATCAGGTTTTGAGGAGCGTGGAACCACCTCTTAATTGCTGGTGTTCCAAGGTCCACCCTGATCCAGGGTGGCAGCACCTATTAGGGTCCCAGGTATGGGCAAATAGTTAACTATTACCAGCAATACTGTTTTTGAAAAAAATTATTACCAGCAATACAATTTTGAATGAAAAATATTACCAGAAACAGATTTTTGACAAAAAAAAAAAAATAGTGCCAGCAATAAAAAATGTTGTCGGTATTAAATAACCCATTGAAGTTGATATGCCGTAAAACAAAATAAACCAAACCCATCTAAACAAAAGAATGCATATTCTATTCATACGAATCTAACCTAAAAATTTTGTCGGCATTAAATAACCCATTGACGGTGATATGCCGTAAAACAAAATTAACCCAACCAATCTAAACCAAAGTATACATATTCTATTCATACGAATCTATCCTAAAAATGTTGTCGGCATTAAATAACCCATTGAGGTTGATATGCCGTAAAACAAAATAAACCAAACCATCTGTGAGGAGATTGTCCAGCATTCACTGCCATAGAGGAGGACTGATATTACATGACAGATCAGTACTCTTTTCATTGTTTCTGTTGCTTCAACCCCCCTCTGTAGGATGTAATAGGGCAGTGTCTCTGGTTGAGTCCTTTTAGTTCTTGGAACGTTGTTAGTGACTTGAGGTACCGAGAGACTTAATAATTCTGTAAGTCAGAATATTAGGAGAAACATATGAGGGTGTGGTTAATCGAATTGGTGTATGATGGAAAAAGTCTGGTTTAAAAATATTATTTTAAACACCTGAAATACTTATAAGGAGTGCTTCGGAAGACTTTGATCTCAAATTAAATTAAGATATACCTCTCCAGGGTTATAATATTATTAAATGTTTGTCATATATAAGATTGATTTCTGCTTTGTAAATCATTAAAAGTAAAGTTACCCAACAGAATAATTGGTTACTTAGTCACTTTATTGCTTTACTTGGGGTGAAATAATAAAAAAAACAAACAAACAAACCCAACAGCAGCAAAGAAAGTATTCGATGAAACGTGTAGCTTTGCGTCATGTTTTGTTTGCGCACACACGTGTCGTTCACGCTGAAGAAAGCCGCGGGGATTGACCTAGTTTCGCGAGGCGAATGTTGGTGTTCTATCTTCTCAGCTGACTCGACAAATATAAACTCGTGTCACTCGAAGAAAATATCGATTGTTACAAGTATTATAATTATTGTCAAGGATCGGTTTCATAACTGACATATTTGTTCGTTTGTCGCTGGCGTCGCCGATTCGCATTCGTGACTGGGAATACGTATATTGATTTTTAAATTAGGTCGGCCTCTAGTCTGGGACATTGGTGTACATATCATCCGATCTGATAGCATTTAGTCTGTACTTTTTATCTTGAATATTCTAGTACATTTAGTCTACTTTTATCTTGAATATTCTATTTGCTGATGGACTACCAATCATAATTCCTTTTTTACTAGTATTGCTTTCGTTTCACTCGCTTTTTATTGCATTAGTAATATTTGTAGTAACATTATCGTGTTTTTATGCCATTGCTCACCCAATATAAGGCGCAAGAGCCACTCAAGGCAGAGGAGATACTGAAGAAGTACATATTATGAGGATATATAAAATAGATAAATGATACTAAATTGATTTGTTTTTTTTTTAAAGCTTATCAATAATTTCCATAAAGCCAGAAAATATTTTTATAATGTAAAAATCTTTTGAGCTAGATAATGATTTTCTGATACAAGTCCCACTAATTCACCCATAGCTGGGGGTGAGAAGAGATTGATTCATACCTTTCCCAAGAGTATTTGCGCGTAAGTGAATATAACGAAGCCGACTAGAATTGGAACTCTGCTTTCCAATTCCGAGCCGTTATACCTTACACCACCCGCACATCCATGCTTGCAGTAACTGGTATTTCCAAGAGGTCACCCATCTAGGTACTGACTAGGCTCGACGTTGCTTAACTTCGGTGAACGTGCGAGAGCAGTTGTTTCGATGTGATACTCTAGAGTTTAAGAGGTTATGGTTGAAGTGATCGGGGGTTTGTTCCACAAAGTGATAGTTCTGAGGAAGAAGCTATCTGAATGGCACTTCCTCCTTACAAATGGTATACGATGGGAATTAGGATGAAGTGATTCCGTGTACGTGGAATAGCGAGTCCTAGCTGGTGGAACCAAGGAAATAAGCTAGTCTGAAGATTTACCATGGAATTAACGAAAGAATAAGAACAGGCTACCAACATATCGCCTGTGGGAAAGAGGCTGCTCGGTGAAAATAATTTATCACCCACAAGGCCGCGCAATCACCTCAGATGTGGCAGCAATAATCCATCTTTTGGTCTGATCTAACTGTTGTAAAGAAAGTGCGTGGCAGAAAGAGTCAGGTATTTTCTTTTATTGATTGATTGATTCGTTTTCTACGGCCTACCAACTTTTTGCAGGTCATTTAAAGCCAGAAAATATTTTCAGATCGTAAGAATTTGGGGGGATGAGATAATAAAGGTTTAGTGATACATGATATACTATTTAACCCATAGCTGGGTGATAAATGGATTAATACTTTTCCCAATGGTATTTGCTCGAAAATTAATATAACGATTCCAACTGGAATTAGAGCTCGGCCCTCCCATTAACAATTCCGAGCCTTGTCGATTACACCATTTGCACATTCAAACTTACAACCTCTAGTAGTTATTAGTGGTCACCCAACTAGGTACTGACCAGGCTTGACGTTGCTTAACTTTATTGATCGTACGAGAACCGGTGTTTCAGCGTGATATGGCCGTAAGACATACCACCCACGCATCCAAATATAACTAAGCGGTCACACATCTCGGTACTGACCATACTCGACGTTGCTTAACTTTGACGATCGTACGGGAACCGGTGTTTCGGCATGATATGACTATAAGCCATACCACCCTCAAATCCAAACTTACCTGGTACTCCTAAGCGGTTACCCATCTAGGTACTGACCAGGATCGACGTTGGTTAACTTTGGTGATCGTACGAGAACCGGTGTTTTAACGTGATATGGCTGTAAGCAAGCTAGTGTGTGTAACGGTACGGGGAAGCGACTATTGTTCCTGTATCTTTAGCAATGATATTTATACAGTAATAAAATTTAATAAAAACAATTGTTGAAGCTGTGAAGTCAATATTCACAGATCAGTTGATTCGCGTGTGACAAGAAGAATATCGTTTCGATATCTGTTGCACAACACATGGTGCTCGTGTTGAGTGCATACAAGTTAAACAAGCTTAAAATAATAAACTGTGATTTTTTTTTATCCATTAATGCAGTTCTGTTTCTTAGCTTTTTTTATTTTTTTTATTTTATTAAATATGACTTCCCTTTGAAGTATGGAGGGAGCTTGAATCCCAATAGACGTTCAAGAACCGGTGTAATTTAAGGATCTAATCGGTAGTGATGAAACGTTCTCCCACTGCGCTTTGGGCATTATTTACATTATTCGGACTATTGTCCTCATCTTTGTCGCCATATTTATCACAACGTTTAGGCCATTGTACCCTTCGGCCTTCTTCAGGTGGTTGGAATGTCGACCTGAACCCTTTATTTCGCTCACTGGGCTAGACTGTTCTAGTTCCACGTGCCATGTTTAATGGATGTCAGTTATCAGTTATCCCCTGTTAATTCCCCTCTCAAAGTTCTCCACCGCCTTAACCGGGTATTGAACTCACACTCTTTGGGTACTGTCACTGGATCCAACCAACGCCTTTATCCAGTGTGCCACCTGAAGAAGGCCGGAGCGTACAACGGCCGAAGCGTTGTGATAAATATGACGACAAAGATGAGGACAATAGTCCGAATAATGTAAATAGTGTACATAATACCTCATCTCAGAAATATAGACAGATACTGCGCTTTGAGAGTTAGGTCAGAGTTGAATTGAATTTTATGACACTATAAACATTAGGAATAATATTATTTTGGATTACTTTATTACATGAAGCCTTGTCAACCATTATTCCGTTTTTGATTTCGCATTTCTTTCATCTGAATTGAATTGAATTTTTATTACAATATAAGCATTTGTAAGTCGTTTTAAGCGCAGATATTGAGTATGAGAATGCTTCTTCATTCTGGTACATTATTCTGGGGTCATAGAAAGTTTCAGACCTCCATGACTTCAGAATTTCTCTTCCATTGACCCAACCATGAGCCATCATTTTTCGACTAGAATTCTGGCAGAGATTCCGCATAGTGGCAACAATTTTAAACAGTATTTATGGCGACGCAAAAGAAATCCTTTTAATCAATCCTAAATTGACTTGAATTTTATTATTATTAAAATAGAATTAAAAGTAAATGGCAGCCAATAATTAAAAATAGGTACCGCCACAAAAACACGATACCTAAGCTTTAAAATGAATTTTTAAAAAATGAAAAATCTTTCTAGAAGCTTTTAATTTTGTTTTAATTTCAATATCTGTCCATATCTCTAAGATGAGGTATTATGATTACTTACATTATTTACATTATTTGGACTGTTATCTCCATTTTCATTGCCATATTCACGACGTTTCGGCTGTTGTACGCTCCGGCCTTCTTCATGTTATTGGAATTTCGAACTGAATCCTTTACCGGGGTAGATTGTTCTAGATCCATGTGTCATGCCTCTTAACTCAACTCTCCAACTTTTGGTTCACCACTGCTGTGACCTGGTATTGAACTCAGAACTCTTTGGGTCTAGTTACTGGATCTAATCAATGTCTTTATCCAGAGTGTCCATTAATTTCAAGCCGAGAGATTACATTTAATATTTCCAATAAGCAAAATACATTGCCATATTTCAAAAACGAATTTAAATTGCCTGGAAGAGATTTTTTGCCCAAAAAGCTGACCGGTGCTCTATTTTCAGTCGACTTTCATTGCAATGGAATTCTCTTTATTAAAAAATCTTCCAAAAGTAAAATATACTTTTCTGAAAATTTATTTGACGAATATTAGCTGATTTAAATGAATTAATCTGATTTGAAACAAATATTATTTACTTTAATTTAAAAAAGATCGCAGAAATGCATTTCTTAACCCAATAATAGCTGTTTTTTTTAACCCGACAGTAGCTGTTTTGATAGCCTGATGACAGATTTAATGTTGTTCTACGGGGACATTATATATAAAACATAATTGACGAAAATGACGTGGGCGCCTTTTTTATATAACTTTTTAAGTTTCAGGAAAATATTCTCCATTATCTCATGTTTTATTGAATTTTAGAAACTCCACTTTAAATTTACTATAGTTATCTTTCTTATTTTCTGATAAAGTCGTGTATAGTCGCCCGTACTTACAAAAAATCGGCACGTTTATACACACCTCCCCCAAAAATTCAAAATTCTTTTAAAAATATTGGTGTCTGATGATTTGTATCAAGCTTTTCCATTTATGATTAGTAAATATAGTTTTCACTTAATAATAGTATAATATAAAGGCTGAAATTAATACAGAATTTTAAAAGATTTAAAACTTAATAAATATTCCTAATTAAATTTTAAAAAATGAAGATAATTCTTGTAAAAATTCATTATTCATCGGAAAGTTGTTTTTTCTTAAGACAATAGGGTCCTTAATATATCTTATTTATAAAAGCAATTAAAAACTTTTCTAATTAAGCAATGGCATAGCTTTATTACATTTTTTATTTTACGATTCAGAGCAGATTTTCGGTAAATAGTGCTCCTGTTTGACAAAAGCAAATTGATGATTTAAATTCTTCATAGATTCCAGCTTTTAATGACTTGAATTGTACAGGTACAATTTATGTACATTACATGTCAGTTTGTAAAGTGTGTTATTTGTAAATATGTATTTTTTTATGTTATATTCAATTTTATATGCGATAATTTTATTTTATCATTTATCTTTTAGCAGTTTTAAGCGCGATACACCTCGTAAGGTGTTTTGTCTTCCATTCGTATTTGTTTATTTTGTTTTTTAAACGGTTATAGGTATAATTTTTTTTACTTTCATAGTTTAGCCAATTTACTCGATGATTTCGTATTTTGGACATTTTAATCGCCATCATAACATGTATATATTTTATTTAAATAGTCCTTTTTTTTCTCAATCACCGCTTTATGTCGTTCGTAGATTGTTATGATTTTTATTTATCTTTTATTTATTAATTTTTATTTATTTTTCATCGGTTTTGAGCTTGATATATATCATAAGAATCTTAGTCTTTCTTTCACATTTTATTACTGTTATTTTCCTCTTGAAGGTTATAGGAATATACTGCAAGGCAGAACGTTCTCGTTATTTTTTTCTTTTCTTTTGTAATTTAATTTAATTCAATTCAATTCAAGAGTGTTTCGTTGTTTGTTGTGTGCTAACCGACTACATAATTTGTAAATAGGTTTTTAAACAATTTTAATGAATATTGTTGTGTTTTATCTTTTTGAGTACGGTTAAAACACACGGCATGTTAATGGACAATTATTTAAAAGTTGAGAATACGTCCATTTGAAAGTTAGCTGACCTGTGTTAGTGTTTGGAATCGGGTTGAGCGATAGAAATGTGGTGGTGGGGTTAAGTTTAGGTTCCCTCCCCCAACTACAAAATAAAAATAAAACCGTAAGTATTTAGAGTAAGCCATCAAACCATACCTAGGGAACAACAAAAAGTGGTCAATTTAAGAACGTTAAATTACCCCTCGCTTATCCATTGAAATTGCTATCCACCGAAAATAAAGAAAAGAAGCAAAAGAAAATACCACGTGACACCTAGGAACAAAAGAAAATATCATTGCACACCTAGGAGCAAAATAAAATATTACAGGACACCAAGAAGCAAAAGAAAATATCACTGGACACCGAGGAGCAAAAGAAAATATCATTGCACACCTAGGAGCAAAAGAAAATATTACAGGACACCGAGGAGCAAAAGAAATTATCACGGGACACCGAGGAGCAAAAGAAAATATCACGGGACACCGAGGAGCAAAAGAAAATATCATTGCACACCTAGGAGCAAAAGAAAATATTACAGGACACCGAGGAGCAAAAGAAATTATCACGGGACACCGAGGAGCAAAAGAAAATATCACGGGACACCGAGGAGCAAAAGAAAATATCATTGCACACCTAGGAGCAAAAGAAAATATCACTGGACACCGTTTTATTGCAGTTGAAACACTTCTCGGCCTTTTGGCTGGAATTAAAGTGTAGTATGTACCCTTGGATGGATAAACTACATTTCATCTCTCAGATGAGGGGGGATTGGTAGCAATACCGATGCCAGTGCAACCGACGGTTGCCGGGGGTTCGGTTATTTTTGGATTGGTTCACGCGCTCGAATATCCCACCTTTAAACCGACCTTGTGTCACACATTCTGCCAGCGTGAGGTGGCAAGAATATACAATCACTTCTTGACCTTTTCGCTAAGATCAAAGTGTAGTATCTGTTCTTATCAGCTTACCTGATTTTCTCTCCACTTTCTTTCTTTCTTTTGCTCACTGAAACCAAACCATGTCTGTTTCCCTCTTTCCACGCGATCAAAACAGAATAGGCTATTATTTATGAGGTATTGGCAGGGCGTAACTGTCGTTCAAACGAAAGAAGGGACATAAACAATTATAATCGGATATTTTATTACCTCCAATATTGATGCATTCAGGTACAGATTCAAGGATACAACTGAGCAATTATGAATTTTATTTACTAAGCTTAATTTAGTTTTGGCACAAGATCGCAAGTAAGAGTCACCTAGTGAGGATCTAACTCACTACTAATTAGTAATAGCCAACCATATTAACTCGGTGAACATTACTTCCTGCCGTTGCCCATATAAATTTACAATGATTAACATAGTTTTGGACCAAGGTCGCAACTTAGGAACACCTAATGAACATCGAACTCACTAATCAGTGGTAATGGTCAAACAGACAAGCTCGTTAGCAAGTACTCCACACCGATGTGCCTGTTTTAATTTACTAAGCTTAACACAAACCACATGTAAGTGGCACCTAGTGAGAATCGAACTCAATAATCAATAGTAATGGTCAACCAGACGAGCTCGTTAACCACTACTCCACACCGATGCGCCCGTTTTAATTTACTAAGCTTAACACAGACCACATGTAAGTGGCACCTAGTGAGAATCGAACTAAATAATCAGTAGTAATGGTCAACCAGACAAGCTTGTTAATCACTACTCCATACCGGGCGCCCATTTTAATTTACTAAGCTTAACAAAGGCCATATGTAAGTGGCATCTAGTGAGAATCGAACTCACTAATCAGAAGTAATCGTCAAACAGACAAGCTCGTTAACGATTACTCAACACCAAGGTGCCCGTTTTAATTTACTAAGCTTAACACAGGTCACATATAAGTAGCACATATTCAGGATCGAACTCACTCATCAGTAGTATTGGTCAACCAAACAAGCTCGATAACTATTTCTCCACACCAAGACGTCCATTTAAATTCACTAAACTTAACATAGTTGGCCCAAGGTCTCATACAAGGAACACTTCGTGAGGATCGAACTCACTCATCAGTAGTATTGGTCAACCAGACGAGCTCTTTAAACATTACTCCACACCATGGCGGCCATTTAAATTTAAACTTAACGTGGTTATGGCCCAAGGTTTCAAGTAAGAGACATCTAGTGAAAACCGGACTACTCAATAATAATGGTCAACCAGACTAGCTCGTTAACCATTACCTAATTCCTAGACACTGAATAAGTATTCCGAGTTACTTGGTTTTTGAAAGAATAAAAAGGTCACATCAGACAGTCGTTGAATGTGAAACCGTACCACAGAGATTAATTTTTCTTGCTGTGCTATGCCAATAATGTATCAGTGAAAGTAAGATTATTTATTTCGTAAAAATTACAAAATTGTGGCACAAGGCCGAAGGGGAAATGGGGCCAGGCTGGTCTTCATTAGCTATCCAAGTCCTAGTTAATCAGAATCAAAACCCATTCATTCATTAAAATTTGCCTATTCATCACAATAACTCATTCATCACAACTCTAATCCTGCATATACCATAATATCGCATATTCACAAGGGACCTACAAAACATCCCATGACGTAAAAATTTCATGGTAAATTTGCTTTTCAATCCCCAAGCTAAATATCTATTAATATTTTTGGAAATCGTCATATTTCCGTATAAATGTACATGCTGAACTCGAATTAACAATTAAGATTATGATAAAACCTAACGTTTTGGAGTTATCGACCAGAAAAAAAAATCGGATTTAATCGCGGCCATTCGCCGACCATTACCGGCTTTGTGTACTTAGATTCTCTGCGGATCAGTTACGTTCACTTCCGTAGCTAAATCATAACTTTTTGGCCTATTTACTGCTTACACGTCGAAATTAATGGGCACTATCGTAAAGCAATCATAAGGTTTAGAGTTAGGGTTTTCTTTTTGTTACATATATATATATATATATATATATATATATATGAAGAAATATAGTCATAAGGTGTGGTATATTTATGGGATAAAGGGCTCAATATCAGAGATAGAGCGTGTGTAAATATAAAAGTGAACATTGAAGTCAACACTTAGAGGCCACAGTCTGTTTCCTGCTAGACGCAATCGTCAGGCCACGAGTGCTGTTATTTTATATATACGGGTCAGTGGTGCATTGTGTGTAGTCTATTTTGGCGTTTATTTTCCCGGAAGTCGTTCATTTGTTTATTTATTTATTTGGGTTAAATTATTTTGCGTGTCATTATTTATTTTTATTTTTTATTTTTATATCTTATATATTTATTTATTTTTATTTTAATTTTAATCGGTGTTTTTATTAACGTAGTAGAAATTTGTTTATATCTCTTATTTAATAGTTTTGTTTTGGTTTAGGAAGATAATTAAAGCGATTTATTCAATTTTGGGGTTGATTGTTGTAGTATATTCTAACTATTATTTTGGCGGGAGCCGTTTTTAATTTATTACTTCATGGATTGATTATCTTTATTTTTTTCTAAAGGTTAATTTATCGTGGTCGGTTTGTTAGTTTGTTTATCTATTTATTTAATTATTTGGATGAATTTAGATTAAATTATTTTACTTGTTTTTTATTATTTATTTATTATACTGTATATTTTTCTTTACTCTTTTCGGTTTTTCGATTTTTATGTAACGTAGTATTTTTTTATCGTAAAACAGTTATAGCTATGTTTTTCGTCCGATTTTTGGTTTAATTTTTATAGTCTAACTAATATAATATTATAATGGTTTGTTAATTTCGTTATTATTTACTTTATTTATTTGGGTTCATTGATTTTGTTTTTTTTTATCTATTTATTCTGTTTCGTCTATTCGAACGGGTGTGATTTGGTAATTTGTTTGGGTTAATTTATTTTACTTATTTTATTGTCATTTTGTTTATTTATTTATTTTATTTTTATTTTATTTTATTTTTTTCAATTTCCGATTTTTAAGTAGCGTAGAAAAAATTTGTTTTCATGTCGGCATTTTGAGATAAGCTCGGATCTTTTATTTAATAATTTATTTTGTTCTGGGAAGGTAATGATAGCTATTTTTCCTCCAAGCAAAGTTTGTAAGTTTTTGATTAGTTGTTGTAGGCTGATGATCTTTTGATGATTATTTTCCAAGATATTTTTGGTGTGATGTGCGTTTTGTTTTTAATTTCCCAGATATACTTAGAAAGCATTGTGCTGTTCGCATATTTACTATTTGTGAAAGATGTTTTGTGTGCATAATTTCTTTGTTTCCAGGGTCCTTCAGTTACTCCTATGTATACTTTTTCTTCATTATCTGGTGATTTTATCGTGGCTTGGTATATTACGTTGTTTTGTAAACAATTATCGTTTAAGGGACATTCGTTCTTTATTCTGCGGTTACACGTGGGTTTAATTTCTTCTGGTTTGTTGATAATTTTCCTGTTGTGCTTTTTTATTATTTGTGCCATGTTCTCGGTGCAACTGTAGATGTTTTTTTATTGTGTTTTTGTTGAATATTTTGTGTATGGGGCTTTATTCAGGGAAGTGTTTGTATAAGAGGTTGAAGAATATTTTTCCTACGTTTGTTTTTACGTTTTTGCTGTACGGTGGGTTGAACCATATGATATTTATTTTCCTGTTAGTCTTTTTGTGTTCTGTGGTGAGTATGTGAGTGTTGCTGGGAATCCACAATCTTTTAGGGCTGTTTTGTAGTCTTTCTTAGCTTTGTTAAATATGGATTCATTGGAGGAATTGTCGGAAAGCCTGCGGTTAATCGATTTTGGTATCTGTTTGATAACAGAAGGCGGGTGGTTGGAAGATGTGTGTATATATAGAGTGGTTTATCATTGGGTTTTCTGTATAGTTTATATGTGCTTTTTCTTAGTTTGAAGGTAACATCTAGAAAATCTACTTCGTTTAGGTTAGTTTTTATATCTATGTCGAATCCGATATTTTTGAAAATCTTTATTATTGCTTTTCTAGTTTTGTCTGTGTTTTGTTTGTTACAGTTTTTTAAGATTATCACACCGTCGTCGCTGTAGAGTCCTGTGTCATTTCTATCTATTATTTTGCTTAGTCCGTGTAGTAAGTATATACCTATGATTTTGCAGTTGTTACGCACCGTCAAAGCTTCCCATTGTAGTGTCAAAGATCCCATCTTTCTTTATCCATGCTTCTTCATTGTGAAATACTAATGATTTACTGGAGTGCTTAATGATGTCGATTTCGTTTGGTCTTATTATTATTTGTTCCTGAGCTAAGTTGATTGCCTTATCTAGCATGGGTTCTGTTATGGATGGGTAAAATTCTTTTTATGTCTAATTGTAGGAATTGGAAATTTTGATTTATTCTGTGGAGCCAGTCAATAGTTGCTTTTGTGTTTTTCCACTGGTTTACTCCTAACTTCTTCCTAAGTTCAGAATTAATTCTTTCTAGTATCGTTTTACTTATTTTACCTAGTTCGTTTTTGGCAGAGTTTATGAGTCTGCATGCAGGGTTGGTTTTGAAATTTTCTTTGTGGTCTTTTAGTGTGATAATAGCGTGCGCCTTGCTGATGCAACTTATTCGGTCTAAATCCGAATACCCACAATGCACCACTGACCCGTATATATAAAATAACAGCACTCGTGGCCTGACGATTGCGTCTAGCATGAAACAGACTGTGGCCTCTAAGTGTTGACTTCAATGTTCACTTTTATATTTGTATTTATATATTTAGGGTTACGTTTTTTTGTTGTTCTATATATATTTAGGGTTAGTTTTTTTTGTTCATTATATATATATATATATATATATATATATATATATATATATATATATATATATATATATTGCTTGACGGTTGCATCTAGCATGAAACAGACTGTCGCCTCTAAGTGTTGACTTCTATGTTCACTTTTATATTTACACACGCTCTATCACTGATATTGAGCACTTTGTCCCATAAATATAGCACACTTTAAGACTATATTTCTTTATATATATATATATATATATATATATATATATATATATATATATATATATATATATATATATATATTTAGGGTTAGGGTTTTCTTTTTGTTCTTTATATATATATATAGGATTAGGTTTAGGGTTTTCTTTTTGTTCTTATATATATATATATATATATATATATATATATATATATATATATATATATATATATAAGAACAAAAAGAAAACCCTAACCCGAACCCTAAATTTGCTCTTGTTAGAATTTCCTTTCTAGTATTTTCTAACATTGTAATTTTATTTTGTAAATTTCCTTGCTCTTTACAAATTTTGCGCATTAATTATTGTTTGTTTGGTTTATTTTCAATTTAAAAAAATAAATGCTTTGCTGTATTATTTAATTTGTTCTTTTTCTTTTTTTAATTTGTCATTGCTATTCTACACAGAAAAAAGGTTTCATTGTATTATTTAATTTGTTTTTTTTCTGTTATAAAAAAACCACACTTATCAAAAAAAAAAATCGCACAATTGTCATTGCTTTACGATAGTGCGCAGTAATATTGACGAGTAAGAGCAATGAAAGCAGTAAATAGGCCAAAAAGTTATGATTGCGCTGTAAAAAAGGTCTGCAGAGAATCTAATTACACAAAGCTGGTAATGGTGGGCGAATGACCGCGATTAAATCCGATTTTTTTCTGGTCGATAACTCCAAAACGTTAGGTTTCATCATAATTTTAATTGTTAATTCGAGTTCAGCATGTACATTTATACGGAAATATGACGATTTCGAAAAGTATTAATAGATATTTAGCTTGGGGATTGAAAAGCAAATTCACCAATTTCACTTCATAATCCAGAAAATCTGTTTACATGAAAATTTCACGATTCATTAAATGATGGGGTGGGAAGATTAAGCCAGAAAACAAACTAAAAATGAAACACAAAGATAAAACTAAAGCAAAACAATGTCGGTAGAACTCGTCGATCTCTCAAAATAATTATAAGAGTGAATAATATCAGTTAAAGTAAGCTTAACTATATTAAAATTTAAAAAAAAAACTATGCCATGGGATTAAAATACTATCCCATCTAGTAAAACATATGTCTTGTGGTAAAAAATACTACTTAACGTTATGTAACGATATGGAGGTACTGATTAGATGAAAGTAACAGATTTGAATCTTTGTTACTTAGCATTTTATTCACTCCAATATTTCGTCAGTTACTGGATAAACTCCACACAAATGTAAAGGAGACTTGAGGTAACAGAGATGCGCTTCTACAGAAGGATACTAAGATTATCATGGACAGAGCATGTGAGTAATGAAGGCGTTTTAAGGAAAATGGAAGCAAAATGGAAACCAGAAACAGTTTGAAATTTCTAGAACACATAATGAGGAAAGGAAGCTTGGAGAATTTGACACTCACGGGACATATTAAAGGCAAGAACGAAAGCAGCGAGTAACCTATCTGAGGAGATTGCAAACACGAACTGGGAGAAAAACAAACCTAAGATCTACTAAGGATAGGAAGTTGTGGAGAGTCATGATCATCCACTTTCTGAAGGAACACGGTGCATAGAAGAAGACTCTTGGAAAGTCTGTGATGCGAGCGCCGTCGCCCCGGGTCCGATACATGGATCTTATATTCTCCGCCTGCGATAAGTGAGATACTGCCCCGAATGCATGGGGCCGTTATTTATATAACCTCGTATCTTGTAAATTCTTTCCCGAGTTTGCAAACCGGATGCAGGATATACTTCACTTGTCGGCCGGAACTGATCGCAGGTAAACCCTCACTTGATGTCTGGTGTGAATTGCATACCATGTCCATCTCAGTATTATATTACAGTTATGCTATAAGTTGTCATATATCAAAAACCGAACACGTTATATTCTACTTTGTGCAGACATTTTTAATATTTGTGGTCATCGTATAAGCGATAGGTAAATTTAAATCACGGAACCCAGTTAAAGTTGAAATCTTAAAAAATATAATAACAACGAAAATAGCTTCAGGAATGTTATAATTTTTTTCATCAAAATACACTTTAATTACATTTTCTTAGTGAAATGAATAATACAAAAAAGTGAGGGGGCGAGAAAGAAAGAGGGAGAGAGAAAGAGAGAGAGAGAGAGAAAGAAAGAGCGACTACAGAGAAAAACTGAGTCGCGTAGAAAGAGGAAAAAAATGACAAAATGATGACAAAAAATACCCGGATGGCATTGACTGACAACAGCAAACAGCATTTACATTGGAACGAAGTACAAAAAAAGGTGTGTGAGAAGAATAAAATTGAAAACGTTTATTGGCTACATTTGGTGGGTATTTAACGAACTAGTGGAGTCGATATTTTTTTATCACTGTCGTCTGCTTCAATGGATACCGCAAGTGATGTTTTCACAATGTGTTATAATTTCCCCTTGCACATCAAACCTCCAAAGTATTCTTTCTTCTGAATAAATTCGTTTTTAATAGTATCTTTTATTTGTTGCCAGGATTTCTTATTTTCGCCTTGAATAGCGAACCTCCAATAAAAGCAAGAAAAAGAAAACCGTGGCCCATAGAACCCACCAGAGTGAAATCGAAGACAGGAGTCTGTCGCTTTTTCTTATTACTTGATGCGATTTTCCTTGCAGGATATGAAGGTGACTTATCGAATGCTTCTTTTAAATTAATAAGAAGTAAAATGCAATGACGAAATGATATATCACTGTATCCATGAAAATGAACTAGTTTTGAAAATGTCATTTTTGTTAAGTTTTTTCTCGTCAATGTGGTTGAGAGATAGATAGATAGATAGATAGAGAGATAGATAGATAGATAGATAGATAGATAGATAGATAGATAGATAGAGAGAGAGAGAGAGAGAGAGAGATTTTAGTCAACACGGTGATCGATGGAGAGACATTTCTGGTCACAGGCGTGTTCAATGAGAGGGTTTAAGCTTGGCATAAAATTTAGTTTTAAATCGAATTGTTTTTAGGTAACGTATTTCCCAACTTTGGGCATATTTTTCTTTTTGAAAACCAGACATCAAAGGGACCAACTGAGGACGAGCATCATTGAACAGTTATTAAATCAGAGACAATTTCGAGGCTGTTTGGATTGTAGTATTCGATGCTATACTAATTGTCTTATCATTCTTTATTTGCACTCATCTTAAACATACCGCATTTTTCGGTTATTAATTAATTTTTCAGTTATATATATATATATATATATATATATATATATATATATATATATATATATATATATATATATATATATATATTATAATTATTTAAAAAAATATGATTCCATCGCTACATAAAAGTTCTCATGTTTCAAAAACAAGTTAAAAACTTCAATTTATTTATAGAAATTAAATTAAATTAAAGCAACTATAATATAAGCTCAAGTGTTTGTATCGATCACTGTTTTTAAAAAATAGGAACAAAAATACTAAAGAACTTTGGATTATTAACCTAACGGTTCTTTCCTACACACACACACACACACACACACACACACACACATGCGTGCATGTGAGTTTGTGGGATATGGTTGGTAGTTTTTTTTACAGCATATCAGACTATGCGTTATTTAATATCGAAATCTAAATATTTTGTGCGCAAATTTATATTATTTTTGGAAATAATAATGATTTAGTATTAAAAGTCTTACTAATTAACCCATAGCTGGGAGAAGAGGAGGTGGATTCATACCTTTCACAATGGTATTTCCACATAAATTAATATAATGTACTCATCCGGAATTGGAACTCGACTTCCCGTTTAACAATTACGAGTTTTTATCCATTACAACAAGCGCATATCCAAGCTTACAGCACCTGGTATTCCCAGGTGATCACCCATCTAGATTGTGTGTGTGTGAGATATGCAATATATATATATATATATATATATATACACACATATATATATATATATATATATATATATATATATATATATATATATATATATATATATATATATATAGTACAGGTAATCGATCCGTTGGTATATAATCCGGGTGGATCCTAGTAATATTAATGATTAAAACTGATCTACAGAGAGCTTGATGTTTTTATTTTAACAGAGCATATGTATTTTTTACAGCAAAGAACAAAAATTTTTGGGTAATTTTTGTTTTTTTGCTTTTATATATATATATATATATATATATATATATATATATCCTATTATAGCACTATTATGTTTCCCCCCTCATGAATAAGTTTAATGATTATTTATTTGCTTGCATGTATATGTTATAATTCTGAATAAATATTATTTGCTCTACTCGGTATTGAGCTCACTTTTAAGAATAGTATTTTTGGTTATCGGAATTTTATTCCATCTGCACTTGGATATATATATATATATATATATATATATATATATATATATATATATATATATATATATATGTATATATATATTAATAGCAATGGTTTAGTTCCAATGAATGTGTTCTTTATAACAATAATATGGATGTCAAATATGAAATTCATATTACCAATCAGAGTTTTTAATGCAGTTGATATCGGTCATCGTTTAATCGTCATTTCAGTTTTCATTGGATTCTCGGCAAAACTATCTTCAAAATAAAGATGCGTCTTATACATCGGTGCGTCTTATATTCCGAAAAATACGGCAATTTTTAAAAAATCGTTCAAATAAAACCAGTGGGGATCTAAGTTACTTTTAGTTATCACTCTTTTAAAGGCAGGTCGTATTTATTATTTGTGTGTGTTTGTTCATCATCTTGTGGGATTTAAATAAATCCATCTTCATATACTAGCTTAAAAGTTATATTCGCGATCTTTAGAAAGATCTTTAGTATAATGATTTTAAAAGTCTTTCAAACAATCGAAAATATAAGCGTTTTAAAAAAAGTAAAAATTGAATTCTACATCCTGGAAAACGAATCGAACATATTTGTATAAGAAAAGAGCCGCCTGTGCGTAGATTACAATTTGTATATTTTCTTGCAATCTTACGAAGAGGTCTGATTTTTTAAAAAGTTGTGACTGTTTTTTCTATTTGTTTGGCTGCCAGTAGAAACACGTTACTTAAAATGCGTGATCTAACCGAGTTGTCATTAACAACATCACGCATAGTGAAATAAGAAGTCTAAAAAAAAACTATTTAACTTCGAAGGCTGCTTACTTTCCTACAACACAACGGCGTCACTGTAGACCTCTTCAGGCAACAGGCAACCTTTCGTAAGTAGTTTCCATTTGAGCAACAACTGTATACTCTACTCCACCGACTATCACCATTTTCCCTTCTTCTACTCTTACCCCGGCTACTAAACAATGTTTCTTGCAATTGATCGGATTCTTCTCGACTGGGCATAGTGCGAAGCCCTGTTCTAGGGGGACAACATTTTCTATGTCGGATTGTATCAAATGATTCATGTGTACGTGTATCAAGTGGTTCTTCTGCTGCCCGAGCGAACGCCGTTTCCTTCCTTTGTGTCCTGAGGACAGATCCGAGTGACGATCTCGTTCTCATGCTCGGTGAAGCGGGGTTTTCAACCAAACCAGGAGTTTGAAACACGTTTCTTGTTTGTTCAACTTCTGACTCTATAGGCGGTTCAAAATTTGCATCTTCAGACTCTTCCATCATCTGTGAGACTCTTGTTTGCATAGATGTCTGGGATTTAGAATTCATCTCAGGTAATGAGACCCTTCCTACTCGTAAGCGTCTAGACTCCACTACTGCCCGGGTTCCTTCAGCATTACTTCTGCTAGTCGCATCGAAATCTGAATCTTTGGCAAGTGATCGAACTCTCTCTCTATCTAGCCTTTCTGCATCGTCCGTGCCGCAACACAGTCTTTGTGAATATTCCCGTCCATTGTAGCGTTTTGTATTGCAGCAGTAACGCAAAAACAGGTTTTGGAATTGTTCTCTAGTCAAACAACAAGCACCTGTCGTATTTCTTTCTTGAGATGTCGTTGTCCGTTTGACTAACGAAGAACATGGTCGTTTTTCTGTTATTATATTGCCACGGGCTCCAGTCGTCTGTATAATGCATATACGTCTTACGTTCGGAGTTTGGTCTGCCATCATACCTCTCTCAGGTTCAGCCATAATCGAAGTGTGGGCGCGGTAAGCTGCTTGGCCGCTTTGCCGATATGCTTCATCTCGTGGAGATTCGTGCCTGCCTCCTTGGGAGTGATCAGTGCCTTTTGAGATTCGAGGTGGTTGATAGAAGCCGCCAATATCTGCCTCGACGCTGATTCGCAGACCTCTCTTGTCAATGCCATCGAGAACACCGTTACACGTCTGATTGTGGCCCCGGGGATAGTACGTGGGGCAGCAGACGAAACAAGAGCGTTTCAGCTGGACTTTCGAACACATTCTCACTTCAGTACCATTTGGTTTTAGCCTATAAAAATAAAAAAATAAAACTTACAACACTAAATAAAAACTTCCCGCAAAAAATCATTAGTTTGTGTGTGTGTGTGTGTGTGTGTGTGTGTGTGCGTGTGTGTGTGTGTGTGTGTTTGCAATTGATACAATATCATTTTTACACTTATTTAAAAACATATTCACGTTTGGAATCTGTATACTCACAATTTTGGCAAATTTATATATACTTAGAAGAACTGAAATTTTACATATTTATCAAATCTTTACTACAAAACATTGGTAATTTTTATCTATATAAAAAATTCACACTTTTTACTTTAAATCAAAAAATAAAACAAAATCCTAATGTTATATTTTTGTATACGAACAATCAGAAAAAAAATTAATCAATATAAAATGCAAATTTTTAAAATGTTTCGGTATGAAACAAGTTCACATGAGGGACAAGCTGAAGGGTTGATGTCGTAAAGCAAATCAATCAACCAATCAGATCCATTTTGATATGCCGTAAAGCAAATCACTCAACCAATCATGTCACTGTTGATATGCCATAAAGTAAATCAATCAGTCATTTATAATATAAATATAAAGACTATAGCAATACGTTATAACATTATTCTATCGTTATTTTGATGGGCGCTCTATCCACGAAGTCAACCAACATCCATCACTACTAAAAAAACGAAGACAATATGAACGTTTGTGTTAGAAGTTGCACATCAATCATAACCTAACCAGCTATGGGTAAAATAATAAAACAGATTAGACTATATAGCCTTGATTGCCAGTTAACCGAGAAGAAAAAGCAAACATTATTTCAAAACCATAGCGAAAGCAACGGGAAACAAGCCAACAATCTTTCCTAAGTCATGGTAATTCAGAATTGCTAGATATTAAAAAAAAGAAATCTATAGGGAGCCCTGATCGTCTATATCCCGAAAGGAGATGGCACTTAATAAAATTATATATATTTTAGCTTGGTGTAAACTGATATTTTCATGACATTTATTCAGGTCAAAAAGTGTTTCATGAGAAGTATGCTCACCGGATGTATTTAATATTAAAATAGCACGAAGGGCATCATCTTGGCGCGGATTCAAACAAATATTTCCAGCGGCCTCATTAAGTACTTAAGAGTTGGCGACAAATGCGACACGAATGAACAATGATCAGATGACAACATGTGCACGTGTCAGAAGTAAAAGAAAAGACTTTTAGGACGTTCATTCGGATGTCTGAGTAACGTAGCGTTTATTGGTACACGTCGTGTCCAAATTATGGCCGAGTTCCTTGCGTTCATTTTCGCACAAGTATCTAATCCCTTCTCCCACTATGCATGCGTTAAATAACAGGGCAGACAAAGCTCTCTAGATTTGGTTGGTAATCAGTTTAGTCAAGATCGATGCGTATTTCCCCGAGGCCTCCGACCGGGATGATGGTGGTGGTGGTGGTGGTGTGTGTGCGTGTGGTGGTGGTGGTGGTGGGGGAGGCAAGACTGATTGAAGATCCCAGGAAGTGCTTTGTGACCCTCGCTATCTTATCAACATTTACTTTTCATACCTACATTTATATATGTTACAAATTAAATATAATTGCCTATTAAAGGGTAAACATTTTCGCGGAATCTGACGTCATTCTGGGGTCTTTGGGGGTGGGGTGGGGGGGTGGATGTTTTTCGACCGAATCCGTGAATTTCTTTAGCTCATGCTATGTCTCGAAAAACAGTATGTAAAATTCACTAGTTTTTAAATCACTAATGTTGAATGCGTTAAAATTATTCAGCTTTATAACAAAAAAATCTTGCCGCAGAACATTGTTAATTTATTGAAGATGGAATTATCTATTATGACAGGTCTCTAATTTGTATTTAAGTACATTGTATTTATTTTCAATTTTTCTAGTTGAATTGTTCACCTTTATTGCATATGATCCATTATTGTACATAATTAGGTTACAATAAAATTTGTACTTTATATGAATACTACCTTATGAAAATTGAGATGTGGTAGAGATGGGTGGGAGCGTATCGGAGATTCGGCTGGGGCCCGCGAGGCTCTTGCACCAGACTTGAGTCTAGTAGAAAGAAAACTCTGGAAACCAATACTTTCTGACGTGGTACTATTTCACCCCGTAAAAAATTACTTAGTAGAATAACCACAGAAGCAACACATACCGCAGTGAAGCTGTGGCCCTAGAGTGGATAGGCCGTGGCCCTATACACTATAGGGGGACCAATGATTCTAAAGAGGATGCAAAGGATGTTCATTCTGTATATAGGAAGTGGGACACTTTCTAGTTTAGCTTTTATGACAAAGATACTAATGGAGGTCCTAAGAAATAGAGAATATTTCAAGTTTTCAGTTCCCCATTGTAGGCATTAGTTTATCAGTGGTGTACTAACACCTTAATACAACGGACGGAACAAAATAACTGAAAGAAAGGAATAACAACATGCACTGTTCTCAAAGAGATTTTGATACCATATAATATATATATATAAGCCATATAAAAAATTATGCACAAATTATATAATGGACTCTCCTGTCGTTTTCGACGTAAGAGTGTCTTTTAGTTCAGTTTTTATGTTTATAAGACAACAATCCTGCACGGGATTTGCAAACAAGTCCGCACGAGGGACATGCTGAAGGGTTGACCGTTATATGGGCTGATATATTGGCCAAAGATTTAATGTTGGTTCTTATTTCTCTCGGATGGTTGAGACGATTCTTTTCAAAGTTAGTTATACCTCGGTGGCAGGTGTTTCTCCAATTTGCTCGGTTTTCAACAGCGAGTTTCAACTCCTCTATAGGGATGTTTGCAGCATTTAAATTGTATTTGAGTTTGTCCTTGAAGCGGCGTAGCCAAGGACGGCCTATATATATATATATATATATATATATATATATATATATATATATATATATATATCTATATATATATATATATATATATATATATATAGGTAACTATACTCGTGTCGAAAAACCTTCGAATTCTTGATTTACCAATAGTTAAATCAATCTCGAAGGGAAAAAAGGTTTTAAAAAAGAAAGAGCCAGGAACATGAAAGTCTGTCGAAAATAATCGCACAGATACAGGTTCAAGGCCCAAAGAAAAAAAAAACGATACGAGTAAACAACTAACTAAAGAGCTCGATACAAACGTAGAGCAGACCTAGTCAAACCTAATGAGCTAGACAAACCTACCAAGGTTTCACTTAGGCAGATCGTTAGGGACAGACGTGTGACCCTGACGATCTGCCTAAGTGAAACCTTGGTAGGTTTGTCTGGCTCATTAGGTTTGACTATATATATATATATATATATATATATATATATATATAAAGAACATCAACTAATTAAAACAAAAAGTCGAAGCAATAAAAGATAGGCATAACAAAGTGAAAACTTCTTCCAAGCTCCTAACGAAATAATTAAAAATCGTTGCCAAGCAACTACGTAACCATAATCATATAACTATAAAAAAGGCGGATAAAACCAAATTCTTGGTTGTATTAAATAAATCCGATTATTATTCGAAATTACAGAAAATATAAGACGATTATACCAAATTTTTTAAAAGTCAACAAAAATCCTACTAACCAACTGAAATTAAAAATTAATACACTGATCACAGGCAACAATACAGAACAGGACAGCTTAAAACTCCCCAAAGTAATCGGAGACTACAAATCAGTATACATGTATGGAACTGTAAAAATACACAAGCCGTCCCTCTCCGTCCCATCGAAATCATCAACCAAGTCATTACACCATACATAAATTCGTGAAGCGTTCTATATTTGTGGGGCAATTAGACGTGGAGTTAATGTCTTCTCTATCTCAGTCTGTTCATAATTTTTACTTTATTTTATATATATATATATATATATATATATATATATATATATATATATATATATATATATTCAAAATTTTTGTATTTAGACAGCAAATTCTCTTTTAGAATGTCTGATTGAATAAATTACAGACATTATGTCTGCTATTTTTTTTAAAAAATCGGTTCATACTCACGAATAACATTCCGTGTATTGATATTAAAGGATGAGAGAAATATGCTATAGTTGTTTAAATTTCTTTTATTTTCATTTTCCAAGTACTTTCGATCTCCATCCAAGATCATCTTCAGTCGTGCAAGTAGCAACGCACAGCTTTGTATAAATACTTGTACCCCTGAACAACATATAGTTTTGTACCACTTGCACCCCTGAAGATGATCTTGGAAGAAGATCGAAAGTACTTGGGAAATGAAAATAAAATAAATTTAAACAGTTATAGCACATTTCTCTCAACCTTTAATATCAATACACGGAAGGTTACTCGTGAATATGAACGGATTTGTTTAAAAAATTAGTAGACATAATGTTTGTAATGTATTTAATCAGACATGCCTAATATATATATATATATATATATATATATATATATATATATATATATATATATATATATATGTTTATGTATCTATCTCTCTAATCTGAGCCTAGTTCAGGAAATACAACATTTATGCTGCAAAGGATCAGTAGTAACAGTTTTAGGCGATTAACTTGTTATTCACTTTACCTGCAAATAAAAAAAACACTTACGTTGTCCTTCGTCCAGTTCGAACACAGACGCCATTATATTCTTCCGTGCAGACTTGAACTTCGACTGTTTTGAATTTTGGTTGGAGACATTCCATTGTTTTCCGAGTTTGTCTGTAAAAAGAATCAACGCAATATGTAGCCGTTACGAATTTAGTCACTATTCTTTTTTCGTGCAAAATCAGTAAAACGAAACGTCTAAAAGACGAACGCTTAAAACTTTTATAAATAAACGCTTAAAACATGTAAAAAGCGAAAGCGGAAAACTTATTAAAAACGAACATCCATAAAGCTTAGGAAAAATACGATTAAATCACTTTAGAACGAAACCTCAGAACGCTTAAAACGAACGCTTAAAACGTTTAGAAAACCATTGTTAAAACATTTAGAAGACGAGTGGGTAAATCACTTCAGAAACGAAAACGCAAAAGAAAACTTTTAAATAGCTTAGAAAACGAACACTAAAAACACTAAAAAAAGAAAGCTTAAATTTCTTATAAGGCTTAGAAAACAAATACCTAAAAGGCGTAGAAAACAAACATTTACAACGCTTTGAAATGAACGCTTAAGGACGAACACTTAAAACGTTTAGAAAACAAATGGTTAAAAGTAAAACAGGAATCAACTGCGTAAATCGCTTAAACATTGTAAAACGAACGCTTTAAAACGAATGCTTAAAAACGAACGCTTTGAAAACGGCTGATGTAAATCGCTTAAAAGTGAACGTTTAAAAAGCTTAAAAATGAACGCTTAAAGCGCTTACAAAGTGAAAGCTTTAAAGCATGCGCTCAAAACCTTTCGAAAAGCAAACGCTTTTAAAAAAAAGTCTTAAATATGAACACTTAAAAACGTCCGCTTAAAACGTTTGGAAAACGAATGCTTAAAAATTAACCCATAGCTGGGAGGGAAGAGGTGGATTCATACTTTTGCCAAGGTAATTTGTGTGTAAGGGACACACCTCTTGTGGAATTGGAACTCAGCTCTCCGATTTTAAATTTCTAGCCGTTATCCAATACGGCCTTATCACGTTGAAACACCAATTCTCGTACGATCACCAAAGTTAAGCAACGTTGAACCTAGTCAGTACTCAGTTGAGTGATCGCTTGGGAATACCAGATGCTGTAAGCGTGGATGTGTGGGTGGTAGAATAGCTCGGGATTGTTAATCGGAGAGCCGAGATCCAATTCCAGTTGGGTTCGTTATATTATAGAAGATCGGGGAAACATAATTTTCCACAGAGAAGGGTTCGCGGGAAGAAGCTGTTTGATTGGAATAAGGAAGGAATTGTATTGTTTGCTACAATGTAAATTTAAATGGCACGGCCGGTCCTAAGCGTGAAGGTTTGAACTGAAAGAATCAAAGAATGTAGTTGGTCCGAGCATTTTCCATGGAAGTAGCGATAGATCAGTAAGAGGCTTTATATATATATATATATATTTTCCATCAAAAGTGAAAACACCCGAATTGAAAACAGAGGACAGCGTAATATATTATCCGGCTTCTTGCTTCCCAGTCAACTTTGATCGTCAAAAATTTAAGTGCAAAGTCAAACGTTAACTTTCCTCTTCTTAATTCTTGTTCTTTTATTGTTCTCTTTCCTTAATTGTATTTTTCCCCTCATAGACTCAAATATTCAGTAACCCCTTAGTTTTAGTGGCTGTATTGCCTTACTTGGGGTTGAAATGATTATTTATAATCCAGAGACGGATATGCAACGTGGTTCGTTCTGGTCTGGCATCCCGTCTGCAGTCGCTATCTCACAGAGGTGCTGTGGCTTTCCTCTGTCTTTTCTACAAGTACTTTCAAGGCAACTGCTCGGACGAACTACTTTCACTGGTTCCCAAACTGCATGAATTTAAGCGTGCTACTAGGTTGGCACCTCGGTCCCACCCTTTCATTGTCGAAACGGCTAAATGTAGCCATCTCTTCTATTCCAACAGCTTCTTATCTCGCACCTCCCGTCAGTGGAACTCCCTGATAGCTATAATGTTCAAATATTCAAATGTAATGTCAATCGACATCTTCTGATGCCTTGACCTTGATCCCTGTCAAGTTGCTCTTACTCTAACTTTCTGTAACTCTTGGCGTGCTAGGGGGTTTGCTACAGAGGAGAGAGAGAGAGAGAGAGAGAGAGAGAGAGAGAGAGAGAGAGAGAGAGAGAGAGAGAGAGAGAGAGAGAGAGAGAGAGAGAGAGAGAGAGAGAGGAGAGAGAGAGAGAGAGAGAGAGAGAGAGAGAGAGAGAGAGAGAGAGAGAGAGAGAGAGAGAGAGAGAGAGAGAGAGAGAGAGAGAGAGAGAGAGAGAAGAGAGAGAGAGAGAGAGAGAGAGAGAGAGAGAGAGAGAGAGAGAGAGAGAGGAGAGAGAGAGAGAGAGAGAGAGAGAGAGAGAGAGAGAGAGAGAGAGGAGAGAGAGAGAAGAGAGAGAGAGAGAGAGAGGAGAGAGAGAGAGAGAGAGAGAGAGAGAGAGAGAGAGAGAGAGAGAGAGAGAGAGGAGAGAGAGAGAGAGAGAGAGAGAGAGAGAGAGAGAGAGAGAGAGAGAGAGAGAGAAATTCGTCACCCACAATGATTCGGAGGAGACTGGAATGTGAGACCTGGGCAGTTCCCTCCCAACTATAATAGCAGTACTTTCATTTTCGGCCAAGAAGTAAAAAAAAAAAAAAAAAAGGTTTCGAAACGTTGACTTAGAGGGTCAAACAAATTGAAAATCGACCGTAGTCTGGATCATAGGGTCGTTGTTTGTTGGGGTTTTATGGCATATCAACCACTATGGGTTATTTAATGCCAGATCCAGTATTTACTAGATATATAAAAACGTATAGCTGGCAACATCATTGTTTCAAAAACGTATGACTGGCAACATCATTGTTTCAAAAACGTATAGCTGGCAACATCATTGTTTCAAAAAAGTGTAGTTGACAACATCATTGTTTCAATGTGCTGGAAAAGACCTGGAAGTTCACTATTTTCCCATAGCTGAGACTCCAACAGGTGCTACCACCCGGGTCAGGGTGGACCTGGGGACACCAGCAATTAAGAGGTGGTTCCACGCTTCCTCAAAACCTCCTGATCATCGGCCTTCCTGTTGATGCAGTTTAACGTCGTACCCAGGACGTAGGGTCGTTGTGAACCAAAACCGACTGCGAAGGATGAAAAGTTCGAATAAACGTGGTGAATCTAATAAGGTCAAGGAGTCAGAAATATCTTCAATAAATAAATAAAAATAAACGTTCCCCCACCGTTTGTCGATATAGATAAATTTGGGTGTACAAGCAATGCCAGTATAAAAAAATACCCGTAATTCATATGCAATGTGAAAATGATACTCACTTGTGTGTTCCATCTACAGCATCGACACTGTGAAACAGAAGGACAGGTTCCCCTCAAAGAAATACCAGGCAATCCCTCACGATCGGCATCCCGATCATGAGTTGAGTCAACACTGGGATCAAGTATCCTCCGTCTCGTTTCAGTTCTGGGTGGAGAAGGCCGCCTGCCATCAACCTGTCGATGCCCTTGAGCTGGAAGATAAATGCTATGAATAGTTTTGCAGCATTTATGGAAAATGTGACACCGAAATCCGAAGTAGCATTGGAATAGCGAAGGTTGCGTTCCAAAAGCGAATTAAATTACTTTGAAACAGGAAAATTTCACTAGAAACAAAACAAGACAAATAAATAATAATAAAGTTACCTATATCGATATACAACTGATGAAGGCCGGAGAACACAACGACCGAAACGTCGTGATAACAACAACAAAAATGAGGACAATAGTCCGTATGTAAATTTATTTATTTATTTGTTTTTTTTTTGTTGCTAAAGTTCATCCAATACAAGACCCAAGAGCCGCTCAAGGTAGAGAGTTACTGTGTGGACTTATATTAGCGTAGGAAAGAACAAACGTTTGGAGTATGGAGCTAAAGCAGAAATCAGAAACCCAATCCTAAACAGGATCAACGGATAAACCTCTACTACTGTTAAAAAAACCGGGGAGGCTTGTGAACCGGACGATAGGTAATAGATAATGATAATTCCTGTTTCCGGAATTTCAGATAGAAAAAAGTTTTGAACTGCTACGTAATATCAATATTCCTGTACGACAGTGAATACTGGACAGTCTTCTCACAGAGGAAGATAAATCTAGATTGCAAAAAAATGTGGCTCTACAGAAGGATACTGGGAATACCATGGAAAAGGGTTTAAAGAAAATGAAAACAAAAGGGACACTTTGAATCAGAAAGAGACAGCTGAAATTTCTGGGACAAAGAATGAGGAAAGAAGGATAGGAAAATTTGACACTCACATGATGTATCGGATGGCAAAACAGATAGGGGAGGAAAGGGGCCACCTACTTGACCAGCTTGTGTAAATGGATAGCAGAACGGGGAGTGGTAAAAAGATAGCTAAAAGACAAACGTTACTAAGAATAGGATCTACGAGGAGATAGGAAGATGTTGAGAGCCATGATCAAGATATTGAAGAAATGAGGAAAATATGATTTTACAAGCATGCAAATCATAATGATTTTTTTTTAACGTTTATTTATTTACCTTTCTTTTATTTCCTTTTTTTTTTCTTATAATCAAACAGGACGTTCAAATAACTTAAAGGTTATCGACACGTCAAGTGGAAATGGCATGCGGAGTTCAAATTCTGACCGAGGATGTGTCGCTCAAATTCTATTGGTGTTTGGAAATGAAATAAAATCTTTGTGATACCAGTCTCGTTAATTTTCCGAAAGACTTTGTATGTGTGTATTTGCGTTGGTATAAAACAAACAGTTTTATATTTATCTATCTATTCTTTTTTAAATTTATTCTGGGGTCCATCGGAACAGCAAAATCTGGGATTTGGGATTATTCCTTATTTACTTAATAATAACACGTCAGGTTTTCTGAACTCGATTTATTATTATTATCATCCTATTATAATTGTATATATCCACAATTCGCACGACCGTTACGCCGTGTCAGTACCTCATAAATAATGAACTATTTTGCGTGGAAAGAGGGGAAAAGGCTCTACTTGATTTCAGTGAGAAAATGAAAGAAGGGAAAACAGAAGTGGAGAGAGAGAGAGAGAGAGAGAGAGAGAGAGAGAGAGAGAGACTCAAATGATAAGAACAGATACTACACTTTGATCTTAGTAAAAAGCCCGAGAAAATAATGGCGACCGCGATAAAAGCAGCATTTTTCAGACGGCACCGAGTAAAAAATTCAGTTACCATAAATAAAATGACACCATCCGCTGAATTACTTTTAAATTATTATTAAGAGAAATTTTTGGGGATTTGGCTAGAAATAAATAAAGGTAGAAGGAAAGAAAAGAAAGATAGAAGTGTTTAACATCTTATACCAATACCTCAGAGATAATGGACTATTGCGTCTTGCTTGCGTAGAAAAAAACAAAGACATACGCTACTTGGTTTCAGTGAGAAAAAGAAAGAAAAAAGGAAAGAAAGAAAGAAGGAAAGAAAGAAGGAAAGAAAGAAGGTAAGATAAAAGTGTGTAACCGCTGTTTCAGTGAAATGGAAAAAGTTGTCAATTTCATTATCATTTGTACCCCCTTACTTCTTAAAATAACGACCAGCATTCATATTCATGATTGTAATTGCAATATTTTGTTAAAGTTGTTAAGCTCTAATATTTAACGATGTGATAGAGGGATTTCTACGGATATTTTATTGTTGTAGAACTCGCCGTCTGCTTATTCATTCAATAACTTAAGAATTAAAACTCCCCAGAAATTTGAAATAGGTGAACCATTAAATTTTCACAGTTAAAAACTTGTTATTATTATTCATTTATTTGCTTGCTTGCCCCATATGTCTCAGGTGGCCCACCGAAGACACGTCAACGGATAAAAACCTTGACAGAAACAACATATGAACAGAAAAAATAAATCTCATACATTGTTTTTTTTTTTCGGAATGTTTATAATTATCGTCACGTTTCAGCCTCTTATACACTCCAGTTATCTTCGGGTGCATGTCGTTGTCGTACCAGGAAATTAGGACCAAACACTTTATTCAACCCCTAGAATTAGATTGTCCTAATTCCGCTATACATGCTAGGGGAGGACGTAAGACGTATAAGTTAATCCAGCAGTTCTTTACTTAACGACTTGCCTGTTCAACTATATCCGAACTTAAAACTGGCTATAAAATCTTATAAAATAAAAAAATCTAACCAGTCGGTGTTGTACGTTAAAGAAATCTCAACCCCTGGGTGAGAGTAAGTCTCTTCAGATTACCAGTATCTACAGAGACCCCAATAACGGCATGGTCTTGTCTGTACAACTTGAAACATTCCACGGACTTAAAGTAATTTAATCTCAATTCTATTTTTTTTTTGCACGGCTCTAAGTGCAATGATTATTATGGACACAATTCCAATCTAGATATTCCACACCTTTATCAGTTACCAGACAAGATCCTACTGTTTCAACAATTTCTCTGTGCTCCGGAGTTGGCCTCACATTCACAGTCCAGCACGGTTACGGGCAAACTGCAGCCAGCATGTTATATGCGACTTCTTGAATTTCTGAATGGCACGCCTAATTTCATGAGATAAATAACATTTAATAAAAATTTTATTTCATGCTCACTTGTTCACTCACACATTCTCATACATGATTAAAGCAAATGTTTCTCGAATTTTGTAACATTTCGTTGAAGGTAACGTTTTCATCATTTTGAACGATTGTCGATTTTCACTAGGGAAGGTCATGAGTGTAAACAACTTTTGCTTTAGCAACAGCCCGTCCTGGGTATTATTATAAACTACGGGAGGTTTTGAGTAGCGTAGTATCACCTCTTAATTAATAGTCCTGGGTAGTTAAACTACAGGGTAGTCCTAAAGTGTTGTCACTCCTACATTTCAGATGGCCGACAGCGTCAATGAAAGTGAATAAACAGAATCCAGTACATGTGCTTTGTATTATTTGTTTTATTGTTCTCATTGCTTTTCGGTAGGCGGTGACACGACTTTCGGACCACCCTGTACATTTGGAGAGTCCTCTGATCGAGAGGTTTTGAGGAGCGTAGAACGACCTCTTAATTGCTGTTATTGTCAGGGTGCTAACCCAGGGTGTTAACACCTGTTAGGATCCCAACTATGGGCACATAGGTAACCCCCAAACCGGGGCCAAAACACCAAGAAAGTATAAAAATACATTTCCAGCAATACATTTTTCAATTTTGTAAATGAAATTACTCATGCACCCAAGAAAATTATATCTCGGCATTAAATAACCCATGTCATTTGTAAAAGTGTGCGACTGTTACCACCCTATCATTCAGCCTTGATTATTTCCGAGTTGTAATGTTTGCTAAACAAACAAACCCAACCCTTTAGAAACAAGACGTTCATAATCATTTTTTACTCTGGAGAAAAAATACATTTTTTATTTAAAAATTTATTTTTGTAATTCCGAATGAAGAAATAAGAAACAAATCACACACAGCAGCGTATATTAATCACATTGCCATTAATGTTATACGGGGACTTTATGGGCACTTGGCAGAATGGTTAACATGTTCGCATTCTCACTATGGTCGATTTAAACCCTATTGAAAATACATGGAATTTAATGAAAAGAAAAATGGAAGACAAAGTTTGTAAAAATATTCATGAATTAAAAGCAGAAATTATAGATATTTCGAATAACATGGACAAAAATTTAAGTTAATTTTTTCGATACAAAAAAGAGCGAAGGCGGTTTTTGAAGTAAAGTCATTGAAGAATGTGAAGAAAGCGTTCCTAACCGCTACCCTAAAAAGGAATAAAACAAAGAAGGAATTAAATGAATTTTTCAGGGTCATTGAAAAATTTAAAGGAAAATGTTTAGAAGCAGACCCTGATGAAGAAAAATTGCAGAAAAATTGGAGGGGCAATTTCTCTGTACCGCTAATCATATGAAGAACCGAATAATACCATATGGTAAACTGCTCTAAATAAGTTTTTCATAAAAATCAGTTTAATAAACATTAATTCATAATATTTTTATTGTATTTTCTTATATGTACTTATATTTTAATTAAAAGTGCGCAAATTAGAAATTAATTGTCAATGAAACTAAAATTTGAGGTACAAATTACATCATTTCCTATAAGTTATTATATTCCATTAATGTGTCTTCGATTAATGCGTATCTTTTAATGTATTAGCCACACTAATCGATTGATTACTGTAAATGTGTTTAAAGCTAAACTAGACCACAGACGCATTCATTCAGGCAATTCTGTTTAATTATTTTTAAATTTGCCATCGATACATAGCAATGGGGTTTATATTGTATATTACTTCTATATATTTAATAGAAACTAATCAAATGCTAAAATAAGGATATTATACAAAATTATGTTAAAATATTTTACTGTAAATTAGCGAGACGACAAGAAATGTCTATATTGTAAGGGAGATAACTCTTAAGATTTAATTTACTGAAAAAAAAAGTGTAAAAATTTTATTCCTACATTTCCTTTCGCTATATTTTTATGAATGTTAACATCTTGAGAAATTTGGCTAAAATTAAAATAGCAATTTTTATTTAAAATTTTTCGAATCAATCATTGGCTGGAGTTGTACAACAGACAGTGCGACCAGAAATAATCATTTGTTCAATTCTTTTGTTTTAGTATTAGATTAAGCACTCAGGATCACGAATATCAATTTAAAAAAATTAAATTTCATAAAAGTTAATCGAAAGGCGATCCGATCTATGTTAAATTCATTGATCCCCCTACGCAAGGCAAAACAAAATATGCTAATTCTATGTGATCTTTCAAAATGTTGGTTGATTGATTTATTTAGCGGCATATCAACCTCAAAAGGTTATTTAATGTCGAAATCTAAATTTTTAACACAATTTTATGGCTTCAACTAAATATATTTTGAACGTAATTCTATGCCTTCAACTACTGATAAAATCTATTGTTGGTCATTTTGTAAAAATGTATTTTTGGTAATTCTATTATAAGTATCTACTGTTGGCAATTTTTTTTAATATAAAAATGTATTGCTGGTATATTTACTTTCATGGTGTTTTGTTTTTGTTGGGGGTTCGGTATTTGCTCATAGCTATTACCCTAACAGATGGTACCACCTCGGGTCAGGGTAGACCTGGGAACAACACCAATTAAGAGGTCTTCAAAACTTCCAATCTCCCAATCAGAGGCCTTGCTGCCGGATGTAGTTTATCGTCATACTCAGGACAACTCAAAATGTAAGAAAAATTTAAGAAGTTTTACAATTCGTAATGTAGAGTTCTTTTTTTTTCTACTATTGAGTTCGCACTCTAGGTTACTAATTAAAAATAAAAGAAAATAAATATTTAAAAGAATAAATAAAAAAATATTTTTAATAAAAACACGTCGTATGAGCATATTTGTTTTGGCTTGTGTAGGGCGATGAAACCACTAAGACACAAGGGGCCACTGGGAGTGAAAGAGAACGAGAAGAGAACGAGAAGACTTTAGAAGGAACTGGAAACCCAGTCCTAAACAAGAAACAAGGGATAAACCTCTACTCCTGTTCAAAAGAACGGGGAGGATTTAGAAGCAGGCTAGGACTCCTGCTATATTAAATCTTGTATTATTAAATATTATTTTTTAATCTTGTTTTAGAATAATTAAATTTTATAAGATTTAATTATTTTTTTAATTATTCGAGATATACAGAATGCGATGAATAAATTGTCGCCAGTATATATTTTTAATTTTTGCGCATGCGCGTTGTATGTTTATGTTTATTTTGTTTACTACATAGTATAATAGGGTTAGTTGGGCACCGTCTGTGAGAAAGAGTACCATGACGCAATTCACTCCGACAGAAATGTTGAAACGCCGTGCTGTACTGCTTGGCATTCGCACCGAAAGCGCCAATACGATAATTTCAGAGTGTTTGGTATCAATCTGAGGACAGTGCAGAGGATTAGGAAAGAGTTGGATGAGTCTAATGGTGATTATGAAGGTGTTTGGAGTGATCACTAGTGGTGACGACGTAATGCCTTCATTCATCTTCCTCAGACTCAACACGGAGACCGACATCAAGTGCCCTGAGGAGGTAGTACAGTCCCTTACATTTGGCCACCTAACTCCCGGACTGCAACCCCGTTGATTATTATGCGTGGGGTGTACTTGAGCGAGAGACCAACAAAACTCCATGTAACACCAAAGATGAATTGAAATCAAGGGTAACACTTGTCTTCAGTTCATCAGTATTCAGTTGGCAGCATTCATCAACTTAAACAACTTTACCAGAAGAATATCAATTTTCTAGTTGGCCTTGCGGGAGTTGATGGTGTCGGTCCGTGTATTGACTGTGGGTTAGATGTACGTTATTAATTTTAGAGTAAATTTTATTTTTGTGGATAAATCGTGAGTATCGGGGAATTTTGGGTATATAAGGGTGTGTGCTTTGGTTCATTATTATTATTATTATTATTATTATTATTATTATTATTTATAACGTTTGTTGAGGAAAAACATATGTCGGGGAATTTTGGATATGTGGGTGTTTCTGGTTGACTGACTGATTGATTGAGTCGTTTTCTACAGCTTATCAACCATTTGTAAGTTATTTAAAGTCAGAAACTACTTTTAGATTGTAAGAATTCTTTGAGATAATAATGATTTAATGATACAGGCCTTATTACTTAACCCATAGCTGGAGGAAGAAGAGTCGGATTTGTACCTTTCCCAAGGGTATTTGTGCGTAAGTCTATATAACGAACCCAACTTGAATTGGAACTCGGCTCTCCGATTAACAGTTCTGAGCAATTATCATTTACACTACCCGGACATCCAAGCTTACAGCACCTGGTATACCCAAGCGGTCACCCATCTAGGTACTGACCAGGCTTGACGTTATTTAACTTCGGTGATCGTAGGAGAACCGTTGTTTCAACGTGATGTTGCCGGTGTTTATTAGTTAAATCATTTTATTCATATTGGATTGTTATATATATATATATATATATATATATATATATATATATATATATATATATATATATATATATATATATATATATATATATATATATATATATATATATATATATATATATATATATATATATATATATATATATATATATATATATATTTGCATAATTCATTTCAGATGCATTAAGGGTGGTCTTCAGTGATGCACTGTACTCATCGCTGATTTCGGGTTTTGCATCATGTCGGCTCAAATAGCAACCCCGACCTGACTCCGGACAAGTCAGGCCGCCTTCCTGCCACTTCGACAATGCAAAAAAAAAAAAATAGAAAAAAAAGAAGAAAATCATCTCGACCGACATAGCCAGGTAGCTAGGAATACGACCGTTCTTAATGAAATACGCCCGTCAGCGTTAGCCAAGGGAAAAAAGACTTTCACACTCCCCTCTTATATACTTATGTCTCTACTTCATCCAGTTTGGATTCGAGTTACTTCCCCTGGATTCCTAATTCGGGAAGCTGGTCTCTTTCTTGCATAGTTTTTTTTTTTTAATCATATCACCCCAAGCAAGGCCGGAGGCCACTATCACGCAAGGGGGTTAAAGAAGGGTTGGAGGAAGAGCAGATAGGAGTGGCAAGGGAGGGGATGTGGAGAAAGAGAAAGACAGTGGGTCGATCAAGGCAAGGGGGCCACAAAAGATCCGGAGCGAGAGCAGATAGGAATGAGAAATGAAAGGATGTGGAGAAGTGAAGTGGATAGATCAAGGCAACTGGAGATGTCGATTGACGCTACACATAAACCGTTGGAGATTGTATTTGTCAGGGAAACAGTAATAGGGAAGGGAGTTCCATAGGCGAGATGTGCGAGACATGAAGCTATTGGAGTAGAAAAGACGTCTAATCCAAATGTTTAATTCGTTTTAAATTGCTAATCCCATAACATTACTAACCCTTTAACTAAACATACACATATATAATAATAATAATAATAATAATAATAATAATAATAATAATAATATTTTTTGAATAATTTCACCCCAAGCAAGGTAATAAAGGAACTAAGGTGCAATTGGTTACCAAGTGTGAAAGAATATTAGAAAAGGAAACTCTTATTAAGCAGAGAGAACAATAAAAGAACCTGAATTAAGAAGACAGAAGATAACGATTGATATTGCATTTCAATATTTGAAGATCAAAGGTGACTGGAAAGCAAGAAGTACGATAGAAGAAATTGTTGGCATAGAATTTACGGTTTATAGCCATTTCGACTGTAAGATGAGATCTTGTCGCCAATCTAGTACAGCGCTTAAATTGACAAAGTCTAGATACCATAGAGGAAAGCTCGTCAGAACAATTTAATTGATATTTGATTTCAATTCATCATATATATGTTTATGCAAATAAAGTTTTAAAAAATTAAACCTCATTCCCGAAGCTTCGTAATGGCGGTTTCCTAAGCGTATCTTAAATGTAGTGCAAACCTGAAAGTACGGGATGTCCAGTGAGGACCGAACTCGTTAACCAGTCATAACTGTTCTAGCGAGACAAGCTTGCTAACCGTTACACCATGTCGAAGTGTCCGAAAGATTATACTAAGCGTAGCTTAGATGTGGCACAAGGCCGAGAGTGTAGAACACCCAGTGAGGGTCGAACTCACTACTCCGTCATCATTAATCTAGCAAGACAAATCTGCCAAGCATTACACCAAGACGAAGTGAACCAACGATTACAAAGCGCTGCTTAGATATGGCACAAGGCCGGGCGTATGGAGCAGACAACCCAGTTGTGAATGACTCAGCGATAAATGTTCGCTAACCATTACGCAACGTCGAAGTACCACGGAAGCATTGTGATGAAACATTAGGTAGGAAATGTGATGGGTTAAGGGAGATAACTCAATTCTTTTTGAATTTTCTAATGCCCATAATTTTTTTATCTTTTCCCTCTCCCTTAGCGAGAGAGCCCCTTGATTTTGTTGGAAGACAGAATACAGCGGTCACTCTTATTTTTTTGAGGGGCGGACGGATACCTTCTAACCATTTATTTCCAGTTTATTTTCGGGGTCATCCTCCTACCACCGACATCATTTCATAACATTCATATCATTATCCTCATTTTATATATATATATATATATATATATATATATATATATATATATATATATATGTATATATATTGTTACTCTGTATCACAGCTCATCAGTGTGGCTAGACGTCCGGTTGCCTCTAGCTAGGATCGAAACCCGACTGAATTGGCGTCAGTCGGCATGAAGGTGAATTAAAGCGTATTTAATTTTTTAGATAAACTGAGTGACTGAGAGAACTCGATTCGATTTACCGACAAAATTGCAAATATTGAAAGTTTTACGCCCTGGGGTGTATTGTAGGTTCCCCGTAAACTTGTGGCATTGTGGTATATGCAGGAAGGAATGACGACGGACGACTTTTTGTGGTGAATGAGTAAATTGTAACGAATGAATGGGTCGTGAATCTGATTAGCTAGGTATAGGACAGTTAGTGTCGACCAGCCTCTACCTTTCGGCCTTGTACCACAATTACTGTAAAAAAAAAATCAGTAATAAATCTTTGGGAGATAATTCAATTTACAAAATTAATTCTCATAAAAAATAATTTACAAACGGAGCGCAGACTAGCCTTCTACCATTGCTTTTATTGAGAGTGTGTTGGTGTACGGTGTCACTGGATGCTAGATGCTCGACAAGAGAACCCGCTAAATAGATATTGTCAACAAAATAATCGGATACCCGTTGCCTTCCAAGAAGGACATTTCTAATTCTCGTTGTCGCAGATGAGCGAAAAACAAAACGAATGCCACCACGCATTCCCCGGTGGTGGGGGAACACTTTTTTTTTGGACTGCTGCCATCGGGGCGACGTTTTTTTTTTTTTTTTTTTTTTTTAAATTTAGTTCAAGAACAAAGAGCTTGAAGGACAGCTATTATCCTTAGACCCTGCGTAAAATGAACGCTGCCGCACGCTGACAATTTACAACGTATTTTCAACGTTATTGCTTTTCTTCAATGAATGCTATGCG
This sequence comes from Acanthosepion esculentum, assembly GCA_964036315.1. Classification (NCBI taxonomy): domain Eukaryota; kingdom Metazoa; phylum Mollusca; class Cephalopoda; order Sepiida; family Sepiidae; genus Acanthosepion; species Acanthosepion esculentum. Next base: position 93,143,702 of record OZ038498.1, on the reverse strand, counting down.
TGGGTTTGTTTTTCGTCTGCGTTGTCGTGTGCGTGATTTTTTGGCTCACCTGCTGTCTGCTGTTCAATTTCACTGAGCATTGCACACTGACTAGAAGAATAAATAAATAATCTACTAAAGGGTTCGCCTTCTGTGTGCCGTGTCCCTTCAGCACGTTGTCGATCATAGCTCTCCACAATTTCCTGTCCTTTAGTGTTAGCGATAAAAAATACTATTAACATAAACATGTTTTCTTCTTCCTTGCGGCGCCCAGCTGTAAGATTTAAAGTTTTTTTTATTTTGTTCGTTATATATATATATATATATATATATATATATATATATATATATATATATATATATATTGCCTTACGTCGAAAGTAAGACTCGGAGTTTCACGTTCAGTACAATCTTCAGGTGCTTATATTGATGATGAACTGTTCGTTACGATCGTTAGTATTTTTAAAAAATTCTGGACCTCGTGGAAGCAACGTTATATAATATATTAATTCTAAGTTTAATAATTATATAATTAGAATCTGATAACGAGGTAGAGATCTGGATTCAAGTTACAAAATTATAGGACGGGGATAAAAAAGAAATAAAATAAATTCAAAATGAAAAATGAGAGACCCCGAAATATTTAAGAAAAATTCGTCAAAAAGAAGGGATAGCGAATCAAGTGGGGGGTAACATTATATAAATAAATAAGTATAAAAAAGTAAAATTGTAATAACTAAATATTAAAAAAATCTAAAAATAATAATAAAATATTTATAGATATAGAGATAAGAAAATATAAATATATAATAAACTAGACCTTGGATCAACCTTTGTTGTGTTACTGTTTACATTTAATTTCAAGAAGAGTTTGTGAAAGTAGAGATATTTTAAAAATACATTTATTTCCAGTTATTGAAGTTGCTTTCAACATTTAAAAAATTGTCTGCTTGAAGAAAGTTGAAATAAAAGAAAAGACAATGGCTGCTAGATATAACAGTAACAGTTTCTTTTGCACTGCTTGTTTGTGGAACTCTCTTCTGGCTTCTCGCTTTCCAGTCTAGTTTGATGTACAAAAATTTAAACGCATTGTCAATCGTCATTTTCTGTTTTCTTAATTCCTGTTCTTTTATTGTTCTCTTTCCTCAATAAAGTTTTCTTTTTCTCATATTCTCTAACACTCATTAACCCCTTGCATGGCATCTTAGTAGCTTTATTGCCTCGCTTGAAATAATAAAAAAATCTCTAAACTCTATTATCTTTCCCAAGAATGCATGGCAATTAATAGATAATAAACAAAAGGAATCTGTTGAGAGCCATGATCGCTAATGTCCTGAAGGAATATTCCATTAAAAATATGTGATGTCATCTCAAGCAAGGCAATAATGCTACTAAGACGCAAGGAGTTACTGGGAGTGAAAGAGAATGAGAAAACTTTAGAAGGAACCAGAAACTTAATCCTAAACACGAAAAAATGTACAAACCTCTACTCCTGTTCAATAGACTGGGGAGGAGTATGAACCGGTCGATAGGCGATTATTATTTAGAGTTGTAAATTCTCAAGAGCAAAAATGTATAAATTCACTTGATATGTTTAAGTTGTCTTCCAACACTAATCATCACTTTTTAAAACAATAAACATTGCCGAGAAGTGAAGGTAGTTAAAGTAATAGCGGTGTCAAAGGAAAAAAAGACACACCACCTTTTGCAAGTACGGAGGCCCAACATTGCCAAAACATTTATCTCGTCCTGGGTACGACGTTAAACTGCATCCAACAGCAAGGCCTCTGATCAGGAGGTTTTGAGGAAGCGTGGAACCACCTCTTAATTGCTGGTGTTCCCAGGTCCACCCTGACCCGGGCTGGTAGCACCTGTTGGGGGTCCCAGCTATGGGAAAATAGTGAACTTCCAGGTCTTTTCCAGCACATTGAAACAATGATGCTGCCAACTACACTTTTTTGAAAGAATGATGTTGCCAACTACACTTTTTTGAAACAATGATGTTGCCAGCTATACGTTTTTGAAACAATGATGTTGCCAGCTATACGTTTTTGAAACAATGATGTTGCCAGCTATACGTTTTTGAAACAATGATGTTGCCAGCTATACGTTTTTGATATATTTAGTAAATGCTGGATCTGGCATTAAATAACCCATAGTGGTTGATATGCCATAAAACCCCAAACAAACAAACAAACAAAAAAACATTATTCTCCATTCTGAAATGAGAAATGTTTGAAGCAGTATTTGCCTTTTTGAATACGTGTTTACGCGTGAAATAGTTGGTATTTTCCCACTTTCCCAATTATTATTTTCATTCGGTTGAGCTAGCTTGGACATTAATGAGTGTATTCCGCCAATCATCATGGTCTTATATCAAAGTTGGAAAGTTGTTAGGGTGGCATTCTGTGTCATAACATGGTTGGTCAATGTAGGTGGTTGCTGGCCGACCAACCTGTCTTACTAGGTGTCCAGAGTAGTAGATCACTCGCAAGATCTTATTTTATTCGCCTGCACTGTCCTGCAAAGCACATTCTGCGTTTGCGTAAGATGGGTCTATAGAGCTGTGATATAGTTGAATGTTATCCTCAAGAAATATTAAGTATAGCTCTCAGCATTTGAGTGTAGGTTCCATTAAGCTTAGACTGTACGGTTTTATTAATGTTCAAACAGTGGCGCCATACATTAAAACCGTCTCTGAGTGGTTTGAAAGAATCTCCGTTTGAGCTTGTCTGATAGATCAGATTTCCAGATTATATCCATTTTACTCAAGGCGGTCGAAGCTTTATCTGTTCGAATTTTCACATCCTTTTCAGTAGAATTTATTTAATTTCCTAGATATGTAATGATTCGACAGATTCACCTGGTACAGTTTCTACTGAGCCTTGCTAGTTGAAACCTATGAATTCAGTTTTACAGGCATTGACATAGTGTCCAACATCGTTAGCAGATTTTCTAGATGATGTAGGAGAACTGCTGCATTGTTAATGGCGTCGGAAATAATAGCTAGGTCATCGGTCAACTTTCTTGAAGGATATCGACTTGAGAGTCTTGGCGATAAAGTAAAACCTAGATGATGATATTTATCAGGGGAATTCTCAATACGTAGTCAAGGGTAATAACAACGAGAAAAGGTGCAATGGTGTCACCCTGGAGGACTCCAGATTTGATGTCGAAGAAGCTAGTCTCTCCATCTGTGGATCTAACCAGGGGGATGTCATATGTCAGAAAGATCTTCTTCATTCCCAGCCGCCCCGGCATGTTATAGACCGCTCACCCACGGAAGACTTAGGCTGTTTAAGAAATGCGCATTTTTTGTTCGGACTCCACTAAGCCCATATCTGCTAACTTATTTTTAGGAATTAATTTATATGCCATTATTTCTTATTGCTAAACACGTTATATATTAGTGGGTACACGTGTTTCTTAAACAGTGTAAATCTGCGTGTACCGGCCGAGAGTCTTAAAGAAAAAAACACTTTCTGGCAAGGTTCGAAATGAAGGGTTGTCGCAATCTTTATTGTCATTATTTCAACGTTTCGGGAAAATAGCCTAGTAGATTAAACCGTTGGTTTGCGAATTTGTTGTGTTAGCAATTGTGAGTTCAAACCCTGGGCTGGTCATTGCAGATAGGGCAAAGAATAAATGAATAGAGATAAATAAAAACTGGACGAGATATCCCTTGATATAGTCAGTGGGAAGGGAACAATCTTCTCCCGTAGTTTAAATAAAGGGTCCAATTCGAAATTCCCTGATGGTGACTAGTATCAACGACCAGCTGAAGATGGCCGGAAAGCACGAAAATGTAATATTGAACTCAAAGATGAGAAGAATATTTCAAATGTAAATATTGATAACTCCATATTTCAAGTATCCTGACAAATAAATAACGTATTTTCGTAGTATGATATCTACCGAGGCATTTGCGATCTACCGTAAATGACCATGCATTGCTGGAAAATGCTTAGGAAAAACAATAATCTGTTTACTGTTTTTTAAATGACATCAAATCAGTTTACAAACATTAAAATCACTAATTGATGATTTTTTTTGTATAAACAATTATTGAAGATTTTTAATACATAACCAGTTTATGTTTAGTGTTTTTAACCCTAACCCTAATCATAACCCCTAACCCTAACCCCTAATCTTAACATATTTCATACTTCCAACAGTTGGTAAATATCATATCATAGTAAAAAATGAATAGAAGATATAATGCTATAGTAGCACCGTATTTTCTTGCGCATAATACGAAAAATTTTGATAAAAAATTAAAGGCAAAAATGGGGGTTGTATTATACACATGTACAAGTTTTCAGAAATTTTAATACGAGAAATTTTGATTGAATATTACAGACAAGAAAGAGGGGTCGTATTATACACAAGTACATGTTTTCAGAATTTTATTACTCATTTGAAACAACAATATGGCAAATACATTCAGCTCAATAGATAATAAAACACAACGGAGGCAGAAGTTGTTAAAAATTGTTTACAAAATGTATTTGATATGTCGGCCATGTTTGTTCTTTGAGAGTTAAACGTAACTGAAAGTCTTTTGTCACAGTTTTGCTGAAAAGATAAACTTTGTTTATATTTTGATTTTCTTGTTTCTTTATAAAGTTTTCTTTCTTCATTATTAATGAAAAAAGATATTTGTTTTATTTTCATAGTTTATTAATATATAGAAATATAGTCAAGTTATATCTAACAGAAAAATGTGTTGAAAATATTCCGGCATTAAATAACACATAGAGGTGTTGATATGGCGCTAAATAAAATCAACCAACCAAGATGTATGTCTAGTTTGCACTGTTACTAAAAAATAATGTTTGAAACGGAAATTAGATGAAGAAACAAACAATCCGGTTCATTTTTATTCTTTAAAACCAGGACAAATTGAATATTTTAGTGAAATATATGTTCAACATTGAGAGTTTAATGGATTTTAATGGATAATAAGGTACAATTTTTCAAAAAGATTTACATAGGGATGGCTGCACTACGGGGTCGTATTATACGCAAGGGTGTAATTTATTCCCTGTTTTTAGCTTCGGGGTTGTATTATACTCAAGTCGTATTATATACAAGAAAATACGGTACACTTTTTGCTCTATCACTATGGTAACACTTTATTAGATTTCTGCTATGGTACCTAGACCTTAATAATTTAAGCACAGTACTAGATTGGCGGCAAGGTTTCATCATTTTATAGTTGAAATAGCTAGATGTAACCGTAAGTTCTATGTTAACAGTTGATTCTATGGCATTTCTCGCTTATGGAATTCTCTTCCGGCTTCTTGCTTCCCTCTTATTTTTGATCTTCAAAAATTCAATGTAAGTCGTTATCTACTGTCTTCTTAATTCTTGTTCTTTTATTGTTCTCTCTCCTTAATAGTGTTTTTTTCTCATATTCTCTAACCTTCAATAACCCCTTGCGTCTTAGTGGCTTTATTGCCTTGCTTGGGAGACAAATGATTAAAAACAGATTAAATAAAAAAATGTACTTACAATGTGTTCGGTCCCTTCCAGCAGCATAATCGTAGCTTGTATTCTCATCGATTGATGAACCGTATTCACGTCTGTCTGGCGTGGCCTGATGGCTACGTCCCGACCATTGGTCAGTACGCGCCCCATGATCGTATCTCGACGTTTCTGGTCGATGTTGTCCAGTTCGGTGTGCACTTGATTGATCACCGCCCTCATGGCGGGTATGTTGTTGCCCTTGGCGTATTATATCATGTCTCAGTCTCTGTCTATCGTAGGTGCCTACACCACTGCCTGTACTTCCAGTTTGCGACGAATGCTGTCCTCGAGGCTGTTGTTCACGGCGTGGATAAAGTTGTTGTCCGCCAGTGTCGTGACCTCGTCGGCTTGGAGTGTCTGTGCCGTGAGCTTCGCTTCTTTCTCTGTGTGGGTGTCGTCGTCTAACGTCTTCCGTAGCGTCGATTGGCGATCGTGTTGAGCGGTGTTCTGCTCCAGAAGGAAATGGGTTCTGTGGATGAAGGAAGCTGTTTACCCTTCTACGAGAATCTCCAGGTCCATGAATCTCCTCTTCGGGCATGAGCTTGCTCAAATCAATCTCAACTGTTGATATTGTGGGTCGTTGGGGTGGACGTCGAGAGTGCAAAGTTTCATCATAGCCTGGTCTCATACCAGCTCTTGTGTCTGTGTGACTATTCGTACCTCGCCCTCTCTGGTGTTCCCTGGTCGGATAATGTACTGGCCTGCCCCTTCGCTGGTTATAAGAGTATGGAGGTATAGTATTAACTGGTGGGCGGGTTGTAGTGGTTGGGGTTGTTCTGGTAGTCGATCTTGTAGTTACTCGAGTATATCGTATCGTTGTAGAAGTTGTTGGGGTTGTAGGGGTTGTAGGGGTTGTAGGGGTTGTAATAGTTGTACTTGATGCGGTTGTTGGGGTTTGTTTTGGTGTCGTATTTGGATGCCTCTCCGTTGGACGGGCCGTTCTCGTTCCTTCGGGGATTCTTCGATCGAAACCTTCAGCTCTTTCGGAGTGAACATCATATTCCCTTCTGTATCCTCTACTTCCACTAGAACTCTGATTCTGCGCAGTCCGGCTGCTATCAATTCCGGCGCCTCTGTGGACCAAACTGGGAACCTCCCGGTTTTCTTCGGTTCCGTGTCTTGTCAAACTCTGAAAGACGCTGTGATGCCCAGAGGTGTAATTTCTTTGGTCAGTGGGCACAGACAGAAAATCCCGTCCAGCAAAAATCACATTATTTGGATCTGGATTTGGCGGATGACCTGTAACTTGTTCTGGACTGTGTTTGTCATACTGACCTGCAGTAATATGACTGTCGAGCTCTCCACCTGCTTGCTGTCCATGTTCGTAAAACTTATTTGGGTCGTATTGATGCTCGGGTGGTATGTACACTCCATGCTCACCGCCATTAACACCAGTCTGTTCATAATCCTCACCATCGACATAATAATACGGATACTGGCTATCGGGATAATAATCATCGCGGCCATCATAATAAATGTCGGGGTCATTTTCCGGCAGAAAATGACCATTTTGTTCACCGCTAGGATTAGGAAGCGCCCCATAATCTGGATGAATATAATGTCCATCCGGATCTATTCCGTCATAATCCCTATTTCCGGGTTGGTATTGCTGACCCAGTCCAGGTATAAACTGACCAGTCTCTCCTGGAACATACTCACCGCCTTGACCCTCCTGCCCAGGTATATATTGACTTCTCCTGGTATCGGGAACATAACCACCCCCATTTGGTTTCGGATGTAATGCATCACCAGCATCTGGAACTCGCTGACCATTAAGAAAATACTGACCATAGGGTACATTACCCGTATGTCTTTCGCTACTGTAAGATCCATACGATTCTCTTCTATCGACTGGATACTGGCCGTTACTTTCGTCGGGTGAATGACTTTCTTCCTCAGGTTCATACTGACCTTCATATGGATACCAACCTTGGTCCCTGCCTCTACTGTCAACTCCTCCTTCGACGCCACCTTTCCCATATTGGCTGTGGGCCGAATTTGAGAGTCTATGTTCGCTCAGAAATTGGGGCCCCTCGTCGAAACTAAAGTAACGACGCGTGCTTGCATCGTAAGTGTCTGATCCGCTAGGGGAGGCGCCTGCGCCATTTCCTGTTTGAGGTTGCCTAATGCGGTAGTCGATACGTCCTGGATACCAAAGGGTTCCCTCGGGACTCGTCCACGATTCCCAGTTCCTGCCTGGTTCTTTATGCTGCCGTGGGTGCGGATTCTCGGGAGGAATTTCAAGACCACCGTTTGCATCTCGTTCACCAGACACAACTGAAAAGATAATAATGAAATGATGCCATTGGAAATTTTCTTTAAACAGACACTCACCAATTCATAAAAAAATATTCCGTTAATGAATGAAATTAGAGATAGGAAAATGGTTGATATTGTGCAATCTCGAATTCGTGTTAAAACTGCACATGGCTATGGGTTCGCCATTGTTACCAGTGATGGCAAAACTATTGCCATATCTGGCGTGCTGCTCTTGCTACTCATCTCAATGTTCTTGACAAAATCCAAAGGATCTGCAATATAATCGACCCTGACATGGCATCTCGACTTCAGTCACTTTCTCACCGACGCTTCCTTCTATCTTTTCTATAAATATTTTCATGGCAACTGCTATGATGAGGTTTTTTCCCTGGAGTCCGAACTATATGAGTTTAAGAGTGCTACTAGACTGGCATCTAGGTCCCACCCTTTTACTATTGAATTAGTTAAATGTAACCGCCACTTCTACTCCAACAGTTGCTTTTCTAGCACTTCCCGAATATAGCACTTCTTTTCGTTTACTTGCTTCCCTGATAACTACGAGGGTCATTCAATAAATAAGGTGAAATTTTCGGTATAAGGACTTCTAATACAGATAGAAGCTTACTCTTTTTTATTTTTTTTTTGTTTTACTTCTTTTTCACATGGATTTAATTTCTTTTGCAGATTAAAAAAAAAATTTTGAGAGTTTTGGCGATTAACAAAGATGGCCGACCAATAAGCATGCTCCAGGATTGAACAGTGGTCAGTTATCAAGTTTTTGGTTGCTGAAGGGTGCAAACCAGTTGAAATTCATAGGAGAATATCAACTGTGTATAGTGCCACATGTTTCAGCCCCCAAAATGTTGACAAGTGGGCTAAATTGTTTAAAGAAGGACGGAGCAGTGTTGAGGATGAAGACAGGCCTGGGAGGCCTACAGAAGTGAAGTCTCCTGAGGTGATCGAATCAGTCAATGACCTCATTCAGTCTGACAGAAGGGTGACGGTGGATGACATTGCAAGAACTTTGAGCTTATCTGTTGGGATCATCAGTCAGAAGGAGTCATCTTGCATCATGAAAACGCAAGGCCTCACACAGCAGCCCAAACGGTGCAGACCATCAACGAGCTGGGCTGGGAACTGCTCCCTCATCACCCTTACAGCCCAGACCTTACCCCTTCAGATTTCCACCGGTTTGGTCCCTTGAAAGCGTTCACGAGAGGCACGAAGTTTAAAAGTGACGATGAAGTCAAAAGTGTTGTGAGCGACTGGCTGAGACATCAGTCCAAATATTTTTACGCTGAGGGAATACGGAAGCTTGTGCACAGATGGGAAAAGTGTGTGACAGTCCTGGGAGACTACGTTGAATAATATAAAAAAAAGTAAGCTTCTATCTGTTTTAGAAGTCCTTATACCGAAAAATTCACTTTATTTACTGAATGACCCTCGTACAATCTTCAAAAATTTAAATGCAACGTCAATCGCCATCTTCTATCTACTTGAACCGTTTCCTCTTTATATATTTTCCTCGGTTTCCCCTATATCCAGTCTCTTCTCTTAACTCTCTGTAAACTCTTGTTCACTATTGGCATTCCCGCCTTGCTTGGGGTAAAACGATAAAAAAGTATACATGGTATACTTCAAGGTAATATCTTTAAAAATGGCACCAGTAAAATCAATAGTATGGCTGAGATATGTAGATGTCCTCTTTAAACTCTGGCCACACCAGGAAGCTGTACAAATACTACTGGGCCATGTGAACTTAACCCTAGAACACTAACCAGCAATTAAAGTTACACCACTACTAACCATGGGTATATCATACCCGATTTTGAAAATATATAAAAAAAAAAAAAAAAATTAAATATAAATCTTTATTTAAAACATTTTACATGCAGGCACTTCAAACTTTCTACTTTGAGTTAACATAAATAGGAACTGAAAAACATATTGTTTAGGTAAGAAAATCAGGTACTGAAAATTGTAACTAAAAATAGGAAAATTTGCGCTGGGTACTATATACTCATGGTTAGTGTTCTAGGGTTAATAAAACCTTCGATCCAGTTCACAATTGAAGAATATAATAATCAGGTAGCGTTCTTAAATGTACTAATAAGTCGCACAGACAATACCCCAACTTCAATTCTCACCACCCATAGAGTGTGAACAAAGAGATCGTTCGATGCCTACTGCACTGGGCAAAAATCATAAGTGGCGACCCAGACACATACCAACAAGAAATGAAACGTACCCCTCAGAATAACAACTACCCTGAAAACGTGACATCGGCGTCTAAAGGTAGGAACGAAGGGACAAAGAAGATGGCCGGAAAATTGCTACAGTCTGTCTACCTTACGCCAAAGGCTTATCGGAAAAAAATCAGATTTGCGGTCTATACAGCATCAGGACAATATTCAAATGCAGTTCCACTCTACGGAGTAAAAACTAACATCGGGAATATGACCAAGAATGAATTCATCATCGCGCTGACATTTAAAATCATGTCAGCAAACTAACACGATATGGGAGCGGAGCATCTCTACGAAAATATTTCAACATATATTGGGTAGTGAAAAAAAAGCCGTAGATTGGCATGAAAATATCAAGGCCGCACACAAATCTTATGCTAACCTACCCAATCCACGATAATAGTAATGGCAACATTAACCGTTTCCCTATAAGGAAACATCTGGCATTCATTGACCGAGCAGCCAGTATTCATTTCGGTTAAAATTTATAAAATCTTTTTATTGAAACAACTTTTCAGGAAAACGGGTTTCTCAAGTCCAGTGGCTGTTATTGCTCTTTCAAAGTATTGTCAGGGGTTTCCTGTCTAATTTTTTGTTTGAAATAGGGAGAAACGTCAACATTTTGATTATGTCATTATTTTCTCTTTTATATGTGCCGTCCATTTTAGTTGTTGCTGCTCAGTGATGTCCTCAGGTGATGTCGTTTGGTACAGTTGTTTGTGAATCTGTGTCGCCAGATTTCAAACAAAGTACAGACTGTAAAAATCGCTGGTAGTCTCCATTCTCCTATATGGATGTGAAACGTGGACATTGTTGGCAGATACAGAGAGAAGGATCCAAGCGTTTGAGAACAAGTGCATGAGAAAACTCCTTGGCATTTTCTATTGGGAACAAAAAAACAATATATATATATATATATATATATATATATATATATATATATATATATATATATATATATATATTAAAAAATAAAAAATATTAAAAAATTAAAATCTTCAGACACACCGGGTTGTATATTAATATTCTTTCGTTTTTATTATTATTTCAGTTAGATTCCTCGACTAGTTTCGGCCAACATGGCCATCAACAAAAGAAAAAAAATCTGCTTGCTGGTAACAGTGAACTACGGAAATGAATGTCTTGATGGAGAAAAGGAACTTTTCTCTGTAGTTATCATTTGTTTTTTATTTTTTTATTTTATTAACGTGAATTTTGGTCAGACCTTGTGTTGGTCAAACAGTCTCTTTTGAGTTGTTATTTAAGATAAGAGCTGGATGAATTTATGCTGCTCTGAATTCCCTTATATATATATATATATATATGTGTGTGTGTGTGTGTGTGTGTGTGTGTGTGTGTGTGTGTGTGTCTGTATTTAGGCAGCAAATTCTCTTTTAGGCATGTCTGTTTAAATAAAATTACAAACATTATGTCTGCTTATTATTAGCCTAATCCGTTCATATTCATGGATATTCTTGCATCATTTGATTGTAACACACGGAAAAATATCCGTGAATATGAACGGATTATGTTAAAAATAACCAAACAAAATTTTTGCAATTTATTTAACCATATATATATGTATATATATATATATGCGTGTGTGTGTGTGTGTGTGTGTGTGTGTGTGTGTATAATATATAACAGATTAATGTGCAGGGTTGAATTTGGTACCAGGAAACAGTAGTATTAATAAGTGCACAATACGCGTGTGAAAAAAATAAAACAATAAAAAAATAAAAAATAGAGCTTTTAACTTTAAAATTAGAAAGTCAGTTAATTCCGCTACCTTGGTTTCAAACTTACAATAACCTCAGGCGATTTTTATCAATTGACCTCTCAACGTTTTATTTAAAAAAAATTGTATGTATGCAACGGCTCATGACTTCAGATCTCTGGTTCAAAAGTTTTTGGGGATCCGGAAATGTAATTACTAAGCGTTGGATGGTCAATTGATAAAAATCTCCAGATGATACTGTGATGTTGAAACAAAGGTAGCGGAATCAACTGATCTCCTAATCTTTAAAGTATATATCGATCTTGACTTGGCAGCTCGACTTAAGTCACTTTCTCACCGACATGACTTCGCT
>OZ038498.1:93071599-93126599 GCA_964036315.1 Acanthosepion esculentum | reverse complement strand
TCTTGTTCATTTTTCAATATTAAAATAAAAATTACAAAGTTACCCCCCTTGCATATTCAAATTTGGAACGCTGTAAATGAACTGTGAAAAATATTTTGAATTTACGGAGCTACTGTATACACATCCACAGATATTTTAACCCTTTGAAGATGGTCTCAGATGAGACTGAAAGTACTTGGGAAGATAAAATTTATTTGAAAGAAAATATTGGAATTTTTTTTAATCAATTTTCTAAAGCCACCAAGAAATTAATTTGTGGGCTTGAAAGGATTAAACCTAAAATAAATCGAAATAATACGTCTAAATTATTTAACCAGACATGATTGAATATGCTTCCTAAATATGCTGGAATTGTAGGTGACAGTTTGGTAGGTTCATATTTTCTCCTAGTACGACTTACAAGAGCTGTCTACAGAGTTTTATTTCGAAGACCCTTCCAGACCTGCTAGAGGATGTTCCCTTGCTAATACGAAGACGCGTTTGGTCCATGCATGATGGGGCTCCAGCACATTTTAGTCACATTTTTCGCGATGCACTGGCTGACACCCACCATGAAAGACCGTAGAGGAGGACCGTTTCTATGTCTTGACTGTTCCCCCGACCTCACCTCTATCCTTTAGATTTTTTTTATCTCTGGGTTCAGCTAAAACAATTGGTTAATGCAGCAGACATTAATAATGCAGAGACGCTTTATCAAGGTATCATGGGGGCCTGCGAAACCATTCGATACCGTGTGGGAGTATTCGAAAGGGTCCGCCAGTCAATGATCCAACGGGTGCCTACGTGTGTAGAAGCAAGCGGAGGACATTTTGAACATTTGTTACGAGTTATTGTTTTGAGGTACAAAGATGACCTGTTTTACATATGTTTATATGGACATTTTACCTTATTTTGGTGTGAGAAACCAACCCCCAAAGTTTGTAAAAGTATTTTTGATACACCGTATATATATATATATATATATATATATATATATATATATATATATATATATATATATATATATTATAATAAAAAGAAAGAACAGTAAGATATATAATCCGGTGTTCTTATTGATATTTTTATTTTTACAAAACCTGTGTTCAATGTAAATTTACAGAGCATAAATATTATAAATTAACTGATTTAAAATATGGTTTCTTCGCTACACAGGAATTGCCATGTTTCAAAAACCGAAGCTAAAAACTTCAAATTTAATTATATAATTAAATTAAAAGCATTAGTTCTGTTTCATCTTCAAGCGAATTTTAGAATAACTTATTTTTAAATTCATTGCGTTTTAAACAATTCATAATTTTTTGTTTCTAAGGATACAGAGAAATCAATTATTTAGACAAGGGCGGTAGCGTGTTCATTTTTATTAACTATTGTTGTATCAATTCTGAGTTACGTTCGAAAAAGAGGTTACGTTTAGGGAGGGTAGGGGTGCATTTTTCAACGAATTTTGACATCCGTTCAACGCATGCCGTCTGTTTTTTTAATTTTTTTATCAACGACAAAAAAGTTTTTCGACATTTTTTCCGTTAAATTCGTACTTGCATACTGAAAGGTTATTTCTAAAAGGGGTGTTTGGATTAGAATACATTATATTGAACTACAATTATAAAATATTATTTTTACTCTTAATTACTAATAGACTATATTTCTTTTTAAATCAAGTAAATGTAATAGAATTACTTAAATTATTTAAAAATTATTATTACATATCAAATGTATATTACCAGCGCCCATTTTTTAATTTTAATTTTATTTTTAAATATTATTGAAGGAAAATTTTTGACAATAGCTATTTCATTTCTTTGATTCAGTAAATTTTTATTTCCTATAAACTTAGTAATATATAGTTTCTCATGTATGCACAAAGGACATGGGTCATTTATGACCTACATATTCTAGTTTTTCTTATTAATTTCCATTTTACTGTAGGTGTTTTATTGATTTCCTTTAAGTGCCAGAAATATTTCGATAGGGACTTCAGACGTCCCTATCGAAATATTTCTAGCACTTAATCACACATCTCACACATTCCAGAAATCTTATTAAAGAAAATAAAAGTAATACAAAAGAAAAGTAATAAAAATATGTCGGATCAATAATAATAAAAAAAAAATCTTTGATTTCATTAGTTTAGAAATTACTTTGTGTACGTTTCGGATACGAAAATGCGCAGTTATGACTTTTGAAAATCTGGTCGAGTCGTCTAAGATGTTGTAGGTGATACAACCATGGGCAAGTGGTTCGAAATCAAAGATAACCACGGCGTCATGCTGTGTTCCAATCTTGTGCTTGTCTGAACCCTTTTATTAAGCTCGAGGAATCCATTCTCTTCTTTCGAAGCTTGAAGTAGCGGGGTGGGGCAGTTATTTCTTCGAAATGACATTTTTTTAACCATTTCACTCTAAGCAAGGCGTGGCTGCCACTAGTACGAAGGGGGTTACAGAGAGTGAAAGGAAGTGAAAGGATAAAAAGAAGGACGGAGATCAAGGCATCAGAAGATGACGATTGACATTACATTTAAATTTTTGAAGATTGTAGTTATCGAGAAAACATATAAGAAGAAGGGAGTTCCACTATCAGGAAGTGTGAAAGAAGAAGCTGTTTGAGTAAAAGACAAGGTTACATTTAACTGTTTCAACAGTAAAAAGGTGAGACCTAGATGTCAACCTAGCAGCTCGCTTAAATTCATCAGACGGGGCAGCAGTGAAAATAGCTCGTCAGAGCAGTTGTCATGAAAATATTTGTAGATAAGACAGAGGGAAGCCACATAACGTCTGTGAGAATGCCAAGTCAGGACCGATCACATTACAGATCCGTCTTCAGATATTTTTGAGAACCTCGAGACGAAGATGTGAGGTCTATTTGTTTTTGAAGACTTTGATCAAAGAGGCAGGACTACATGATGTACAAGACAGCAGGTAGTTTTGAATTCAGAGTTTTCCTTCTCCTAGACTGGTTGCCAATCAAGACTAAAGGGCCCCGTCTGTTCTGCTACGAATGGATTCATACCTTTCCCAAAGATATTAAGTATTACTGGCACATAAGTGAATGCAATGATCTCGACTGGAATTCAAACTCGGATTTCCTATTCCTAAATCCGAGACGCTATCCAGTACTCCATCATGCCTCCATGATCGAGTAAAATGTGATTATAGAACAGTTCTCTTCGAGACGGTTTCTACTGCAAAGGAGCGCAGGTTCGAATACTTTAATAAGATTTTTCGAATAGACGATAAAAAATACTGTTCAAAATAAACGTAGAGTCTACACAAATATCCACTAAAAATAATGTTTAAATTAATAAAAATGTCAGATTAATATATATATATATATATATACATATATATATATGAGTGCTCACTTCCATATATATATATATATATATATATATATATATATATATCATTTACAGACAGTACTGTTTCGCTGTATCACAGCTCCTCAGTGTGACTAGACTTCCGAATGCCTCAAGCCAGGATTGAAACACAACTAATTTGGTGTCAGCGAGAGCTATCTTCACTCGGTAGAGTTACACAACTAAATCTAGCGTATTGTTTTTACAAATGTAAACAAATGCCAATCAGCCAAAGTGCTCCATATATATATATATGAATGCCCACTTCCACATATATATATATATATATATATATATATATATATATATATATATATATATATATGGTACTGAGCATTCTTCACTCTTCACTTTGAGAAAATTAATAGACACTCCCAATAAGGTTGATCCCGATAAAATTAAAAAAAACGTGAGACATTTCGATACGTTAGTTCGTCCTCAAAACGTGCAGTTTTTAAGGTTGGTACCCAGGAATGGTCTATCCAACCAGGCATCACCCATCCTTCGGTATCATTACCGGGCGCTTGTAGGCGTCACCGTATGGGGAAGTGCCGAAGCCGTTTGAGCATTTTTTGTCACTTGCCCCATGTAGGAATGCCCCCCCCACACCTCTCCAAATATAAATTCCAACTTGTGTAATATTCTGTACGAGGAGAGCGTACCAATAAATACTTAGTCGCGAAAACAGACAACTTTTTCTGCAACAGTATTATCTCTCCTAATCCCTCCTTACTAGAAGAGGATATATTTTCGATATCCCCTGTAAGTAGCACATATAAATGTGCGCACGCGCGTGTGTGTGTCTGGCAAATGATCCCCTGAACATCTAAGTCGTCTTTCTCATAAAATACTCTGCGTTTATACTAACGTTTATTTAATTCCATGTAACGTGAAATGGTCTCTCAATTTTCAAAGCGGAAAAGACAGCTTAAAGGAAATGCCTCGAATATTTAGGATATTAATATTCTGAATAGCCAAACGGAAAGAATACCTTGGGAAATAAAATGGAATAAAAATCTGAAAGCAACCGTCAACAATTTGTGGCAATCTGTGAACAACCCTTCATGTTTTAATTCAGTCTTTTAAAAACTTCGTTAGAAACCAAGAAAAGAGTACTGAACTGTTACGTAATATCAGTCCTCCTATATGGCAGTGAATGCTGGACAATCACCTCAAAGATGAAGAAGAGACTTGAAGCAACAGAAACAAATAAAAGAGTACTGAACTGTTACGTAATATCAGTCCTCCTCTATGGCAGTGAATGCTGGACAATCTCCCCACCGATGAAGAAGAGACTTGAAGCAACAGAAACAAATAAAAGAGTACTGAACTGTTACGTAATATCAGTCCTCCTCTATGGCAGTGAATGCTGGACAATCTCCCCACCGATGAAGAAGAGACTTGAAGCAACAGAAACAAATAAAAGAGTACTGAACTGTTACGTAATATCAGTCCTCCTCTATGGCAGTGAATGCTGGACAATCTCCCCACCGATGAAGAAGAGACTTGAAGCAACAGAAACAAATAAAAGAGTACTGAACTGTTACGTAATATCAGTCCTCCTATATGGCAGTGAATGCTGGACAATCTCCCCACCGATGAAGAAGAGACTTGAAGCAACAGAAACAAATAAAAGAGTACTGAACTGTTACGTAATATCAGTCCTCCTCTATGGCAGTGAATGCTGGACAATCTCCCCACCGATGAAGAAGAGACTTGAAGCAACAGAAACAAAGAAAAGAGTACTGAACTGTTACGTAATATCAGTCCTCCTATATGGCAGTGAATGCTGGACAATCACCTCAAAGATGAAGAAGAGATTTGAAGCAACATAAACAAATAAAAGAGTACTGAACTGTTACGTAATATCAGTCCTCCTCTATGGCAGTGAATGCTGGACAATCTCCCCACCGATGAAGAAGAGACTTGAAGCAACAGAAACAAAGAAAAGAGTACTGAACTGTTACGTAATATCAGTCCTCCTCTATGGCAGTGAATGCTGGACAATCTCCCCACCGATGAAGAAGAGACTTGAAGCAACAGAAACAAATAAAAGAGTACTGAACTGTTACGTAATATCAGTCCTCCTCTATGGCAGTGAATGCTGGACAATCTCCCCACCGATGAAGAAGAGACTTGAAGCAACAGAAACAAAGAAAAGAGTACTGAACTGTTACGTAATATCAGTCCTCCTATATGGCAGTGAATGCTGGACAATCACCTCAAAGATGAAGAAGAGACTTGAAGCAACAGAAACAAATAAAAGAGTACTGAACTGTTACGTAATATCAGTCCTCCTCTATGGCAGTGAATGCTGGACAATCTCCCCACCGATGAAGAAGAGACTTGAAGCAACAGAAACCAAGAAAAGAGTACTGAACTGTTACGTAATATCAGTCCTCCTATATGGCAGTGAATGCTGGACAATCACCTCAAAGATGAAGAAGAGACTTGAAGCAACAGAAACAAAGAAAAGAGTACTGAACTGTTACGTAATATCAGTCCTCTTATATGGCAGTGAATGTTGGACAATTTACTCCTCACAGATGACGAAGAGACTTGAAGCAACAAAAAATTGGTTCTACAGAAAGATGCTGAAGATACGAACATGTGAACAACGACGAGGTTTTAGAGAAAATGGAAACAAAAAAGGAAACTCATACTTAACATCAGAAAGAAGCAATTGAAATTCTGGAGCACATAATAAGGAAGGACGGCTTGGAAAATCTGTTACTCACAGGACGGATTGAGGATAAGAAGAGCATAGGAAAACAACGCATAACATATTTGACGAGCTTCAGAAAATGGATGGCGGAAATGGGTTTAGACATAACCAAACAAATAAAATTTATTTCGTGCTGCAAGGGACAGGAAATTACGAAGAGCCATGATCGCCCACGTCCTGAAGGGACATGAAACATAAAGCGTGCGATATACGGCGAAGTAATGGTTGGTAGAACAGGGTTTAAGAGATATAAGAAAAAGACAAAATTTACTATGGGCTACAAAGGACAGGAAGTTGTGGAGAGCCGTGATCATTTATGACCTGAAGGGACTTGGCACATAGAAGAAGAAGAAGTAGAAGGAAAACAAGCTTGTGTAAATGGTTGGCCTGACAGTGACTAGGAGAGACAGCGACAGGACAACATTTATTAAGGGCGACAAAAGACAGGAAGTTTTGGAAAACCATGACTGCCCACGCCCTGAAGGGATAGGCCCATAGAAGAAGAAGAAGAAGAAGAAGAAGAAAAATATGAAGAAAATAATAATAATAAGAAAAATAAGAAGAAGAAAGAAGAAAAATAATAATAAGAAGATGAAAAATAAGAAGAAGAAAAAGAAGAAAAATATGAAGAAGAAGAAGAAAAATAAGAAGAAGAAAGAAGAAAAATAAGAAGAAGAAGAAAAATAAGAAGAAGAAGAAGAAAAATAATAATAAGAAGAAAAATAAGAAGAAAAATAAGAAGAAAAAGAAAAAGAAGAAGAAGAAGAAGAAAAAGAAGAAGAAAAATAAGAAGAAGAAGAAGAAAAATAATAATAAGAAGAAAAATAATAAGAAGAAAAATAATAAGAAGAAAAAATAAGAAGTAGAAGAAGAAGAAGAAGAAAAATAATAATAAGAAGAAGAAATATATGAAGAAGAAGAAGAAAAATAAGAAGAAGAAAGAAGAAAAATAATAATAAGAAGAAGAAAAATAAGAAGAAGAAGAAGAAGAAGAAAAAGAAGAAAAATAATAATAATAATAATAATAATAATAAGAAGAATAAGAAGAACTTGTGTAAATGGTTGGCAGGTGAGGGATTAGGAGGGACAGCGGAAAGACAAACTTTACTAAGGCCGACAAAAGACAAGAAGTTGTGGAGACCCTTGCTCGCCCACGCCCCGAAGGGACACGGCAAATAAAGTGAAACTTTTTTGTTACATTTGGAATAAAGAGGAAACGGGGGTGGTTCGACCACGTGTAAGTAGCATGGCGGGTCCTAGTTTAAAGATCTGAACTGGTGGAACTAAATGAAGCTCGTCTGAACATTTGCCATGGACATATCGATAGAGTAGCAACAAGTTTTAAACTTTGCGTCTGTGAAGAAAGAGGTTGTAGAGTGAAAAATTAAATATTTTTTTTATTTATACTTTCTTCGTTAACTCTCGTTTCTTTTTTGTGAACGATGTGAATATTTTTACAAGGCCAAATTTTTGCCGCAATACCAATTCTCACAATCTCTACAATCTCTTACTGCGGCAAATCAGAAATGTCGGACTATTTTGAAGTTCCGCTGGGACATAAAATACCGGCGGTTAATGTTTTATTGAGTGAAAAGCTCAGTCATTTATTTTCAGGACTTTTTTATTGTTCGAAATTCGACGACCCAATAGAGTTAGAAATATCTAAACGATCTCGTTAGAAACATATAAAAATGAATTCCCTGTGGCTTATTTCCCTGTCATTCATTCTGATGTTACCGTCATTTTAGCGTTAGACTGCAATGAATTAAAGAAGGGAGACAACTCGCGGTTTTACACAGTGAATCTTGCATAACAAAAATCTAGCACTGATTCAACGAAGACATTCAAACTTTATCGACTCTAATGATTGGACAATGCGGCAAAGGACACTGGAACAAGAAATGCAATATTCATGATTATAATGATAAGAGAGAGGGGGAGGGGGAGAGGGAGAGGGGAGAGGAAGAGAGAGGGGGAGAGAGGGGAGAGGAAGAGAGAGAGAGGGAGAGGGGAGAGGAAGAGAGAGGGGGAGAGAGGGAGGGAGAGGGAGAGGGGAGAGTGGGAGAGTGAGTGAGAGAGAGTGAGAGAGAGAGTGAGAGAGAGGGGGAGGGGGGGAGATAGGTAGAGGGAGAGAGAGGGAGATAGAGAGAGGGAGAGGGAGAGAGAGAGGGAAAGAGAGAGTGAGTGAGAGAGAGGGAGAGAGTGAGAGAGAGGGAGAGAGAGTGAAAGAGAGAGAGAGCGATACAAATGCAGAAGGATGTGTACTTATGCTCTCTAGATTACGCAAAATCATTTGTCACTGTACGACACAAATATCTATTTAAACTGCTAGGAAAACTCGATCTAATTCGAAAAGATGTTAGAATAATCCAGAACTTATACTGGAAGCAAATCGCCTGCCTACGGATAGAAAATAAATTGAGTAGCTATACAAAAATAGGAAGGGGCGTGAGACAAGGATGTGTCTTCTCTCCAGATTTATTCAACCTCTACAACGAAGCTCTCGTAAAGAGAACCAGAGACCCCACCAGGATTTATTATCAGTGGGCATAATCTTAACAGTATAAGATACGCAGATGACACTGTTGATGGCCGACTCGGAAAGGAAATTACAGGACCTCCGGGACTGGGTGGTAGAAGAAAGCGAGAAAAAAAAAGACTAAACATTAACGGCAAGAAAACGGAAAGTATAGTCATGAGCAAGAGAAAAATGCGAGTTACGAACTGGAGATATAAACGTCCAGCAGGCGTAGAAGTTTAAATATCTGTGAAGTGTTTTAACAGAGGATGGGAAATGCGACACCGAGATCCGAACACGCATTGAACGAAGAATTCCCGAGGAACGGGAAAAAATCGTTAGAAACAAAGAAAAGAGTGCTGGATTGACACGTGATATCCATCCTGTTATATGTCAATGAATAGTTGTTCTACAGAAAAATATTGACAATTCTATAGACGGTGTGAGTAAGCAAAGAGGAAGTTTTAAAGAAAATGACAACAGTAAGAACACTGAGGATCCGGAAAAGCTGAAAGTCCTTGGACACATAATTAGGAAGGAGGGCTTGGAAAACTTAACCCTCGCGAGGTATATTGGGGAAAGCAGCGAGCCACTTAACTTGTGTGAATGAATAGCGGAACGGGAGTGGGCAGCGGGGGCCTTAGCAAATGGAGGAAAACGGCTATAGGAAGTTATGGAAAGCCATGATAGCCTATATCCTGAAAGGATACGGCACAAAAAAGAAGAAGAAGAAGAAGAAGAAGAAGAAGAAGAAGAAGAAGAAGAAGGAGAAGAAGAAGAAGAAGAAGAAGAAGAAGAAGAAGAAAAAGAAGAAGGAGAAGAAGAAGAAGAAGAAGAAGAAGAAGAAGAAGAAGAAGAAGAAGAAGAAAAAGACACAGTAAATTCTGGTAGCGTTGTTAACTGGGGTAAGAGATGGCTTGTTAATTTTATCGCCTCCAAAACTAAACTTCTTTCCATTAATCATCCGAGAGACCTCTCTCAGCCTTCCATCGGCAGGAAAGTGATTCGTTGCGCCTTTTCCGGCTAACGTTCTCGGCTAACACGAAGTGAAAAGACTATATCGAATCCATCGCTAAGCCATCTGCTAGGAAAATAGGTTCACTGTGTCGTGCAGACAATTTTTCTTTCCAGAATCTATCTTACATATCTATAAGTCTATCATTCGTCCATGCTTAGAGTATTGCTACCACATATTGCTACCACATATGGTCGTGTGCCCCTGCTATTTACCTTGAGCTCCTTGATTCAAAGAAGAATCAGCAATATTATTGGTCCTGATCTGGCGTCTAGGCGTCATTGATTTTCTCACCTCCGTAAGGTTGCCGCTCTATGCCTTTTCGATAAATACATTCATGGTAATTTTTCGGATGAGCACTTCGCTATGGTAAATAGACTACATGAATTTAAGCGCAGTACGAGACAGGAGTCGAGATCTCATCAATTTACAGTTGAACTGGCTAGATAGAGCCGTAATTTTTATGCTAACATTTTATTTTCTCACGCTTCTCGCTTGTGAAACTCCCTTCCGGTTCCATGTTTTCCGGCCAAATTTAATTTGCAAATATTTAAATGCAATGTCAATCGATATCTGCTGTCCACCTGATTACTCTTTTTTCTTTCCGATCATTACTAATGTTTCTATTCCTAATTCTTCCACACTCTGTAACCTGTTGAGTCTTAGTGGCTTTACTGCCCTGTATGGGGTGATACCGATTTAAAAAAAACAAATGCTGGAGAATACACACCACCCTCTGTGTTTCGAAGAATCGCCTCAAAAGTGAAGTTTGCATGCATTTTTCAAAATTAATTCACTTCCAGCCAGAGGGAATGTCTATTCCTGAAGTCTTTCATCATATATTTAATAATAATAATAATAACTAAATTAGCCCATTATTGCATAGTGTTTCCTTAATTTTTTAGGTCTTTTTGCTTAATCTACCTACACCTATTTAAAAATATTACTTTTTTATTTTACAGAGATCTTCACCCTGTATAAGGCACCTGGCACCTGTCGAGGTAGAGGGTTACATAGTAAGAGGTACAACTTCTCTTGGGAGTTGGTTCCACTAGGCAGCGGTACGTGGGAAGATTTGATTACGAAAGAAATTTCTTAGGTATCGGTTTATCTCGGGAGATAAAGATAGCACCCTGTTTAGTCAAAATTTGGTGGTGAGACTGGAACGAACGCTCCAGGGCGCAGGACATGGCGATGGTATATGGAGGCCGTGTGTTGCTCAGACTACATGGCCTCTCTCTCGGTCATTTCCTGGATGATTTGTTTGCAAACACAACTGAAAGAACAAGCCGAAGACTGTGCTGTCTTCAAGCACGCTTTTCGAAAAAAAAAAACAAACAGTTAAGCGTCCGTAAGATAAAGTGAGCTTTTCAGGACGCAGGCCAGGGCGATGGTACATAGTCCCCCCTCTCGGCTGTATCGACAAGAACCGAAGGAATACTGGGAATTATATTTGTGGCCGGCTTGGTTGCAGGAATTGTTGGAAGGTTTCTTATTGTTGATAACCAACCGCCATAAGGACTCCGCTCCGGGTTTTCTGTCTGGATTTAGTCTTGTCCGCGTTTGGATATGATCACAAGGAAGCGGAGCATTAAAATCACAGTTTTCCATCCTCTAGATATGCTACGATCGCCTACCTTCCTTTCAGGAGGTAGGTAATCGTAGCACTCTAGATATTCCTTTATTTATTATCTGTGAATTGCCATAACTTCTTGCAAATGATGCTTGAGTGGTTTCCTGTTGCCTTCTCCACGGTTTGGAATTCAGAGTTTTCTTTGTATACGACGCAAGGTTCAAAAACTCAATTTACCCTGTTATTTAACACATACCTGCCTGGCTGTGGAAAAGTGATAGACCTATGCCTTTCCCCAATGACATTAGTGTCAAAGTGAATGCAGCAGACTAGTTCAGAATTTGAACTCACGTCGCCGATTCTACTATCCGCAGCGATAACCATCAAGCTGCATATCTACATTTCAGACGCTACTTTTTCTTTTTTTTCTTTTTTTTTTTAAAAAAAAGGGTACCCTACTGATGTATAGACACTCTTTGTCATTTTCTGCCTTGTCATTATAGAAGAACCCTTACTTCATTTGAAATCCGGGATAGTTAAATTGATGTTAGTAGCAAATATTTGAACAAGACGTTCGAAGACCGGGTCAAAGGAAGTTTTCTCGAAAGAGTCCCGGAACAGCTTGCCAATCCTCGATTTTTCTTTGTGACCATTAACTCACTCACTTGCTATGCCACTACGAATAATAATAGCTGGCCCTCATCGAGAATGGCGACACGCCCTCTGGCGACTTTAATAGTCCTAGTTTCAAGGACGATCACTCATCTTAACACTTAAAAATTGTTCCCTCTTTTATTTATTCATTTTTTAATCATATCATCCCAAGCAAGGGGTTACAGAATGTGAGAGCAAGAGTAAAGAGGGGTGTTTGGGGAAAGGATAAAGGAAGGACCGTTATCAGGATCATCGTATCAAAAGATGTCGATTGACATTACATTTGAATATTTGAAGATTAAAGCTATCAGGGAAACAAGTAAGAGGAAGGGAGTTCTACTGTCTTGAAGTGCGAGATAAAGAACTGTGGGCGTAGAAGAGACAGCTACATTTAACTGTTTCGACAGTGAAAGGGTGGGACCGAGATGCCAACCTAGTAGCACGCTTAAATTCATGCAGTCTGGGAACCAGTGAAAGTAGCTCGTCAGAGCAGTTACCATAAAAATATTTGTAGAAAGTGAGGCCAGAAAGAAAACATTTCAGTGGTTTATTTATTGATTGCAAAATTTCCATGTTTTTCAAGAAATAAGCATCAAATTTCTTAGGGAAATAAATACACATCATTAGTATGAAATTCTAACAATTTTTTTTAATATTAATAAATGCCGGATAAATGTATTAAGTTAAAAACATTTTAAGATCTATAACAATTCCACAGACCACAATTTGTTTTGTTGAATTGGAGCATGCTATGTTTTGGCTAATTTTGAATAAATCCCGTTTGATGAATCCAGAGATAACAACTATTTTTCAACATTCCACACTGTCAGGAATGGTGAAATATTGTAAGAACCAGGGTGCAAATTTACAGTAGATTGTCTACTATAAGGTCTTTTACGGTAAATTTTCACCCTGGCTCTCAGCATTTTAACAACTCTGGCAGATCCTCTAATATCACAGTATGGAATACTTACTTACAAAAGTGATGGAAAGAAAAAGAAAAAGAATCTAAATGAATTCGGCTACATAAAAAAATTATAAATTCCCAGCAACCCTCTGTCGTGCGCATGTGTAGTCCTACCAACATAACAAATTTAGTCTGATGAAGTCCTGAAGGACGAAACGCGTCGCAAGTAAATTTTTTCCACTTTGTCATATAATTTCCCCTGTACTGATATTGATATATAAAAATATATATCGTTATCTCATTGTTATGAATAGAAACAATATAAAGTCTTTTATATAGTTTGTAGCAAACCTTTGTGATAGAACTTTGAGTTTGTAAGTGATATAATTTAATTTCTTTCATATCGGTGATGAGCAACGTGAAAGATTCCATAAAGGCATTAAAGTTATGGGAGAACGGACACAAGGAAGATGGGACAAAAGAATGATGGCCGACTGATGCTGGAACTTAAAACGGGACAAATGTAATCAGCATTCACGAAAAACAATCAAGCGAACTTTTCCTACTTTATTTACATTATTAGGACTGTTATCCTCATCTTCATAGCCGTATTCACAACGTTTCGGGCGTTGTACGCTCCGGCCTCCTTCGGGTGATAGGAATTTCGAACCGTGCCCTTATTTCGTTCACCAGGGTAGATTGTTCTAGTTCCACGTGCCATGACTCTTTCGGATGTCTCAGTTATTTCCTTTTAACTCAACTCTCTAGACAACACTATCATTATCTTCTTGTATTATAATATAAAAACCACGTGGCAATCAAGAATCCAATAACATTCATAGTTTTATTTACAGGAAGAATCCACAATAAATTTGAACTTTATGGAAAATTCGGCTATAATAATTCTTTGAAAAGTACGAAATTTCTGTACAGAGAAATGCGGATCTAACCAGTAAAATGAACTTGTACTCAACGTTCCAAAATTAGCTAAGCAAAAGCACAAGTTGGCCTGTACCAAAACATGTGTTGGTCAGCGTTTTACACGGTAACCAAAAAAGTTCTGTCCGTTTTTTGATTAGTCATTGAATGAAGTTGAAATATATACGAAATGCGTGTAGCAATTGTTTTCAAATTCGGACAGCCGGAAGTAGGTACATCAAACGTTATAAAAAAACACGCGCACCGTGCCCGGCCATCAGTTATAACCCGGACAGCTGTGAGAAGGATGGAAGTGTCTAGAGATCTCGTTCGGGGTTGTTTGCTTTACGACTTCAGTGGGCTTATCAGCAGCTGTATCAAGTCGCCGCATATGTCAAGCGTTTGGGGATAGTGCTGTGGATGAACGTACTGCAAGGCGTTGGTTTCGAAAATTCAAGTCGTGAGATTTGTCTCTCCACGATGAGCCTCGCAGTGGACGACCACAGGTCTTGAATGACGGAGTCCTGAAGGCGGCCATTGAAGGCGACAGTAGTCTAACGTGTGGTGAACTTGCAAGACAGTTCAACGTTTCCGATGAAACAGTTAGACTTCACCTGCACCGCCTAGGTAAGACGTACAAACTGAGCAAGTGGGTTCCGCAAACGCTGTTGGAGGTCCACGAGGGACAACGAGTGGCAGTCTGCGTATCGCTGCTTTCTCGCCACCGGACCGCATCCTTATTCAATCGAGTGCTTACCAGTGATGAAAAGTGGGTTCTGGACGAAACTCCCAAGCGTTCCAGACATTGGTTGTCTCCTCAGGATGCTGGCCCTAACACCGTAAGACCGCCTATGCACCCACGCAAGATTATGCTTTGTGTCTGGTGGACAGGTCGTCAAGTGGTTCATTATGAACTGCTACCAACGGGCCAAACGGTCACTGTAGACCTATACTCGCAGCAATTGAAACGTGTGCAACAGGCATTGCGCCAGAAGGAGCTAGCACTGGTGAATCGCAAAGGTGTGCTTTTCCTCCATGACAACGCCAGGCTGCATGTCGCGTGAGTGGTCAAGGATACCATACAGCAACTTGGGTAGGAGACTTTGTGCCATCCACCTTATTCACCTGACCTTGCGCCATCCGATTACCACCTCTTCCACTCCCTGGATAATCATCTTCGTGGAAAATCCTTCACCAATGAAGCAGACTTGCGCAAAGCCTTCACGGACTTCTTTGCGTCACCCCCGCCCCGAGTTCTACCGCAAGGGCATTGAACAGCTGGAGACACGACGGCGGAAGGTGCTGGATGTCGATGGCAATTACTTCGAAGACTAAATATAAGTTACACATACTGTGAAGCGTTTTCCTTTTTTCATTTAAAAACGGACAGAACATTTTTGGTTACTTTGTATTAAGTTAAATTTATATCTTAAATTGACGTTAGTTTATTTAAAAAAAATACTTGTGGTAATTTCGAAACCTATATTTCTTTCAGTCAACATGAAATAAGCGTTTTGATATTATCTGCTTTTAAACTTACAAAATATATACAACGCAACAAGCGATTGGCTGGGTAATGATATCAAGTTCAAATCCAATGTATATTTTGCTTGAGCCCATTTTTACAAGTCAGAACTCTTCTGATTCTTTGAGAAATTGAACCGAATCAAACTTTTGATCTATTATCCGGTATCAAAGAAAAAACCTCAAACGAAGTTATATTGTAATGGCTACTTGGACTTTCCCCCCAAAAATGCAAGTGTAAAAAAAGTCGAGTTTGCAGAAACATTTCATAAGAATTCTTTGTGATTTTATAATCATCTTGCCATCCTGAAAAAAAAATTACCTCTTCTTCCCCTTCATTTAGAAAATAGAGAAAAAAAGAAAAACCCGAACTTTATATAATGATCGATTGCAGAGGGAATCCTTTTGCAATATTTTTAAACCTGTTCACGATCTCTTCCCTTACAACAAGTAAACATTTTGTTTACTCGTCTAGTGAATGTTGCGTGGTGGAGCAATGGATATCGCCTCGGGAATTCGAGTTCGAATTCATGTCGAGTTCTTTAAATTCGCTTGCAAATACCCTTGAGAAAGGTATGAAAGCTATGGGTATATATTAAGACAGACTGAGACCTATAGCCTTGGTTGGCGAGAGTCTAGGAGAAGGAAAATTCTGAATACATAAAACCGTATGTTGTTCTGGTGAAGCACGTACTATGCAGTAAAAGATTGTGTAGTTCACAATAACCCTTTAATCACAACTGTGGTCTGACCCCTTTTTTTACTTATTATTATTATTATTATTATTATTATTATTATTATTATTATTATTAAATAAACCTTCGAGACATATATATTCAGTACTTGTTTTAGAATTACTGCCTGTAAATAAATCTAATCAATAAGGAAAGCGAGAAGAAAGGACTATCAGTTGTAAGAAGAGAGAATATATTGTTATTGCCAAAAGGGAAAGTCCCAGATGCCCGTTACAAATGAGCGACAACTACATAAATTTAACTAGGAAAATAGATATTCAAACCAGCCTGGAGAGGGCTGGGTTCCGCCAGATTATCTTGCTCAAGACACATCACTTACGGCTGCAGTACATGTGATACCCCTACAACCCTCAGGTGTTACGGGACTCGTGATCGTGAGTTGTTGTTGTCCAATTGAATTAAAAACGAGGGAAGATAAATGCATTTTGTCTATAAGGTAATTGTGTCTACCGTTTATTTTTATGACTAGCATAGTACCCGTCAAATTGACCGGTTAATTTACATATGCATTACGAAACAAAACAAAATCGTTAGAAATGAAAGAAAGAGTGCTGAACTATTATGTAATATCAACCATTTTTATATGCAAGTGAATCCAGACAATCTCCTCACAGATGAATAAGAGACGAGGTAACACATGTGGTTCTACAGAAGGATGCTGAGAATGGCATGGATTGAACATATGAGAAATGACGAAGTTCTGGGGAAAATTGAAACAAAATGATACTTATACTTAGATTCAGAAAGAGATGGTTTCTAGGGCACATAATGAGGAAAGAAGGCTTTGCGAATTCAATCCTCACAGGACATAGTGAAGGCAAGAGAGAAACAGCGATTAGTCTACTAATGGGCTTGGGTTAAACAGAACAAGGACTGGAATGCTGAAAAAACAAAACTTACTAAGAGCTAAAAAATAGGAAGCTGTGGAGTGCTATCAACTCCCATGTTCTGAAGGAACACGGAATATAGAATATAGAAGAAGAAAACTCTACTTTAGATTAAAGAGTTGCTATTTGGCAGTATGGTATCGGTACTCTTTCTGAAAAGTTCTACTCTTTCTCTCCCTCCCTCCCTCCCTCCTGATATATATATATATATATATATATATATATATATATATATATAGGCTGGGCTAGTATCACACTTAAGAAAGCGCAAATGAAATATGTCTTTCCCTTACCTGATTTTCTCCACAATAGCCCCTTCTAGTATGCATAAGTGTAAAACAAAAGGCATCATCCAATGCTGACCCTCATTTATCGTTCACGATAGGAGAGTCCACTATATATATATATATATATATATATATATATATATATATATATAATTGTCCATTTGGGCATCAAACCTTCTTTTATACATGTCTCATTAAAGACGACTAACAAACTACTACCATTAAAGTGTTTTCTTTTCTGAATAAAGTGATTAAAAATAGTCTAAATGTTCTGGATATCCGAGCGCTTTCGGCTATTCTTTTAGCTATTTTCAAGGGTGATTTTTATTTTATTTTCAAGTAAATGTATGGATTTCTTATGTTTTTGTCTAAAGTTATGGAAATGTTTTCAAACACGTTCAGTACATTGTGGCCGTCTTCATAGTTGATGTTATTGAGTGTTGGCCTTTTCTTTTTGTTGTAGCATACCTACGGACTATAATGGGTGTCTTCATTCACATAAATACAGAAGTAAATACTGTATGTTGGTCTGCAGTTGGAGATTCGTCTCCAGCTGTGCTGGTCAAACTCTCTGCCTCTAAACAGAGAGGATGCCCAGAGGAGGCTATGTCGAAGGGCAGAGTCTCATCTCGGGAAACAGCTACCGACCCTGTTTTATACAGGATCTACGGGGAATTTTGGACCGAGGCCACGGACTCGGATACCCCACATTAAATTCGGCCTTGTGCCGCGTGTGGTGTTTGGTAGATATCCTGCAGTTGGAGATTCATTGTGGAATTCACTTGACTTACTTCTAGGAGTTGACTACTTCTACACACCGTTGGCGAATCTAATATGTGTTGTTCTTGTCCTAAGTATTATCGTTCATTGCCAACCATCGTTTGATTATTCTATTCAGTAACCTTCACTAGGTTACAACATTTTTTTATTATTAGTGCTTCCATTATATTTAGCTTTTTTTTTACATGTGGATGAGGCAATTATACTTGCATTTTCTACTAGTATGTTGCGGATGGTGTTTCGTAGGTTTCCGTGTGTATTTAAATTAGTATTCATTTCAACACGACTAATATAATCTTAATTAGTTCTTTTTTACATTCTGTTTCAGTACTCATTTAAACTCATTAAATATATATTTTACTTCTTCTACACCACGTCTTTCTATATATTTATTTCTGTTCATCAACCGTAGCCAAACCTCTTTGGGGCTCTACTTTCAATGCACGCGTAGATCATCTTCCATATCGCTACACAGACAACCTGTATTTATGCTCTCATAAAAATTCATTAAGTGATTCTTAAGTGATTTTGTTCCGCTTCTAAAGACTACACTTGCGTTGTGTGCCCTTATATATATATACAGATAAGTTTTTAATGAACAATGGGCTGGATATCACTTTTCCATGAACGTTTTTGTATTCGATTAATACTGTAAACATTTTTTTACTTGAACAGTAACTCCAGTCTTCCACTCTGTGTCACTCATCACGACTTAAGCCTGTCTTCTAAATCGGCTTCCAACGTGACTAAAGTGCCGACCATTTATACTCTTTTGACCTTCAGCCTAACAGAAATGGCAGGAGGTGATAATACACTAGTAATAAAAATAGTATTCATTCAAATATCAACAGTTTATGAGATAGCATTTTTTTGTCATTGGTAAATATTTGGTTGGATTTCTTGTGCTTTACTATTATATTGTTTGGTGATATCCGATTTAATTGAACTATTAGCAGATAACTGGCAAGTTAATCAGCGCAGCAATGTAGTGGTTGTATAACCAATATATGTGTTATTTGAATTATTATTATTAGAGGCAGTCTCCGTTTAAGACTTTTCCTGATCTAAACATACTGGATAGATGCTTTCAGAGAAAGTCAGTAAAATACTCGTTTTTCTAAACTTGTCTCGAGGAAGGATTACTTTGAAGACGGCGATAAGAAATCACTCAACTCTCTTCTCCAAGAGCAGTCAGAGCAAAGAAAAGGAACCTGTGGAGAGTCATAATCGCTTACATCCTTAATATGCAGAACAGAAAAAATAAAGAAAAATAAAAGGAAACTGTAAAAAAACAATGATCGCCACGAGTATATTTTTATTTAGTTAAAATTGAGACTGACTTTCTCCTTTTATGTGTGATGACTATGGCTCTCCACAACTTCTTTTGTTGATCTAAGTAAGATTTAACCATTTACTATCCCTCTTTATCCTTAGTCTACCATCTAGTCATTTATCTTATGGACCAAGTCTTATCTGGATAATGGCTCTCCACAACATTCTGTCATTCTTTTTTTTTTAACTTTTACTACCCCTCTTTTTTCCTTTTCTGCTACCCTTTCAAATTTTCTTTTATGTTCATTCCACAAAATATTCACCCGTAAACGGCGAGAAAGTTGCGAGAAAAAAAAGGTCAATATAACGAACCCGACTAGAATTGGAACTCGGCTCTGCGATTTCCAATTTCGAGCCGTTATCCATTTCACCACGCGCACATTCAAGCTTACTGCACCTGGTATATCCATGCGGTCACCCATCTAGGTACTGACCAGGATTGATGTTGCTTACCTTTGATGTTCGTACGGGAAGAGATGTTTCGACGTGATATGGCTATGTCCATTATACCACCCGCAATCCAAGCTTATAGCACCTGATATTACCGAGCGGTCACCCATCTAGGTACTGACCAGACTCGACGTTACTTAACTTCGATGATCGTACGAGAAGAGATGTTTCGACGTGGTATGGCCGTAAGCCCATTATACCACCCGCAATCCACGCTTGCAGCACCTGGTATTCTCAAGCGGTCACCCATCTAGGTACTGACCTGGCTCGACGTTGTTTAACTTTGGTTATTGTACAAAAACCGATGTTTCAACGCAATATGGTCGCAAGTTTTTTATTTTATAGAAATTAGATTTTAACTAATTTCAACTCAGTTTTGAATGTCTTCAATGGAACGTTAAAATAGACTAAGTGATTATTAATTAATATTTAAGGTTATTTTTGTGGTGAGAAGAAAGTATTCAAAGAAGGTCATAAGTTTGGCTTGTGAGTAAGAGAGTATACCTACCTACCTACCTACCTACCTACCTCAGTCGAGATCAAATAGGTGATGGTCTGTGTAGTGTGTATGTGTATGTGATACACACTAGACAGCTAAATAAAAAATCAGAGCTTATTTCAAAATGCCGACGCAGAAACAAATTCCTACTTTATTTAAAAATCGATAGCTAAATACCTTGTGAAATATTATGTGTACGTAGTGTTCCGTAAGCCATAACACATGCACATCCAATCTTACTGCATTTGGCATTCTCAAGCGGTCACCCATCTAGGCAACGACCAGGCTCGACGTTGATTAACTTTGGTCATCGTACGAGAACAGGTGTTTTAACGTGATTTGGCCGTAAGCTGTATTGCTTAGCACTACAAAAGAGAAGTTATGGAGAGTCGTGATTACCTACGTCCTCATAAAAGGAGAAATAAGAAGTCTTTGTTTTTGAATGCGTACGCAGGTTTTATTGTAAACTGCTGACTCATCGATGGTCGCTATGGAGTACATCATTGTGTGACGTCGTTGATGTATGTGATGTCTTCATGATAAATATAGCGCGCACAAAATGATGTCAAAAGATTTTCATATAAAAATTACGACAAAGAATTCCACCCACGCTTTCTTTCTTTTAATATTTTCGTTTTTATTTATTTCCCTTCTATTTTACGCCGTTGGATAATTTCAACTTAGCAGGAGGGCGCCACATGCGCATCGTATGTGAATAACAGCATTAAGAGTAGGCACATTTTTGAAGTAGCTGCATGTTACGCTCTGGTGTTAGAAGAGCGGAACATGATTTGCGAGGTTCGTTCGCTAGCGAGCTGCGTGTTCAACACGTACAGACATGCACAAATACACAAACCTGACCACCCACGGACACACACACACGCACAAAATCTCAGAAAAGTATATTTTATTTTTGAAAGATTTTGTAATAAAGAGAATTACATGGTGTTGACAGAAGTCTAAACATGGCGCCCAAATATCAGCGATTTTGAGCGATTTCAATACAAAAACTTTCAACTCAATTTAAATTAGTTTTGAAATGCAGTAAAGTATTTCTCTTATTGGAAATATTAAATCAAATCTATTAGCTTGAAATTCAAAACTGCTGAGATACGTAGTATAGAATTTATTAATTCGCCATCTTGAATTTCATGATCGTTTCAGAATATGTATCCTTATTGCTTTCATTCTAATTATAAGAGATTCTGATTTGGAAAGGTCTATCGTAAGACCTATTGCATGGAACACTTGATAAAGGATATTGATTTGTGTTGAACGTCATTGTTATCCCAGCTTTGAATACCTATGTCATCAGTATAGCCTTCCTCACTTCATCATCACGACACTGATCTCTTGAGGGGAAACAAGAACATTGTTTTCTATTAATAGATTCGTTTAGGATGCGGTATTAAATTCTTAGATAACCTGTTTAATAATAATGTTTAACCCTTTGAGCCCTGACCACCGCTTTACCGGTGATAGAAAAAAATGACTTAATACACGGCGGGTAATCACTTGCGTCGTGTTTTGCTGTTCTTGTGCATTAAGAGAAGCAGCATCTGCTGGGTAGATTGGCACACAAAGAAAGAACTCTGGTGATAAAGTGAAGGCATGAAATCAAACTCTCTCCCTGCTAAGTAAAATGCTTATATTTTTTGTAACTATTTTTATATCTACCGTGAAACATTACATACGAATTATTTGCGAATTTTGATTCAGAAGCACAAGGAAGAAGGGTTAAAATTGTTCAGGAACGCAGGACTCAAAGGGTTAATAAAGATATATCTAATAAAATAATGAAGATGAATATAAATTCTAGTCAACAATTAATGTTAATGATTGACAACGTTTAATCTAATATGAAAATGTAAATGAAAATAAATTAAAAAAATTTTTTTTAAGCTTTTCACCCCAAGCAAGGCTGGAAGCCACTAGCATGCCAGGGGTTACAGAAGGTTTGGAGGAAGAGCAGATCGGAGTGGTAGAGGAAAGGATGTGGAGAAAGATAGTGAATCAATCAAGGCAAGGGGGTTGCAGAAGATTTGGAGCGAGAGCAGATAGGAATGAAAGGGGAAAGGATGTGGAGAAGGGAAGTGGATAGATCAAGGCAACTGGAGATGTCGACTGACGTTACACTTAAATAGTTGGAGATTATATTTGTCAGGGAAGCAGGAACAAGGAAGGGAGTTCCACAGGCGAGAGGTGCGAGACATTAAGCTATTGGAGTAGAAGAGACGTCTACATCTAACAGTTTCAACAGTGAAGGGATGGGAACGGGATGCCAGCCTCGTAGGACGCTTAAATTCATGAGGCCTGGGCGAAAGCAGCTCATCGGAGCAGTTACCGTGAAAGTATTTGTAAAAAAGACAGAGCGAGGCAACGGCGCGTTTGTGAAAGAGCGACTGCAGACGAGATGACAGATCAGGGTCAATTACGTTGCATATCCGTCTCTGGATCTTATCAAGAACCCTGAGGCAAACAGCAGGGGATCCAGACGATATATGGCAGTATTACTCCATGCAAGGGCGAATGGTTGATTTATAGATTTGGAGGATCGATTCCGGGGAGAAAAATTTCCTGGCCCGGCACAGGGAGCCAACATTCCTTGCGGTGGATGAAGCAATTCACTCGATGTATTTGTTCAATCTCAGGTCAGCGGACAACAATTAACAATAGCGGTTGACAATGCTTCATCTAATAAGAAATGATGACGGATGTAAATAATAATCAGAAATTCATAATAGTGATCTTAAAAGTCACCATCTTATAAAAATATGACAAAAGTAATACAAATTATTTGTCTATGTTGCTTAAAAGATAACAGTTTCGTTATGCAGGCATTAAAATTTACAACCCATTTCTTGCTCCAGTTAACAACTATATATATATATATATATATATATATATATATATATATATATATATATATATATAACTACGTTTTGGGTGCGATTTAAGTTTCATTGTTTTGCCAACTCATCAGGCACGAAATATTACTTATGATTTTATATATATATATATATATATATATATATATATATATATATATATATATATATATATATATATAATTTAAATAAAAACAGACCACTTTAAGATTCCATGTAATAAATTATTTATTTATCCGTATGGGTAGATCCAAGGAGGATAAAATCCAGAGAACTCAATGTAAATCAGAGCTAATAATTTAAATAAAAACAGACCACTTTAAGGTTCCATGTAATAAATTATTTCACCATAGCCCTTTTAAAGGACCGTGGATCATGATGTTTTTATTTAAATTATTAGATCTGATTTACATTGAG
Source organism: Acanthosepion esculentum (assembly GCA_964036315.1). NCBI lineage: Eukaryota > Metazoa > Mollusca > Cephalopoda > Sepiida > Sepiidae > Acanthosepion > Acanthosepion esculentum. Next base: position 93,103,118 of record OZ038498.1, on the reverse strand, counting down.
CTCTCTGGATTTTATCCTCCGGATTACTTAGTTTTTCGTAAACTATATATATATATATATATATATATATATATATATATATATATATATATATAATATACTTATATATATATATATATATATATATGTAAAGAGAGAATATATATATATATATATATATATATATATATATATATATATATACAGGCTCCCTGTACCACTCCAGTAAGTACCTGACCCCTCCTGCCCTCCTCTACCTTTACAAGAGACAGATCAGGCCTAAAATGGAGTACTGCTGTCATATTTTGGCCCCACATTCCAGTTTTGATAGAGTCTAAAAGCATCTCAGTGTCCTTGTGGGTGATAAATTATTTTCCAGCCTGAAACTCCTCTTTCACAGACGAATCGTCGCAAGCGATTCACTGTTCTACCGCTATTTCCATAGAAAGTTTCCAGAGAATCTAAATTACTTGGTTCCACCAGTTCTTATCTTCATAGCTAGATCCCACAATGCTACGCGCATTGTAGAAAACCACCCTTATTCCCCATTGGTGAGACATAAGTTCCACTTAAGCAACTCCTCCCCACGAATCACTGCTCTGTGGAACCGACGCTTATCGCCAATCTTAACCTGTTCAAGATTAACTGTTATCTTCCCCACATATTCGTATAAAACGTGCCTCTTACTCTGTACCCCTCTACCTTTAGTGGCTCCCGGGCCTTGTACAGGTGATTCTCGCAGTAAAATAAATGCTTCGCTGAAGTGCTGGGGTTTTCTGACCACTCGCTGATCAATGTTAAAGATGACATAAAACCAAAAGCATTCTCTGATGTACCATTTCATAAGACGACCTTTCGGTACAAACAAAGGTTCATATTGCAATTTTTGCTGTTATCATGGTTGCTGAAGACATTAGGTTTATAATACACAGAAATTCATACACAGATGTCCTCAAGGACACATAGCACAATGGATAAAGGCGTTAGTTAGATCCAGTGACAGGCCTCAAAGTGTGTGAGTTCAATACCTGGAGAACTTGGAGAGGGGAATTAACAGGAGATAGCTGACATCCATTAGACATGGCACATGGAACTAGAACAGTCTACCCCAGTGAGCGAAATAAAGGGTTCAGTTCGACATTCCAACCACCTGAAGAAGGTTGGAGCATAAAACGGCCGAAACGCCGAAATATGGCGACAAAGATGAGGAAAATAGTCCGAACAATGTAAATAGTGTAAATTATTTCACTAACGATGCCGGATTAACGGTGAATCGTGTCAAGGTAACAAATTTTTTCAAACTGTGTTATATATTTCACATTCCGTCAAATTCTTATTCAACTTTACTTCATATACACAGGAAGTCTTAAAATATGTATACACATCTTGAAGCTTTCTCAAGAAATAATTCCGTACTGGGTATGACGATAAACTACATCCGCGTCCTGGGTAAGACGATAAACTACGTCCAACAGCAAGGCCTCTGATCAGGAGATTTTGAGGAGCGTGAACCTGTTAATTTCTTGTGTTCCCAGGTGCACACTGAACCAGGGTGGTAGCATCTGTTAGGGTCCCAGCTATGGGCAAATAGTTAACCTCCAAACTGGGGTCAAAACACTATGAAAGCGTAAAAATAGGTTTTAATACCAGAAATACTTTGTAAAAAATGTTATTACCAGCAATAAGTTTATGAAGAAAAAAAATTATTACCAGCAATACATTTTTGAAAAAAGATATTATCAGTACTATTTGAAAAAAAAAACAACTTACAAGCGATACATTTTTGAAGGAAAAAAATATTACCAGCAATAAAAATCTTGTCGGCATGAAATAACCCATTAAGGTTGATATGCTGTAAAACAAAACAAACCAAACCAAAACCAACTCAAGAAATAATTAAATTAGACGTATATATACGTTTTTTCTTACCGAAATTGTCTTTTTCAGATACGGACAAATAAAAATGTCCAAAACATAACGTTTAAAAACCAGCTACAGGCATATGACGATCATGATTTTTTATGTCCTTCTGAACTTGAAACGAGTCCTATTGTCAACTCATACGTCTGGTAGAGGTGTTAACCATCTCTCGGTTATTTCAAGGTGCCTCAGTTTCTTACTTATTATAGTAAAATCATATTAAAAATTCGTCTGAATGTGAATTTTTCCCAAAATAATTGGCGGGGAAGGTGTTAAAGCAATTAGAACCAGCTATATCTAATTTAAATAATGTATATGAAGACTGCCTTCATATACAATATTCAATGGCAGGGCGTAACGGCTGTGCTAGCTAACTTACTAGGTAACGAAGAAACAAGCAGAATTACAATATGATAAAAAAGTAATTATTCAAAAGAGCAATGTGACTCTTTAGTTGTGCTTTTACAAAATATTATCATTGTCTGTTACGATCCCGACAACGCTGACAACACGACGTATGGGAATGAAAAGTAGAAATTAATATTTTGATAGTTATTTGGCTGCGTTCTTGCTCTTTGGAAACATTCATTTGCTTTATCTTTTAAGCATCCCAACAAAAAACTATTCTAAAGGAATAAGGTCCGGTGAACGAAGAGGACATTCTACAGAAGCTCGTCTTCTGATCTATCTGTTCGGCAAGATTTTGTTTTGTAAGCATTTCACCCCAAACAAGGCGGGAGTGGCACTAGCACGCAAGGGTTTACAGAGCGTGAGAGCAAGAATAAAGAGGGTTGTTTGAGGAAAAGATATAGAGAAGGACGGATCGGGGTCAAGGCATCAGAAGATGTCGATTGACATTACATTTGAAGATTATAGCTATTAGAAAAGTAAGTAAGTGGAAGGGAGTCCCACTGTCTGGAAGTGCGAGAGAAGATGCTATGGGAGTAGAAGAGGCGGTTACATTTAGCTGTTTCTACAGTGAAAGGGTGGGGCCGAGATGCCAACCTAGTAGCCCGATTAAATTCATGCAGTTGTGGTACCAGTGAAAGTAGCTTGTCAGAGCAGTTGCCATGAAAATATTTCATTCAGGTACGATCGTACATCACGATAGTAGTGTAGTGGTGCTCCATCTTGTTGGAAATAAAATTCATCATCTAATTCTTGGCACGAATGATTGTTGCAGGGTTAGGGTTAGTGTGTATACATTTTTTTCTGGGACACTTGGTCAGAGTTTCTGCAATACAGCGGCGGCCTTGTTCAGCAGGCAGACATCAGCGTCTTAGCCAGAGTAAACAGTAGGTCCGTTTAACTACAAAATTAATCAAACAAAGGCATCGGCCTAGATTACCATGACAGGACACGCAACTGGAACATTTCTTTCTCTTGTAGCCATGTTTAATCACGTGATAGCCCTATTTAAAATCAAACCCATATCTACTTTTGTATACGCGCGTCTGTCTCTCCCTCTCCTATCCCTTATATATTTTCTTTCTCTCTGGGGTTTTAGTATTCGCTCGCGCAGACTGGTGTGGATATTTACGCCCTGTAATTATGAATTATAATTCATTGTTGGTTAACGACTAGTTTAAATATTCCTAGGGCTATGAAGTTGAAATTGTTGTAGAAAGTGGGAAAAAGGAATTAAGAATGATAATAAGTAACAAAATAAAGGGTTCAAATCAAAAGTTAACCCCGCAGCTGTTACGGATAAAAAATGATTTTCTCCTGATATAGAATAACTCTTCTGTTCTATTTTAATAGTTTATTTTCTCGTACTTCTCGTCTATGGAACTCTCTTCCGCTCTCTTGTTCCCCGACCAAAAACAATCTTCAAAAATTTAAAGGCAACTACAATCGTCATCTTCTGTTTTTCTGTTCTTTTATTTTCCTTTCCGATCACTAAAATCTTCTCGTTTTCTTTCGCTCTCAGTACCCCCTCCTTGCGTATTAGCGACATTATCGCCTTGATTGGGGTGAAAAAAAAAAGAGGCTAAAAATGTTTGGAAAATTGTCGGCTTCTTGTACGTCTCCATAAAGTATAGGATGCCTTTGGAATGTTTTATCGTTACAGGAGCCAGATGCGATTAAAATATCGATTATTTCTGTCATGTATGGGTTGGAGAAGCCAAATCCTCACTTTACATCCTTGACACAGTTCAAAATTGTTTACGCGGTCTTGTGGTGGGTGATTTTACAATTCTAGAGCCTCTCTCCCTCACAGACGCAAGATCGTGAGCCTATCGTTCCTCTATCGCTATTTACATGACAAATCTGCTTTACTATTTAACCCATAGCTAGCCCGAGAAAAACGTACATTCATACCTGTAACAATGGTATGCACACATATGTTTCAAGGCGGGCGGAATTTTTGTCAAGAAAGCGCTCAGTCGAGAACTATTTCATTATTAAAATATTAAAGTGTAATTCATAATATTTAAACTATGATAGAAAGAAAGAAAGACCAAGATTCATTCTAAAAATGAATTGAAAGAAGAAGGAAAAACTATTGAAGAAAAAAAAGAAAGTAAATGAACTGAGTGAAAATGCTGCGGTGATGAAAACTCGTGAGATCACGTGACAGACGTAACAATTCGTGATTGGTCTTCAAGCATCAAATCGTGCTGTCTTTACTTTGTGTTCTTTCTCTGATTTTTTGTTTGTTTTTTGTTTTTGTCAGCCGCCATATTGGCCCCATCTGTTACAACTGTCTTCCTGTGAGCTCTTTCTTTCGATTTACCCACCCCTTCTACCCGAGCATTCAGCACCCACCTCGAAATGTCCGACACCATCTATCTTTACAAACAGACGTGGCAAAATGGCACATGACACAATTTTATCAAATTATGCCACTTGTTATAGTAATTGCTGTCTGTATTTTTTAATTGTTTGCGAACATTTTTTCTTTTACTTACCTTTTTTTGTCAAATGCATAGAGCGAATAACACAAAACTCAGATCTGTTTTCTATCGTACCCCCTATATATATATATATATATATATATATATATATGTGTGTGTGTGTGTGTGTGTGTGTGTGTGTGTGTGTGTGTGTGTGTGTGTAGAAAGAGAGGTGCGGAGTTTTTCAGGCGAATATATATGCATGCACACATGCGTACACACACATGCTGGAACATGTCCAGACATAGAGCAGTGCGCGGAAAACACAGACGGACACAAATATATAGAAGTGTATATATATATATATATATATATATATATATACAAAAAATGTACACGAATTTAAAGAAATTCAAAAGGAAAGAAAAGACAGAAACATATATACCCAGATACCGAAATATTAGTAAAACTATTTGTATAAGACAGTGTTTGCGGATTGATGCCAACACTGAAAATGGGATTGTGCCGAGGGAGACATTCGCTGCCTCACCCTCATTTTTACTGATTCCAAGTGTTGAAACATGAAAATGGTTGTTCCTGAGATTGGAACGCTTTAATTTCAAATCTCTCAGTTTGGACTTGCATCTGTAGGTCCATACGCAAATAACAATAAAAAAGTACAGATACACACACACACACACACACACGGGAGGAAATTATATATATATATATATATATATATATATATATATATATATATATATATATATATATATGTATGTATATTAAGGCAATTCACTCCAAGCAAGGCGGGAGTGCCACTAGCACGCAAGGGAGTTACAGAGGATTGGGAACAAGAGTAAAGAGGCGTGTTTGAGGAAAGGATACTGAAAAGGATGGGGAACAAACTCAGGGAGTCCGATGTCGATTGACATTACACTTGAATATTTGACGATTATAGTCATCGGGGAAACAAGTAAGGGGAAGGGAGTTCCACAGTCGGGAAGTGCGGGAGAAGAAGCTGTTTGAGAAGAGACGGTTACATCTAACAATTTTGACAGTGAAAGGGTGGGACCGAGATGCCAGCCTGGTAGCTCGCTTAAATTCATACAGTCTGGGAACCATCGAAAGTAGCTCGTCGGAACAGTTGCCGCGAACATATTTGTAGAAGAGACAGAGGGGGGCCACAGAACGTCTGTGGGATAGCGATTGTAGACTAGATGCCAGATCAGGACCTATTATCTTGCGTATTCGTCAAGGATTTTGTCAAGGATTTTGTCAGGGATTTTGTCAAGGACCTCGAGACGTACAGCGGGAGCACCAGGCTATATATGACAGCAATATTCAATGCGGATGGTTAGTTTACAGATTTGAAGGAAGGACTCATACGAGAAAAACTTTCTGTCCTGACACAGAGAGCCAAATTTCTCGACGGTAGATGAAGCTAGGTAAATTTATACCCGAACAATGTTAGGAAAATTCATGTTGTTTTTGTTTCAGCGGCATGTCAACAACTCTACGGGTTATTTATGGCCGAAATCTAAATATCTTGTACGTTTAACGTGTGTAGTAGTGAGTTCTGAGAAGTGTTCCTTTTAACACTGGCGAGATATTTATATCGTGAGCAGGCAGATATGATTTTTACATACGACTGCACGAATGGTAATGGACACGAGGCTTTCTTTAATCTTAATACCTCAAAAAACGAAGGATTTGCAGATATATGTTTATATGAACATGTGTCCTTGTTTCGGTGTGAGGAATCCGTCCCCACTGTTTGTAAAATAATTTTTGATACATCCTGTATCTATCTGTGATCATTTACGATATGTAAATAGATTCGTCAGATCAAGATTTTTATATGGATGTCATACATGACCTCCACATCATTCAGAAATATCTAAATTACCCATCAGCATGTAACCGTTCTCTCAGTTCAATGATAAAAGACGACTTCAAACGAATATGGATGTACCATTAGTGTAGTGGATACTGACGCAGAAAGCGAGCTGAGTTCAAATACCAGGCTCACCTGTTCCGCTCACTATGGTACAAATACCCTTAGCAAAAGCACCCATGTGTAATTAAATGACAAAATGTAAGGAAAGAAAATCTCCTATATTACACGTTCCGGGTCTGTATTTTCAGCGTTATTCAATGTAAAATGGTAACCAGCTGCCGTCGTGTGTCTTACCCCTGTCCATATACATCAAACCTCAGACCCAACATACTGAATATATTTCATTAAAATAAAAATAAAAAAATAAAAATAAATGACACGAATTCTCACGTGAATACGCGAAACGCGATATTTAAAAAAAAAGTTACTGACGACATTGCAAGCAACAAAAGGTTTTTAAAATGGCTTGCGTAAGACGAAAGTGCTTATGTATGAGAAGATGTTTTAATATATACAATCCGGTATCAGAAAAATATTAGAAACATCGAAAACATAAATAACAAGAAACATTCATTAGTTTTTAATAAAATGAGCATATATATATATATATATATATATATATATATATATATATATATATGATGAAAAATATGGAAAAGACAAAACAAAATCCGAATATGTAAGTTTACTGTTTTACTTTTCAAACCTTTCGCATCCGAGACAACTATTACTTTATTTTTGGCGCTTAGCAATAGTTGTCTCGGATGCGAAATGTTTGAAAAGTAAAACAGTAAACTTACATATTCGGATTTTGTTTTGTCTTTTCCATATTTTTCATCATACCGTCGGATCTACATCCACATATTTGCTTATATATATATATATATATATATATATATATATATATATATATATATATATATATATATATATGCAAGATGTCTGAAGATTGCATCAGCGTGAAACTCGGGTTACGACTAGGGCCATACTTTCATATGAAGCGTTTTTGCTCTGTCTAGGCTTCGAGCACTTTACTGAATAGGTAGGTTTACCTTCAGGCCTTATCTTTTTTTACTATTGCCGTTTTTGTTTGAGACATTATCTGGATAAAGATTAGGTTTTGGTAAGTTGTCCGTTGGTTCCATTAACTGTTTTTTTTTAAATATATATATATATATATATATATATATATATATATATATATATATATATACTTTATTATACGATATTACATTCGAACAGATGTAACCGCTACATAAATGCATTCCCGTTTCGATGCATATCAGGGCATCTCACCAGGCGGTGATAAATGATAGTTATTACATTTTTTTAAATTTATTTATAAACAATCTCTTTTCCCGCGAAAAAAAGAAAAAGAAAAGCAAGCAAGAAAGAAAGACATGAGATATAGACTTATCTAAAAAGAAAGAAAAAGACAATATGTAGTCGAAAAATAGGGAGAAAAGAAAGACAGACAAGATACAATCTCTTCCTAAGAAAATAAGAAGAGCGAGAAGGGAAAAAATGTCTCCAGATATAATCTCTTCTCGTAAGAGAAAGAAGAGGGAACGATAAATACAAGGATTATATAGGAATGTAAAGAAGCTAGACAAGATATGTTGAGAATCGGTTAACCAATCAAAAATAGTTTGTTAAATGATTCAAACAACAAATACATACAATCTATTTGAAATAGAATTTTGATACAATGTAACGACATTTAAACGGTTGACATTTTCAATGAAAACGCAGCATAATTTAACAATAATTATTTAATAGTATGTAAATAAAAAAAAACCTTTAAGAAATAAAAGAAGGAAGGAGAAAAATTACAAAACAGAAAAATAGAAAGTAAAATCAAAATGAAAAAATAAAATTGTAATAACAATCATGTACCTGATGAGATTTCCTGATACGCATCGAAACATGAATGCATTTATGTAGCGGTAACATATGTTCGTATGTAATATCCTATAATAAAGCATTCTCGCTCTACTGTTGTATTGAGCCCTATTTTTAAATTAACGGTAAGAACGTTTGAATTTATATTTGATTCGTTCTCATTTTATTTGTATATATATATATATATATATATGTGTGTGTGTGTGTGTGTGTGTGTGTGTATTTAGGCAGCAATCCTTCTTTCTTGCACATGTCATTGAATACGACAGACAAGGTGCTTTGATTTATTTTTATACAATTTCTCATGTGATCTAATAATTGTATCCTTTTCAGATGATAAATTATATAAAAACTGTCCGAGTGTTCTTTTAGTCCGAGCGCTTTCGGCTATACATTTAGCCATTTTCAAGGATGAAATATTTTAATTGTTAAATAAGAAATTATTTGTTGCATGTATGTATTTATATAATGTTTTCATTTTCAAAACATGGTCAACATATTGTGTCCATGTTCATAGCTGATATTATTGAGTGTTGTTTTGTTGTTTTTATTAAAAAGGCTTCCATTAATTTTAGCCTTTTTTTTTGCATGTAGATGATGCTATTATATTTGTGTTGTCAACAAGAATATTACAAATATCTTGACAGTGTTTTGAAAAACATTCGGGCAGTTTTATATAATTTATCATCTGAAAAGAAAAAATAAGATCACATGAGAAATTGTATAAAAAAAATAAATCAAAGCACCTTGTCTGTCGTATATAATAAAATGTGCATATATATATATATATATATATATATATATATATGTGTGTGTGTGTGTGTGTGTGTGTGTGTGTGTGTGTGTTTGTGTGTGTGAGAGCGCATAATTACTTTAAATTTTATTTAGTGGATACACATGTTTTGAGTAGACGTCATGTTTTTTTGAAGAGTGTGAACTTGCGCATTCGACCGCTCGGTAGTTTCTCCTGCAAATGGATGGGGACGCAGGGTCGAAACCTCCCAGAGAGCATATTTTCTTCGTTAAGTCTCTTGAATGTTTAGACCGCTAGACGTAATTCACACTGTTTTAAAAAACAGGGCGCCTAATCAAACAAAGTATATCCACTAAAATAACGTTTAGAGCAATAAAAATAGCGTCGAATTAAATCTTTATTATATCTATATACATATATGTGTGTGTATAGAATGTATCACAATATCCAGCAGAAAAGTGGGGGATGATGAAACAAAGTGGTAAACCATCGGTTATATATATATATATATATATATATATATATATATATATATATATATATATATATATATATATAGTCATTCGCAGACAGTACTAGATAACTGAATGCCTCAAGCCCGGATCGAAACCTAACCGATTGGTATCAGTCAGACCGTCTACCATTGGGCCATCTTCACTCGACAGAATAAGTCAGCCAAATCTAACGTATTGTTTTTACAAACGTAAACAAATGCCAAGCAGCCATAGTGCTCCATTCATTTTACTGAAGAGCTTTGTATTTACGCAGGTGACCGTTGTTTTTTAGAATTATTCAAACATATATTGTTAAATATAGCAGACAACGAATGTCTATTATGTTTGATCATGAGCCGTTCTAAGCTTCGTATAGTTGCTTTAATTTCGGGAGAAAATAAAGACAAAAACTGTCCAACATGTGGATATGTTTTCATTATGCTGTTCCTTGATCTAAGCTTTCGGCTCCCATGAGCCATCTTCAGAATCATTATATGGACATTTCAACAAAGATATTCACCATCAAAAAGGATATCATGTTATGTTGCCATAGAAGTTTGCTATGCGACGATAACGGTCGCGGAATAGCAGACGCAGGTCTTAAATTCGTGATGCGGTTCTCTGACGTCGTACCACGTGAGAGAACGAAATATTAACAACAGAACCATATGTTTAGATGCAATGTAATGTGTTACGACTTGTTTCATTGAATAATATAGACATATTGTCTTTACTTATTTTTATACAGATCCTTTCCAGTTGTCTAATCAGTTTCTTGATGTTAAGATGAAATTCATCAAGGAAAGCGCCGTAGTTTTTTTTAACCCAAGTACTTTTGACGTTTTCTACGATCACCTTTAGGGGTAAATTCCAAAGATAAACTGTGAAAAAATCTGCATTCCGTTGTGATGGTGATTTTCTTTTTGAAATCACTATTCCAACGTAATGCAGTTTTTTCTTTTCGGTCAAACCCTCTTTCTACGTTAAATGATCTGCCAAAGACTATACTCCAATCATTTGTAAATATAAATGCTGACGATAGAACGGTATATAGGTGCACTTCCAAAACTATAGATGACTAAAGCTTGGCAACTGATCTCTCCTCTAACCTAGCTCAAACAGCTGTCGGGAGAAACACTAGCTGGTCACATTCAACGCTTCGAAACCAAACTAGGGACGTTCACTGATCACAGAGCGAACCGAGAACGTTCACTGATCAAGACGAATGAGTGTTCCCTCGGGGAGGACATGAATTGAGTGTCTTTTGAAGTTTAACGCTAGACCCCAAGTGGAATTCGTACATACGTTTCCACCACTAAAGATGCTGGAAAAAGGGTCAGCTCCCTGTACAGCTCAAGTGAGTACCTGACTATCCTCTACCTTTAAAAGAACCAGAACAGACCGAAAATAGAGTACTGCTGTCATATATGGGTAAGAGATGCCCAGTCTTCACGTTCCAGTCTCGATATACCCAAAGTGAAGCTTTTTTCCCCTTTGATTTAAATTAAATTAAAATTTGAACAAGGGAATAACGCCTATCCGAAATATAGAAGGGGAAAGCCAGAAGATGGAGGTCATATCGGCAAGATCATTGAGTAATATTGATATGCATTATTTCTCTTCATAAATTATAACAATGATTTAAAATCAATTATCTTCTTATAAAAAATCTGTGACACGCAGGAAGACACGGATAATTCGGCTAGCGCGCGCACACACACACACACACACACACACACACACACACACACACACACACACACACATATATATATATATTTAATTAATTAATACAAAATAAGATCCAAAATCCCCTCATATGGGGAATAAATTTATTTCGACAGACGAAAATATAATTCGTCAGTCTTATCAACCCCAGTATAGACTGAGTTCGTGTCACTTTACTATATATATATATATATATATATATATATATATATATATATATATATGATCGACTCTCCCGTCGAATTCGACGTATGAGGGTCAGACAGATCAGTTCCTAGGAACTGAGAGCCCGACACCGACACATGAGATTTGATTATAGTGGTGAAGGCTTTGTGCAGGGCCATCCACATTATATATATATATATATATATATATATATATATATATATATATATATATATATATATATATATATATATAACCTCTCACGATGGTCATATTTCGTGTATAAGACAATACATCAGAAGAAGCTAAACGCTGATAGTCGAAGGGTGGCCATTACGTAATGGACGTCATAGCGTTGTTTTTATTGAGACACCACCTCTAGCAAACTGTATGGAGAAGCATAATTTTATCATTACTAACATCATGATTCCCTTTATCATGAAAATGTGTTTTGAAATCCCTCAACCTCGGTCTTTTGATCCATTTGAGATTTCTTAAAATCCTGGAGAGCATCGGTTGGGATTTCCGTCTAAGGACGCATGATAATCGCAAAAACATAGTCACCATCTATCAAATATCGGTCGCAGGTGTCGGATGCTGACGGAACATCATATCATAACAGGACGCTGCAAAATCGGCATAAGACCCGAATTGTAAATAAAGCCGGACGTTTGCTACCGTTGGATGTTTTCACAGTCTATGTAAACGTCCTTTGAAACGGACGGGTTCCCGATTGGCATAAGATTTGAAGATATGGCTGGTAAACAAATGATGACACGCTAAAAGTAGTACTGCCTACAACTTCTCAGTAGTAAGAGGAGGGTTCAAGAGGAATGATCAAAAGGTAAAACATTACTTTGAACTATAAGCGAGAGGAAGTTGTGGAGGTCTATGGCCGCCGAAACCCTGAAGGAACACGGTACATAACGGAATATTTCATGATCAATACGAAAGCAAAATTTTTATTTACTACATGGGTTTTCTTTTCGTTCATGTATTGTTTGCGTTTATACTTGAATCTTTAGGTAACCATTGGTCATTGGTCATTTTAATACATGGGTCTATAGGCAAACATTGGTTGGGTTTATACTTGAGTATAAAGCTAAACATTGGTCGGATTTATATTTGTAATCGGAGGTTATGTCGTTGGTTCCTGAAGTTCCGCAGTGGGGATATGTTATATAGGAATAAAGTGTCGCTGCCAACACTTGAGTTTTAACATAGATCGCTGGTGAGCAAACACAGGCGATCCCATTATTGAATTAAGAGGATCACGTGATTATAGAGGAAACGCATCAGTAGAAATGATCGTGACGGCTAACGATCACTATATCTAGCCTATCCTCTATCCTATACGGATCATCATTTCTGTTCTATCCTCTATTACTATACAGACCGCTACTCTCTACTCTATTCAGATCACTATACGGGTTACTTGTCGAGCGATTATTATCGAGCAAGTACTATTAGTACGAGTGTTATTTGAAGACGTCTGACACCAAAATTTTGCAACAGCGTACTATATATTTGTATCTGCGCTTACAAAGTCTCTACTACAACGAGCATTACGAAAGTGACAACGAGTATTCGTTGGCCTTACAAAAGTGGCAACGAGTGTTCGCTGACATCAAAAAAGGATACCTTTCTGGAAAAAAAAGGTGGTAGAGGACGTTCATCTGCAATTGACAATCAAAATCTGAAAACACTAGTCGAACAAAACCCACACCAAAGTGTCAGAGAAATGTCTCAGGTAATGGGTATCAGCATTTTAATAATATTGGACCATCAAGAAAATTGACTAGGGGAAAGAGTACGATGTTTTGAGATGCTGCATCTGCGAAATTCGAATGAACCATTTCTTGATAGAATAATGACTTTTGATGAGAAACGAATACTTTATGGCAATCATAAAAAATAGTCTCATGGCTTCATGACGAAGGACCCAAGCACTTTATAAAAACGAAATTACAACAACAGGAGATTATGGTGACTGTCTGGTGGCCCGCCATTAGCGTTACCCATTAGAGTTTTCTGGAATCTAACCAGAGAATCACTGTTGTGCTATGTTATACATTCAAGTTTTCTTTTATGTGACTTGTCCCTTCAGGACGTGGGCGATCATGGATCTCCACAACATCCTGCCTCAAGGTTTGGCTCTTTACCATCCATCATTGTCCCTGTTTTACTATTCATTCACTTTTAATTTAATATGCCTTGTCCTTTCAGAAAGTAGGCGATCATGAATCTCCACAATATCCTGGCACTTTATCATCCATCTTTGTCCCCGTTCGGCTCTTGATTCAAACTCGTTAGGTAGATGACTCGCTGGCGACAGTATTTTCCAGTGAGTGCGAAAACGGCACAAAAAGAAAAGTTATTTGTCGTAATGAAAAAGCTGAAACAATAAACACATTTCTGCAATAATTGGGCGACTAATTCTTTTGCTTTAGGATTGTAAGTTTGGTAATGACGGTACAGGAAAACATTCGGAAATCGCTAGTCTGAGTCACGAGTAAAAAAATGGGAACAGATATTCTCTTTTGTCTGAATAGGCTGTAAGGAGGACAGGGCAGTTCTCAAAGTGCCTCAGCTCATTCAGCCATGAGGCAATTTCATCAACTAGCAGTAATTTCTTATATGAGATATGAACATCTGTTATGGTTACGCAGAAGATTAAACTTGATACGCACTGGGTGAGGAAAGTCGGCGGCACTACGAAATACAACTGGTAACAGATCCAGAAAAAAATTGGGTTGGGTTGTCCGAGCCCTTCCCTCTAGTCCTAAAAGCGCGGCATCGTTCATTAAGAACACGAAGGAGCTTCAGCACATGTGCAACTCAGCAGTGGTCGAATTTACCACTCGAGTAATGAAGACCAGTCCCCATTCGGATACACGCAAATGATACTACAACTCTGGGTGGCAAGCTTTGTACAGGAGAAAAAACGAAGAGGAAAGAGATATGATAGGTTTCAGGGTACCCTTAGCTTTTGCAAATAATGAGAAGTAGTCGCAAAGATTGCTTTAAACCCCTCCACTTACTCTACATATTACATCGATCTAATTAGTCTAAAAATAAAATTCTGATGTGTGTTTATTCCACAAATTTAGATTGTTTCTAGTTTCTGACGCCACGAAACCTAACAGCTTCTTCGCCATTTCTGCTATCTAGACTTACGCCCACATCACACTGAAACACCGGTTCTCTTGTGATTACTGAAGTTAAGCAACGTCAAGTTTGGTCAGTACCTAGATTGGTGACCGCATGGGAATACCAAGTGCTGTAAGATCGGATGTGCATGTGTTATGGCTTACGGCTAGATCGCGTTGAAACAGCTGTTCCTGTAAAATCACCGAAGTTAAGCAACGTCAAGTCTGGTCAGTAGCTAGGTGGGTGACCGCATGGGAATACCAAGTGCTGTAAGATCGATGTGCATGTGGTATGGCTTACGGCTAGATCGCCTTGAAACAGCTGTTCCTGTAAAATCACCGAAGTTAAGCAACGTCAAGTCTGGTCAGTAGCTAGGTGGGTGACCGCATGGGAATACCAGGTGCTTACGGCCACATCATATTAAAACAACAGTTCTCGTACAATCACTGAAATTAAACAACGTCAAGTCCAGTCAATACCTCATTCCCTTCGTATTCCCCTGGTGAGATGTAAGTTCTACTCAAACAGTTTCTTCCCACGAACATATTCATAGAAAAGATAGAGGGAGACACGTCATGGTGGTGAGAAAGTGACTGCAGTCGGGATACCAGGTCAGACAGTGTTGGGGCACTGTTGAGATGTTGAGTGTTTCCACGTGAGTATATGGTAATAACGAACAAACACAGTCGTAGGGAAAATACTGGTATATTCAGAGAGGTATTTACATCAGAGAGATTAGTAGTAGAACGAACGTAGGTTAGTAGTAACAATAAGTAATAGTAATAAAGTCCAACGGTATCTTCCGGTCGAGAAACGGAAGTGTAACTGATCACTACAGAAGTCTCACTCTGCACTGCACTACACTGCTACACTACTCACAGTCTCTAGAACTACTGTTCTATTTATAATAATAGGATCAGTCTATTGTGGTTGTGAATGTGGGTGCGCCCCAACAGACAGATAACATATTTTTCTTTGGATTTTGCCAAGAATCTCGAGATATATAGCAGGCGCACCAAACCAGATATGGTAGCAATATTCAATGAATGGTAGATTAAAAAAATGTGTAAGATGGATTCTGGCGAGAAAAATTGTCTAGCAACTTTCCTAGCGACAGACCTAGCAATTGATACAATATACTCGTTCCCTGTCAGTGGAAAAGGTGAGACCAAGATGGCGCAATAATCAATTTGGATTAATATAAGATTCTACTACACATTTTGTTTGTTCGATTTCTAATTATATTATTATTATTACTATTTATTAATATTAAAATATATCTAAAGAGTTTCATGCATTATTAAAAGATGAAACTTTTCCGATCTATAATCCTATTAGAATTGCGCTTGTTCTTCCATTCTTTAGTACAAACGTTACGCCGTGCCAATACTTCTTAAATAACAGACTATTCGGTTTTGATCTCGTGGAAAGACGCTACTTGGTTTCAGTGAGGAAATGAAAGAAAGAAAGAAATTAAGAACGAAGAAGGGAAGATAGAAGTGTTTAACGGCTGTTTCAGTGAAATGGGAAAAGTTGTCAATTTTAGATCTATTCATTTGTACCCACTTCTTAAAATAACAACCAGCATTCATATTTATGATTGTTATTATAATATATTGTTAAAGCTGTTAAGCTCAAATATTTAACGACGGGGTAATGGTATTTGTACAGATATATTATTGTGGGAGAACACTCCATGAGTTTCATCCGAATATTAAAATAGGAAAATCGTGGAATTTTCACGGTTCAAAACTAGTATTGTTTAGTTATACATTATTATATTAATAATACAACTGAAAAGAGATACGTGAAAACTGCGAGAATTTCACGAGAATTACGAGAACATCTGGCTCAGATGAGCATTTCGATGAAAGCGAATCTCTTGAGTCAACCATTCAGATTACAATTTAACTTTTCTTGATTTATAACATACATTTATATATTTAATGATTCAAATGCGACAGCCTTCTAGTCGGCAGCCACTCACATCTGAGCATTGGGATCGTCACTCGCTCTCCTTATTCCCTTCCTCCCCTCTGGTGGCTGTGGTGCAGATGACTCTGAAGGCTCAGGCTACTCTTGAAGTGTTGTGAGCAGGAGTCACAGAGGAGTGTGGATGGTAGACGCGGCTGGGCTGTCGGGCCCTTCCGGCAGCACGTCGCAGATCTAATTCATATTGACGGTTGTACTCGAAAGTCTCCTCACACTTCTCGGATTGTCCTACACCAGGAAGGCCGATTTGCAGCAACGGTTTTCCAGGTCTTAGGGTCGATGTTGACCTGTGCCAGAGATGTATTCAACTGATCCCTCAACCGTCGTTTTGGGCCTCCGTGTAAACTCTTCTAACCTAATTATAGCGACAACTTAACAACATATGAGGCCATTTTTGACGTCATGGATAAACCGCTGGAATTTATAACCCATATTATCAAATTATTTTTCTCTTAGAATATTCCTTTCTGCTATACGGAGAGTCTCGTCCCAATGTCAGTCGGGTTTTTTTATATACACTTAAGCGCTAATACCATTGGGTATGGTATGAAGCCACCTCTTCTCTCAGAGCTATGGGTTAAATACGAGGAATTGAATCAGTAAATCATTATTATCTTCTGTCTGTTTAATTCCTGTTCTTTTAATGTTCTCTCTCATTAATCGGGATTTGTTATTTTCATATTGTCTCACACTCAGTGTTCCCTTGCGTCTTAGTGGCTTTATTTCCTTGCTTAGGAACATGGAGTAAATAAGATTAATTCGACTCTGTTGATGTTGCATGTTATGTCCTAGCAGTAAAGGTCTGAACTCGTGGAACTAAAGAATGAAGCGCTTTTCGACGCTTTCCAAGAAATTAGAAAGAGGGTATCGATTGGCTTGCCGCAGTGCATCTGTGACAAAGATACCAACCTTTATAGCCTCATGAAAATAAAAAAAAATTAAAAATAATCTAAAAAAATTCTCTCAACCCACAATATTTTCTGGCTTTAAATAACCTTGATAAGCCGTAATAAAAAAATCAATCTTTCTGCTATCATGTTAATTCACCATTCTGGGCTGGAAGACATCCACTGCCGAGCGTCTGAACCATTTGAATAGATCAGTTTATATAGAATGAAACGTTTATCTGAGTTGCCCGTGGATAGCGTACCTAGTGTTTTCCTCACCTAGAGCCGTCCTGGGTAAGACGATAAACTACATCCAGCAGCAAGGCCTCTGATCAAGAGGTTTTGAGGAGCGTGGAACAACCTCTTAATTGCTGGTGTTCCCAGGTCCACCTGACCCGGAGTGGTAGCACCTGTTAAGGTCCCAGCTATGGGCAAATAGTTAACCCTGAAACTGGGGTAAAAACAGTATGAAAGTGTAAAAATAGGTTTTAATACAAGAAATACTTTGTAAAAAATTATTATCAGCAATAAATTTTTGAAGAAAAAAAACTATTACCAACAATACATTTTTGAAAAAAAAATATTACCAGCAATACATTTTTGGAAAAAATATTACCAGCTATACATTTTTGAGGAAAAAAATATTACCAGAAATACTTTTAAAAAAAAAATAATTACCAGCAATACACTTTTTGAAGGAAAAAATTATTACCAGAAATAGATTTTTGATAAAACAAAATATTACCAGCAATAAAAATCTTGTCAGCATTAAATAACCCATTGAGGTTGATATGCCGTAAAACAAAATAAACCAAACCAAACCTCACCCAGGGCAGTCATAGAATTTGACACCTCTCTATACAATATTCCAAAATTACTACAAAAACAAACCATTCATTATACTAATTCATTTAAATGAGGCCCTACCTAAAACTTGCCGCCAATGTTGGACCGCACCACATTTCCGCCTCGAGGTCCGCCAATTCTTGGAGGTAATGTTTCCTAGGGAACGGTGCAGAAACGATTGGAAACTGTCAAGGTTGGCAGGGAAAATAACTTTTTTTGGCTGCTACAAACCGGACATTTAAGGAAGATAAAGACGATGGGGGTTTTCCTAAGTCCACGTTCAACAACTGTATACCTGCTAAGAATCCTGTCTCGATGTAATAGAACAGAGGGGCAGGTGGATTCATGCCTTTCCTATTTCGGCGAAGACGACCGATTTCGTGTTCCGCCTTAATAATCTATCTATCTATCTATCTATCTATCTATCTATCTATCTATCTATCTATCTATCTACCTATCTCAGGCGATTCATATCTATCTATCTATCTATCTATCTATCTATCTATCTATCTATCTATCTATCTATCTATCTCAGGCGATTCATATCTATCTATCTATCTATCTCAGGCGATTCATATCTATCTATCTATCTATCTCAGGCGATTCATATCTATCTATCTATCTATCTATCTATCTATCTATCTATCTATCTATCTATCTATCTATCTCAGGCGATTCATATCTATCTATCTATCTATCTATCTATCTATCTATCTATCTATCTATCTATCTATCTATCTATCTATCTCAGTCTATTCATATCTATCTATCTATCTCAGTCTGTCCGTTATTTGTTATTGTTTTTTTTAATTTTTTGCTGTGAGTTTAACCATGTACAAGGCACGGGGCCCACTCGAAGTAGAGTGTAACGATAAGTGATAGTTTATATGGATAAAAGGGGAAGATAACTGTTGACACGAACAGGTTAAGATTGTAGTAATCGGAGAGACATTCTCTTGGGAGTCTGTTCCACATGGCAGTGATTCGCGGGAAGAAGTTGTTTGAGTGGAACTTACTTCTCGCCGATGGAATACGGAGGGGATATGGCTGGTTTGCTATTATGTAATGGCATGGTGGGTCCTAACCATGAATTCTTTGTGGTGAACATTGAAGTCACCGCATATGTGAAAGCTGACCGAGGGATATTCGGTGAAGATATTGTCAATCCTCTCAGATGTTTGATCGAAGATCATCGACACTTCATCCCGAGGGCGATAAAGGGCAAAGACGAACGTTGTACTATGGATAAGTGCCACCAGGAAACACATATACGAGAGATCAGGGTCTTCGTTTTTTGTGTACCTATCTTGAGAGGTTCTTGAGCCTTGTATTGAGTAAAATAAAAAAATATGTGTGACTCCTTTTTTCTTTTTTTTTTAAAAATAAGATTCACTCTGTATAAGACCCGGGGGCAACTCGAGGAATGCGCCGAAGGTTGTGTTTATAAGCAGACATTTAGACTTTGCTAACCAGACTATTCTCTGTAGCTAAATGGTATAGCACGTCAGATCGAATGACAGTTTCCTTATAGAAATACATGTTCGATTCCTGTCGGAGAAAGCATATTTTCTACGAAATCTCTAGTACATTCAGATCGGTAAATGTAATTAGTACTGTTTAATTAAAAACAAAACATTTATTTAAATAAATTGTATCTACAGAAAATATATTAAATAATTTACGAACTTAATCCATTTCATTATATATATATATATATATATATATATATATACATATATATATATATATATATATATATATATATATATATATATGTGTGTGTGTGTGTGTGTGTGTGTGTGTGTGTGTGTGTGTGTATTGCAGTGAAGTTCATCCTGTATAAGGCCCGGGGGACTCTCGAGTTAGTGTGTTACAGTAAGAGGCAGTTTATACAGACAGAAGGGGAAGTTAACCGTTAACCCTAGACTTGAACAGGTTAAAATTGTAGTGATCGGGGAAACATCCTCTTGGGAGTCTGTGCCACAGGGCAGAGGTTCGCGGGAAGAAACTGTTCGAGTGGAAATTACTTCCCGCCTATGGAATACGAAGGGAATGAGGCTGGTTTGCTACAATGTGAATGACACGGCGCCTCCGAGACGTGAAGGTTAGAACTGGCGGAACCAAGGAATGTAGTTCATCCAAGCGCTTTCCATGGAAGTAGGGGTAGAGATAGCCACATCCCGCCTGTGAGAGAGGTTGGAGGGTGGAAAATAAGTAGTTACCTCCAAGGACTCGGTGACACCACTGGACGCTGTTGAGACTGGAGAGTGAGGACTGGACAGATCTTGCCAAAATATGGCAGCAGTAATTGGAATGGAAGATTATTAGTAATGAATTTGATCTTTGCTCGGTGCCTCATATTTGTAGCCTTATGCCAAACATTATTAAATAAGTTAAGCTTCCTCGGCGTGTTCTCTGTTATCAAAAGGTTCACTATCTATCTATCTATCTATCTATCTATCTATCTATCTCAGTCTTTTCATATCTATCTCAGTCTATTCGTATCTATCTTTCTATCTATCTATCTATCTATATATATATATATATATACATATAAATACATGCATACATATATATATATATGTATATATATATATATATATATATATATATAATTCAGTCAATTCGTATCTATCTATGTATCTATCTATCCATGTATCTCTCTATCTCAGTCTGTTCGTATCTTTCTATCTCAGTCTGCTCGCATCATCTATCTATCTATCTATCAATCTATCTATCTATCTATCTATCTAACTCAGTCTGTTCGTATCTATCTATGTATCTATGTATCTATCTATCTATCTATCTATCTATCTATCTATCTATCTATGTCAGTCTGTTCGTATCTATCTATCTATCTCAGTCTGTTCGTATCTATCTATCTATCTATCTATCTATCTATCTATCTATTTCAGTCTGTTCGTATCTATCTATCTATCTATCTATGTCAGTCTGTTCGTATCTATCTATCTATCTATCTATCTATCTATCTATCTATCTATCTATCTATATCAGTCTGTTCGTATCTATCTATCTATCTATCTATCTATCTATCTATCTATCTATCTATCTATCTATCTATCTCAGTCTGTTCGTATCTATCTATCTATCTATCTATCTATCTATCTATCTATCTATCTATCTATCTATCTATCTATCTATCTCAGTCTGTTCGTATCTATCTATCTATCTATGTATCTATCTATGTCAGTCTGTTCGTATCACTAACAGAACCATGGCGCTTCCCATCCTAGTCAGGATAATTTAAATTGCTGAAATAATAATAATAAATAGGCACTTCCACCGGAACGATCTTTAGGGAGATTCAAGGCTACCATCGATTAAAGTACACGTAACTTGTCAACTATGTAAATAAAAGTAAACATCTGCTGGGAAGAAACGAATTCTCAAAGTGCGGGAGGTTTTCAAAGGAGATTTTCAATGTTCTCGCGATCAGTTCTGAGAGACGGAAACAGGGTGGTTTCACAGTTGAAACTAAACTGTGTTTGGGTTTTTTTTTAATCCCTGCATAAACAAAGTGCGTTTTGAGGAAATATCCAAGATAAACTCTTTAAATTCCCATTTTCTACCCCTCTTCCCCCTGTTCTTCTTCTTCTCCTCCTCTTTTCCTCTCTTCTACTTCTTTCGAAGAAACGCACGGTGTAGAAGAAGAAAAAAGGAACGACAAGGAGAGGAAAAGAAGAACTAAGAGAAAAAAGATGAAGAAAAAAATGATGAAAAGTAGGAGGATTAAAATCAGAGGAGGAAGAAAAAGAAAAAAAAAGAAGAACAAGTAGTAGTAGTAGAAGAAGAAGGAGAAGAGGAGGAAGAAAAAGATGACGGGGATAAAGACGAAGAAGAAAGATATGGAAGAATGAAAAGAAGAAGAAGACGAAGAAGTAGTAGTAGTAGTAGTAGCAGAGGAAGAAGATTATAAAAAGATGAAGAAGAAAGATATGGAAGAAGAAAAAGAAAAAAAGAAGATGAAAAGTAATAGTGGCAGGAGAAGAAGGTGATGAAAAAGACGAAGAGGAAAGATATGGAAGAATGAAAAGAAGAAGAAAAAAGGAAGAGAAGAAGAGGAAGGAAAAAGATGATGATGAAGAAGTAATAGTAGTAGTATCAGAAGAAGAAGACGAAGAAGAAGAAGACGAAGAAGAAGAAAAAAAAGAAGAATTGTTAGTAGCTCTTATTTCAGCGATTTTCTTAAACTATTTTGTAGAAAATCGTGCAAAATATGTACGACATTAAATATCCTCACATCTTAAGATTAATATCGAAAAAGGCATTTGGATTGCAAGATGATCTACGATAAACTAAACTGTGTGACTGTCTCTAAAAATCCCCCTTTTTACTCATACAAGAGCCAAAATGAAAAGAGGACATGAGCCTGTTGATTGTTTCTTCCACCTGTTCACATGTCTCACCAAATCTTAATAGCTTGTGTCATTTTAAATGACATCCTCCTCCAGCAAATAAGACAATTATATGAGTAATCTAAATATAACATTTGTCATTTTTCTTCTAATGTATATAAAATTTACTTTAAAAAATGAGCAAAAACATTGACATAATTTTGAAATTAATCTTACTTCGTATACAAAAGCTATATTTCATTGTGTCACATTTTCTAGACTAACGCAGCTACGGTTTTATTGAGTAACAGGTTAATAAAAATCATTGCCACAAAGCAAAATCATAAATATTATACTTAATTTGCAAACGCAACATTTTCATCCTGAGAACAAACCATCTGCATACGAATAGAAAATGAATTTCGTGCAAATATTCTTGGGAAAGGTAAGCATATACGGACTCGTAAAGTTTTTTTTTTAGAAGTTCTTCCGGATTTGTTATGAACAACTTACGTGGTTTACAAGTAAATATATATATATATATATATATATATATATATATATATATATATATATATATATATATATATATATATATATATATATATATATATGTATATATATATATAATGAAATGGACAAAGTCTGACAATTAAAATTCCGACAGGAATCGAATCTGTATTCTATACAGAACTGTCATATAGCCTGACGTGCCTTACCGATTGAGCCACAGAGGATCGTTCAATTAGCAAGGTCGATTTAGTGCTTTTAAACTACAATCTTCCATTATTATAAACAGAGCATTTACTTAAATATTTGTATCTATAAAAAGAATGTATAAATGTCTTAATATATATATATATATATATATATATATATATTTTAACGGTTGCATTAAGTTTGTTTTCGCAATTCATTTCTGATGATGGTCTCTGAGGAGATCGAAATTACTTGGTTTAGCAAAAAATATGGCGCCTCTATTGATGAATTTCAACTTAAAATCAAGAAGATAATTAAAGAACTAGAAAGGATTATTATAAAAAGACAAAATATGTCTATATTATTTAATGAAACATGCATAAATGAAGATATGCTGCCTATATATATATATATATATATTTTATTATAGTCGTATATTACATTCGAACATGCAACATAACGCTACATAAATTCATTCATGTTTCGAAGTGTATCAATACATCTCATCAGTAGTTAATAAATCACAATAGCCAATATTTGTAATAATTTGTTATTTATTAACGCTTGATGAGATGCATTTATACACGTCGAAACATGAATGCATTTATGTAGCGTTATGTTGCATGTTCGGATGTAATATACGACTATAAGAAAGAATACAGCTCTACTATTGCATTGTATTGAGCCCTATTTTAAATTGAACGTTACGAACGTTTGAATTTATATTCGATTCGTTCTCATTTCATATATATATATATATATATATACATATATATATATATATATATATATATATATATATATATATATATATATATATGTTTGAAGACAATTGCGGTCGACCTATGTCTCCGGTGTCATATTATTATGACTATTTTCTTAATGAAGTAAGACAGAGATGTGACAATGTTGAATCAATCTCAGGCGCTTAACATAGGCTTTTCATTTTGGATGTGCAGTTGGAGTAATATTTAGGGGCTTGAGACGATAGGTCTGAAAGCAGAGTTTCAATTCAAGCTGAGTTCGTTATTTTCGCGCAAATGCTCTTGGAAAGGTAAGCGTAGACGGACTCAAGTTCTTTTTCAAAAGTTCTGGCTTATCTGTTATGGACAACTTAAGGAGTTTTTGCTTCACACATGGAGTAACACTGCCTGTATTCATTGGAGCCATAATTGGCGTTTATGGTCAGAAGGTTTGAATAAAAATGCACAAAAGGAAATTAGAAACGCCTTAACAGTGTTTGAAAGATAAGACGCAACAGTTAACTCCTTGAAATAATACTAGACTGATGTGAAATTGCGAGAACCTGGAAATCTGAAATTGCTGGATCCTGGAAATCTGAAATTGCTCTCATAGAAATTAATGTCGGATTGACAACTGTTCAATCTGTATTTGTTTTGGCTTGGAAATGCGCACGTGGCCGAGTGGTTAAAACATTCGCTTTCCGACCATGAGACTCGCTTTCGAATCTCAACATGGTTGATTTGTCAGAAAGAACACTTTTTGGTATTATTGGTCTGTGAAGGAGATCCCAGAATGCGGCACCTGAAAACCATATCACGGCTTGTCCCAAGCCTTTTGAGTGAAATTGGGAGTACGGCACTATTTGGGGATCCGTCGATAGTTATGCTAACACGAAGTTACAAGTCATCGTGACCGAGGGTTTGAGCGTGCTGGCCTTGTTCAGACTGTTGATCACGCCAGATAATGCGCTCTCCCCCAGAATCTGTAATTAAGTTCCACTCAGCATAGTTGCAGTATAAACCACAAGGGGACTGTGTGTGTGTGTGTGTGTGTGTGTGTGTGTGTGGACCAAACACAAATGTGCCTGAACATGCGTCTGCAATAGGGATTGGCTAGCCACTCTAGTAGACAGGTATAATTGGATACGAGCGGCCAACCATTATTAATGGCTTGGAATCATTTTTCATGGAAGGGATTAGTTTCACCGACAGGACACACAAATCTCAGAGTCATCTCTACTACTGAACAAAATGCATTGATACAAGCTCCACTGAATTTTATCTTCATCTTTGTTGTTATTATCACAACGTTTCGGCCATTGTGATTTTTCGCTTTCTTCAGGTGCCTTTCGATCGGAAATCTCTAACTGAACCCTTTATTTAATCTACAGGGATGGATTGTTCTATTTCAACCCGTCTTGTTTTTATTTGGTTATTCTGTTATTTCTCGACTCCTTTCCACTGAGAATAAGTAGGTACTACCCAGCCCAGGTATTGATCTCACAACCATCTCAGTTCAAGAACCAGCGCTTTAATCCAGTAAGTTACAATGGAAACAACAGGCTAGTGGCTTCAATTTGTGAATATGGGAGTGAGAATAATCTCCACTTGTCGAGAGTAAACACAGCGTTGTGATATTATTTCAAGATGAGAATGTTCGTTTGAATGTAAATAATGTAAATAATGATAACTACTCATCCCGGAAATTCAGCTCAACCTTTAGTTTTTCTTTCTTTCTTTCTTTCTTTCTCCTATCTTTCCCTTTTATTCGTTCTTTCTTTCTTTCTTTCTTTCTTTTTCATTCGTTTTTCTTTCTTTCTTTCTTTTTGTGTCTTTCCATTTCTTTCTTTATTTTTCCTCCCTTTCCTTTTGTTTTTTGTTTGTTTGTTTGTTTCTTTTCTTTCTTTCCTTCTTTTTCCATTTCTTTCTTTCTTTATCCTTTCTTTCTTTCTTTATTCTTTCTTTCTTTCTTTCTTTCTTTCTTTCTTTCTTTCTTTCTTTCTTTCTCACCTCCTTCCATTTCTTTCTTTCCAAGAAAAAAGTGCTTATCGGTATGTATTTAAATTCACCTGCCATAAAGCCATAAAATAAGACCGATCCCTAATGAGGATCGAAATCACGCCAGTAAACTCGAACCTGTTTAAAATGCATTCATTCCTATCTACGTTTCAGCGGCCTTGTATCGCTTTCGACTTCAATCAGATTATTCCTTTAAATTTATCAGATGACAGATGTCCCGACTTACACACATTTTGTCATACCATGTCAGCAATGTTCATTGGATTCTAAATAAAGGTAACCCTTCGAATAGCGAATTTTCACCGCCTGTATCTCGCACCAAAACATGTTTGGAACGTGGTTCGTCTTTATTTGGGAGAATAAGATTCCGATATTATTAGCTTACGAAAATAAGCCAAGCAAGTGAAGAAAGTGAAATATCTTGGAAGTGTTTTAACAGAAAATGTGACATCGAAGATGCTTTGGAATATCGTAAGTTTTCTTTTTTAATCATTTCACCCCAAGCAAGGCAATATTGGTACTAAGACGCCAGGGGTAACTGAGACTGAAAGAGAATGAGAAGACTTGGTGAGGAGAAAGGACAAGCGAGTTTCACAGGAGAAACACTTAGAACAGAACTTACTGTTGTATCGAGCTATTTCAACAGTAAAACGGTGAGACCAATAGTATGCATAAATTAATGCAGTTGACATACCAAAGAGGAGAGCGCATTAAAGCTACTGCCATGAAAATATAGAGGTGGGAAAGTGACTGAGGTCGAGAAATTGCTTTTCAAAAGCTAAACAAAGTATTAAGCAACAGGAAAATTTTGTTAGAAGAGCGTTTTGAACTGCTATTTAATATCAACCCTCCTGTATGACAGTGAATGCTGGATAATTTCCTCATGGATGAGGAGACTTGAAGCGACACATATGTGGTTCTACAGAAGGATGTTGAGAATCCAATATACAGAGCATGTGAACAAAGAGGAAATTTTAAGGAAAGGGGAAATAAAAAGAAAGAAGGAAAGAAAAGGAAAGGAAAGAGAGGAAAAAGAAAGAAAGAAAGAAAGAAAAGAGGCAAAAAAGAAAGAAAGAAATGGAAAGCGGGAAGAAAGAAAGAGAAAGAGATGAAAAAGAAAAAAAGAAAGAAAGGGAAAGTGAGGGAAAAGAACGAAAGAAAGAAAGTGAAAGAAAGGAAAAAGAAAGAAAGAAAGAAACGGAAAGAAGCGAAAAAGAAAGAAAGAAAAAAAAGAAAAAGAGAGGATAAAGAAAGTTGGAATTTCTACAACACATAATGAGGAAAGGTGGTTTGGAGAATTTGACACTCGCAAGACATACTGAAGTCAAGAAGAAGGAGAAGAACAGCGAATAACCCACCTAACAAGGTTACCTACCTTACCTTGTGTAAATGGAACATGAACAAAAAGGGATAATAAGTGAGCAAATGTTACAAGGGAAAGGAAATTGTGGAGAACCATGATCGCCTGCGTCCTGAAGAAATATAATAATTATAAGTTATTAGTCATCAGTCGCATACTGCGCCTGTTTGCAGACTGCCCATCAACCTGAGATAATCTTCTTCATATGGTTCGATCACCAACAGCAGAGTTCAAAGAGTAAAGGTCAAATCCAGTTCAGCGTTTTGGTTGTCAATCTCTGTTTCTCTTACCGGCCCACTTTTCATCTAGGCTAAATTTACTCACGTCATGAGTTGATCTTTTGATGCGACCATACAGTTTAAGTATTCTTGACTTGATAACTGATGTGATTGGCTTAATCTTGGTAATGTTGAGTAGCTTATTGATAGAGGTATGGTCGCTGAGGCGTTTGTTAGTCATAAGTCTCATGATGTGATTCTGGAATGTAGCGAGCTTTTGAAGTGACTTTGACGTATAGTTAACACAATCGAGACCATATAACACAACTAGTAGGATATAAGTGTTAAAGATCAAATGATGAGAATCTCGTTTTGATGTTAGCACTTCTTTGTTCCTGTTGAAAGCTGCTCAACCCGGAGCGATGCAATGTTGCACAGAAACCATTCTATTGCTGTTTGATGATAACTTATGACCGAGATATACAAACTCCCTAACTTGAGTGATTTGCTGTTTATAAATTGTGAGTTACAGATTGCAATTGTTTTTATCAGTTGACATGCACTTTGTTTTTTGAGATGTTGATATTTAAGCCAACCTCGGGTGCATGTTTGGCCAGTACACCCTTGTGCAAATTAATTGAAACAACCGCTTTAATTTCCTTTCTTTCTCTATACGGTCAATTTTTAGATACACTGGGGTGACAGGGTGCAATCGTTTTATTTTTCCTCAGATTAGGTCATTTGCAGTGGTGTACAGTAATATGAATCTATTTTGGGGGTGTATGATGAAATGCTTGGTCTTGAAAAATATTGCGTCATCGGTGATTGCATTAGATTTTTATCCTGCCCAGACACTATTGTCTCGACTGTCGATTAGTTGTCCTACGGCCAATGTCTGAGATGGACGTTACTCCAAGGAAGCGTACGAAAATTGTAACGCTGCACGAACACACTAGCAAGCCTTACCAGTGAAATATAAGTACTATAGACTAGCCCGGAAACTCTCCTGATTTAAATCCAATCGAGAATCTGTGGTCAATCTGCAAGGAACGACTTCATGTAATGGATATACGAAGTACTAATATGTGCACTGGGTCATGTTTCATTGCAAAAATATATATAAAAAAGTAAATAATTACGGAATTATTCGTTTAGTTTCAATTAATTTGCAGAAGGGTGTACATTTAGTAAGTTTTGCAGATCAGTTCTAGAGTAAGTCATGATGGTCAGATCATCTGCATAACTAAGGTTTGATAGGAACTGACCTCCTATCTGATAGCTGGAGGAGCATTCTTCTTCCGTTTGGTAGATAAGCTCAGCTATATCAATACAGAGAAAAGTGCTCGTATCTCATGCCATCAACAACTTGAAGCGAGGAAAAAGCCTTGGACTAGATGACATATATTCAGAATAGATTAAATCTGGAGTTGAACCACTTAGCAAAGCAATTCAACATCTTTTTACCCGCATTAACACAACAGGAAAAGCCCTGACTTGTTCCAGAAAGCATTGATAGTTATACTTTACAAAAATGTATATTACCTTAACAAGACATTCTTACAGACAGCACTCCTAGTAGAAAAGATGTTCCCTACTACTACAGAATCAAAGCAGTGCATGACAGTTGAGATTTTATCAGCACAAGATTGACTAAAAGAGCCAATCCAGCGTATTCTGATGTAGACGGGACACTTAGACCAAATGTTTTAATTTAATTAGAAATTTTAAGTCTAATGTTTGTTTTAATAACACCTTCTGGAAAGCCGTTGGCGATAAAGATATTAATTTCCCTAAGTTCTGCATCACGCTTGCACTCCTAACAAATCCTCAATGCACGATTAGTAAGTGTCTTCACAAGGTTAACTTTTCTAGACTTAGGAGTGACAGAGTCTCGAGATACAACCCAGTAAATGTAGGCTTCCTATATACGCTGGTGAGGAAAGAAGTAGGAGTTCTCTCTACCAGCACGCCCAGGAACGGTAACATATTACTTTCCACCTCCATCGTAAATTGTAAAGAGTGGTGGAAAGTATTTAGATGTTGAAAAAAACCTACCCGCCTCGTTATATGATGAAAAAGTGTCATCAACATAACGGAAATAGCAGTATGGATTAGGGACCTTATTAAACAATTGCCTCTCACAAAATCCTACAAAAATATTGGCCATGAGAGGTCCCAAAGGACTACCTATAGCTACCCCATCAATCTGTTGAAACATGTCATTATCATTATAAGCTGAAAGAGCCAGACTTAGTAGCTATCCCCATCAGCTCGACAAAGACACTGTCAGGAAAAGATGGAGGCTTTAATGGGCCGCGATGCAAATAGTCAACACAAATGTCAATAGTCTCGCCGAGAGGGTCATTCGTGAACAGACTATGAGTATGAAAAGACACGAAAAAAATCTGTGTCAACAGTGCGTTTCACTTTACGTATATCAGACGCAAACTGGAATGAGTCTGGAATAAATTACTCAAAATAATACGGCAAAACAGGATTAAGAACTAAGACCAACCACTTGGCCAACTCATGCTGGGCAGAGCCCAACGTAGACAAAATGGGCCGTAGTGGAACATTAATTTTTGAATTTTCGCCAAGCCATACATCCTAGGACGCTGGGAGCCAACAGGTCGAATTCTATCATAAGATAAAGGAGTTTTGAGAGGAACATGCTTTTATTAAATTCAAGCAACAAATTAGGGAGTTCTTTTTTTTATCAGAACGGTCAGAGTGAGTTTTCCGAGCTGCCGTAATCTCCATTAGACTGATCCAACTCTGTCCGAATCCTCTGCACTGTCCTCAGGTTGACAACCAAACACTTTGAAATGTCCCTATTGGAGATTTCGGCGCCATTGCCAAGCAGTACAGCACGCCGTTTCCAGACTTCTGGCAGAATGATTTGCGTCATGGTGTTTTTCTCACAGACGGTGCCCAACTGACCCTACTATACTGTGCAGTCGACAAAATCAAAAACAAACAACGCGCATGCGCGAAATGAAAAATATAAAATGCCAACAATTTAGCCATCGCTCAATGAGTGCGTGTATATATATATATATATATATATATATATATATATATATATATATAGATAGATAGTTTGATACGTATGCATACACTAATAATAACAACAACAATAACAATAATATATATATATATATATATATATGTAAAGTTTATCACTTGGCTGCTTGGTGTTACCTTCAGCGTCCCGACTCCAGAGTTTCGTCGATGGACACTCTATCAATTACTACGTCCACCTGTCGTGTGGCCGAGTGGTTAAATCGTGAGACCTGATTTCAGTTCTCACCATGGAGAAGGTGATCCTTGCGTGCGGCACCGTTGGAGGGGCCTAAAAAACATACCACGAAACTGTTCGGAAGCCGTCTACCACGAAGTCATAAATCATCATGACCGAGTGTTTGAGCGTATTGGCGTTTTTTTTATAAATAAATGATCATTACAGATTAAGCGCTCTCTCACAGAAAATGTAAGATAGTTGTAGTATAAGCAAACAGGTGGACTCTGTGGGTGGTGAACAAGCACAAATGTACGTGCGTATGTCTGTAAA
>OZ038498.1:93064099-93066599 GCA_964036315.1 Acanthosepion esculentum | reverse complement strand
TATATATCTTGCTTTATTTACATTTCAAACCCTTTATTGTAGATTGTTCGGTGGACGAAATAAAGGGTTCGGTTCGAAATTTCAATCACCTGTAGAAGGCCGAAGGGAACAACGGCCGAAACGTTGTGATTATGGCAATGAAGATTAGAATAACAACCCGAATAATGTAAATAATGCAAGTAATCATAGTACCTCATCCAATATATATATATATATATATATATATATATATATATATATATATATATATATACATATATATATATATATATATATATATATATATATATATATATATATATATATACATATATATATATATATATATATATATATATATATATATATGTATATGTATATGTATATATATATATACATACATATATATACATATATATATATATATATATATATACACACACACAGACACACACATATATATATATATATATATATATATATATATATATATATATATATATATATATATATATATATATATATATGTACAAGTTTCATTAAAAAAGACTGACAAGGTACTGCGGTTAATTTTTTATTTAATTTTTCATGTGTTCTTATAATTTTCTTTCGCTTCTGGACGTAAATTATATAGAAAATTATCCAAATGTTTTGTATGACCGAACGCTTTCGGCTATACTTGTAGCCATTATCAAGAATCGATTTTATTTCTACTTTTAACTGAATATATGCATTGTTTTATGTGTGTCTAGAGTTATAGTAATGTTTTATTTTCCAGACACGGTCAGCACATTGAGTCCGTCTTCATAGTTGATATTATTGCGTTGGCATCTTTTTGTTTTATTAATAATGCTTCCATTATTTTTAGCCTTGTTTTACATGTGAATGATGCTATTATATTTGTATTATCAACGAGTATGTTACAGATAGAGTTTGATAGGACACCATGCGTATTGAAATAAGAGCTAACTGAGCTATATATACGTAAAACACTAATAATAATGATAATAAGATTTAAAATATTTATTGTATATTATTAGGTCTTTAGACCAAACAGGAGCATGATGTGAAAAGAGGTCTAAAATTTTCGGTTAGGCTTGTTTCCGAACGAGCAATAAAATGAAGTTGAACTTTGTTTTTGAATATGTCTAATTCTAGGTTGATCTGAACTCATCTCAAGATAAAACGACACAGATCCATTTAAGATAATCGAACCCGTATGGCTCAGTTCCCAAACATATTTGGCATTATATCCGCATTCATGAGCACATAACCCTCACTGACATGGATACAGAGATCTACATGGATGTTTACTTCGAAATTGACTGTATATATTAAGAGGTGAACATTTTAGTGTGAGGTGTGATAACAAAATCTACTTTCAGAAATATCGATGAAAAGCTTAATCAACTGTAATTCGATCAAATTTATATATATATATATATATATATATATATATATATACAAGGTAAACAAAAAGTTCTGTCCGTTTTTAAAGGAAAAAAAACGCTTCACAGTATGTGTAACTTATATTTAGTCTTCGAAGTAATCGCCATCGGCACCCAGCACCTTCTGCCAACGTGTCTCCAGCTGTTCAATGCCCTTGCGGTAGAACTCGGGGGTTTTAACGCAAAGAAGTCCGTAAGGGCTTGCGCAAGTCTGCTTCATTGGTGAAGGATTTCCCACGAAGATGATTATCCAGGGAGTGGAAGAGGTGGTAATCGGATAGCGCAAGGTCAGGTGAATAAGGTGGATGGCACATAGTCTCCCACCCAAGTTGCTGTATGGTATCACTGACCACTCGCGCGACATGCAGCCTGGCGTTGTCATGGAGGAAAAAGCACACCTTTGCGATTCACCAGTGCTGGCTCCTTCTGGCGCAATGCCTGTTGCACACGTTTCAATTGCTGCGAGTATAGGTCTCCAGTGACCGTTTGGCAGTTCATAATGAACCACTTGACGACCTGTCCACCAGACACAAAGCATAATCTTGCGTGGGTGCATAGGCGGTCTTGCGGTGTGAGGGACAGCATCCTGAGGAGACAACCAATGTCTGGAACGCTTGGGAGTTTCGTACAGATCCCACTTTTCATCACTGGTAAGCACTCGATTGAATAAGGATGCGGTACGGTGGCGAGAAAACAGCGATACGCAAGCTGCCACTCGTTGTCCCTTGTGGACCTCCAACAGCGTTTGCGGAACCCACTTACTCAGTTTGTACGTCTTACCTAGGCGGTGCAGGTGAAGTCTGTTTCATCGGAAACGTTGAACTGTCTTGCAAGTTCACCACACGTTAGACTACTGTTCTTTTCAATGGCCGCCTTCAGGCCTCCGTCATTCAAGACCTGTGATCGTCCACTGCGAGGCTCATCATTCAGAGACAAATCTCCCGACTTCAATTTTCGAAACCAACGCCTTGCAGTACGTTCATCCACAGCGCTATCCCCAAACGCTTGACATATGCGGCGACTTGATGCAGCCGCTGATAAGCCCACTTTGAAGTCGTAAAGCAAACAGCCCC
>OZ038498.1:93051599-93059099 GCA_964036315.1 Acanthosepion esculentum | reverse complement strand
TTTCCCTAACCAACTCTAACTGACTTGCTACTTCGACAACAATATGTCGTTTACACGCATATTCACATTCGCA
Organism: Acanthosepion esculentum; assembly: GCA_964036315.1. Classification (NCBI taxonomy): domain Eukaryota; kingdom Metazoa; phylum Mollusca; class Cephalopoda; order Sepiida; family Sepiidae; genus Acanthosepion; species Acanthosepion esculentum. The sequence continues at coordinate 93,059,026 of OZ038498.1, read as the reverse complement.
CGCTCACTCGCTTTTGCGGCTACTTTACCTCCTTACAGAATCGGTAATGTGACTCTTGACGCCACAGAGTTCGCTTGCTTGCGCATGTGCGAATGTATAGCAACATAAATAAGTGCGTATCTGCTTGCTTCGTTTGCGGAGTGAATTTACAAAGGCGCAGATTGGATGACAAATTTATTTTAACCGTTTTAGCGTTTCATTCACATTACTGCGTGGTTACAGGATTATATACACATATCAATGATTAAAGAATAATAATCAACACTTACTTGTACATGTGTGTCTGTCAGTGCGTCTAAATGTGTGTCTACCAGTGTTTCTACACGTGTTTTCACCAGTTTGTCTACAAGTGTGAATACCCGTGTTTCTACACGTGTGTCTACCAGTGCGTCTACATGTGTGTCTATATGTGCATCTACCAGTACATCTAAATGTAAACATATGACATTTGTCCATCGGTGTGTCTACATGTACATATATCACGTGTGTTTTTACCAGTGTGTCTAAACGTGTGTAGGCTTACGGCCATATTACGATGAAACACCGGTTCCTGTACGATCACCGAAGTTAAGCAGCGTCGAACCTGGTCACTACCTAGATGGGTAACAGTTTACCAGGGAGTATAAGCTTGGATATGCGGGTGGTGTAATGGCAACAACGCGGAATTGTTAATCGAAGAGTCGAGTTCTAATTCCAGTTTCGTTCGTTATAATCACTTAATCGTAAATACCCTTAGGAACGGTATGGATCCACTTCTCCCACTAGCTATGGGTTAATTAGTAAGACTTGTATCACAAAATCATTATTATCTCCAAAAACTTCTTACAACTTTAAAGTATTCTCTGGCTTTAAATAACCTGCAATGGGTTGGTAACCCGTAAAAAACGAATCACTAAATGTGTGTATATCATGTTTGCCTGTTTACATGTGTGTCCAACAATGTCCTTACGTGTGTGTCTATCAGTGCATCTAAATGTGTTTATATAATATTTACATCCTAGTGTGTCTATTCGTATTTCCAAGTGCGCCCACTAATGCGTTAAAATGTGTCTACCAGCTGAAACACATGTATTTACCTGTATAACCACACGTGTGTCTACCAGTGCGTTTACAGATGTGTCCATTGGTATCTCTATATATGTTTCTACTAATGTGTTTATGCGTGTGTTTGTCTAAATGTGTATATCATATTTGTCAATCAGTGTACCTACATGTACGTCTCACAGTGTGTCTATATGTATGTCTACTAGTGCATCAACATATGTATACCAGCGTATCTACATGTGTATCGGCATGTGCGTCTACCAATGTGTTTATATCGGTGTATACCAGTGTATCTACATGTCTGTCTATCATATTTGTTCACTAGTGTATGCACATGTATCACTGCCAGTGTGTATAACATTGCGTCTACATGTTTTTTGATCATTTCACCCCATGCAAGGCAGTAAAGCCACTAAGACACAAGGGGTTATTGAGTGTGAAAGAAGAATAATAAAGGTGCGAGAACAGTAGAAGGGTAATTGAGAAGACAGTAGATAACGATTGACATTGAACTTAAATCTTGAAGATCAAAGCTGGCTGGAAAGCATCAAGACAGAAGAGAGTTCCACAAGCGAGAAGTGCGAGAGAAGAAACTGTTAGCATAGAACTTACGGTTACATCTAGCTATTTCAGTTGTAAGATGATGGGACCTAGCTGCCAATCTAGTATTGCGCTTAAATTCATAAAGTCTAGGTACCATAGCGAAGAGTCCATCGAAACAATTACCATGATAGAATTTGTAGAAAAAGGAAGCTACATTACGGCATTACGAATGTAACTGAAGCCGAGACGCCAGGCTAGGACCATTAATATTGCAGATTATTCTTTGGATTTTATCAAGACGCTCTAAATATAGATCGGGAGCACTAGACCATATGCAAGCGTAATATTCATTAATCTTCTTGGCGTGGGTAAATCAACTGTTCATTTTAAGCCCCACGCCACTATCCGACAGTAGATAACAACTGACATTGAATTTAATTTTTTGAAGATCAAAGTTAGCTGGAAAGAAAGTAACCAGAAGAGAGTTCCACAAGCAAGAAGTCCGAGAGAAGAAACTATTAGCATAGAACTTACGGTTACATCTAGCCTATTTAACTGTAAAATAATGTGACCCTGCTGCCAATCTAGTACTGAACTGCTGTGTAATATCAATCTTCCGATATAGCAGTAAATGTTGGAAAATTTCCTGCTTAATAAAGCGGACACTTGAGACAACAGAGGCGTGGTCCTAGAGAAGGGTGATGAGAATAACATGTATGCAGAATGTGAACAACGAGAAAGTTTTAAGGAAAATAGAAACAAAAGGGACACGATTTGCCTAGGATCTGAAAGAGACAGATGACATTTCTGGGATACATAATGAGGAAAGACGACTTGGAGAAGTTGACATTCACAGGGCAAGCGGGGCAGAGGGAAACATCGAGTAGCCTACCTAACGAGCTTGTGCAAATGGACGACAGGACAGGGACTGGGAGGGACAATAAAAGAACAAAAATTAAGAGTTGCAAAAGATAGAAAATTGTGGAGGGCCATAATCACGGACGTCTTGCATAAAAGAAAACTTTCTTAACAATTGGACGAGCCTAAGATCCGCTTGTTAGTTTATATATCTACTCTGTTATTTTCAATCAATCAAGGTCGACTGCTGTCGGGATCACAGAGTCAATGTCACGCTCACGATCCTTCCCTTAACTGAATAGTATGTTCGTCGATAGGCCTACATCTTTTAATTCAAAGTTGTCCTTCTCCTAGACTGGTTGCCAACCAAGGCTGAAAAGCCCTGTATGATCTACTATTTATTGTTGGAGGTTTTGAATTCAGAGTTATCCTTCTCCTAGACCCGTTGCCACCCCAAAGCTATAGAACCCAATCTGTCCTGCTATTTTCCCATAGCTACATTCCATCAACGCCGATCCGGCCCTGAATTAACGCCACTCACGATAAACGGATGTCCTATCGAGGAGACACTGTGACTTGAGAGAATATTGACCTCAAGTGGAACTCGTACATACGATCCATAAATGGGCAGATAAAATGATCAACTTCCTGTACCGCTCCAGTAAGTACATGACTCATCATGCTATCCTCTACCTTTGTGAGGCCGAAAATGGAGTACTGTTCATAACTCACTTTCCAGTTTTGATAAAGCGCAAAAGCGTCTCTGAGTTCTTGTTGGAGAAGAATTATTTTCCACCCTCCAACATCTCTTTCACAGGTGGGATGTGGCGACTTTCTCACTGTTCTCTTGCTATTGCCATGGAAAGTTCTCGGATGAACAACCTTTCTTGGTTCCGTCAGATCTAACCCTCACGGCTAGGACCCGCTATGCCACTCACATTGTAGCAAACCACCAACATTCCGTCCGTATTTCATTGGTGAAAAGTAAGTTTCACCTTAACATCTTCCCACGAACCACTGTTCTGTAGAACAGACTCTCATGAGGATGTTACCTGATCACTACAAACTTAACCTGTACAAGTCTAGAGTTAACCGTTATCTTCCCCCCTCCTATCCATATAAACTACCCCTTCGCGTAAACCTGAGTGACCTTGTACCGGGTGAAACTTACTGTAAAAAAGTTGGGGAAAGAAAAGGAGGATTCATATCTTTCCTAAGGACGTCATTGAATGCAATGAACTCAATTGGACTTCGACTGTCGAGTAACGGATAGCGGCTTGGATTGAGGAATCGGAGAGCAGAGTTCGAATTCCAGTCGAATCCATTACATTCACTTACGTACTAATACCCTATAGAAAGGTATGAATCATCTTTATCTCCCCCCAGCTATGGGTAAATAGCAGGACAGACTGGGTTCTATAACCTTGGATGGCAACTGGTCTACCGCAGAAAGAAATGGAAACATACTGCAGGGAAAAACCTGCCTCGTCAGTCATGTATAAAAAAATACATGATCGCCTAAGCGTGCATGGCACACAACTAACTGATCTTTTATTCTTCAAACCGAAACGTTAATCATTACCGTGTCTCCACCATTTATTATTTTAGGCGTGTTATATAGATCGATACGAATATGGGAAATCGATATGTAATTTTTTTATGTTAAGAACAATTTTATTTCTATAAATTTATAGTATCACAATTTCGGATATTTAATGATATAATGATAGTGAATATAAAAATAAACAAACGAAAAAGAAATTAAATGAAATCAGTAAGACTATATTCCCAAAACCCATATTTAAAAATCTAAAACATAAATTAAATTTGAATCTAAAATTTCGGTAGCTCCTCCCCTTCGTGCCGACACATCAACGTAAACATCACTTTAGTCCAGTAAAGTTCAGAAGCACGTCACATGAAAGCTTTTTCCACTTAGTCATAGATTTTCATAAGATGCGAATATATATGTCGTAGGGGCAATTAAATAAGAACTTAGTAAGTTTTACTTTTATGTTTAGTCTATATGGACTTGTAAGTCTACTTTGTGTGTCCTTCATGAAAATCTAAATTATAACTGTAAATTTGATGTCTAAGCATTTTATGAAGGAAAGATATGCAGAAAAATGTCGTCAGTTGGACAATTTAGATTCAATCTCTTACCAGCATCAAGGATTTTTTGTCTTAATCATTTTACCCCCAAGTAAAGCAATAAAGCCACTAAGACGCAAATGATTACAGAGTGTGAGCGAATATAAAAAAATAGAGAGAGAGAGAGAAAGAGAGAGAGAGAGGGGGGAGAGAAATAAAAAACAAGAATACAGAATATAATGATTAACAATGCAATAGCATTTGTGAAAGCAAGAAACCGGAAGGGAATTCAGTGAGAAAATGCGCGAGGGGAAGTGTTAGCCTAAAACTTACGGTTACATCTAGCCATTTTGACTGTAAAATGATGAGACCTTGCCGTCAATCTAGTCAGTCAGTTATATGCGGTGGAGTAATGGATAGCGGCTGGGACTGAGTAATCGGAGAGGCAAGTTCGAATTCCAGTCGAATCCATTACATTCACTAAGAAGCTTGGGAAAAAGGTATGAATCCTCTTCTATTCTCACCCTATGGGTAGATAACAGGACATGTATGGTTCTATAGCCTTGGATGACAACTGGTCTACCGCAGAAAGAAATGGCAACCTGCAGCGGGGAAAAAATCTGCCTCGTCAGTCATATATCGAAAGAATTATGATCGCCTAAGCGTGTATCATGCATGGCACATAACTGTCAATTTAGTACTGCACTCGAATTCATAAAGTTGAAGTACTAAAGTCAAAACATCATCAGAACAATTACCATGAAAGTACTTATAGAAAAAGGTACAGGGAGGTTTGATTTATTAACAATATTGATATCTGTCTGGCCCTGTGCGCCATTTGCTCTAAGGACGTAGTTCATCTCAGTCTTTGCCTTAAGGACTTGCTTATCATCAATCTTTGACCTAAGGACGTGGTACTCCCCAGTCTTTGCCCTTTGCTCTGTTTACAAGCAGCGCCGGGAACCTTTCTGCTCTTGACTAGTATGTCATTGCCATACAAGCAAAATTGGACAAGTGATTAATGTAAACAATACGGGGTACCAGTATGTGAGGAACGCATGGTGAATGCGTTGTTGCATGAGAATGACGTTTTTTTTCTTAGAAATGTTTTTCCAATATTGGGGTGCGCCTTCCAAGCGGCAGCGTCTTGTAAGCCGGAAATTATGTGGCAGTAATATTCTAAGTATGGAGATTGGTAGACTTATAGATATGTAATATATTGTCTAGAAATCATAGTTTTTCCTAATGAAAATCATATCAACCAATCGATATAAAATTTTCTGGAAAACATTTTCTTAATAAATACGCCATGAAAAGTTGAGCGTATAATAATGTTTATTAGAAATATTGCAATTACCGTATTTTCCGGCTTATAAGACGCACTTTTTCCTTAGAAATACCCTGAAAAATACGTGTGCGTCTTCCAAAATGACTGTAATGCAACGCCCAGGATCAAGTAAGCTAGGCTTGGGCGGTTACCTAATTGGCTCGACTAATAGGGACGTGGATAGAGACGTGAATCATTGCACTATAATGTTAGCAATCTATCTATCTATCTATCTATCTATCTATCTATCTATCTATCTATCTATCTATCTATCTATCTATCTATCTAATTCAGCCTTTTATATGATGTAACCTCAGTACTTAGCTGAAGTATTTCTAAGACTATAAACCTTCCTGGAGCCGAGCCACAAACTTAAACACGCTCTGTTTACTAGCAGCAGCGGGAACCTTTCTGCTCTTGACTAGTATGTCATTGCCATACAAGCAAAATTGGACAAGTGATTAATGTAAACAATACGGGGTACCAGTATGTGAGGAACGCATGGTGAATGTGTTGTTGCATGAGAAATGGCTTTCCAATATTGGGGTGCGCCTTCCAAGCCGCAGCGTCTTGTAAGCCGGAAAATAGGTAGGTATTTGGAGGTGTAAGATTTTATTATGCAGTTTCCGATAATTCTTTTCTAATTTCACACACACATATATATTTCTAAAGAAAGGGATAGATTTTTTTTATTTATCCGGCGGATTTGTATTACTTAAACGTTATTTTTAGTGGATACTTGTATTTGAGTAGACGCTCCGTTTATTTATTAAACAGTATATTTATTTATTTTCGTCTACCGGCCTGGATGTTCGAGGAATCTTAGAGCGAAATACGCGCTCTCTGACAGGATTAGAACCTGCGTTTCCCTAAGGGAAATCGTCATTAGATCTGACACAGAATGCGTCGATGGTCAAAGTTGAATAGTTCCTTTAAACACAGATTTTTATTCGACTCTCGAAATATATATATATAGCTATCTATCTATCTATCTATCTATCTATCTATCTATCTATCTATCTATCTATCTATCTATCTATCTATCAGTTTCGGATCCCAATATAAACAAAGAAATTTATAAAGAAAGGAACGGATTCTGTCACTTAAAACGTTATTTTTAATGGATACTCGTAGTTGAGTAGACGTTCCGTCTATTTATTAATCAGTATATTTATTTATTTTTGTCTGTCTGCCTGAATATTCGAGAAAGCTTATTAGACAAATATGTCGGAGAGTGCATATTTTTCCCTAAAAATAACGTATATATATAGTTGGATTGGTGTGAGTTTGTGACCCTGGGTTTCACGCTATTTGCGATCGTCAGACAAACTGATTAATTTTTAAATTTTGGATTTATATATGGTTGCGTATATCGGTGTTTTTATAGTAGTGGGAAGAAAAATTGTCGTCGGAACGCCACTCATACGTACGCAAACATACATACACGCACGCTCACTCACTGGAACTCAAACAAACATAAACCTATATGAACTGTGTGGGACTGGGCATATATGCGCATCCATGTGTCGTTGCGTACATAGTACGCAATTGGTCGCTGTATTCA
>OZ038498.1:92986599-93046599 GCA_964036315.1 Acanthosepion esculentum | reverse complement strand
GATTCCTGGTAGCCCGAGCCTTAAAGAAAATATAAAAAATTACGAAGAGCTTTATCCATACAAAATGTTTGTGATCTTAGCCATTTTTTTTATAAACAAGATGAATGGAAAATGTCTTGAAGCCATTTCTGACCTGTTTGGGACCCGCAATGAAATGTGAATACAACAGAAATGGGGACGACGACTACTACTACTACTACTACTACTACTACTACTACTACTACTACTACTACTACTACTACTACTACTACTACTACTACTACGAAGAAGAAGAAGAAGAAGAAGAAGAAGAAGAAGAAGAAGAAGAAGAAGAAGAAGAAGAAGAAGAAGAAGAAGAAGAAGAAGAAGAAGAAGAAGAAGAAGAAGAAGAAGAAGAAGAAGAAGAAGAAGAAGAAGAAGAAGAAGAAGAAGAAGAAGAAGAAGAAGAAGAAGAAGAAGAAGAAGAAGAAGAAGAAGAAGAAGAAGAAGAAGAAGAAGAAGAAGAAGAAGAAGAAAGAAGAAGAAGAAGAAGAAGAAGAAGAAGAAGAAGAAGAAGAAGAAGAAGAAGAAGAAGAAGAAGAAGAAGAAGAAGAAGAAGAAGAAGAAGAAGAAGAAGAAGAAGAAGAAGAAGAAGAAGAAGAAGAAGAAGAAGAAGAAGAAGAAGAAGAAGAAGAAGAAGAAGAAGAAGAAGAAGAAGAAGAAGAAGAAGAAGAAGAAGAAGAAGAAGAAGAAGAAGAAGAAGAAGAAGAAGAAGAAGAAGAAGAAGAAGAAGAAGAAGAAGAAGAAGAAGAAGAAGAAGAAGAAGAAGAAGAAGAAGAAGAAGAAGAAGAAGAAGAAGAAGAAGAAGAAGAAGAAGAAGAAGAAGAAGAAGAAGAAGAAGAAGAAGAAGAAGAAGAAAGAAGAAGAAGAAGAAGAAGAAGAAAGAAGAAGAAGAAGAAGAAGAAAAGAAGAAGAAGAAGAAGAAGAAGAAGAAGAAGAAGAAGAAGAAGAAGAAGAAGAAGAAGAAGAAGAAGAAGAAGAAGAAGAAGAAGAAGAAGAAGAAGAAGAAGAAGAAGAAGAAGAAGAAGAAGAGAAGAAGAAGAAGAAGAAGAAGAAGAAGAAGAAGAAGAAGAAGAAGAAAGAAGAAGAAGAAGAAGAAGAAGAAGAAGAAGAAGAAGAAGAAGAAGAAGAAGAAGAAGAAGAAGAAGAAGAAGAAGAAGAAGAAGAAGAAGAAGAAGAAGAAGAAGAAGAAGAAGAAGAAGAAGAAGAAGAAGAAGAAGAAGAAGAAGAAGAAGAAGAAGAAGAAGAAGAAGAAGAAGAAGAAGAAGAAGAAGAAGAAGAAGAAGAAGAAGAAGAAGAAGAAGAAGAAGAAGAAGAAGAGAGAAGAAATTCATTACAGTTTTATTTTCCAGTATTTTCGAATTCTTTTGGGAAGTATTGGCAGTGGAATTTCATTTTTTTAAACTTTTATATATTTTGATCTTCTATGCATTTTGTATCCTTCAGTGAGTACGTGGAACTTGTATCGTGTCAGAATTTGCAGCGGAGAAATCGGAGAGCCGAATTCTAATCCTAGTTCGTTATATGCTTTTTCTTCTATGTGAAGTGTCCGTTCATGACATAGGCGATCATGGCCCTCCACGTCTTCCTAGCTCTTAATAAGTTTTGTCCTTTTGTTATTTCTCCCAATCCCTGTTCTACCATCCACTTACTCAAGCTCATCAAGTATTCTACGCGTTGCTTCCCTCTTTCATTCCATCAATCTGTCCTGTGACTATCATATTTTGGAAGCCCTCCTATCTCAACGCCCCCAGAAAATCGAACTGCCTCTTCCTGATGCTAAGTATAAGTTACATTTTTGTTTCCATTTTCTCTAAATCCCTGTCTTTGCTCACATATTCGGTCCATGGTATCCTCAGTAACTTTATGTAGAGACACATTTCTGTTGCTTCAAGTCTATTTTTGATCTTTAAGGAGATTGTCCAACATTCGCTACCATATTGAAGGACTGATATTACGCAACAGTTCAGTAAACTTTTCTGTGTTTCTGTTGCTTGAAAGCTCTTTTTCATCTGAGAGGAGATTGTTTAGCATTCACTGCCATATAGGAGTTCTGATATTAAGTAACAGTTCAGTACCCTTCTTAAATTCTGTTGCTTCAAGTCTCGTCTTCATTTCTAAGGAGATTGTCCAGCATTCACTGCCATATAGGAGGACTTATATTACGTAACAGTTTAGTACTCTTTTTTTTTGTTTCTGTTGCTTTAAGTCTCTTCTTCATCTGTGAGGAGATTGTCCAGCATTCACTGCCATATAGGAGGACTGATATTACGTAACAGTTCAGTACTCTTTTCTTTGTTTCTGTTGCTTCAAGTCTCCTCTTCATCTGTGAGCAGATTGTCCAGCATTCTGTCATATAGGAGCACTGATATCACATAACAGCTCAATACTCTTTTTTGTTGTTTCTACGGAAAATGTTCTGTTTCTTAATACTCTGCTTAGCTTTTAGAATTCGTCTTTGGTCATCTCAGTACGTCTTCGGGTTTCCTTGTCTCACTTTCCGTTCTCTCTTAGAACACTTCCCAGATATTTAAATTTTTGTATTTGTTTATCTCCAATTTATAATTTTCATTTAGGTCCCATTCCTTTGCTGATAACCATATATTCTATCTTCTCGTAGTTTATACTCAGTCCTTTCTTCGCGATTTGCTTCGTTACCTTGTGTAGGAACTTTTGTAGATTTCTTTCTGCATCTGCTATCAACACTGTGTCAGCTGCATATCTTATGTTGTTAAGATTGGTGCCACCAATAATGAATCCTGGTAGGACTTCTAATTCTCTCTGAATCGACTCACTGCATAGGTTGATTAATTTCCGTGTGCAACCCATTCTGTAGGAGTTCTTGTATTTCCCTTTCTGTCTGCTATCAACACTGTGTCATCTGCATATCTTATGTTGTTAAGATTGTGGCCACCAATAATGAATCCTGGTAGGACTTCTAATTCTCTCTGAATCGACTCACTGCATAGGTTGATTAAGTACCGTGTGCAACCCATTCTGTAGGAGTTCTTGTATTTCCCTTTCTGTCTGCTATCAACACTGTGTCATCTGCATATCTTATGTTGTTAAGATTGGTGCCACCAATAATGATTCTGAAGCGGAAACAGAACCAGACTAAATCTTCTGCTGATAGAAAAAGATAAAGAAAATAGGTGAAAAGGGGGAAAATGATCTCACTGTATGTCCATGAAGACGAGTGGACGTGAGCAGGCGGACAAGCGCGCAAACAAACACAGAGAATACAAAAGAAAATTTACACCAGTACCAAATGTGTATAAAGCGAAAAAAATGAAAAATATAAGCAGTAAATTGTTGATACTCGCTCAAGAGTGAACTAACAAGCCTGTCTACGAAAATCTGGAATCGGGATACTGAAGGTAACATCAATCAGCTAAGTGACAATTTTCCTTAAATTAATCCTATATATCTATCTATCTATCTATCTATCTATCTATCTATCTATATATATATATATATATATATATATATATATATATATATATATATATATATAAATAAAATAACCTCGTAGATAGGTACAGTACATATATATATATATATATATATATATATATATATATATATTTATATATATATATATATATATATATATATATATATATATATATATATATATATATATATATATATATATATATATATACTGGACTTATCTACGAGGTTATTTTTGGTACTTTTTTCCTCACATTAATCCTATATATATATATATATATTTTAAATCAATTAATTTATAATATATATATATATATATATATATATATATATATATATATATATATATATAATCCTATATATATATATATATATATATATATATATATATATTATAAATTAATTGATTTAAAATATGTTTTTTTCGCTACACAGTGATAACCATGTTTCAGAAATGGAAGCTAACACCGGATTTTATATCTTACTGTTCTTTCTTTATATATATATATATATATATATATATATATATATATATATATATATATATATATATATATAATCCTATATATATATAATCTGATTACATAAGCCATGTAGCAAAAATAACCTAGAAGATAGGTCCAGTATATATAATTCTATATATATATACTGGACTTATCTTCTAGGTTATTTTTGCTACATGGCTTATGTAATAAGATTTACTGATTAGCTTAAATGGAAGTATATTCGCTATATTCGCAAATGCTACAATAATAATTGAATATTTTATTAGATACAAGAGAGATCAAGTGACTAGTATATCGCATTTTATTTCTTGTTCCCTTGAACCTGTCTTCGGATATTTTAAATTTTATTAATTTGATAGATAGAAATCATTATTTCATTTGGCATGAGAGCTAACTATATAGATTTTCCTAGGTTTCGAACACAGAAAATATATCCAATGCAATTTCAAAATTATTTAATAAGAGTAGATAGGTTCGCCTATCGTCTGGTTCACACTCTTCCTCGGTCTTTTAAACAGGAGTAGAGCTTTATCCCTTGTTTCCTGTTTAGGGTTGGGTTTCCGGTTTCTTCTAAAGTCTTCTTCAGCTCTATACTCATAACGCTTGTCCTTTCTTATACTAATATAAATTCATACAGTAGTTCTCTACCTCGAGTGGCACTTGGGCCTCATATTGGGAGAATATGAGTAAAAAAATATTTGTGGGCAATATAGGTCGTATTAGCTTTCTTTGGATAGTTTTACTTGCAATAATTTAAAAAGGTAAATACTTTCTTGCTTTTTTTTAATCATTTCGCCCCTAAGCGAAGCGATAATGCCATTCAAGATGTTATTGAGATTCGAAGAGAATGAGAAGACTTTAGTGAGGAGAAAAGACAAAAAAAGAACAGGTTTCAGGAAGACAGAATATGGTGATTGGCGTTGAATTCAAATTTTTGAAGTACGTAAGTGGAAGGGAAGCTAGAAACTGCAAGAAAGTTCCACAGGAGGGAAGTGCGAGAGAAGAAACTATTATAATAGAACTTACATCTAGGTTGTTGCGGATATCGACACTTTTGATGAGTTTTTAATTCTCCTGGTCAAATACCCGCAAATAATATTGACGGTCTCATGTGAGTCCGGGGAAAAGAAATAAGACACAAGGTATAGAATTTAAACAAATAAATATTAACAAATATAGTGTTAGGACATTTTACAATTAAATGAATTAAATGTGAATAGTTCAAAGTAATTTTGAGTGTCTGTAGCTGAGGTAGTTACATGCCGACGGGAGCCAAAGGTGGATTCTTGAAAGCCACCAAGAAAAAGAAAGATTCTTTCAAATCTCACACCCCCTGTAATTATCGTCAAGGAGGTAGTAATTCAAAATCTCGCCATCAGTGATTAACGTCAGGGTACGGTAATCCAATAAGGTATTTCAACAGTAAAACAATGAAATCTCGTTACAAATTCTTTTTTTTTAAATAGCCATGTTCTTTCAGGACGTAGGCGATCATGGCTCTCTACTTCCCTCCCATCCCTTGCAGCTCTCAACAAATCCCTTACCTCTACCACCACTCCCAGACCACGTTCTGTCATCCACTTGCTTAAGCCCGCTAGGTATATGATGCGTTGTCTTCCCTTGTCTGTCTTGCCTTCTATTCAACTCGTGAGTATCAGATTCTCCAGTCCCTCCTTCCCCATTATGTGTCCAAGAATATTCAGCTGCCTCTTCCTGATGTTAAGTATAAAAAGTCATACGGCCAAGTTAGAATTAATTGCATAGATAAAAATCCGAGATTACTTATGTAAAAAATATAACCAATACAGTATATGGTATTCCGGCCTGTGGCTGGGTTCTTTCATATTCTTTTAATGCATTAAGCCCAAGCCCCAGCCTCCTGGATGCGGCTGGGTTTATTGCCCGGCGCCTCAGACGTCACCAGAAGGAGAAGTGGCGAGTGGGGTGGCAATTTATGCGCGGTATTGCCGTTAAACCCACTTTAAACGTTGACCTTGTGTCACATCCGGTTGCGATAGAATTGCAAAATTAAATAAACTTCAACGTCATTCTTTGACAATATCGGCCATATTAGTATTTTGCGGATTTTGCTTCACTTTTAATTATTTCGCCATCATTTTTATGGCTCATAAAATTCCGGACGAGAATACATGCCCATATGTAAGTAAATGCTATTTTAAGATATACGCGTTAAAACTTTCTAAAATGCAGATACGTCTCGATATGAGTTTTTTTTAAAAAATACTCATAGGCATCGAATATTATAAGTTGAGATAAATATTTTATTTAAGTGAACATTTGCTTCGTTTCGTTAACATACTCATGGGTCAAACGAAATCAAGATTAAAGAGTACCGTATTTGACGGCATATAAGGCGCACTTTTTTTTTTTACTAGAAATATCTTTTAAAATTCCCCTGCGTCTTATATTCCATATGTAGATTTACAATTTCGCGATAGTCGGCCGAAATTAACTAATTGGTGACTCCTATTAGCTTAGACTTAAACATGAAGTAGCAATGGAGCACGTGGATGGCAATGCCTGATCACAACCTTACACTTACAGGAAGAATGAAAAAAACCCAGCAGTGCACGAGTCTGCGAATGGGTGAAGCTTGGGATAATATTAGACCAGAAATTAGCAATGTTCTCAAGGAACGGAAGATGACGCATTATTTAACGTGTTCTTTTTTGCCTATTATTTTTCGTTTAATTTTTTTTTTAGCTTATCACCCCAAGCAAGGCTGGAAGCCACTAGCACGCAAGGGGTTTCAGAAGGTTTGGAGGAAGAGCAGATAGGAGTGGTAAAGGAGGGGATGTGGAGAAAGATAGTGGATCGCTCAAGGCAAGGGGGTTACAGAAGATTTGGATCGGGAGCAGATAGGAATGAAAGGTGAAAGGATGTGGAGAAGGGAAGTGGATAGATCAAGGCAACTGGAAATGTCGATTGACGTTACACTTAAATAGCTGGAGATTATATTTGTCAGGGAAACAGGAATAAGGAAGGAAGTTCCACATCATGGCTTGTTTAACCAAAATAATACCTCATAAATATAGCCTAGGCCGTCAAATACGGTAATTGCGCACTCTAAGATCTTGTAAATGGCTGAAAATTTTGTTATGACAGGGCTACATACGGGTTTGAATTCAGAGTTTTCTTTTTCTTTCTCCCGGCTATGGATTAAATAGCAAATAGAATTGTTGCGCTGCTATTTAATCCATAGCCGGGAGAGAAGAACGTATTAGAGTGAAAAAGAATGCAACTAAGTCTTGTGGGGTTCGAACTCGACTCGCCAATTTCATTTCCCGAGCGCGGATCAGTAAGAGCAGACAGTAATAAGTTTAATATCATTTGGAGAGAGGACAACTTTATCATTTAGTCATATATACGTAAGAGAGTGTTACTGAAAGTTTCTAAACCCGGCCCCCTTCTCATAATAGGGGGGTTGCTAAAAGGTTCTTCGTTTAGCCATTTTCCATGAGTACGTGGAGGAGGGTCTGAAAAGTTTTTGGTCTGAACCACTTCCCAAAATGAAAAGTTCTTGGTTCGATACAGTTCCCGAAATGGGAGAAATGTTGAAAAGTTATCGGCCGGATCTAATTCCTAAAATAATTTAAGGTGCTAAAAGCATTTGCCCTGACCAAAATATAAACAGGATAAGGTGATGAAAGGTTTTGCCTGGAGACTTCCTAAAATGCAGAATGGTGCTGAAAACTTCTTGGCCCCATCCAACTCACGAAATAGAAGTGCTGAAAAGATATCGACGGATCTAATTCCTAAAATATTTTAAGAAGCTGAAATAATTTTGACCCAACCAAAATATAAACAGGAAAATGTGCTGAAAAGTTCTTGGTCCGAGGTACTCACTAAAATGGTAATGGATGCTGAAATGTTTTTGGGGTTGACCATTTCACAAAATAGGAGCGATGCTGAAAAAACTCCCGGCCTGACTCACTTTCAAAAATAGGAGTGAGTTCCAAAAGGCTCTTAGCCCGACACACTTAATAACATAGGTGTGGGTGCCGAAAATCTTTTAGCTTGACCGACTTTCTAAATTACAAGGGAATGCTAAAAGGTTTTTGGTTTAGCCCGATTCCCAAAATCAGAAGGGATGGTGAAAAGCTCTTGAGTCGACCCAAGTTCTAAAATAGGGTGTGCTAATCAAATATACTCTGCTGGACCCACTTCCCAAAATTCAAGGGAGTGCTGAAAACTTCTCGAGATGATACATACCTCAAAATGCCTCCCACCTCGAGCCAAAAAATATCCAGAAATCTTTAATCTTCGGTATGACAATAAACTTCATCCGACAGAAAGGTCCCTGATTGGGAAATTGGAGGTTTTGAGGATCGTGGAACCACCTCTTAACTGCCGTTGCTCCCAGATCCACCTTGACCCAGGCAAATAGGAACCCCCAAATAACAAAACATTCTTCTTCTTTTATGTGCCGTGTCCTTTCTGGACGTAGGCGATCCTGGCTCTCCACTTCCCCTTATCCTTTGTAGCTCTCCATATGTTTTGTCCTTTTTCTACTTCTTCCAAACCCTGCCATCCACTTGCTTAAGCCCGCTAGGTATATCACACGTTGCTTTCCCTTGTCTCTCCTTCCCTTTATTCGCACTGTGAGTATCAGATTCTCCAAGCCCTCATTTCTCATTACGTGCCCCAGAAATTTCAACTGCCTCTTCCTGATGTTAGGTATAAGCTTCATTCTTGTTTGAATCCTCTTCAAAACTTCATAGTTGCTCACATGTTCAATCCATGGTATCCTCAGCATCCTTCTGTAGAACTATACCCACTTTGCCTCGAATCTCTTCCTCGTCTTTGAGGAGACCGTCCAATATTCGCTGCCGTAAAGAAGGACAGATATCACGTAGCAGTTCAGTACTCTTTTCTTTGTTACCAACGAAATCCTCCTGTCTCGCAATACTCAGTGTCGCACTTACCGTCCTCTGTCAGAACACTTCCCAGATATTTAAATTTCCTCAGCTGTTTGATTTTAGTGTCCCCGACCTGTAAATCACTTTTCGGTCTCATCTTCTTACTGATGACCTTGTATTTTGTCTTATGCTTAGTCCCGTCTTCTCACTCTCCTTCGCTACATTCTGTCGGAGGTTTTGTAATTTCCTTTCCGTGTCTGCTATCAGCACTGTGTCATTTGCGTATCTTATGCTGTTAAGATTGTGGCCGCCAATGCTGAATCCTGGCAGAATTGCCTCGCTGTATAGGTTGAATAAGTCCGGTGAGAAGACACATCCTTGCCTTACGCCCCTTTCTATTTTTGTATATCTGCTGAAGTCATTTTCTATCCGTATTCAGGCCGTTTGCTGCCAGTATAGGTTCTTTATTTTAATATCTTTGCCAAATATATCAAGGTTGCCGAGTAGTTCCAACAGATCTTTGTGGCGTACTTTGTCGAACGCCTTTGAGTAGTGTACGTCCTTCTGCATTAGTATTGCTCTTACTGATAACATTATGAGCATGAAATCATGTTCCTTATTCCGTTGTCTTTAACGAACCCGCATTGTTCTTGTCCTATGTATGGCCGGATTCTGCTGCGCGCTCTATTCATCAGAATACGGATGAGTTTTGTTATGTGACTCCGTTGGCTGATTGTTCGTTTACGTTCGTTTTCGCCTGGTTTCTTAGGCAGTGCTATGAAAATAGAACTGCTTAGGTCTCCCGGTATATCACCACTGTTGTAAATTTCATTTATTATTTCTGTAATCTTGTCTATACCAAAATCATCCAAGACTGTCAGCATTCCTTCTAGCCCTGTTCAATTTCGCCAATGCAGTTTCTATTTCGGTTTTTAGAATTTCAGACCCCTGTTAGTTCTGTGTATCGCCGGTTGTTCTCTTTCGTTGTGGAAGAGTTCTCCAATATATTCGTTCCAGTGCTGAAGAATTTTTTCCTTCTCTAATATGAGCGTTCCATCCTTTGATTTTATGCAGCCTGTTGACGAGAATGTCTTCTGTCCTGTTAATTCCCTTGTTTGTTTATGCATGTCTCCTTTCTTGGTTGCACTTCATCTCTATTTCTGCACATTTTTTATTTAGCCATTCTTTTTTAGCCTGCCTGCATTTCGTTGTGTAGTTTTCTGTATTCCGTTCCGTATCTCGACAGATTTTTCTGTCTCCTTTACTTCAATGTCGAGAATATCATCAGTGATCCATTCGTTTTTTTTTTCTTCGTTCATTCTCCTTTGGAAAGATATCGTTTGATGATGTCACTAAAGTTTCTCTTGGTGCGTCCCAGTTCGAGTTTGCATTTCCATTGTATCACTCGTATCTTCTTTTCACACTGTCCATATATTTTTCTTTCAAGTACGGGTCGCTCAGGAGTTTGTTGTATTGCAATTTGAATGATGTGTTAGGCTTCTTCAATTTCCCTAGTTTCACTTTTAGTTTACATAGCACAGAACGTTGATCGCTTCCGCAATCGGAACTTGGTTAGTTTTTGCAGTGAACCATTGCATTACTGAATCTTTTGTTGGTAGTTATGTTTCGTTTTTAGTTTCTCCTCTTGGGTTCCTCCATGTCCATAATCGTCTCGGTTGTTCTTGGAATCATGTGTTGGCTATTACCTGGTCATTGGTCGTACACCATTGCATCCATTTTTCTCCACGTTCGTTGCGGGTTCCTAGTCCGAATTTTCCGACGTTCAGGTCTCGCATGATTATTATGACGATGATTTGCAATGAGGCTTGGTGTTGTCTAGCGTAGAGTAGAAAGATTCGATTTCTTCTTCCTTACTTTGTGCTGTCGGTGCATACACTATAATGATAGCTACCTTGAAAGGCTTTCCTTTCCTTTCTGCTTGACTATCAGAATTCTTTTGGATAATTTGTAGTACCCGAAAATGCATTTCTTGAATTCTTGATCTAGTATTAATCCTACTCCTTTATCGTTTTGCGCTCCGCCTGCATAAATAATCATGTAATAGTCAATGACAAAATCTCCGTTGTTTGGCTATCTAGTTTCACGTAGACCTAAGATGGTGATTCTTAGCCTGCTCATCTCTTGTTTTACATTATCTAACTGGCCGCAGTTGTTCAACGTCCGAACGTTCCATGTCCCGAGAGTTATTTTTTGTTTCATGCGAGCAATCGTTAGATAACGGTCCAGTGACGCCTGTCACTTCTTTCCGGGCCAGGGATAGATTCCAAGGAATTTTACCCGCTTTACGCCGTTTGTGCTAGCAGTCATGACGGTCAGGTGACACCTGCTGCACATGTCGGTACTTAGTTAATTCCCAGAGACTTAACCCTCTTCACGCCTTCAGGTCGAATATTGTGTGTGTTATTTTCCATGATATTACTTGGGATTAATAGCGGAGTGACTCCCCGTCGCCTTCTCCATGGTGGTTTATGAAGACACCACATCTAGTTAACTGTCTGGTGACTTATCCAGAGTTATTTTGCCCTTTGTTAGGTTTTATTTTTCGTCCTACTGGCTCGCTAAAAAGCCGGCTCTCACGCAAGGACTTGGAGAGGGTTAGCCGGTTTAGTCACCGACATTCCCACTGTTGAATACTTACCAATATATATATATACGAGGGTCATTCAATAAATAAGGTGAATTTTTCGGTATAAGGACTTCTAGTACAGACAGAAGCTTACTCTTTTTCTTTCTTTTTTTTTTGTTTTACTTCTTTTTCACATGGATTTAATTTCTTTTGCAGATTAAAAAAAAAAAACTTTGAGAGTTTTGGCGATTAACAAAGATGGCCGACCAAGAAGCATGCTCCAGGATTGAACAGTGGTCAGTTATCAAGTTTGTGGTTGCTGAAGGGTGCAAACCAGTTGAAATTCATAGGAGAATGTCAACTGTGTATGGTGCCACATGTTTCAGTCAAAACAAATGTCTACAAGTGGGCTAAATTGTTTAAAGAAGGACGGAGCAGTGTTGAGGATGAAGACAGGCCTACAGAAGTGAGGTCTCCTGAGGTGATCGATTCAGTCAATGACCTCATTCAGTCTGACAGAAGGGTGACAGGGGATGACATTGCAAGGACTTTGAGCTTATCTGTTGCGACAAATGCAGGGACCATCAGTCAGAAGGTGTCATCT
Source organism: Acanthosepion esculentum (assembly GCA_964036315.1). NCBI lineage: Eukaryota > Metazoa > Mollusca > Cephalopoda > Sepiida > Sepiidae > Acanthosepion > Acanthosepion esculentum. Next base: position 93,034,551 of record OZ038498.1, on the reverse strand, counting down.
TGCATCATGACAACGCAAGGCTTCACACAGCGGCCCAAACAGTGCAGACCATCAACGATCTGGGCTGGGAACTGCTCCCTCATCCCCCTTACAGCCCAGACCTTGCCCCTTCAGACTTTCATCTGTTTGGTCCCTTGAAAGCGCCCACGAGAGGCACGAAGTTTAAAAGTGACGATGAAGTCAAAAGTGAGCCACTGGCTGAGACATCAGTCCAAAGATTTTTACGCTGAGGGAATACGGAAGCTTTTGCACAGATGGGAAAAGTTTGTGACAGTGCTGGGAGACTACGTTGAAAAAAAAAAAAGAAAAGAAAAAAGTAAGATTCTATCTGTATTAGGAGTCCTTATACCGAAATATTCACCTTATTTATTGAATGACCCTCGTATATATATATACTAAAGAGCTAGGAACTACCTACCTAGGTTTCACCTAAATGGATCTGCAGGGTAAGCTTCCAGTACACATATTTCCGCTTACCCAAAAGATCCATTCATTCTTTCTTTGAAAAAGGCCTGCAAGTAGCCTCACATATTCATTCTTTCATTGAAAAAGGCTTGCAAGTAGCCTCGCACATTCACACAAACACGTGTAAATGCATATCCGTCGGCCTGGGTAGACGCCGACATTGAGACGCTTTAAGGGAAATATTAACCCAATACGAGGCCCAGGGGCCACTCGAGTTTACAGGGTCACAGTAAGAGGCATTTTATGCGGAAACATACTGTTGGGAGTCGGTTCCACAGAGTAAGGGTTCGTGGGAAGAAGCTGTGCGAGTGGACTTACTTCTCACCAATGGAATACGGAGGGAATGTAGCTGGTTGGCCACAATGTGGATGGCATGGCGGGTCCTGGCCGTGAAGGTTAGAACTGGCGAAATCAAGGAAAGCAGTTCGTCCAAGTGCTTTCTATTGAAGTAACTATAGAGAGTGAGAAGATTGCCTCGTTTTGGTACCACAGTTCCGTCTTCACGATGTTCTTATCCCAAAGTGCCAGTACGTCTTCTCTTCGGGGGACGCAGGTTCAAATCCTATCGAAGAGCGCCTATTTTTCTTTAATAAGATTCCTCGAATATTCAGGCCTGTAAATAAAAAAAAGTAAATATACAGTTTAATAAATAAACAGGGCGTCTACTCAAATACGAGTATCCACAAAAATCAAGTTAAAGTAATAAAACCTGTTGGTTGGTTTGGTTTGTTTTACGGCATATCAAGCTGAATGGGTTATTTAATGCCGACAAGATTTTTATTTTCCAAAAATGTATTGCTGGTAATTTTTTTTCAAAAATTTATTCCTGGTATTTTTTGTATTGCCTATATTAAAACCTATTTTTACACTTTCATATTGCTTTGACCACTGTTTGGGTCAATTATTTGCCCATAGCTGGGACCCTAACAGGTGCTACCACCTCGAGTCAGGGTGGACCTGGTAACACCAGCAATTAAGAGGTGGTTCCACGCTCCTCAAAACCGCCTGATCAGAAGCCTTGCTGCTGGATGTAGTTTATCGTCTTACCCAGGACGGTAAAATTGTTGGTTTAATCAATAAAAATCTATTATTTCTTTATAGATTGCAAAAATAATCTTCCACTAGAAATCCCAAGGTGACAAAAAAAAACAAAAACAAAAAACAAAAACAAAAAACAAAACAAAGACAAACCAAAACAAAACAAACAAAAAACAAAACAAAACAAAAAACAACAAAAAACAAAGAGAGAAGGCTGATAGAAGAGGAATTTTATCATTCTTTCTTATTTGTTCCTAGACAAAGAAAAAGAAATTGGAAAGTGGGGACTATCAATTGTAAGAATATAGAATCTATAAATAAATAAAGGCTGGTCGCTCATATCCGAGGATGCCCGTCTACTAGCGCGGCTTGCTAATCCCTGTTGCAGACGCCTACTCAGGCATATTTTTGTTTTTTCAACACCCACAGAGCCGACCTGTGGTTTATAATGCAACTATGTTTAGTTACATTTTCTGTGAGAGAGCGCGTTATCTAGCGTGATCAGCAGCCTGAACAAGGCCAACATGTTCAAACCCTCGGTCACGATGACTTGTGACTTCGTGCAAGCACAACCATCGATGTCTCGCAAGGAGTTCCGTCTACCCAATCTCACTCAAAGGTGCCGCACGCTGAGATCGCCTCCTCCAAACTGATAACATCATGAAGTCACCTTCCTTACAAATCGAACCAGAGTCTCATGGTCAGAAAGTGAATGTTTTAACCACACGCCAAGATAGAATGTATGACTGTTACCAAAAGGGACAACCCAAGATATGGCCTACGAATTGCGGACGTCAAAATCAAATCAAATACCAACATTTAAATATCTGATAATATTTTTTTTAAGAGAGGGCGGAAAATATGACACCGAAAGACGAAGGCGATTTGGAACAGCAAAAAGACACATCCCAAAAGCAAAACAAAGTGTTAAGGAAATTTTCATTAGGAACGTAGAAAAGTGCTGCAATGCTATGTAATAACAATCTTCCTATATGTAACTGCCTCTTCTACTCCAACAGCTTCTTCTCTCACACTTCCCGACAGTGGAACTCCCTTCCTCTTAGTTGCTTCCCTGATAGCTATAATCTTCAAATATTCGAATACAATATCAATCGATATCTTCTGGTGCCTTGAACTTGAACCCCGTCCTTTTCTTTATCCTTTCCTCAAAGAACCCTCTTTAATCTTGCTCTCACTGACTGTAACCTCTTGCGGGCTAGTGGCACTCCCGCCTTACTTGGGATGAAACGCCTAAAAAAACGCCGATGGTATGAGGCACCCAGTGAGTTGTTGACGTCAAAATCAATCAAATACGAATATTTAAATATCTGATAATATTTTTTAACAGAGGATTGAAAATATGACACCGAAAGCCGAAGGCGATTTGGAATAGCAAAAGACATATCCCAAAAGCAAAACAAAGTATTAAGGAAATTTTCGTTAGAAAGGAAGAAAAGTGCTGCTATGCTATCTAATAACAATCTTCCTATATGTAACTGCCTCTTCTACCCCAAGAGTTTCTTCTTTCGCACTTCCCGACAGTGGAACTCCCTTCCTCTTAGTTGCTTCCCTGATGGCTATAATCGTCAAATATTCAAATGTAATGTCAATCGACATCTTCTGATGCCTTGATATTGATCCCCGTCCTTCTCTTTATCCTTTCCTCAAACACCCCTCTTTAATCTCACTCTCCTTGTGTGCTAGTGACACACCCGCCTTGCTTGGGGCGAAATGACAGTAAATACTGACAATTTCGTCACAGATAAAGAGGCATCTTGAGATGACAGAGATGTGTTTTTATAGAAAGATACTGAAAATTTCATGGACGGAATATGTGGACAATAAGGAAGTTTTAAGGAAAATGCGAACAAAAAGGTGAAGTTTACTTAGAATCAGAAAGCATCAAATGAAAGGAAATAGAGCTTGGGGAATTTGACACTCGCAGACTATTTTTAACTTCTATGTGCGGGACAATTTCTACACAGATAGAGGATACTTGAGACAATAGAGAAATGGTTTGCTGCGAATTGCATGAATGGGGAACACGTGGACAACGAAGAAGTATCGAGGACAATAGAAGCAAAAACGATAGAAAGAGACAGTTGACATTACTTGGACACATAATGAAGAAATTGGAGAATTTGACACCCACAGGACACAGTGAAGGCAAGAGGATCAGTACAAAACAGCAAGTAACTTGTGCCTATTAGCCCTCTTAACTTGTACACCACATTATGGTCCGATATATCGTATGAAGAAAATTGTTCGAAAACAATTATCCGAAAAACATTTATTCTTATTGTAAATTGTTGGAATGAAAATTAATCGAAAGGACAGTTATTCTAAATGATAAATGATTATTCGAAATACCTATGTTTGAAATACGTATGTTGTCTTGCGTTGAGAGAGTCAATGGTGATTTACTGTTGTGGTAGGATCCACCTAATTTTCATAGTGGAGTACCGACTATATAAATATGGTTGGTACCGGGAAGACATGAGAGGCGAATCAAGAGATTCAACTAGAGACTCTGCCCGACTGCGACTTAGTCAACACATTCTCCAGGAACGGTCTTCCCAGGAATATACAAAAGACTATATGTAAATATTGTGTACACTTTCTTGTTTCAATACATTTTGTTCTAAGTACATTTTGTGTTGCATTATTATTCCATGCATTAGTCAAGTTTCAACATTTACCTAGAAAAAATAACACTCATGAAGGATGATGGGTGTTTTTTTGAAACAGGTGTCAGCGCATCATCCCACAATGTGGAAATTCCTAGACGCTCTTAAAAGAGATCAGGGCTTGTAAGAAATTCCTATTGCAAAAGTAAAAGCTTCTTTTCTTTTCTTTTTATGTGACGTGTCCTTTCAGGACGCAGGCGATCATGGCTCTCCACTTCCCCCATCTCTTCTTGAAGCTTTTATTTTAGCTTTAATTTCGAGCTAATAGATTAAGAAGAGCTAATCAGATTATGAAGAGGCTTGAAGCAACAGAAACAAAGAAAAGAGTACTGAACTGTTGCGTAATATCAGTCCTCCTATATGGCAGTGAATGCTGGACAATCTCCTCACAGATAAAGAAGAAACTTGAAGCAACAGAAACATAGAAAAGAGTACTGAACTGTTACGTAATATCAGTCCTCTTATATGACAGTGAATGCGGAATAATCTCCTCACAGATAAAGAAGTGACTTGAAGCAACAGAAACAAGAAAAGAGTACTGAACTGTTACGTAATATCCGTTCTCCAATATGGCAGTAAATGCTGGACAATCCCCTGAAAGATGGGGAAGAGACTTGAAACAAAGAAAAGAGTATTGAACTCTTACGTAATATCAGTCCTCCTATATGGCAGTCGATGCTGGACAATCTCATCACAGATGAAGAAGAGACTTGAAGCAATAGAAATGAACCAAACATGTGAGTAACGACGAAGTTTTAGAGACAATAGAAACAAAAATGATATTTATACTTAACACCAGGAAATGTTCCAAGCACTCTTTCCTCATTAAGTGCCGTATAAATTTCAACTGTTACAGTTGAAATCTATACGGCACTTAATGAGGAAAGAGTGCTTGGAACATTTAACACTCACAAGACATATTGAAGGTAAGAGAGACAGAGGAAAACAACGCATAAATCAGTTAGTGAGCTTGAGTAAATGCATGGCCGAAAAAGTTTTAGGAGAGACTTCAAAAAGACAACATTTCATAGGACAGGATATTCTAGAACGCCATGACGGCCAATTTTCTGAAGGGACGCGGCACAAAGAAGAAGAAGAAGAAGAAGAAGAAGAAGAAGAAGAAGAAGAAGAAGAAGAAAAGAAAAAGAAGAAGAAGAAGAAGAAGAAGAAGTCTGATACATACGTTCTCAGGAAGATATATTTTGCGGTCCCTTATTATTGTTGATCTCTCGTTGCGGTGCCATTTCTAAACCCAACGGATAAACACAATTAAAAATTTAAAGCATCCTCATGCGTAAAATCTTGACAGAAAAATTGTCCGCAATTAAAACGTGAAAGAAAAAAGATTTGGGATATTTGTTCACGAAATTTGAGCGTTGCCTTACCAAGTGCTTTAGCATTTAAGTTTAATTGACTTGTTATTCCACATCCTGTTATTTAGTCTAGAAACCTCGCCATCTTTATGTCGCTACCGTCACTGTCGGTGGCATCTTTATATAATGTCATATATTCATCGGCAATAACACCACCGTCACCACAACAAGAACCAACATAACCACCTTCTTCTTCTTTCCAATTTCTGAGAAAATCATTATAGATTTCGTATATGTTTCACAAAAGAAGTGTATTAGTAAAAAGTCTTTGCGGATGACTTCAGGTCATGTGGCAATATTAGAGCAAAACGAGAGAAATTATTAACCAATAAAACAGAACCAAGTAAGGCAATAAAGCCACTAAGACGCAAGGGGTTACTGAGTGTGAGAGAATATGAAAAATAAATCATTATTAAGAAGAGGGAACAATAAATAACGATTGACGTTGCATTTAAATTTTTGAAGATCAAATTTGACTGATAAGCAAGAAACCGAAACAGAGATCCACAAGCGAGAGGTGCGAGAGAAGAAACTGTTAGCATCGGACTTCAGTTGCATCTAGTTAATTCAACTGCAAAATGAGACCATGTCGCCAATCTAGTACTGCGCTTAAATTCATAAATTCTAGGTTCAACAGAGTAAAGTTCATCAGAATAATTACCACGGAGAAGGTACAGGCGAGCTAGGTTTCAGCAGTGAGAAAATGACCGAAGCCGAGATGGCAAGTCAGGACCAATAACATTGCAGATTCTTCTTTGGATTTTATCAACTATCTCTGAATACACAGCCGAATCTACAGACCAGATGTGACAGCAGTATTCAATGCATGGACGAACGGCAGACTTATAAATATATAAGATAGATTCTGGCTAGAAAAATTGTCTAACCCGACATAGTGAATCAACTCTCAAATTGACCTAGCAATTAATTCAATATAATCTTTCCATTGACATAGCGGAAAACGTGAGCCCAAGAAGCGCAAAGATTTAATCCCCGTGAGGTTAGCATAAGGTTAGCATGAGATTAGCATGAGATTAGCATGAGATTAGCATCATCCATGCTGATAGAAGGTAAAAATGGATTAGTTAATAATAACTAATTTATTTTTATGATTATAAATAATAATTTATTTGCATTTGATAAAAGTTATTAAATGCAAATAAATTATTATTTATAATCATAAAAATAAATAGTTATGATTAACTAATAGAATTGCTATTATTAACCAAGGAAATAGAACTATTATTAATTATTTACCAACAAAATAGAATCAATAGATGAAAATAAGACGAATCTCGTTAGAGAAAAGATAAGCTGAATTTTACGAGATCAAAATTAAAACATTTTTTTAGATAAAAAATAATTACTCTATTTTTTTTTTAGCGGTATATCAACTCAAATGGGTTATTTAATGTCTAAATCTAAATATGAAAACTCAAACTTTATAATTTGATTCAAGAGAATGACATTATTTCAGGATTAAATTATATTTACTTAGCTCCAATTTTTTCACCAAATAATCAAACAAACAGTGAAAAATGGTTTCACTTTAAAAGAAAGGAGATTAATCATAGCAATTTATTTTTTTTTTTTATATTTTTTAACAATGTAAGCCATGATTTCAATTTTAGTATAAAATGTATTGATTGTCGTTTCGCACTAAAATATATTGTTGGTCATTTTGCTTTAAAATGTATAGTTGGCAATTCAGCAAGATATCTATTTTCTAAAGTCCTTTCTTCAATACTCAACAATCAAGAAACATTTCAGATTCGTGCACATACAAAAAACCTTGGTATCATAAAATTCCATCTGATCATAAAATTATTAAGTGTCATAATTGCAATGCCATATCAATCCTTCTATATGGCAGTGAATATTAAAAAAATCCCTGACTTATAAAGAGGAGACTCCAGGCAACAGAGATGTGGTTCTATAAGAGAATTCTAATACCATGGGCAAAAATAACGTGGAATTTTTAAGGAAAATGAAAACAAGAAAAAGACACCTATATTAGAATCAGAAGGAGACGGTTAAAATTTCTAGGACATATAATGAAGAATTTGGAGAATTTGAAACTCACAGAACGTACTGAAGAACCAAGGAAACACAGAGAACCGGCCAAGCTATGTTGTGTAAATAGATTCAGACGAGTGGGGTAGTAAGAAAACAAAAATTACTTGTAGAGAGCCATGATCACCCACATTCTGAAGAGACAGCAACATAGAATAAGGATCCCAGAGGCTCTTGAGTCTTGTATTGTGTGTATTGGGCGAGCTAGAATTTAAAAAAAAAAGAAGAGATGCTGATATAGTTAGGCACGGAATACTTCTTTTTTTTTTACCGGAAATAACGGATGTCAGAATTTAGTGACTACCAAATAAAATGTACTTTCTCGTCTGCAGACGTTGAACATATGTTGATTCCATTTTCTTATCTGTTTCCCAATCATTATAACTGGAAGGTTTTAGTACTTTTACTGTTCATATATCTAAAAATAAAGACCTTTGAGATGATTAATGAACAGGAAAATTAGAATGTGGATGAAACGGAACTAAAGAAAACAAAAAAACAAATTCTTTGCTGAATAAAAACTGAAAATAATTGAATGATAATTTGCGGAGTGACAAAGAAATAATAAAAGTTTTTCTTTCTCGAAAAAATTATATTTACATAAAAAACTGCAAAGAAAGCTGATATAACAAACAAAATCCACACCAGGAAGTTCTTTTTGAACTGTTAACTACCAACTGAAAGACGACAGAAAACGATGTCTATAAATAACAGAAAATATGGCACAAGGCCAAGAGGGGCATTGAGGAAGGCTGATCTTCATTTGTCTTATATTTATACTTAGCTAGCCACAATCACAGACCAAAAAAGCAACAATATTCCTTACACCAAAACAACACATTCTTACCATTTTGACTACAATCACCATAATACCACGGTGTCTCTATGGAGTCCTAACTAGTCCCCATGTGTACAGTTTTTGTGGGGAGGAGAAGGAATAACAACTTTAAAAATCTAATACCAATGTATATTGAAATTATTTTCTACGCGTAGCTCAGATGTGGTACAAGGCCGAAAGTGTGGAGCACCCAGTAAGGATCGAACTCACTATTCAGTCGTAATTGACTTAGCGAGACAAGCTTGCTAGCCATGAAAGCACGTCTAAGAACTCCAAGAAGACAAAAAGTACAGCGTACGGCAGAAATACCTCACATATAGCTGCCATAAATACTTCTCACGTAATGTTAAGACAATAAGAGTTATGTCTGGTAGGTATATGTTGGGGAGGGTAATTCTGCTGCAGCCTGTATTGTCAGCATCAAGATCAAAAGCCCAAGGTGTGAGTTACGAATTGGAATTATAAGGTGGCCACTGAAAAACTGAATGATGTAAAACAAAACAATAACTTTTACAAATGCATTTGTATCTTGAGGTAGTATAAATTGAACCATTTGAATCTTGTATGGAAACATTTTTAAATTCAGTTTCAGAATCTTCTGAAGCGATGTCCTAGCGATGCCTAGTTGAACAGAGCGACGACAGGTAGTAGCTGATGGATCCTCAAGGACACTCTGCTGTACACCTACCACTGCTGCGTCAGTGCGCTTAGGACCTCTTCCCGGAAGATCGTTGACGGATCCAGTTCTTTCAAATCGGGCGAATCATCTTATTGCTAGAAGATACTACGACATTAAAATGTTACCGTTATTTTCCAGGTATTTCAAACCGGGCACTTAAGTTCCGAATCATCTTATCGCTAGAAGATACTCCGACATTAAAATGTTGCCGTTATTTTCTAGTCCTTTCAAACCGGGCGATTAAGTTCCGAATCATCTTATCGCTAGAAGATACCCCGACATTAAAACGTTGCCGTTATTTTCCAGTCCTTTCAAACCGGGCACTTAAGTTCCGAATCATCTTATCGCTAGAAGATACTCCGACATTAAAATGTTGCCGTTATTTCCAGTCCTTTCAAACCGGGCGATTAGGTTTCGAATCATCTTATCGATAGAAGATACTCTGACATTAAATGTTGATTGGAATAGAAGAAACTCAATGAGTTTTACTCGTTATTGGACATAATACATAGCCATTTTAATCTCCAACGGATAATCTGTAGCCTGCAAAAACAAAGAAAATAAAAAAGACTGAAAACGAACAAGTTATGGCTTTTTCAAACCCTTCACTTTTTCAGTGGCCACCCTATATAATCATCAATCAGGTGCAGGAGTTCAAATATCAGGGATGTGTTTTAACGGTGGATGGAAAATGTGGCACCGAGATCCGAACACTCATTAGACGAGCGAAAGAAGCATCCTGATGAAAGAAGTATTTCAAAAGTTAAGTAAGGTGCTGAGAAAAAAATTCGTTAGAAACAAATAAAACGGTGTTGGATTGCCATGTGATATCCATCCTCTTATATGACATTGATTGTTGGGCAGTCTCCCCAGGAGAAGACGGGAATCAATAAAAAAGTGTTGCTACAGAAGGATACTGAGAATTTGGTGGACGGAGCAAGCAAGTAACGAGAAAGTCCTAAAGAAAATAGCAAAACCAGAAAGAGACGGCTAAAATTACTTGGACACCTAATGAAGAGGCGTGGCTTGGAAAACTCAACCTTCACAGGGTATAGTGAGGGGGATAGACATAGGGGTGGGAAGTAAGAACATTTATCTGACGATCTTGTTGGAATGGATAGCAGAACGAGGGAGCCTTAGAAAAAGTAGAGAAATAACTAAGGGCCCCAAGAAATGGGATATATTGGAGAGCCATGGTCGCCCATGTCCTGAAGGGACATGGCACGTAGAAGAATAAGATTGTGCTATATTAATTTCAAATTTCGGAAGTCGTGTTTTATTTCACACTAAGGCTGAGTTTAAGCTCCAAATAGACATTTATTTTCTTCATATTTACAGTAACCTAACCCACTCACGACCATTTTTACGTGGGATATAGTATTCTAAAGAAGGAAAAGTAACGCTAATAGCAGAAAATGGATGTTATTTTTGGATTCAGCGTCGCAAAATTTCTTAAAATCAGCCAAAACATCCTATGCCCCATTTTTTTTTTTAAAGAAAGAACATTGTAGGTCTGTGTAGTTATTAAGAAAGAGACATTAATTTCTAAATTAAGTTTTTAGGTTTGGGTCACTAGGCGCAAACAATTCAGTTTGGTTGTCAAAAAATGTTTGGGAAACAATTCTTTACATAAACTTTAGCCACTTTTATTTTTTATTCTGGTCTCCCACTTGAGATTATTTTTTATCAGTTTATTTATGAATGATAACGAATTTTGAATGTTTTGTTTATCTTTTTTTGCTACCTACAACTATGTGAATATGTTCAAAATGTTTTAAAGACAAAGTGCCACATATTAAGTTCTTGTACATTATCGTTATTATCAGAATGAAGTTGCAAGGAAGGAATTGGAGGTAGGGAAATCGGTTCGTTTAAAACTCCTGACGAGAGATCAGAATTTTCTTTACGCAAAAATGTCAGCTGAGAAGCGAGTGAAATGAGTCTTTTGATTGTAGCCAATCTATTTATACTTGAGGTTTATTTATTTGCTTTTGCCAAAACTATATTAGTAACCAGAGACAAAATAACCAACCCAGACCGAAATATGACTATGTGCCTCATATATTGTTGTAGTGTAGTTAGGTTTCTATTCAAACAAGGATGTATTAGTACAAGAAACAGAATCCTCTGCTTCTGAAAGGATGGATTCCAGTGTGACTGGAAAACATTCATAGAAAAAAAAGAAGAAATATCCTAAAAAGTATAGAGTAGGAAAAACATAACTCTTGTCTGTGTGGAGGAAAAGAAAGCGTAGAGAAAATAAATCATATTCATTGAGTGCGGTTTACTTAAATACCCCAGAAAAAGGAATGCGATATTTATGCTCAGAATGTTATAAGAAAGAGCAATACAAATGCAAAATCATATATACCTATGTTTTATAGATTATGCAAAAACAATCGATAAATTATACCGCCAAGAACTTTTGGAACTTCTAGGTGACCATGACGTTTTTGGGAAGGATATTAGGAGGATCCAGAACCTATACTGGCAGCAAACCAACTGCATAAGGATAGAAAATAAATTCAGTAAATATAAAACAGAAAAGGATGTAAAAAGAACGGATGTATCTTCCCACCGGTGAGGTGATTCTGAGAGAATTAGAATTGCCGCCAGAATTCATTATTGGCGCCAAAGTCTTAACATAAGATATACCGATGATGACAGTGGTGATAACAGACGCAGAAAGTAAAATACAGGAATTCCTACAGAAGGTAATAAAGGAAAGCGTGAAGAAATGACTAAATATCAATTATAAAACGACAGAATGTATGGTTGTCAGCAAAAAAGAAGAACCCAACATGCGAATTATAAATTGGAGACGCCAAATTCAAGCAAGTACAAAGATTTGAAAGATGTCTTCGAAAAGCTAAGCAAAGTATTAAGAAACAGGAAAATCTTTGGGTAAAGAGGGCTTGAAAATTTTGATGCTCTCAGGACAGACTGAAGTCAAGAACGACAGATGAAGACAACGTATAACTCACCTAGCGAGAATGCATAAATTAATGACATAACAGGGTTTAGGAGATATAACAAAATATTTAAATAATCCGCCCGACATTTCAACTGCCTATTTCTGATCTTAAGTATAAGTGTTTTTTTTTGTTTCCGTTGTTGCTCACATGTTCAGGCCATAGTATTTTTTTAACCAATTCACCCCAATCAAGGCAATAATACCACTTAGACACAAGGGGCTACTTGAAGTGAAAGAGAATGAAAATACTTTAGAAATAACCAGAAATCCGATCCTAAACAGGAAACAAGGGATAGACGGAGAGGATTATGAACAGGACGATAGGCGAACCTATCTACCCCTATTGAAGAAAAAAAATAAATAGTAAATAGAATTTTCAGAATTTAAGTGGAGATGTTAGAAGTATAGAGTTGAAGTAGACTTTAGAAGGAACCGGAAACTGAATCCTAAACAGGAAACAAAGGATAAACGTCTACACCTGTTCAAAAGATCGGGGAGCTGTGTGAAACGGACGATAGGCGAACTTATCCACTAATATTGAGAAATAAATATATAGCAAATAAAATTTTTAGAGATTTACTTCAGCTATATGTTTAATTCAATTCTATAGTTCTAACCTGAACTATAGAGTTGAGGTATATTTTAGAACGACCTGGTATTCTCAGCATCTTTCTGTAGAACCAAACGTCTGCTGCTTCAAGTTTCTTCTTTATATGTAAAGAGAAATTAAATTTTTAGCTATTTTCTCTATAACTATTTACGGATCCAGAGACATGAGATCATATTCTTGTTTTTTCTTATAACTGGATTCGTTGAAAGTAGAATTTTGTCACATTTTTCCATTATTGCTATATTTAAGACAACCTGGTACTAAGTATCTATTAACGCAACTTTCTTGGGACCTCTTGCATTTGTTGTGTTGCAGCTCAGACCAGACATCAGGTTCGTTGACAGGGTGCAGTTTCTTCCAGTCAAACGCTTGCGGCTTAAAATTATCCTTCGGCCGATCGTTACCCACGAGTGGGGAACAAAACAATTTCTAGCAGTAAACCATATTTTATTCTTAGGTAGAAATTTACTGCTATAAGTAGGGTTGAAGCGTAAGTGATGAGGGTGCGCAGTTCAGCAGCTATCGTCTATGTCCGATCCGCGAGGCTCACTTCCTGACTCCTGTTTTTCTTTTCGCGAGATGGTCAGTTTTATAGACAACTGTTTTCTTTGTCTTGTCATCTTCGTCTATTACTTTCTCTCAGTCTGAACCTCTTTCTCTTGTACTCTAAAGTTGACTCCAATTACTGATAGCAATCAGTGGAAAGTAAATGTTCTGTATCGATTTGTACGACAGGATGTGCGACAAGACCTCAGCTTGACTCATATTGCTACACGTCCGAAATGATTCCTGTTTTATCAAATAACTGTAAAAAGACAGAATGCATAATTGTTCGTAAAAGGTACAATCCAACGTGCAAATTACAAATTGTAGATACCACATTCAAACAAATGTAGCAGTTTAAATATCTGGGACGTGTTTTAATACAGGACAGAAAATGCGCATTGGGATAACGAAAGATGCTTTCTAAAAGCTAAGCAAAGTATTAAGGAAAATCGTTAGAAACGAAGAAAAGAGTACTGAAATGTTATGTAAAATCAATCCTCCTATATGGCAGTGAATGCTGGACAATCTCTTCATATTAGGAAGAGAAATGAAGCAACATAAATGTAGTTCTACAGAAGGATAGTGAGAATACCATGGATCGAACATGTCAGCAACGTCGCAATTTTTAGAGATAAAGGAACATCTATAGTTAACATCAGAAAGAGACAGTAATTTCTAGAGCACATAATGAGGAAAGACGGCTTAGAAAATTTGATACTCACTGGAATGATAGAAGGCAAGAGGGATAGAGGAAAACAACATATAGCAAGCTTGTGTAAATGGATGGCAGAGCAGGGTTTATGAAAGATAGAAAGACAAAAGAGCTACAAAGAACAGAAAATTGTGGAGGACCATGATCTCCAACGTAATGAGGGGACACGGAAGATGCAAGAAGAAGACGAGATTTGAGACAGTTTTGCTGAATTAAAGTAACTTTCTATTGTCCTTTGTCGTTGAATACACAACATTGTACTTTGTGATGTAAAGTTACTAGTAAACGCATTGAAGAACCGGCGCTAATATCCGTGACAAATGTTTTCAAGCTGCGAGGACGAAGAGTATCCGTATCAGTCGGTGTACACTCGATTTGAAAGGGAACATTAGCAAGTTTCGTGATCTTGCAGAAACAGCACAAGATTGTAGAGGTGTAGCAGAATGCGCCTGCAAGAGTGAAATAAGTTAATATTTCCATATGTCGATTAATGAATGATGCCAGATGTTATTTTGGCTTTCTCTGCAACGCCAGGAAATAGTAATCTTAGAGTTCTACAGAAGGTAATCTTTCCGGTTGGAAATTGCACAAGAATGCCAACAATGTAGCACGCAAGAAATGAATACCAAATAAATAAATCGATAACCGTATAACTACCAACCAGGTTTATTTGCTTATATATCATATATTGTACATATGTATATTATATATTGTATATATATATATATATATATATATATATATATATATATATATATATATAGGTATTATATATTATATATTTATATATTATTATATTTAAATAATTATATATTTATATATTATATATATACATTATATATGAAATATTATATATATTATATATAATATATATATTATATATTATACATTATATGTTATAAATATATTATATATATTATAATATTATATGTTATATATATTATATATATAATATTTATATATTATATATATATATAATTATTTAATATTTATATATAATTATATTTGAATAAATAAATCAATAACCATATAAATACCAACCAGGTTTATTTGCTTATATATTATATATTGTACATATATATATTATTATATTGTATATATATCTGTATTATATATTATATATTTATATATTATTAAATATTTAAATAACTATATAATATTTATATATTATATATATATTATATATATACATTATATATTAAATATTATATATATTATATATATATCATACATATTATATATATTATAATATTATATATTATATGTTATATATATTATACATATAATATTTATATATTATATGTATATATAATAATTATATAACATTTATATATTATTATATTTAAATAAATAAATCGATAACCATATAACTACCAACAGAGGGTTTATTTGTTTATATATTATATATTGTATATATGTATTATATATTATACATTTATATATTATTATATTTAAATAATTATATAATATTTCTATGTTATATATATTAAATATATATATATTACATCTTAGATATATTATATTATATATATAATATATATATATTATATATATTATATGTATAATATTTATATATTATATATATGTAATAATTATATAACATTTATATATTATTATATTTAAATAAATAAATCGATAACCATATAACTACCAACCAGGTATATTTGCTTATGTAAGGTCATTTTAGATACGATGTAAAACCCCATTATTATATATATATATTTATATATTATATATTGTATATATGTATATTATATATTGTATATATGTATTATATATTATATATTTATATATTATTATATTTAAATAAATATATAATATTTATATATTATATATAATATGTATATATTATTATATTTAAATAAATAAATAAATCACCGTATAACTACCAACCAGGTTTATTTTCTTACTTAACGTCTTTTTAAACTCCATTGTTTTATATATTCATACATTATATATTGTATATATGTATATTATATATTGTATGTATTTATTATATATTATATATTTATATATTATTATATTTAAATAATTATATAATATTTATATATTATATATATATATGTATATATATATATATTATATATTAGATATATTATATTATATATATATAATATATATTACATATATTTTATAAAATTATATATTATATATATAATATTTATATATTATATATTGTATATATGTATATTATTTATTGTATACATTTTATATATGCATATTATATACTGTATATATATATTATATATTATATATTTATATATTATTATATTTTTAAATCCCATTATTATATTTTCATAATTTTAAGTCGGACTAATATCTTCATCTTTGTTGTCACGGTCACAACATTTAGGCAATAGCATGAAGTAAGGCCCCCAACGTGGTTGATATGATCCCTAGTAGTCGATGGAATTATCCAGGGATCTACAGAATCATGATGAGAATATCATAGATTGACCATGTGAACAAAGACGAATTTTTAGAGATAAATAGAATACCCCTAGTTACCATCAGAAATAGACAGTTGAAATGTCTAGGGGTCAAAATGGCATCGATAAACAAAAAACGTTTACTAAGGAATCGACTGTAGTCGTGCTCATCGAGTCAATGCGAACAATCCTTTCCTTAGATGCATACAATGTGCTTTTCCAAGGCTACATGCAGTTTTGAATTCAGAGCTGTCTTTCTACACCCAATGCTTAAGAACCCAGTCTGTCCTACTGTTTACCCATAGGGGTTATAAGTGTTGGATTCATGCCTTTTCCAAGTGTATTACAACGTAAGTGAATGTAATGAAATCGACTGGAACTCGAACTCGGCTCTCCGTTTTGAGCGTGCTGGCTTTGATCAGCTAGATAACACGCTTTCCCAGAGACTGTAAGTAAAGGTCTGCTGAGCATAGTTGCATTATAAACGACAAGTCGTCTCTGTGGGTGTTGAGCAAACACAAATGTGCCTGAGCAAGCGACTGCAATAGGGATTGGCTAGTCGCTCTAATCGATGGATATCCTCGAATGCGAGTGGCCAGCTATAGATTATTATTATTATTATTATTATTATTATTATTATTATTATTATTATTATTTCCTTCGATTTCTGTTGTATACTCATTTCCTTCCGGAGACCTAATGTTAGAAATGACTTCATAACATTTTTCACTGATCATATTTACAAAAAAAAACAAACAACACCTAAGATCACAGAAATTATATATACATAACGCTTTTCGTAATGTGTGAGCTGTACTTGGGGAACCATACTTCAGTCTATAGGTAGACGAATTCCAGCTTCATACTTCGGTCTATGTCGGATTCGTACTTGAGTCTGAAGGTATACACATGTCCGGTTCATACTTGAATCTATAGATAGACGCATGCTAGTCTCATACTTCTGTCTATAGGTAGGCATATGTCGAGTTCATACTTCTGTCTATAGGTAGACAGATGTCGATTTCATACTTCTGTCTATAGGTAGACATATGTCGAGTTCATACTTCTGTCTATAGGTAGACAGATGTCGAGTTCATACTTCTGTCTATAGGTAGACAAATGTCGAGTTCATACTTCTGTCTATAGGTAGACATATGTCGAGTTCATACTTCTGTCTATAGGTAGACAGATGTGGAGTTCATACTTCTGTCTATAGGTAGACAGATGTCCAGTTCATACTTCTGTCTATAGGTAGACATATGTCGAGTTCATACTTCTGTCTATAGGTAGACAGATGTCGAGTTCATACTTCTGTCTATAGGTAGACAGATGTGGAGTTCATACTTCTGTCTATAGGTAGACAGATGTCGAGTTCATACTTCTGTCTATAGGTAGACATATGTCGAGTTCATACTTCTGTCTATAGGTAGACATATGTCGAGTTCATACTTCTGTATATATAGGTAGACATATGTCGAGTTCATACTTCTGTCTATAGGTAGACAGATGTGGAGTTCATACTTCTGTCTATAGGTAGACAGATGTCGAGTTCATACTTCTGTCTATAGGTAGACATATGTCGAGTTCATACTTCTGTCTATTTGTAGACAGATGTCGAGTTCATACTTCTGTCTATAGGTAGACATATGTCGAGTTCATACTTCTGTCTATAGGTAGACAGATGTCGAGTTCATACTTCTGTCTATAGGTAGACATATGTCGAGTTCATACTTCTGTCTATAGGTAGACATATGTCGAGTTCATACTTCTGTCTATAGGTAGACAGATGCCGATTTAATACTTCTGTATATATAGGTAGACATATGTCGAGTTCATACTTCTGTCTATAGGTAGACAGATGTCAAGTTCATACTTCTGTCTATAGGTAGACAGATGTCGAGTTCATACTTCTGTCTATAGGTAGACATATGTCGAGTTCATACTTCTCTCTATAGGTAGACAGATATCGATTTCATACTTCTGTCTATAGGTAGACAGATGTCGATTTCATACTTCTGTCTATAGGTAGACATATGTCGCGTTCATACTTCTGTCTACAGGTAGACATATGTCGAGTTCATACTTCTGTCTGTAGGTGGACATATGTCGAGTTCATACTTCTGTCTATAGGTAGACATATTTCGATTTCATACTTCTGTCTATAGGTAGACATATGTTGAGTTCATACTTCTGTCTATGGGTAGACATATGTCGAGTTCATACTTCTGTCTATAGGTAGACAGATGTCGATTTCATACTTCTGTCTATAGGTAGACATATGTCGAGTTCATACTTCTGTCTATAGGTAGACAGATGTCGAGTTCATACTTCTGTCTATAGGTAGACAGATGTTGATTTCATACTTCTGTCTATAGGTAGACATATGTCGAGTTCATACTTCTGTCTATAGGTAGACAGATGTTGAGTTCATACTTCTGTCTATAGGTAGACAGATGTCGAGTTCATACTTCTGTCTATAGGTAGACAGATGTCGAGTTCATACTTCTGTCTATAGGTAGACAGACGTCGAGGTCATACTTCTGTCTATAGGTAGACAGATGTCGGGTTCATACTTGAGTCTATAAGTAGACGCAAATTGAGTACATACTTGAGTGTATAGGTTGACGCATAGGTTGACGCATTCGTACTTGAGTCTTTACGTATACGTATATAGGTTTCATACTTGTCTGTAGGTAGATGCAAATCGAGTATCTTGAGTATATAGGTAGACGCATGTCTATTTCGTACTTGAGTCTATATGTACACGTATGTTGAGTTCATATTTTTGTCTATAGGTAGACGTATGACAAGTCCATACTTGAGTCTATAGGTAGACGCATATCGGGTTCATACTTGAGTCTATAGGTAGACACATGTCGGGTTGATACATGTATACACATATCGTGTTGATACTAGTATCTATAGGTAGTCGCAAGTCGGATTCATACTTGGGTTGGGTTAATTGTTGAGTATTGGTAGATGCATGACGTGTTCATACTTGAGTCTATAGGTAGAGTTTATACTTCCGTCCATAGGTATCCACTAGCCGTTCATATTCCATTCTACAAGCATCTTCCGGGTAGGATGTCCCCTCTTCCTCTTAATTATTACGATCATCATGAACATTCCTTATTCTTGCTCTTCTTCTTTTCAAAGCAAATAACTTGCTGTTGGCTTTTCCTAATTATTTCTCCTTATTGATAACATGTTAGGCAAAAAGGCTGCTTATCTAGGTGTATTATTATGTATATGCGTGTATTGCGTTGAGACCTCAAGCGGAACTCGTACATACGATCCATCGCTAAGTATGTAGGAAAAGTGGTCGGTTCACTGTAGTGCTCCAGTAAGTACCTGACTCCTCATCCTTGCCACAATCATGGAGTACCGTTGTCATATTTGGGCGGGAGCTGCCCAGTCCTCACTTTCCAGTCTCGATAGAGCCTAAAAGAGACATTATAGGGGAAAATTATTTTCCGCACTTCAACCTCTCTGTTACAGGTATGTATGTGGCAAGCCTTTCACTACACTATCGAAAGTGCTCGGATGAACTACATTCCTTGTTTCAGCCAGTTCTAACTTTCACGGCTAGGACCCACTTTGCTACGCGCATTGTAGCCAACTACCCTCATTCCACTCAAAGAGTTTCTTCCCGCGAACCACTGCTCTGTAGAACCGACTCCCAAGAGGACGTTTCCCCCATCACTACAATCTTAACCTGTTCAAGTCTAGGGTTAACCGTTATCTTCCACTCCTATCCATCTAAACTGCCTCTTACTCTATAGCCACTTATCTCGAGTGGCCCCCGCGGCTTATACAGGGTGAACCGACTGTAAAAAAAAAATATATAAAAATAATAAAAAAATAAAAATAAAGTGCTGAAATATTTCACTTAAAGCGCCTGCTCAATGTACGCACCTACATAGACCGGCGCATATGTATTTACACGTGTGTATGTACATGTGTGTGGGTGCTTGCAAATGTCTTTCAATAGAACTTTAGACGCGAAAACTTTCGGCTCATAGGGGTTGAAAATCATTGTCTTTCCTTTCCTTATCTTTCTTTTTTTTCTTTTCTTTCCTTCTTTTCTTTTCCTTTTTAAATTTCTGGGTGGCTTTTTCAAATACTAAACAAGGCAAAATTCCACTAAAAAAAGGCCTCATTTAATTTCCTTTTAGGATTTTTCACCAGCATTTTTTCGAGCCTTTCAGTTATATATTCGTGAACCCACACACAAACACTCCCCCACGCACAAATACTTCCCCACACACAAACATAAACGCTCTCTCTCTCGGATTAAATAGAGTAATGAACTTTATAACAAGCTCTCTCTAATATTTGTATTCAGATTATATATTTCCTAGTTTAGCGTCAGCCATGCTGATGACAGACAGAAAAGTTTCTTCATGGTGGTTAAATGAGAGCAGTTTTGTTTTAGGGGCGTTAAAATTTACAAGCCATTCTCTTCACTGATTAGAGGTCCTTTTCAGGTGCTGCAGCCATATTTATTTTATCAGCTCTGATGGATTTGCTATTGAGATAAGAGTAAATCTTAATGACATCTGCAGAAATGCCTACTTGGGAACTGATGACATCAGGAAGATCATTGATGAAGATCCTATTCATAGAAATTCATAGAATCATTATTCAGTCATTACAGCATTGTTCCTGGCTTTCTATAAACTTGTGACATATTTCAGTTAAACTGTATCAATATCACTGACAATTTCAGTAAATCATAAAACTATGTAATGAAGCCTTTTTTTTATTTCTTTAACAATATTTTATATAGTAAATATTTAAGATAATTTAGAAAACTTCAATTTGACATGTTTCACTGATGAACCGGCCTAATCAGGAAGAAAAGAAAATAATTTTATTTCACGAAAACAAATTCTACATTAGCCTAGACAAAACGTGATTCACGTTAAGCGCCCGAGAGTTTGAGTTTTGCTTCAAGTCTATCGCTATAGAATGGTTGGTTGGTTGTTTGTTGTTTTATGGCATATCAACCACTATGGGTTATTTAATGCCAAATCCAGTTTCCACATATTTATTAAATATATATACTTTGTAAACGTAATTTAAGGATAACGTCCTTAAACCACAGCTTGTTTATTCTTACTCAAGTAAATGGTTTCAGATGTTTCTATCTGGCATGAGTTAGTTATTTATATTAAATAAACTAATTTATTTGCATAGCCAATTGATGTAATTTTTCACTATCAGTTTTATTTGCAGTGAATAAAAACCTAATGTAGTATTATCCAACAGTAGGTTGATTGTTTGGGTTTTTATGGTATATCAACCTTGATCGGTTGAATAGTCTGGGTTATGACGAGATATTACATTTTTGGATATAACCCTGTCTCTCTCAAGAAAGAGAGGACATCACCCATGTCCACATTCTCAAACATATTCCTCATATTATCTATTTTAAAATACCGCTCTCTGGTTCTAACTAGCGCACCACATTCCATTAGAATATGTTTGATCGTATAAGGTGTTTGACATGTCAAACACTGTGGTGGTTGTTCCTGCGTGAGTATAAATGAATGAGTGAGTTTTGAGTGGCCAATACGTAATCGTGATATAATGACTTGTTCTTTCCTTGATTTTCTGAAAGCTGGTCTCCATTCTCCTAGAGTAGGCTTTATTTTGAAGAGTTTGTTGTTAGTGTTGCCATTCCAACGTTGTTGCCATTTTGCCAGAAAAATTTATATATTTGGGGTTTCAAGTCAGTATATGGAATACTGATATTGTCCGGGCTGAGATCTAAGGACGATTTTGCTGCCAAATCAGCTCTTTCATTTTCACTCACTCCAATGTGACTTGGTATCCAGCACATAATTATATCTTTGTCACTAGTCATAGAGTTTAGTCTACTCAGCAATTTAACTATTAATGGGTTTTCTAGTCGTTTGCTTTTCACTGATGTTAGCACAGAGAGTGAATCTGAAAATATGATAAATTTGTTGTGTTTGTCGCTGGAAAAGATGTTGAGAGCAAGTTAGGAAGGGCTTTTTGGTATATGATTTTATTAAGGACGGCAGCACATGCTGTTCTATTGTCATCCTTGGATCCATCCGTAAATATATATTGGTCATCAGGGTGGTTTAAGAGGATAGTATGAAATTTTTCCAGAAAGGCGCTGGGGTGTGTTTTTGCTTTCGGTAATTTGTTTAAGTGAAGGATTACTTGAAGTTTTTTGATGATCCAAGGTGGAACTTGTGTAAGAATGCTTTTATGTATACTTTTAAGAGGAATTTCAGATTCATGGAGAATAGTCTCCATCCGAAGGCCAAATGGTTTGATTGAATTTTCCTTTTGTTGAAACTGTTGTTTATGTTCAGAATTGAAGGTGGGTTGTTTGGACACGACTTCAATTTTACGTAGTATTGGAGAGCCAACTTTATGCATCTAAGTTGTAGGGGAGCTTCATGTGTTTCAGTATATAAACTTTCAGCTGGAGAAGTTCTGAAGGCTCCTAGGACCTGTCAGATTTTAACTAATTATTAATTTATTTATTTTTCAATGTTTATGCATCCTTGTTCCAGGACTTATTTAGTAAGTAGGTGATAAGTCGAAGTTGTCATGTCGCCTTTTATTCGTATGCATGCTACGAATTGGAGACATCAACATCTTTTATTCCCCATAAGAATAAAAAAATTGTTATTTTAATCCGTCTACATACCTGAGTCGAATAAATATGCATAACGGATTTGATTTTAATAAAAAAAATAATATAATTTATTCAGAAGACATACTGAAATATATATATTTTTTTTTTTTTTTACTATTGTTCGTCAAATAGAAAACCTAAGTGCCACTCAAGGTAGAAGGGGATATTGCTAGGGCGTATAGATTCGAAACAAGGATTGCATATTATGAAGTTATGTTGGATATATAACATTTGATCTTCGACTTGATGAGGTTAAGATGGTAGTGATCTGGGAAGCACCTCCTCGGGAGTCCGTTCTACATTTCAACATTTCTAAGTACCATTATCATTCACCGACTGAGTTCAGTATTTATTGATATATAGGATTGATATTATATAGCAGTTCCGTGGCATTTCATTATTTTTAACGAAATTTTCCCGTTTCTTAATATTTTGCTTAGTTTTTGGAAAGCTTCTTTCGTTATCCCTACGCATCTTTAGTTATCTGTGTTGCATTTTCCATTGTCTGTTAAAACACTACCCAGATAGTTAAATACCAGTACTTAATTGATTTTGACGTCTCCAAATCGGTGCTCACATCTTGGGCTATCCCATTTGGTAATGAACACACATGCGGTCTTCTTACAGTTGATAATTAGTCCTTTCTTTTTGCTTTCTTTTACTACCTCCAATCTGTAGCTTGCATCTTGGCCTGTTCCTCTTGCTGACAACCATACATTCAGTCTTCTTACAGTTGATAGTGTTATAGACAAGCGTATGGTTGCAAGACAGAAATACGACAACAGCAGAAATAGATTTACGTGATTTATTTCAATAGGAACGTGTGGTTTTGGGACAGCTACCTTGTGGTATAGTTCATAAGCCGGCTGCCGATCCGGGTTGATCTCTCATAGTAGTTCCCACTGGTTGGCGTGGCGTTCCTCATGCTGACTGCTGCTGACCGCTCAGACTGACCGTGACAGATCTCTTCCACGGCCTCCCGTTGACTGATTTGTACTTCCCCGTGTGACCATTTTTTTTTGGGGGGGGGGCTTAACGGGCTCGAAAAACGACGCGAGTATAATTAGGAGGGAAGCATTTTTATTGGTCGAAAAATAGAAGCAATTTGAAATATTATTTTATTTTTCGACCGGAACTCGTGCGTCGGGCCTATGCGGAAACGACGATAATGGTCATTTTGTGACGGGGCCTTGTCCCGTTCACATCCGACTCTCGCTCTTGAGTATGTTAGTTTATTTGCCTGCAAATCAGCCGTGATATGTCTTATTTTATTTCATAACAATAGTTAGTCCTTTCTTCTTGCTTTCTTTTACTACCTCCAATTCGTAGCTTGCATCTTGGTCTATTCCTCTTGCTGACAATCATACATTCGGTCTTCTTACAATTGATAGTTAGTCCTTTCTTCCTAATTTCTTTTTCTACATTGTCTATGAATAAATAAATAATAATAAAAGAGTGATAAAAAATGCTTTCTTCCTCTACCGGCTTTCTCTCTTTTTCTTTTGCCTTCTGGCTCCTCTAATGGAAGCTTACATAATGGCCCATGTACCGTATTTCGCTCCTTATAAGACGCTTCGATGTACTAGACGCCTCTCAAGATTTTGAAGGAAGAAAACGGACAGAACGTTTTTTCCTCGTACTTAATTGCCCTCCCCACTATCTCCAAATTGACCCAATGAATTGCATATTTCAGCATGAAAACCTGAATAATGACAAATCCATCACAGACCAAGAAGAACTACCAAATTTATGATAACTACTTAGAATGTAATAATTAGAAGACACTTTAGAGTTCATAATACTACCGAATCCTAAACTTATTGCGGCATGAAATCCACACTGATTGTGACGAATATATCGCAAACCAGGACGTAACACTAATTTTAAAATTAGATGTCAATATGGATACGGAAATAAGGTTAACTTTGAGTTATGTGTAGATTAAAAACATACAACTGTTCTTAGCGTACGACTGAATCCTAACCTTATTGCAGCCTGAAATCCTCACAAATCGTGGCGAATACATCACAAACAAGGACGCAACACTAATTTTAAAATGAGATACATGTCAATCTGGATACAGAAATAAGGTTAAGTTTGATTTATGCGTAGATTAAAAACATACGATAGTGCTTAACGTATGGTTTAATCCTTATACCTGTATTATAACTTGAAAACCTCATCACTGGTAATCTTGATAAGTGATGTAATGGAATAACTACCTATAAGTTTATGTATATCAACGGACTACAGACTAGCTGGAATCTGTTCCAGCTAGACAGTCGAACACCCTGCCTTCGGGCAGAGAGGAATCCGGACGAGGCTCCGCTGAAGGGCAAAGTCTCGTTCGGGGAAGTAGACTGACCCTGAACCTGTTTATATACGTTCGAAAGGGATTATTTTTGACCGAGCCTACGAGCTCGGAGAACCCACGCTAAACCCGAACCTGTTTACGTTGTGTTTACAGGGAAGTTTGGCTGAGCCTACGGGCTCGGATGGCCCCACATTAAATTCGGCCTTGTGCCACATCCTACCCCGTGGGGAAGTGCTAAATATTACTAGCTGGGATCTGTTGAGTACGACTCATACTAACGCGAGAACTATCGACCTTCCAATAGTAGCACTCACTACTGGATTGACTTACGACGACCTTGTGCATAACTGTTACCTTCTTATTGTACTGGGTTTTTACAATAAACCTTTACTTATTTTATCTACCTTGATTTTCAAGAATATATTCCTATTAGCACGGAATATAACAATAAGTTTATGACAAACACTAAGTTTACGATGTAAAATTTACCGAAGGAAATGTTCTAACGAAATTAACTAACTTATAACTCTCGTCACCGACCTTCGATTTATAAGGCCGCAGGGTATTTTGGGGAAATATTTTATAGTAAATGAGATGCGTGTTATGAGAATCAAAATAGGATACATGTTAATTTATGTACGGGCTGTGAACATATTGATAAAGGTGGAAGTGGCCTTGCGTCCTGTGTATATCTGTGTACCTTTGTATAAACTGATGTAGATAGCGGTGTGTAAATGTACGAAAAGGAAAAAAAGGTTGATAAGCCGTAAACAAATCTGTTATGATTAAGAATGATGATGATATTTCATCAATCTGAAAACAAGCTTTGCACCAGTGATGGTTGATGATAAGGATATTTCATCATCCTGGAAATAAAGATAAAATATTTCATCATTCTAAAATCTGAAATTTCATCTTTATAAAAACGACTTTTCCACCACGAGCAGTAGAGTAGCAGTAGTAAAAAGGAACAACAGACGTATCACTATCGCCCCGTAAAAATCCACAGTTGACGATCTCAAAGGCTACCCTTAACAACGAAATTCTCAGAACAAGCAAAACCAAGTAAGCACAAACGTTTAAAGAAACATAAGTGACAATGAAACTGAGAACATTTTGAACAGAAAAATACCAATATTGTAATTGACACCACGAAAAGAAAAATACACATTCTTGTCATTAATTTCAACGTGTCTTGACGTCTTTATGTCATTGTTGTACGTTTTATTCATTTGATTTTCAGTAACAAAGTGTAGAGAATCCTTTAGCAACTGCTACAAATACATTTGTAAATATAATTTTCAGAGAAACACTATTAAATAACAGTCTGTTAGTAACACACCCTTTAACCTGTTGTCGAAAAACGGCAACGCCACTAAAAATGAACCCAGTCATGACCCGAAACGGCTTTCAAAACATGCGTACTGAATAGGAGTGTTTTTTCTCAACCGGCAGCTCTGTTAATGGAGAAAGCCCACCGATTTATTTGCGGCGAAAATGTTGTAAAAATTGGGAGAAACTGCGAAATAGCAACGTTTTACAGTTAACCACGAAAATACATGAAACGGGAGACGGTGATAACGAGCTGAAAAGCGGAAGTCTTCCGGCGGTGACACGAGTGTTGACAGGTATGAAGAGGTAATCATATTCTAGGTTTATTCTGGAGTAGGCTAAACTATACCCGGGGTATATTCTGGGAAGTGGTTAATCTGGATGCCCGAACCGGGAAGTGATACTTTGATTCTAGACAGAACGCGGGATCATCCTGATCGAACGTAGAAGTGTTAATCCGAATGTAAATACTACTGCATTTTTTGATGTGTATTATCATAGTATTTATATAGTGATTTACTAATCGAAGTTTAGATGTGACTCAAGGGCGAAAGTTTGGGGCACCCAGTGAAGATTGTTTTCACTACCAACTCGTAATTGATCTAGCATGACAAGCATGCTAACATTTACACCAAGTCAAAGTGCCCATGTTAGTATTTATATAAATGGGGAGAACTATATACAGACCGAATACACGCCCGAACGGTTCATACATATATATGCACTCATTAGCACGTAAAAATCTACTCCTACGCTTGCTGACGAGAAAGCATACCCTGGTGAGAATATATACATATATATATATATATATATATATGATTAAATCTTATAAACGTATAAAATCTCCTTTCTCACCGACGCACGCATATTTACAAGAAACGAATTCGCCCACAGAGATATAGAAGCAAATAAACATATGCTCGAGACAGACGTAAATTTCATTGTGTTTGGCACATTTCTCTACAGAAACATTTGTATATGCATCTACAGTTACATTTATATACACGTATAAGGCTAATAAAAACCAGACGCAGATTACGTATTCAAAAACTCAGTAAAGAAAGAAATGAAAAAAGAAAGAAAAAACAAAGGAAAAAATATCGTATTTTTGGGGAAGCGGGATAAGAAAAAAACAAAGATTTGTTTCATTTCTTTCAATTCTGTATCTCCTCAAAACCGTTGATAGAGACAGGCAGCCGACAAAAATTTCTACTAAACGGTCTTATCGACATATTCGTTTTTTAACTATAAAGTAAATAAATAAAACATTGCGTAATCTTCAAGCATTAAGAAACATAAAAAAAATCATTAGAAATAAAGAAAAGAGTGCTTAAATGTTACATAATATCTGTCCTCCTATATGACAATGAATGGTGGACAATCTCCTCACAGATGAAGAAGAGACTTGAAGCAACAGAAAGAAAGAAAAGAGCACTGAACTGTTACGTAATATCAGTCCTCACATATGGCAGTGAATGCTGGACAATCTCGTCACAGATGTAGAAGAGACATGAAGCAACAGAAACAAAGAAAAGAGTACTGAGTTGTTACGTAATATCAATCCTCCGATATGGCAGTCAATGCTGGTCAATCTCATCACAGATGAAGAAGAAACTTGAAGCAACAGAAACAGAGAAGAGAACTGAACTGTTATTTAATATCAGTCCTCCTATATGGCAGTGTATGCTGGACAATCTCATCACAGATGTAGAAGAGACATGAAGCAACAGAAGCAAAGAAAAGAGTACTGAGGACTGTTACGTAATATTAGTCCTATATGGCAGTGAATGCTGGACAAGCTCCTCAAAGATGAAGAAGAGACTTGAAGCAACAGATATTGACCGAACATGTGAGCATCGACGAAGTTTTAGAGAAAATGAAAACATAAAGGATACTTATACTTAACAGCTGCAAGTGACAGTTGAAATTTCTAGGGCGCATAACAAGGAGAGAGTGGTGAAAAATTTGACACTCATAGGACATTTTGTATGTATGAGAGACATAAACCAGTTTGTGGGCTTGTATAAATGGATTGCGGAAAAAGGTTTAGGCGAGACAACAAAAAGACATTTCTTAAAAGCAACAAAGGACAGGAAATTGTGGAGAGTCCTCATCTCCTACATCCTCAAGGGACACGGTACATAGAAGAAGAAGAAGAAGAAGAAGAAGAAGAAGAAGAAGAAGAAGAAGAAGAAGAATATTCAAGTGTCTTATACCGCTAGATACGATATAACTTGGGAGTAATATTCAAATAATTCCACACAAATATATTCGTGGAATGATTTATCGTGTAACTTCTCGATTGTGTCAGTTCTTGCTGTTAGCCTGTCAGTGATTTATGTAATGTTAATTCATTCTCAACGGTACAAGTTTAAACTGAAATCTACAACTGAGCCTTTTCAGCATGCCAACCGTTCCATCTCAGCAAGAATGAAGAGCTTTTAAGAAGTCCACGCACCGAACACCCAAACATGTAATTAGAATTTTCGCATCAATTCTAACGAAACATTTATCTCCATGAGCTGTATGTGGAGGTTTCAGCTCGCCACCTTTTGCTGGAATTGACAACTAAATTGAGAACTAGATCTGTCTTTTTTTTAGTTTGTAACGGAATTTTTCTGTATCTTATTACTTTACTTAGATTTTGGGAGGAATCTTTACCTATTCCATTGAAGCTTCGGATTTCGGTGCCACATATTCTGTCGCCTGTTTATAGATATTTAAATGTCTGTACTTCATAGCTCGCATCCTGGACATGCATTCTGTCTTTTTAAAATTTATAGTTAGTCCTTTTTTCCCACTTTCTTTTACTAACTCATCTAAGAATCACTTAATAAAAACAGGATACATTTTTATTTTAAACATTATCACGTCTGCCGACCTGCGCATTCGAGAAATCTTAATGAGGATAAACGTGTACTCCAGCAGGGATCGAACTTGCACATCTCTTTGTAAGGGAAGCTACCGTTCGTCGCGGTGCTCCAACTCAACGCTCGGCCACGAAGAATGTCACAGTTAAGCAGGCTTCTAGTTTCCCTCTTCCGGGAAAGCACATCTTCGCAAAGGTGGGCGTAGGTTCGATCCAAAGAATTGTCTGTATTGTTATTGGTCCTGAACTGGCATCTCGACTTCAGTTCCTTTCCAAACGCCGTGACGTTTCTTCCCTCTGTCTTTGCTCTAAGTATTTTCATGGCTGTCGTTCTAATAAGGTTTTCCCCTTTGGACCTCGACCGAATGAATTTGAGGGTACTTCTAGAATGGAGACTAGGTCTCATCAATTTATTGTTGAAAGAGCTAGATGTAACCGTAAATTCTATTCTGATAGTTTCTTTTCTCGCACTTTTCGCTTGTGGATCTCTTTTCCGATTTTTTTGATTCTCTGCCACTCAAGTTCTTCAAAAATTAAAATGCAACGTCACTCGCCATCATCTGTCTCCCTGAATACTGCTCTTTTATTCTCCGTTGTACGAACTAAAGTCTTCTCTTTCTTTTCCATTCCAGATATACCTTTGCATCTTAGTGGCATTATTGCCTTGCTTGGGGCGAAAGGATTAAAAAAGTAGTGGGGAGGAGAAGAATCAGACTTTACAGATGCATGAAGAAAACTGCACTCTTGTCTTTTATGAGAAAAGACTCGCGATTCTTTCTGATGTTCAATAAATTTCACTTTTCATCGAAATATCGCGATCGCGCGCGAGAATCCCGTGACCTATCTTAGGGGCACCGCATCTACTGCAGCCGCAATAGAAGTTGTGTTTCTTGGGCAAGATAGCCTGACAGAGCCCAACCCTCATCCCAGACCTGTTTGAATTCAGAATTTTCCTTCCTTTTCAGACTGGTTGCCCTCCAAGACTGTAGAAACCAATCTGTCCTGTCATTGAAATATAGAGTTTTTAAAATGCATGAATTTAAATTCTGTGTCATTCGTTGTCTACTTAATCCCGGTTCTTTTATTGTCCTCTCTCTCCTTAATAATGTTTTCCTTTTTCTGATAATTTCTGACACTCGGTAACTCCTTCCGTTTTAGTGGCTTTATTCCCTTGCTTGGAGTGAAATGATTAAAAAGGTGAGCAGCCGGAGGATTTGTTACAATGATAATGTTTTTATACGAGGGTCATTCAATAAATAAGGTGAATCTTTCGGTATAAGGACTCCTAATACAGATAGAAGCTTACTTTTTTCTTTTCTTTTTTTTTCAACGTAGTCTCCCAGCACTGTTACAAACTTTTCCCATCTGTGCACAAGCTTCCGTATTCCCTCAGCGTAAAAATCTTTGGACTGATGTCTCAGCCAGTCGCTCACGACACTTTTGACTTCATCGTCACTTTTAAACTTCGTGCCTCTCATGAACGCTTTCAAGGGACCAAACAGGTGAAAGTCTGAAGGGGCAAGGTTTGGGCTGTAAGGGGGATGAGGGAGCAGTTCCCAGCCCAGATCGTTGATGGTCTGCACCGTTTGAGCTGCTGTGCTGTTTGTGCTCTGCAGTAAGCATCATTGGCACCCACCGGCAGCTGACCTAGTGTGCTGTCCCAACAGATAAGCTCAAAGTCCTTGCAATGTCATCCACTGTCACCCTTCTGTCAGACTGAATGAAGTCATTGACTGATTCGATCACCTCAGGAGACCTCACTTCTATAGGCCTCCCAGGCCTGTCTTCATCCTCAACACTGTCTTTCTTTAAACAATTTTGCCCACTTGTAGACATTTTTGGCTGAAACATGTGGCACCATACACAGTTGACATTCTCCTATGAATTTCAACTGGTTTGCACCCTTCAGCAACCAAAAACTTGATAAGTGACCGCTGTTCAATCCTGGAGCATGCTTCTTGGTCGGCCATCTTTGTTAATCGCCAAAACTCTCAAAGTTTTTTTTAATCTGCAAAAGAAATTCAATCCATGTGAAAAAGCTAAAAGATTCTATCTGTATTAGAAGTCCTTATACCAAAAAATTCACCTTATTTATTGAATGACCCTCGTATATCTAATACGTTTGTTAGAATTGATGTAAGTAAGAGGATGTGCGGATGGTGTAGTGAATAGTGGCATCGAATGTAAAATCGGAAAACCGAGTTCGACGTTGAGTTAGGTACATTACATTCATTTACGCGCAAATAACCTTGGGAATGGTATGAATCACCTCCCCTCGAAACTATGGGATAAATAGTAAGGCTTGTATCTCGAAAAATCATTGTTATTCTCTAAAAAATTCTTAATGAAATATTTACTCGCAAATAAATAAAAGAATTATTCTGCCAATTCAACGTTTCTTTCGGTTTTAATTAAATTACAAAAGGCTGATAATAATAATAGCTGGCCATTCGTATTCGAGGATACCCGTCTACTAGGGTTGCTAGCCAATCCTTATTGCAGACTCTCGTTCAACACCCACAGAGCCAACCAGTAGTTTATACTGCAACTATGCTGAGCAGACCTTAGTTGCAGTTTCTGGGAGAGAGCGTATTATCTAGAATGATCCACAATTTGAACATCGGTACAATCAAACCCTCGGTCACGATGACTTGTGACTTCGTGCTAGCACAGCTATCGACGGTCCCCCAAAGTTCCATCTACCCAATTTCACTCACAAGGCTTGGATCAACCTGTGGTATGGTTCTCAGGCACTTTCCAAAAATGTCCCCGCTCCAGACTGATAACATCAGAAAGTCTCCTTCCTACAAATCGACCATGGTGAGATTCTAACCCGGGTCTCATAGTCAGAAAGCGAACATTCTAACCACTCGGCCATATGATTATCAAACAAGGCGTACGTGTATGGACAAAGGGCTGATAGGGCATAAAAACAAAACAAACTTTTTTTTTTTTATAATTTACGATTTTTTTCCCTTCTGAAAAGACTATATCTAAAATTACTGTAAACTGAAATTCTTATTTTCACACTTTTCGGGCCATTTGTGTTTTATATCAACTAAAAGAGTACGAATACCTTGAATATATGAGAAGGGAGGTTTCTAAATTTATCAAATGTTTACTTTAAAAACAAAAAATACTGGGAAGGGACTTAAAAAAAAGAACGTGTGCACATTCCAAAATGTTTTTTATAAATCGGACACCATAAAAACTTCTTGGAGTTCAAGACGTCAAAACTCCGTTAATTCTTTTAGTTTGAGAACATTCTCGAAGAATAACACATTGAAGAGCAAATATGTGATGCACATTTACAAGAAGTTGCAGGATTGGGTTCATTAGTGAGCTTACAAATGAATGTTCGTCAGCAATGTTACTGAAAATAGCTTAATCTCTGTTTTGTTTTTTTGTTTTTTACCCGCTTAAATAGCGGGAAACTGAGTCGCAGGCATATGTAGACAGAAGACCACATGTTGAGCTTCTCACAAAGAATCAAACAATATTTTAGAGACTTGGACCTCCTCAAGCAGTTTTTCCCAAAATTTTCTTGAGGCCACATTTAAAAGCAACAAAATACTTACCGTGATTCTCCATATATGATACGCATTTTTTCTAAAAAATAATAAACAAAATTAAAAGTGTGTATTATGCGCAGCTACAAAAAATCATTAAAATATTACCGTTTCATGGATCGATTTCAGTTGTGAAATGGTTACACACCACAAACATACCACAATTTGACACTAACATATGACTATTTAACACTGACTATTGCGATCCCATAAGGATGTCAAATAAAGGGTGTTTCATTAAGACGGATCAAAGTCAGCAATAAATAAATCAGTGTTATTGGTGAAAATTTATTTATTTCTCTATTGGATCATGTTATTTAAGTCAAGGCAATTATGTGTGAAAAATAATACCGCCAAAATGTCCGCCAAATCTGAAAGAAAAAGAAAAAAATCATTAGATTCTTAAACTTAATTCATATTAAAATCCCTGCAAGTTATTGGAAAACCTTTTACAGTCACATTTACCTAACAATAGATACAAGTGTAAAATAAAATAAGAATTATCATAAAACTAAAATTAGAATATTATTCTATGTTTAAAACCATTTTTAAAAAATAAGAGTAGGAAACGCTGGCCGTAATGAAATTAGAAAGATACAATTTATAGGGTTTGATTACCAAACAAGGGGTGCGTATTATGCGTGAGTAGAAGCATTTTATCACACTTTCAGCGCAATTTTAGGGGTGCGTATTATGGATGAAGGCGTATTATACATGAGGAATTACGGTAAGTCTTGTGTCATCAAGAAACTGATTGACCAGTCAGCCCATGCAATCTCTGCTTCATGTCCAATAGAATCTTAGATTTAAAATAGTTTTAACATGGCGTCGAAAATGACGGCGTATTTGAAGACAACTTTTATCAGGTTCTCACATACAAGCCTTTAAATGTGTTTTTCCGGTTATATTAATATATAGCAAATCTATTTGAGAGATCGCGTTATTACTTAATTACATTAGAAAATCGAACCCCAAATTTATGTCTAGTAGAATCTTAGCTTTATATTAGTTTAAGCAGGACATAGAAAATGTCGGCGTATTTTGTTAAGCCCTTACTATTATCAGATTTTCATATATCAGTTTTTAAGTAACTCATTGCGTCTTATCGGGCTAAATTTTTCCGCTGATATGAGGTGAAAAGAATATATTGAATCAATCGCTAAGGGTGCAGCCAAGAAAGTTGGTTTACTATGTAGATTTAGACAATCTTTCTCTCAAGAATCTATCTTAGATATTTATAAGTCTATCATTCGCTCTTGCTTTGAATATCGCTGCCACATATAGTCTGGTGCTCCTGCTATATATTTAGAGATTCTTGATAAAATCCGAAGAAGAATCTGCAATGTCCTGACATGGCATCTCGGTTTCAGTCACTTTCCCAACGCCTCAACGTAGCTTCCCTGTGTCTTTTCTATAAATATTTTCATGGTAATTGTTCTGATGAGCATTCCTCTTTGGTACCTAGACTTTATGAATTTAAGAGCAGTACTCGATTGGCGACAAGATCGTATCATTTTACAGTTGAAATGACTTGATGTAACCGCAAGTTCTATGGTAACACTTTCTTCTATCGCACTTCTCGCTTGTGGAACCCTCTTCCGACATTTTGCTCCACCGTCAACTTTGATTTTCAAAAATTTAAATGCATTTTCAATCGTTATCTTCTGTCTTCTTAATTCTTATTCCATCTTTAATAGTAGTTTTTCTCATATTCTCTAACACCCAGTAACCTATTGTTCCTTGGGGTGAAATGATTGAAAAAAAATGGAGAGCAGTTATACTTGGGGGATCACTTTATTACATAATAATAATGAAAAATCGAACCCCCACTTCGGGTTTTTATATGTGAGCTTTTAAATATAAATTCATATAACTAAATGATATAATTGATTGGATATTAGAGCTTAATTTAATAATAATGCTTTGTCACGCATGGCTTAAATGTGATTGCATATTTAGTTAAATCCTTACTAAGTTTAAAGGGTTTACACATGTCATTTTCAAATATATTAATATATTAAATACGGGTCAAAAATTAAGTGGGTAAAGTATGGGTCAGTACTTCTACCGAGGTGACTGTAGTATTCGTGTAGGATTAATGTTTCGGCCTCCGGTCATCTTCGGGGCTTCTGTCCACTTTGCCTAACATTGTATTTGGTAGCTATTTTTACTGCCCAGTAAACTGAAAAGAAAGATGTCGCAATGATTATGTCGCGCAGCATTTTTACATTTCGGTTGGGTGTTCAAATCAAAGCACAGACTACTTTATTTTTATTTCTTTTTTTAGTTATTTAGTAAAATGTTACAGGCAAAAAATTTAAAAAATGCTTGTTTTAGGTGGATCATTGTTATTATTATTATTATTATTATTATTATTATTATTATTATTATGTATTAGATGAGATGTAACTTGATTTCTTCGATATACAATATTAACGAATTTACATGAAGTAATCTTCATTTTGTACTGATAGATACATCGCAACGTTGTTACTGCTCAAACAGACATTCCAAATCGAAGTTGATTTAAAGATTATATTTTTCTCGTCTGTACCAAGTATAGCGCCAACTTCTTGGAAGTATGATTCCAAATAGGCCAAACATTTCACGTCGACATGGAATGAGTTGTAGGCTAACGGAAAACACATGTGAAATATGAATAAAAAACACAAAACGATGAATGACAGCTTCAATAATGACGAAAAAATACTATTCAACAATTTATAATAATGGCTGACAATGCTTCATCTAAACAGAAAATGGCGGTGAAATTAAGTCTTCTTTTTCTATGTGCCGTGTCCGTTCAGGATGTGGGCATCTACATCTATAATTCTCAAAATGTGTGTGTGTGTGTGTGTGTGAGTGTGTGTGAGTGTGTGTGTGTGTGAGTGTGTGTGAGTGTGTGTGTGAGCGGATGCGTTTCCACAGTTTTCATCCGATTTCGCTGAAAATTTTTTGTTTGATAGATAATTCTTCAGTCCCGGTTTTGAGTCCAAATTGTTGGCGATAATGGCTCTCCACTACTTCCTGTCGATTATAACTCACAGCAACGTTTTACTATTTACTGTCTGTTCTTGTTTATATCTTTCACAAAAACTTTAATAAAAATAGTTTAAATTATTAAAATAATATTATCTATATCTATAATTCTCAATAAGTGTGTGTTTATGTATGTGTGTGTGTGTGTGTGTGTGTGTGTGTGTGTGTGCGTGTGTGTGTGTGTGTGTGTGTGATCGGATGTTTATGCGTTTCCATAGTTTTCATCCGATTTCGATGAAATGATAGATAATTCTTTAGTGTCGGTTTTCAGTCCAAATTGGCTGGAAAAAAGTTACAACCTTGAAGATGAAAAATCGAAAATCATTAATCTTTTTTGGTGGGGGGCTGACTTTAAACTCAAACTGCTCCAAATGAGCGGGAAAAAAATCCCAGTAATGAAACACCCGGTCAGAGACGGGTTATACTGCTAGTCTAATGTAAATGAATATGAAAGTAAATACCAGTAAAAAAATTATAATAATGGCTGACAAGGTTCTATCTTATCAGAAAATAATGGTGAAATTAAATCTTCTTTTAAATCAGCTTTTGCGCTGTCGCGGTCCGTCCGACAGGGTTGCCCGCTGTCGCCCCTACTTTATGCTTTGGCGTTGGAACCCCTCCTTCGCCGGCTGATGGACAGTGTGTACAGTCCGGCCCTACTCGGAATACCCGTTTTTCCCTGGTAGAGCTCGAGCCAGGGTTTCTGCGTACGTCGATGACGTATCCGTTTTCGTGTCGCGCCGTAGGGACATTGAGGTGGTACAGAAGGCGGTTGAATGGTACGAGAAGGTGACAGGGGCCAAGATTAACCGTAACTTCCGTCTTGCGGTTAGGTGCCTGGAAGGAGGTCGCGCTTCCGGGGCCCTTTGGTTAGACTGATGGACCTGTCCGAATTCTTGGAGTGTGCTTCGGGCCTGGACTCCAGCTGAAGAAGAATTGGTCAGAAGTACAGGCAAAGGTCGGAGCGTCGGTCGAGACTTGGCTCCGAAGGAGTTTGTCCTTAAAGGGTAGGGCTGGGCGTGTGCCACTTACGTCTTGTCCCTTATTCTTTAACGCTTGGCTGTACTTCCTCTTTGCAGGACCCGTATGGAGGCGATCGAGCGTTTGTTGACCAACCTTTTGTGGGGTGGTTGCAAACATTGGGTCTCTAAAGAAGCCTGTTACCAGCGTCCGTGTCATGGGGAGCTGGGATTGCCAGGCCTCTAGGTTGTCTTTCCTACGCAGCGTTTTGACGGAGGACGATTTTGGCGCGGAGAGTTAGGGACGCCTTCCCTAGCCTTACCATCACTCCTCCCATTTCTTGGGGTAAGCGCTGTCGCGGTTGCGGAAAGTTGTCGAGTTTCCTCAGCAAGTGTAGGTCGGCCTTGAAGATCATTCCTCAGTCCAGTGACCTTTCTCGGCGTCGGAGACTATTGTATCGTGAATTAGTGGAGAAGATCGCGAAGGATCTTCTGTGTGACCGGCTCGGCTTGTCGGCATCAGAGTTGCGCTCCTTGTGGTCCTGGGCGCCAGCGGCGGATTACCTCAGTAACTCTGAGTTTTTGCTTAGCTGGCGATTGATTCGGAACATGCTACCGCTCAATGACGTACTCTTCAGATGGGGCGAGACAGATTTGCCAGACTGTCATTGGTGTGATCTTGGTTTAGAGGAAACAGCTGTGCCTTTTCAATATCAGTTTCAATTGTCGGATAACTTTGACTTCCCATTCAAATCGAGTTTACCTGAATCTGGCGATGTTTTTCGCAATTTGCTTGGGATTTTGATTAATTTTATCGGCTTTAGTCGTGACAATTAAAACCTTTTACCTGTGAGCTCCTTTGTGACTAACTAATACCCGAGGGAAGTCGATACAATCATGTCTTCATCGGAATTTGCGAATACACCAATCAAACGTATGTTCAACTTGACGTCTACACTACAGACTGTACAGCTGATTGTTATTCACAGACGCGTGACCATGCTTCACATAGCCGTATCTCATTGGCTGAGTGCAGTACGCGGTCGCTGATTGGTGTTCGAGACCCTAGGACGCTCACTGATTGGCACAACAGATTGGTCAGTAATACTTCGCATTTGAACCTGCTGTGCACAGCTGTGGGACGAAGGTCTCACTTCTGCTCCCGTTACGCCGCCAACTGATCATTTCTCCTACCGCAAGTTGTTTCTTACGTTTTTGTTTTCCGTTTGTCTGTTTAACTACATTTTTCCAACTACCATAAATAATTTATTCAGCTGTTTTACTTAAATACCTGCCTTCTCGATTCTAGCTCACGCTTTGCGATACTAAGTTAGACTTTGTACTCCTGGAATTGAGCAAAGTACAGGGGCAGGTATACCACCGAATTGGGCCTCTGCTGCCTGAGGAGACCTCTACGCCTAAATTCCTTCAACCACTACTAGCATCACTTTTCCCCATGCCGTCAAAAAGGAGGGTACGTCTTAGCCTTCGGTCTGCAAGATCGTCCGCTATGACGGCCAGAAGGGCCCGCGAGTCCCAGGAGCAGACTACAATGCGACTATCACAGGTTGCTCAAAGCAGCGCTATCACGCAGGCCTCGCAGTCACAAGAGAAGCGTGCCATCTGCTTGGCTAGGAAAGCTGCCTACAGGGCTTCGTTGCGATCAAGGCTGAAGAATACACAACGGTCGAGAATGAATGCACAGGCTGCAGCAACCGCCTCTGCATCTCGGGCTTCCGAGGCTCATCATCAAAGGCTTCTTCGTAACGTAAGAAACGCTGCTGCCACTGCGAAATCAAGGGCAATAGAGACACCTGCCCGCAGGCACGCCCATCAATCCAGAGACGCTGCTGCAACAGCGACCGCTAGGGCTGCTGAGACTCCGCTCGTAGGTCTGTTCGAAATGCTACGAATGCTGCCACCACTGCGAGGTAGAGGGCAGCTGAAAAATTTGACCGCAGGCGCGCCCGTCAATCCAGGGACACTGCTGCAACAGCTAGGTCGAAGGAATCCGAGACAGAGCTGTAGCGTGCAACCCGCAATGCCCGCAACGCTACAGTGATTTCTGCTGCCAGAAACCCCGAGGGACCACAGACAAGGGCAAACAGACTTTCAAGGGCTGCTACAAACATGGCCGCTGTGAGCTTATCTCAAACTCCCCAAGCTCGCCGCATACCCCTAGACGGCGACATTCAGCGCCTTGTGGCCGCTCGTGCTGTTGCTTGTCCCAGTAGCTCTCTTTGGTCTTTCTTGGCTTTCAATTAGGACCCCGGAATTAACTTAAGTACGCGTGACGACATCAATGTAGGGTCCATGACCTGTGTTTGCCAATTCTGCAACGCTCGCAAAGGGGCCGGCGAGTCTGCCGGTCTGTGCTGCTGCTCCGGCAAAGTTCGACTCCCACCTCTGCATGAACAACCTACCCTGTTGAGGGGACTAATAGCCGACTCCCATCCCAACCCCAACCACTTCCTTAAAACAATTAGGCAATAAAACAACTCCTTTCAAAGGACCTCATTTGGGGTTCAGGTGGTTCGAGAAGAGGGTTGGATGCCCACTTTAAAGTTGAAGACGTAATTTTTTTCGAATGTAGCGTGAAACCCAGGGTCACAAACTCACATTAACCCAACTATATCTATATCTATCTATATCTATCTATCTATCTATCTATATATATATATATATATATATATATATATATATATATATATATATATATGATAACCATTTCCTCCAAAGAAAATATGTTAAATTATAATGCTTACATTGGAATTTCCGCAGGGGAATGGAAACAGACATTTTATACCCATAGGCACTCTTTTACGCACTCTAAATTAAAACACCAGATAGATCTTTCAAAAAAAATTTTGTAAATGTAAGGAGAAAGGTCTGAACCCACAGATAGACTGGAAAAATATAGGTTCCGCACATACACCTAATAATCTTAGAGATAGGTGTAACTTATGTTTAGAAGAAAAAATTAGAATAATAAAATACAATAATCAAAGCAAACTATTGAATCAAAGAAATGAATTAGTGTTAACATGTCGACATAAAAACAAATTTAAATTTTCACAATAGAGATTTTACTTTATTACTTTATAATTCTCTAACTCTTCTAACTCTTTCTAAATTCTATATTTCTATTTTTTAACTACATTAATTATATCTTATAATTGTCCCTTGTTTTTTTCCTTGAACTCTCTTTCCTTTTATCACTTACACTTCTTTATCTATATTTTTTAATTTTAAAAAAATATAACTTTGTACTGTTGTTTTTTTAATGTAACTTAGTTTTGATTTAACTTATCTTTAAAGTTAAAATTTTTTCTAATGTACAATTTATTTTATGTTATATTTTTAAATATATTTTTTATTCTTTAATATAACAATTTATTATTATTTATATATTTTAAAAAATATATTCTTACTTAAATTTAATATAAATTATCTAAATATGACTTGTTTTTAATTTTTTAAATATATCTAATTTTTAAGTATACTGTATCTTTGGAAGATTATTTTTTTAAGTAGGAAATTGTATTTTTAAACCTGACCATATCTATATAATTTTTTTTTTTATAAAACTCACTTTTCAGTCCTCTTTTAGTTTCAAATTAACAGTTCATTCTTCATATAACCCCAATGTAATATCATAAGTTAATATCCAAGTTTAATTTTTATAAAACTCCCTCCCCTGACCACTGTCTCGTGCGTTTCGTGTGACTGAAACATTGAATAGGATAAATTCTGTATTAATATTCCGACAGCTATCACAGTTAAATTTATAATTCCGACACGAACTCAGTCTATACACCGGGGTTGAATAAGACTGACGAAGTTTTCGGCGGTTGAAATAGATCTATCCCTTATATGAGGTAATTTTGGATTTTGTTGTGTAATACTATCCGAGTGAAGATAGCTCAGTGGTAGAAGCTCTGACTGACACCAAATCCGTTGGGTTTCGATCCTGGCTTGATGTCTAGTCGCACTTAGGAAACAGTACTGTCAGCTAATGACATAATTTAGCTCTTGAAAATATATTTCAATTGAGATAATTCTATAAACAAGAATCACCTCCGCTAATGCAAAGCTCTTCAGTAAAATGAATGGAGCACTTCGGCTGATTGGCATTTGTTTACATTCGTAAAAACAATACGATAGATTTAGCTGTGTAATTCAGCCTAGTGAAGATAGCTCAGTGGTAGAAGCTCTGGCTGACACCAAATCAGTTGGGTTTCGATCCTGGCTGTCTAGTCGCACTGAGTGATACAGTGAATCAGTACTGTCTGCAAATGATATATATATATATATATATATATATATATATATATATATATATATTGGACAGCATAGTCACAATCGTCAATAATACACAAGCAGTAAGCGTTAAAGAAAAACATCATCATTACCATGTCCACAAACAGAACCCACTTAACTGTAGTGATGAAAGGAGTGTATGTGTGTACACGTTTACATGTGTGTGTGTGTGTGTGTGTGTGAGGAAGTGTAAGTTCGTCTGATGACGCAGACAGCCAATCTGAAAGGAGTAAAATACACACCCACGCTTGTTGTAAACGCTACGGTTTTGACACTGAAATAGAATTACAACTGCATATGTATGTATGCTCGAAGTATGTATCTGCGCATATAAAATAATAATAATGATAATAATAATAATATTTACCGTCAAAATAGTCTATTCGTTTGTGAAAGGCACGAAAAGATTGTCGAGCATTCGCTGCCATACGGAAGGATTGATATGACATATCGGTACTCTTTTCTTTGTTTCTCATAAAATTAAATAATCTACATCACAAATCTTTTGTCAAAAGTTTTTCAGTTAAATAAATACCAATCTTGAGGCTGTGTTAGTCTTAATCAGCTGCTGTGATTTTAAGATGACAATATAGATAAGTCAGAGTAGCTTTAGTATACTGTTAATCACAGAGAGATAGATAATGGTTCGGTTTTGAATTCTCCATTTCCCGACAACCATTTTCTATAATATATGAAATGAATGCTTGACAGTTTTACAAAATGAATAACATTGTAAAATAAAATGTAACTCTGTGTGGGCTTGTGCCAGATGTTGATAAAATCAAGTAAATACTTGTTATTGGAGGGTGGTATTATTGCTTGTTCGTAGACAAATAAAAAAAGAGAATTGTTGAAAAGTTTTTTGCTGTGTTTATATTTTCCTTTTGTTTCTAGTGATTAGAATCGTAAGCATCGCAACTCGATCGCCGGTTGTTTGTTTTTTTTCTTTAAGGTCTCAGTGCTAGCTGATTTGTTTTAAATGTCCACTCAACGCGGATTCTTTTGGCACTTGGGGTAGGTATAGTAGCGTAATATAAACATTTGCATCATTGCCGACTAATCCAAACACCCACTGCCTGTCATCGCAAACGCCAAGAGAGAGAGAGAGAGAGAGAGAGAGAGAAAGAGATGCCTACTTTTTTTTTCTTTTTTTTTTTTTTTTGGCTACCATTTTATTGATTCTTGCTTATAGGAAACAATATTTTGCTCCCGAAAAGAGCTCAGGTCTTTCTCTTCATTTCTCCAACATCCATATAAGCAACATACTTGAGGTCTGATGAAAAAGTTTCAGGACTGGTGCTATAAAAAGAAAACTACCACACATATCAGTCCATCGTTTCATCTCCTTCGAAGCAGTCCCCTTCGAAGTCGCACACTTTATCCAGCGTCGTTTCCATTAATGAAAGCACTTCTTGAACTCCGTTTTTAGAATAGCGACCAGCTCCCTAGTTGCACTCTCTTGGATTTCCTTAACGTCTTGAAAAAATGTTGCTTTCAAGACGGATTTGATTTTTGGAAAGACGAAAAAGTCGCAAGGGGCGAAATCAGGGGAATATGGGGTTTGTCAAACTTTGGGAATGTTGTTCTTGGCCAAAAACTGCTGCACAAGCCATGGTTACTGACGGAACCTCTGTGGTGTAGTAAGACAACCACACTCCACACACTTTCCTTCCGAGCACTGCTACAAACAACGGAAATTTGCTACAACTTAGTGTGTAAGCGCGACAGAGTTCAAGGTCAATCTGTCCCAAACGGCTTCACTCTGTATACTTTAACTTCGTTACCATAGCAACTGTTCCGATACTTTTTGATCAGACTTTGTATGTTCCCGGTTCGAATTTTCACTTGACTATTTTTATACCAAAACGTGTTCAGCCAATAAAACGGGGTATAAAAATGAGGGATAACGTCTTCAAATCTCTAGACCAGTGAATCCTAAAGTGAGCGGTAACACCCCGCCCCCGGGGGCGATAGAAACATCCCGGAGGCAGTAAGAAAAAAAAATCAGGCAGCCAGAGACTGGCAGTGGCAAACTTGAACCATAACATACACCACTTACCACACTCATTGTATTTGAAGTATATATTGCTTCGCTGTATCTCATTTATATAGCAATTATTTGGTGAAATACTAAGTTTCTCGTTTGACCTGCACTAAGACCAATAAAACCCAATAAACGGTTTACTATACATTGATGTGGGGCTTAGGTTTGTATTTTGACACACAAAGTGTGGCAACGCCCACAAGTTTGTCAACTACTACTATAGACTAATCGTAAATGGGATAGTTTTTAATTTTATTATAAGATATTTTGGATTTTGACAATAATTTTCACCCTCTACAAAGCCCAAAAGCCACTGGAGGTAGAGTGTTACAGGGTAAAATGCATAGTTTACGAGGATGTGTTGGAAAGATAGCAGTTTATCTTACGGTGAAATAATATATATATTAATATATATCTTGTGTGTGTGTGTGCGCGCGCGTGTGTGTATTTTAGCTGTTGGCTTCAATATGAATCCCATCCATCCTTTAAGAAGTCTTGTTTTTTTTCTCCTGTGGCGTGACCCGCCACTTTCCTCACCAACAGAAAAGCTAGTGGGGAGGTCCCTCCATTTGCTCGCTGAAAAAAATAACAGTATAGCATGATGAAGAAAAGGCCCCCCAAATTAATAAAAACAAAGTTTTATCGTCAAAATGTTTGTTATTATTAAGAAGGAAAAACAAAAATATTTTTTTATTATTTTATTAATTTTTTGAAACCTTTCCAGCACATTCGAAATTTTGGATAAAATTTTTATTTTTTTTTACATCAGCGGTCGACGTAATATTCACGCTTAGTATTTTTGCACTTTTTTTTTCAGGTGAAAAACACATTGATTTGGAAATTCAGCCAAAAATAAAATAATTGTCGGATTTTAATGAAACTTTCAGGACTTATATCCTTTTATAGTGATCGGCGTGCCATCCTCTTGGGAATAGATTCCACAAAGCAGATGTTCGTGAGAAGAGGCTGCTCGAGTAGAACTTACATCTCACTAATAGAATATGAAGGGAATGAAGGTGGTTCGCTACAATGTGCGTGGCATGTCGGGTCTTAGTTATCAAGTTTAGGACTGTTAGAATGTAGTTCGTCTGAGCACTTTCCATGCAAAATAGCGATAGAGCAGTGAGAGACTTGCGACGTTTCGTCTGTGGAAAAGAGGTTGTAGGGTGGAAAATAATTCATTACTCACAGGGACGCGGAGACGCATTTG
Source organism: Acanthosepion esculentum (assembly GCA_964036315.1). Classification (NCBI taxonomy): domain Eukaryota; kingdom Metazoa; phylum Mollusca; class Cephalopoda; order Sepiida; family Sepiidae; genus Acanthosepion; species Acanthosepion esculentum. The sequence goes on along the minus strand of OZ038498.1, from coordinate 92,989,792 downwards.
GACACTATCAAGACTGGAAAGTGAAGACTCCTGCCCATATATGGCAGCAGTACTCCTTTTTTCGGCCTTAACTGGCACTTGTAAAGGTAGAGGCTAACAGGAGCAGTTATGAAAGCGGTACAGGGAACCGGTCATTTTCCCAGCATCATTAGCGAGAGATCGTACGTACAAGTTCCACTTGAGGTCTAGGTTGAGTTTAAATCCCAATAGGCGCCCAAGGCGCGAGGCCTCTGTGAGAGGACACCCATTTACCGTTAAGACTGAAGCAGACTACGTGCTTTTTATTCTAATGTTTATTCTAGAATCCCTCAAGCATGCGATGAGTCTATAATATATAAGCAAATAAACAACGTGAACTTCAAACTATGGGAATATCATATGCAGACTGAAGTTTCTATGGGAAGATCATATGCAGACTCTGGTTTCATTCTTTTTTTTTTTTTTGTTCTGCAGTTTGGTCTCTATTTTCTTTAAAATATGTTGTCTGGCGGACATGAAGAAGAAAAGACACTCTTCACCGAATTCCGTTTAGAGCACTTTATCGGTAATATTTGTGCCCGACAACCGTTAGAATTTTGAATTTTCATATCAATTCTAATTGTTTACACATAAAAAAGCCTTAGAGGCTAAAGTCATATGATATAGATACCTACATGCATACATACATAGCTGTGGGTTTTTTTTAATTCTTGTTGAGGCAGAACCGGGGGTTAATCTTGAACAAAGCAAGGTGGGCCCTGCCTGGCAAAGAATTTGTCAAAATGATTTGAGACAATGCTTCACACGGCCGGATGCACTTTCTGACATCCAACTCAGTAACTCGTGCTAATTCAAGTACACCCGAGTGTTTTTATAGTCACTAGGAAGGCTGCTATTCAAGGTTTGAGATCCCATCCGAGCCTCAAATACATATATATATATATATATATATATATATATATATATATATATATATATATATATATATATATATATATATATAATATCAATCGTTATCTTCTGTTTTCTTATTTCTTTTTTATTCTATCTCCTTACTAGTATTGTTTTTTTCATATTCTCAAACATTCAGTAATCTTTGCGTCTAAGAGACTTTATTGCCTTGCTTGGGGTGAAATGATATATATATATATATATATATATATTTATATGTGTGTGTGTGTGTGTGTGTGTGTGTGTGTGTGTGTGTGTGTGTGTGTGTGTGTGTGTGTGTGTGTATTTTAGCCAATATGAATTCCATCCATCCTTGGAGAGGTCTTGTTTTTAGTCCTGTGGCGTTGCACACCATTTTCCTCACCTGTAGAAGAGGAAAATGGTGGTGTACCTCCACTTGCTCGCTGAATCCCCCCCCAAATAAACAGCATAGAATGATGAAAAAAAAGCCCCAAACTTAATAAAAAAATGTTTTATCGTCAAATGTTTGTTATTGTTAAGAGGCAAACCAAAAATATTTTTTATTCATTTTTTAACATTATTTAATCCTTTCCAGCACATTCAAAATTTTGGTTAAAATTTTTTTTTTACGTCAGTGGTCGACGTAATATTTACGCTTAGTATTTTTGCGCTTTTTTCAGGTGAAAAACACATTGATTTGGAAATTCAGGCAAAAATGAAATAATTGTCGGATTTTAATGAAACTTTCAGGACTTATTCACAAATGTATGGAATTCTTTTTTAATTTTTTGTTTAGAAAATGTTAGTAATTTTTTTTTTTACATATGTTACCGCTCCCCACCACTTACTTAATTTCATGTAATTTCAATAAATTAAAATTCAGTTTCAAAATTTGTTTTATTAGCTAAAAGTAGGGCTCCTTGGAGAATTTAGATCATTAGTTTCTTTTTGTAAAACTGAAATCCCAGTTACCGAAAATCTGCTCTGAATCGTAAAATAAAAATGTAATGAAACGTTATTTAGTTAGAAAATCTTTTAATTGATTTTATAAATAAGATTTATTAAGGATAGTATTGACTTAAGGAAAAATTTCAATGAATAATGAATTTTTACAAGATTTGTTTTCATTTTTTTTTAATTTTAATTATAATAATTTAAATCTTTTAAAAATTTTGCATAACTTCAATCCGGTTACATACATGCATACATACATGTATACATACATAGCTGTGGTTTTTTTTCTATTCTTGTTTATTAAGTGAAAATTATATTTACGAATCAAAAATTGAAAAGCTCAATAAAAGTCGTTTATACCCATCGGATGTCTTCGTTTTTCAGCACTTGTCTTCATAAACCTAAAAAGTTGTCGCGAGAGATATCGGCAGAATATATTTCTGACAGGTCTGGTACTGGTAACATGTAACCCACTACAACCTACCGCAGGGACGGAGGGTTGGCATCTTTTTTGCTGCTGAGAAAGGCGGCAGGTCACGCCACAGAATAAAAAACGAGACCTCTTAAAGTATGGATGAGATTCATATAGAGGCCAACAGCTAAAATACATACATACATACATCTCTCTATCTCTCTATCTCTCTCTATATATATATGAGTGTGTGTTTGTGTGTGTGTGTGTGTGCATGTACAGGCATTCTTAGGTTAATGCGTTTTCGATTAGTGCTCTAAAAACTTTATATATCAAAATACGATTAGTGCATCTATAATATCCTATTAGTGCATTAAAACATTCTTCAGTTTAACTATAGTAATTGAAAATTGATTTTTGATGGTTACTAATGTACAAAGCCGCACTAACCGACAGATTCCTGTATATATATATATATATATATATATATATATATATATATATATATATATATATATATATATATATATAATATAAAAGGCTCAAACACTAATATTCCATGGTTATAATTTATTACATTGGAATCGTTATCACGATCCAATTCATCAGACCTCCAAATTCAAAAAGCTATATATATATATATATATATATATTTATATACCAAAAATGCTATATATATATATATATATATATATATATATATATATATATATATATATATATATATATATATATATATACAATAAGTTTCACTCTGTATAAAGCCCGGACTCCACTCGTGGTAGAGATTTAAGGTAAGAGTGTAACATTACTGGGGGTCCACATAAAAATAGCTATATTTTAGTGCTTCATAGAGCAATTTCACTTCGCAACGGTTGTTACAACTGGAAATTGGAATTTCTGCAGTAATCTACGCGATATTAAAATACTAAAAAT
>OZ038498.1:92914099-92981599 GCA_964036315.1 Acanthosepion esculentum | reverse complement strand
TCACTCCAAATACCTTCGTAACCACCATTAGACTCATTCAAATTTTTCAGAATCCTCTACACTGTCCTCAGATTGACAACCAAATACACTGAAACGTTCATATTGGAGCTTCCGACACAAATGCCAAGCTGTACAGCATGCCGTTTCCAAATTTCTGGCGGAGTGAATGGTGTCATGGTGTTCTTTTTCTCACAGACGGTGCCCAACTGACCCAACTGACCAGAGATACGTAAGGTATGGAATTGTCCCAATAGCGAATTCCGCACTCTTTGTTTAATTGGTCTAACTGAGAACAGTTGTTGTCTGAATTCAACGTCTGAAGAAAATCTGGAACTCGTTTCTTCTGTTCTACCCGACCGGCCATTATTCACCTGACATTGCAACAGCGATTATTAGCTTTTTTCTCGAGCGCCGCAAAACGCTTTCTCTAAGGAAAACCAGATTCAATATTTCGTCGAAAATTCTTTTCACATCAAAACCCGTAGAAATTTACCCAAATGCTATCAAAGAGTTTAACCTGTCAAATGGCAATATGTTATTGCAAATAATGGTGAATATATAATTAATTAAAATGTAGTTATACTTTACCTTCAAAAGAATAAAGTTGAGAAATAAAAACGGAAATTATTTAAGACACAACCTAATATTTCGTCACTGATCCTTCTATCCATTTCGCCTGGACGAAATGGATAGAAGGAATCCTGCTTCTGAAGTTCAACAGTTTTAAGACAATTTAGAAAACTATCTAGAAAATTTGTTTTAATTTCTGTGATGTAGAGTTTGACCTATCTAAAGATTTAAATCATCTGTCTGTATTTCTGAGATGAGGTATTATGTACACTATTTACATTATTCAGACTATTTTCTTCATCTTTGTTGCGATATTTATCATCAAGTTTCGGCCGTTGTACGCTCAGGCCTTCTTAAGGACACATGGCACAGTGGATAAAGGCGTTGGTTAGATCCAGTGACAGTGTGAGTTCGATACCTGGTTAAGGCAGTGGAAAACTTAGAGAGGTGAATTAACAGGAGATAACTGATATCTGACATCCATTAGACATGGCACGTGGAACTAGAACAGTCTCCCCCAGCGAGCGAAATAAAGGGTTCAGTTCGACATTCCAACCACTTGAAGAAGGCCGGAGCGTACAACGGATGAAACGTTCTGGTAAATATGGCAACAAAGAAGTGGACAATAGTCCGAATAATGTAAATAATTTTATTATTATCAGAAAACTTCTGCCGTTGTGCCCTTCAGCTTTCATCAGTTGATGGTCGATTCCGGGTAACATTCAGGGAATTTAGTAAGGTAAAACATGATTCATATGCTTAGGTATCGTAACTATTTACAATATTGTTCCGGCTGTTGTCCTCATCTTTGTTGTCATACTCACGACGTTTCGGCCGTTGTATCAAAAAAGTGACTTGACCCAAAGAGTTGTGACTCGAACGCAGAACCTGAAAAAAAAAAAAAAAAAAACAGACAGAAAGTTATCAAGGCGAATTAACTAAAAATGAGCTACCCAAAGGTATAGCACGTGGAATTAGAACAATGGTTTGGTTTGGTTTGGTTTACGGCATATCAGCCACAATGGGTTATTTCATGCCGACAAAATTTTTATTGCTGATAATATTTTTTTTACAAAAAAGAATTGCTGGTAATATTATTTCTTCAAAAATCTACTGCTGGTATTTAAAAAAAAATGTATAGCTGTTTGTATTACTGGTAATATATAATATTTTTAAATTATTGTTGATAATAATTTTTTACTCCAAAAATTTATTGCTGGTAATAATCTTTTTTTACAAAGTATTTCTTGTATTAAAACATATTTTTACACTTTCATAGTATTTTGATCATAGGTTGAGGGTTAACTACTTGCTCCTAGCTGGGAACCTAACAGTTGCTACCACCCCGAGTCAGGGTGGACCTGGGAACTTCAGCAATTATAAGGTGGTTTCACGCCTCTCAAAACCTACTAATCAAAGGCCTTGCTGTTGTACGTAGTTTATCGTCTTACCCAGGACGAGGATGTAGTTCACCGTCATACCATGACGCAATCTAGTCCCGTGGATAAAAATAAAGAATTCCGTTCGAAAGTCCAAAAAATATCACCCGAAGAAGTGTACAACAGCTGAAAATTCGTGAATGTGACAATAAAGATGAAGACAACAGTCGGAACAATGTAAATAATGCAAAAAAAAAAAAACATCCTTGATAAGCGCTTGGATCTGCACATCATTTGGGCAGTTTTTACCCGTTCTATGTCCCCTCTTTCGAAAGGACAGAAATCCTTATTTTATGCATAATTCTTTGAATATGACGGACAAGGAATATTTCCTATATATACATATAAGGTAACCAAAAAAAAAAGTCCTTGCTGTTTTTTACGTCATGTGGGAAGAAGTCATTACTGATCCCTTTGTGATGAACCCCGCAGTGGCCGGCCACAGGTTCTGGACGATGAGACCCTGAAGGCGGCCATAGAGGAGGACAACAGCCAAACCTGTAGTGAACTTGACGAACGCTTCTCGGTTTCTGAGGAAACAGTCAAACTTCATCTGCACCGCATGGAGAAGGCGTACAAGCTGAGAAAATGGGTACCCCACACAATGCCGGAAGCCAAAAAACAGTAACGAGCGACTGCCTGTTTCTAATTGCTTTCTTGGTACCGAAACGTATCCATATTTGATCGAGTGCTCACCAATGACGAAAATTGGGTCCTGTATGATACTCCCAAGCTTACCAGAGATTGATTGTCACCACAAATTAACAGTACTTCATATCTATATATAAAACAGAGTCTGTCTGTCTGTGTGATACCTTTTCACTCGAGATCCATCCAACCGATTTTGACCAAACTTAGCACATACATTGTACAGTATAAGATAGGTTCTTAGCGTAAAATGTTGATAATTTTAAAAAAATCAATAACCGATGAAGCCGATCAAAAATTGATAAATTCAACTTTTCCCTCCCGATTTCATTCAAACTCGGTATGTAGGTTACACCATAACGAGCTCAACGATACCTCATTTTATTTTTACGCCACTGCGTTTAGCGAAAAACCGCGAGAAACGAAAAATCGATTTCAACACAAATCGATTTCAACACACATTTTAAACTAAAAACTCCCTCAATTTTCAAGCAATCTAATATGAACTTCACTCAATTGTAGCCAACAATAAGATGATTGTTTAACAGTCATTTAACTTGGTAATTGAGTCCACCCATATAGTGAAAACCCGCGTAAATAGCGAAAAATGGCGATTTTTACTGGTTTCTTTCTTATTTTTCGTTGATCTTTGAATTTTCATCAAACTTAATAATTGCCTTATGAATGTATCCTCTTTTATATCCCTGGTAGCACACTGACAAATTGAATTTCAAAAACTCCAAAATAATCTTGGTCTGAAGTGGGTCTTCATGTTGCCTATTTTACCCCTTTATAACTGAATAAATACAGACTACTTCTGTTATATCAGTAACTGCATTAATTCAAAATGTTTTTTTTTTATGAAAGTACTTTAAAGTAACTGAAAACACTCTCTTACATCTAAACAGGATGTTGTTTTTGCTCCATTCTAATTGAATGCTTTTTCCGATCGACCGGCTGAGTATGGCTGCTAGTTCAAGATAACATTACTGCTAAAATTCAGTGTGTACATTGCCGTTGTTGCTTTCATTATTGTACTATCTCCATCCATTTTCCTGAATCTGGAAAAGAGAAACGAAGTTTTAAACCCTTCTAGAACCTCTATTTGAAAATCAATTGCGAAATCCTTATATCAACTAGCTACTTCAGGATTTGAATGCTGTTTGGTATTAGTTCAAAACTATTGACTCGTGACGAATGATATTCAAACTCAAAAGTCAAATCTAAAAGTAATTTCTCTATCGAAAAATTTGAAAAAATAAAAACGAAAATTTTTAATGTCAAGCCGTAGAACCAATGGTCCTCAGTTCGGTGGCTGAAACGTCGTTACAATCCTTATACCCACCAGTCTTCGATTCTACCACTAAGCCACTTACACGCTGGCGTGAAACGGGTTCATTTCTTATATATGTCGTCTGTATAGGCGTGTCGATTTGAGAAGAGATCGCCGAAGTCAACGTTTATTGTTTAAGAGGCGTGGTTTTGGGTGGAACAATATAAAACTTGCTTATCATTGAATGTCTAACGGACTTACACGTTAATTGATGGGCGTGTCTAGTTGACACTTGGGTAATGGTCATAATCTATCATTCCAGAAATCTACCGGAAAGGGAAGTTAATTTTCGTTTCTTCAGCAATTCCGTTGTATGACAAAGGGCGGTAAAAAGTAACGCTGATATAATTACTAAGTAAACAAATTTTATCATAGTAAGATTGGGGACCACGAAAAATATCTGATGTACTTGCTGGCATAACTTGGTGACAAAGCAGAGAAATTATTCGCAAAAAAATCAAAGGTTTCAGCAACTTTTTATCGCTTTCGTTTATTTGATCTTGACAAGGAACATCAGCCTTTGAAATGTTCTTTTCTTTCCAGGCTTCTATCGGCGTTTCCAAAACACATTCATATAAACGCATACACAAACACACACACGCCACCCCAGCGAACGTATACACACACACACACACACACACACACACACACACACACACACACACACACACACACACACACACACACACAAGAACATGTTAAAAAATGCTCGGCGCAATCCACTTCCCCAAATCTAGTCAAATAAAATATTAGAACGTTTTCATCCTGATCAGGCCGAGAACATAACGGTACCCCTCATATATACAAAATAACCAAAAAAGTCCTTGCTGTTGTTTTATATAGTAGGAAAAAGGTAAACAGCAAATCTGACATAATGTTCGTCCTCATAGTAATGCCGATCAGCATTCAGAACCTTTTGTCAATGCATCTCCAGCTGCACTATGCCCTGTCGGTGAAAATCAGGTGTCTTGGACGCAAAGTAGTCTATGATTGCCTGCCGAAAGTCGGCCTCGTTTGCGACGGTTTTCCAACGAAGGTGGTTGTCCAGGGAATGTAAGTGGTGGTGGTCTGTTAGTGTAAGGTCCGGTGTCCTTCAGTCAAGTCGTCGTATAGTATCTCGCGTCACCCGCGCCACACAAGACCTGGTATTGTCAAGGAAGAACTTTATACCCTTGCGATTAACCAATACTGACTCGTTCTGCTTCAGTGCCTGTTGCACACGTTCCAATTACTGCCAGTACAGGTCCGCAAAGATGGTTCGTCTCGTTGGCAGCAGCTCATAGTGCACCACTTTTTGACTAGTCCACCAGATAAGATACAGAGCATGATCTTGCGTGAGCGCAGATGTGGTCTTGCGCTGGACAACCACCTTCGTTGGAAATGGTAGATGAAGGATTATAAACCATTGTTAATTTTTAACTAGTGTTCCTTACATCTTCATACGTTTTTTACGATATTAGATTGTAATACTTGAAGAGAATTTTTTGGACTTTAAATCTCAAAGAACATTACCAAATAAGAGAAACCACTTCACTTGAGGATTTCCAACAACAATATAAAACTCGAAGAGAAAATAATAACATAGTGAAGATGTTGACATTATACACGACATTAAAGTTTAGGGAGGAAGCCTCCCTTCTCTTCATAACTGGAAAGAACGATAACAGTTGAATTGAGGAAGATGAAAGTTGTTTTAATAGAAACACTGGCTGCTCGTTCAGTTAGTATCAAATGCTTCCGCATAAGGAAACAGTTATTACCGTTACCATTGCACCTAACAAACGCTATTCATAGACATCTCTGGAACGTACCTGGAAAGATATACACGCATATTGGCTCTCCTAGACGCCATAGCCCGGCGCCTAGACAACATTATACAGGAAAAGGTTAAGCTATACTTTATTTCTTTAAGTTAGTTGTGGTATTAATTATTGAAACATGAGGAACAGTCTCGAGTTTTTTTTCTTCTGGAAAATTAAACAATAACTTATCCAAATAAATACTGAAAAACAAACTTTGTACAATCCTGTGAATGACGTTTGAATAGACGTGTTGTCAGCAGTTATTTTCAGTAAAACTTAGTTAGACATCCCAAAGCAGTCGTCCGGAAACACACATCGTCTGATCGTAAGCACATATCGGTTATCCTATATGGCACTGAGTGCTGGACAGTCTCATTACAGATAAAGAGACTTGAGGCAACAGAAAATGGGGTTCTACAGAAGGATGATGAGAACACCATGGACTGAACACGTGAGCAAGCGCGAAGTTTTAGAGAAAATGCAAACTGAAGGGACACTTATACGTAGCACCAGAAAGAGACGGTTGGCATGTCTAGGGCACATAATGAGGAAAGACGGCTAAGAAAATTCGACACTGGATTTAACTAACGCCTTTATCCACTGTTCCATGTGTCCTTGAGTGTATGAATTTCTGGGTATTATAAACCTAATATCTTCAGCAACTATTTTTACCAGAGCTCATATTGCAATTTTTGTTGTTATTATCGCTTTTCTCTGGCACTCCTTATTACTGGTTCCCATATTGTATTCATTTCTATGCTTGGAAGGCAATGGAGAACTTGGAGAGGGGAATTAACAGGAGATAACTGATAACCGACATCCATTAAACATGGCACATGGAACTATAACAGTCTACCCCAGTGAGCGAAATAAAGGGTTCAATTCGACATTCCAACCACCTGAAGAAGGCCGGAGCGTACAACGGCCGAAACTTTGTAATAAATATGGCGACAAAGATTCTGACAATAGTCCGAATAATGTAAATAATGTCCGTTACTTCAATATGCATTGTACGATAATTGCCATGCCTTCTTGGGAATCATAGTGGAGTAGTTTCCTCTGACCTTCTCTACAGTTTAGAATCAAGAGAAGTTTTTTCTTCTACATTAGATGTCATCATATTCCATCTCTAGCGATAAGATGTTGGACCCTATGTTGTTGCTAGAGGCGTTTGTATAGACGTGGCGGAGAATCGGCTTCAGTGAATACATAGTCCAAGCATCGAAGTAAGGGATTCCTTTTCTTTCATTTCGCTCGACTATTGAAGCCACCTATGCTCTGTAATGAAGTGGGTGTATCGGTAAAATAATAACACGTATTGATCAAATGAAGTACATGAGACTGGAATCTTGCATTACTTAACAGTATGTTTTATTGACTTCAATCAGTTACTCTCTGCCAGTCTATGGTGCGAGCCGAAACGTGACTTCGTCGGAAACGTGGTCCTGACACTCTCGTGTGCGATGTGCAAGAGACTACCTCCACAACTCTGGAGCCGGTGTTTCTATATCCATCTGTACAATGTTGTTTTTCCCCGCGCTCATCGTTATCAAGAACTGCTTTGTTGAGAGGTGTTCATAACTCGGGGTAACCATTGACAAGAGGGAAATCGCAGATCTTCACCCCTATCCCCATCTGGAGTCATCAACACCTGTTTTTATTATTATTATTATTATTATTATTATTATTATTATTATTATTATTATTATTATTATTATTATTATATTCAGTCTGGTTTTGAAATTTAGTCCAGTCCGCTTTATTATTTTGCCTAACTTTGGCACGGGCGAAGATATGTGTTCATGACTTTAGCAAGGGTATTAATGTGAGTTGAAGGCAAAATCGTTCGATTGGAATTCGAATTCAACCTACTAATAGTAACGATACGTCAACAGCCGGTAGACACGGTTCAGTTGACAGAATCGATGTGCCCATGACTAAGGCAGGATTTTAATTCTCGGGACCACAGCCGATGTCCTCCGACTTGAAGAAGAATGGACTCCGCCAGGTCTGCTTGCCCAAGACCCACTACGCATGCATGAAAACCTAACGAGACTTGCGAAGAGAGCTGGTCACTTGCTCAGCTGCAAAAAGATCCGGTCATAGGACTTTTGATGATGATGAATAGTAACAGCAAAGAAAGAAAGAACAACGTGTCTTTATTTATTTCTGTTGTTTTACGCGTTAAATATACGAAGAAACTAAAACCAGTCTGGGTTAAAAATGATACATAACTGAACGCGTTTTTATGGTAGGGAAGATAATCATTTAGCAGTAAATTTAAAGAATAATTTGCATGAAAGCATACAGAATGCCATAAAGAAAAAACAACTGGCAGTAATATATATATATATATATATATATATATATATATATATATATATATATATATATATATATGTGTGTGTGTGTGTGTGCGTGTGTGTGTGTGTGTGTGCAGAGAAAACCGGACTGACAGACATTCTTATGCGATGCTGCCAAAAAGAGAAGGAACCTCGCTCGCTAATCGAATGTGGTACAACATTAGTCCTAACCTGGCGTCTCGGCCTCAGTCAGTTTCCCACCGCCGTAAGTTTGCTTCCCTGTGCCTTTTCTATAAATACTTTCATGGTAATTGTTCAGATGATCTTTCCGCTCTGGAACGTAGATTTTATGAATTTAGGCGCGGAACTGGATTGGCGGCAAGTATCATCAATTCACAGATGTAACCGCAAGTTCTATATTAACAGTTTCTTTTCTTGCACTAATCGCTTGTGGAATCCCCTTTCGGCTCCATACTTTCCAGCCAACTTTGATCTTCAAACATTTAAATGCAATGTCAATTGCTATCTAATGTCTTCTTGATTACTCTTCCATTCTTTTCCCTCCTTAATAATGTTTCTCTTTTTCTTATTCTTTCACACTCAGTAACCCCCTTGTGTCTTAGAGGTTTTACTGCCTTGCATGGGGTGAAATGATTTAAAAAGTCATTGTATTCTTGGCCAATGGTATTACTGCAAATGAGACGATGGAAACGAGATATTATTTTGTCCATGGTCAAAGTTTTCGATATTTTAGAAGCACTTCGTAATATATATATATATATATATATATTAATACATGTCTCATTAAATAATATAGATAAGCGTTGTCTATATATTTTATGCAAGTTTTTTTCATATAGTCTGATAATCTTAATAACATTATCATTAAATAATGAAAGAAAATCACAATATTGATACATACTTTTTTTTATTTAATCCGATCTGAGCTTTCGGCTTACATAAGCCATTATCAAAGATGACAATTACACAATATATTTATGCAATACACGAACAAGAAATTGATGATAGTATTATTTGTTTACATGGATGATTTCCAAGCAACGATAAACACGTGCATATAAAACGCTGAAAGCGAAAATCGCACGACAGCTCATGACGTCACACATGACCACGCGAGAGTGAATCCGATGAGTATTGAGTATGGAAAGCCGTTGGTATGAACCAATGACTTCTGTTACTAATTATAGGCATTTAAGGATATTTTTGGAGATTTCATAGTTTATTTTGTTCAGGTTAGGTTTCAACTGTTTTATGTATATAGCTTCAAGAATTTTTAGTTTTTGTTTAAGTATAATTGTGTTTTCGACGAGGATTTTCCGGAATTGTGTATGCGGCCAGGCATGTTGTTTTATCATCAACGTATCTTACATAGATGGATGGTTTTTTAAAGTCTGTAAATATCTTATTTTCCAGGTTCGACATATAGAAATTGCTAAATGTCGGACCCAGTACTGAACCCATAGAGACACCATCACATTGTATATATATATTATTATTATGATCTAAGAAAGGGACTTCAGTAGTACAAGCTAATAGTAGTTTCCGTAATATATTAGGATTAATTTTAAGTGGGGGTAAAGATGAGTTACTGTATATATTTCTTATAATTATGTCAATAGTTTCACTAACAGGGACATTGGTAAATAAGTTTTCAACATCAAGTGAAGCTATGATTTCATTGTCGGGTTTTTCGCTTTTTAGGATTTGGATTACTTCTAATGTTGACTTAACACTATATTTACTAGAAAGATAAGGAGTAATGAGTTGGTTGATGTATTTTGTTAGTTGATATACAGGAGTTGGAATTTGTGATATGATAGGACGGAGAGGATAGTTAGGTTTATGTGTTTTTATATTGCCGTATATGTAACCAGGCCTATAATCACCAACAATCTTAGGGAGTTTTAATGAGTTCTGTTCGGAATTATTAGCATTAATGAGTTTATTAAGCTTTGATTTTAGTTGGTTGGTCGGATTATTGTTGAGTTTTTTAAATTTTATGTGATCATGGAGTATGTGGTCAAGTTTTTTGTTATAATCTAATTTGTTTAGAAGGACGAAAATGTTGGTCTTGTCAGCTTTTTTTACGATTATGTCAGGGTGGTTGCGTAGTTCTTGTGCGGCAATTTTCAGTTGTTTAGTAAGTATTTTTGAGGAGTTTCGGCTTTTATCATGCCGATCCTTGAGCGCCTCAGCCTTAAGTAAGTCTTTGAATTCTGGTGTAGTTTTTATTAGCTGTTCATCCTGGAGTTTAACAATGTTTTGGTATAGGGTTTCGATTTCTATTTTTTTGAAAAGTCGATTGTACTTACGATATATATGGCAGTTAGGTCCAAGATTAAGTAATTCTTTTTGGTGCTTGGTTAGTTCATAGTTAGAAAGGTTAATGTATTTATCCGTTTTGTCAGGAAGTGTGATATTACCTTTGTATAATGTATTCAGTTTTTTAACAATTTTAAACCGGTGTTGTGCTTCAGACTCACGGAAATTATCAACAAATCTGAAGCACAACACCGGTTTAAAATTGTTAAAAAACTGAATACATTATACAAAGGTAATATCACACTTCCTGACAAAACGGATAAATACATTAACCTTTCTAACTATGAACTAACCAAGCACCAAAAAGAATTACTTAATCTTGGACCTAACTGCCATATATATCGTAAGTACAATCGACTTTTCAAAAAAATAGAAATCGAAACCCTATACCAAAACATTGTTAAACTCCAGGATGAACAGCTAATAAAAACTACACCAGAATTCAAAGACTTACTTAAGGCTGAGGCGCTCAAGGATCGGCATGATAAAAGCCGAAACTCCTCAAAAATACTTACTAAACAACTGAAAATTGCCGCACAAGAACTACGCAACCACCCTGACATAATCGTAAAAAAAGCTGACAAGACCAACATTTTCGTCCTTCTAAACAAATTAGATTATAACAAAAAACTTGACCACATACTCCATGATCACATAAAATTTAAAAAACTCAACAATAATCCGACCAACCAACTAAAATCAAAGCTTAATAAACTCATTAATGCTAATAATTCCGAACAGAACTCATTAAAACTCCCTAAGATTGTTGGTGATTATAGGCCTGGTTACATATACGGCAATATAAAAACACATAAACCTAACTATCCTCTCCGTCCTATCATATCACAAATTCCAACTCCTGTATATCAACTAACAAAATACATCAACCAACTCATTACTCCTTATCTTTCTAGTAAATATAGTGTTAAGTCAACATTAGAAGTAATCCAAATCCTAAAAAGCGAAAAACCCGACAATGAAATCATAGCTTCACTTGATGTTGAAAACTTATTTACCAATGTCCCTGTTAGTGAAACTATTGACATAATTATAAGAAATATATACAGTAACTCATCTTTACCCCCACTTAAAATTAATCCTAATATATTACGGAAACTACTATTAGCTTGTACTACTGAAGTCCCTTTCTTAGATCATAATAATAATATATATATACAATGTGATGGTGTCTCTATGGGTTCAGTACTGGGTCCGACATTTAGCAATTTCTATATGTCGAACCTGGAAAATAAGATATTTACAGACTTTAAAAAACCATCCATCTATGTAAGATACGTTGATGATAAAACAACATGCCTGGCCGCATACACAATTCCGGAAAATCCTCGTCGAAAACACAATTATACTTAAACAAAAACTAAAAATTCTTGAAGCTATATACATAAAACAGTTGAAACCTAACCTGAACAAAATAAACTATGAAATCTCCAAAAATATCCTTAAATGCCTATAATTAGTAACAGAAGTCATTGGTTCATACCAACGGCTTTCCATACTCAATACTCATCGGATTCACTCTCGCGTGGTCATGTGTGACGTCATGAGCTGTCGTGCGATTTTCGCTTTCAGCGTTTTATATGCACGTGTTTATCGTTGCTTGGAAATCATCCATGTAAAC
The DNA here is from genome assembly GCA_964036315.1 of Acanthosepion esculentum. Classification (NCBI taxonomy): domain Eukaryota; kingdom Metazoa; phylum Mollusca; class Cephalopoda; order Sepiida; family Sepiidae; genus Acanthosepion; species Acanthosepion esculentum. Next base: position 92,969,522 of record OZ038498.1, on the reverse strand, counting down.
AAATAATACTATCATCAATTTCTTGTTCGTGTATTGCATAAATATATTGTGTAATTGTCATCTTTGATAATGGCTTATGTAAGCCGAAAGCTCAGATCGGATTAAATAAAAAAAAGTATGTATCAATATTGTGATTTTCTTTCATTATTTAATGATAATGTTATTAAGATTATCAGACTATATGAAAAAAAACTTGCATAAAATATATAGACAACGCTTATCTATATTATTTAATGAGACATGTATTAATGAAAAAATGCTGCCTAAATACACACAATATATATATATATATATATATATATATATATATATATATATATATATATATATATATATATATATTTTTTATTTTTTTATTTTTTTAACCTATACTATAACTCTGGTGGTGTGAAAAAAAACAGATAATGCAATTTGTAAATAAAAAAATATTAGAGAAACTGATATTTGGGAAAAATTCAGTAAAAAAAGAAAAGACTAAAAACATCCGTACTGCTTTAAGATAATCAACCAGCACCGCAATGTTTAGTCAAACGAAAAATCAAAACACCGACATTGATACGAAAAAGTGCTCAATACACTAAGCAGAGCAAAATTAGAATACCTAAAGATCAGAACCTATCTACCTAGGTTTCACTAAAGTAAGTTTCATTAAATGTCATTAAAGACGACTGGCAAGGTACAGCGATTAAGCTTTTTATTCAGTTTTTCTTGTGTTCGTATAAGTGATTTCTTTGCATACAGATATAAACAATAACATTAATGTTTTCTATAAAAATTAAATACTATAGGCCGAATGAATTTTCCCCCAGAAACATTATAATGAAATACACAACACCAATTGGCCAGGACAAGAAAATTAAATTAATTATCTACTATAAAAAAACACTTTAAAACAGCTAAACTTATCGTCAACAACAAAAAATTACGTGCAAGGTTTAAACTATAAAGAGCCAATATTATTTATGAATACACATGCCCTGAAGCCAACATTCAATAACATCAACTATGAATACGGTCACAATGCTCTGACTGTGTTTGGAAAAAAAATATATCACTCATATATAAAAACCTACACATTCAGTTAAAAATAAGAATAAAAACATCCTTGATAATGGTTAATAGAATAACCTAAAACGGTCAGATATATACATCATTTAGACAGTTTTACACACTTTATGTCAAGATAAGGAAATACTTATACGAACATTGAATACATTTTTTTTAATGAAACTTGTATGAAAGAAGGATTGCTGCCCAAGTACCCAATATATATATTCCTTTGTACATCACTAGCTAGTCTTAAGTGTCACTTCTGATTATCGCACAAAATTTCATAACTGAATCAATTGGTTAAGGTGTCAGATCCTCATACGTCGAAACCGACGAGAGAGTCCATTACATTATATATATATATATATATATATATATAAAAGTTTTATTAATATATATATATATATATATATATATATATATATATATATATATATATATATATATATATATATATATATATATTTATTTAAATGAAACTTTAATATTTAATTTAAACCGTTAATCTTCTTCAATAACATTAACATTTCTTAATTTTAACCATTGATCTTTTTTGCAAGCATTTATTGCCATTTAAAGAGTGAATATTCTTTTGGGGGATATCCTGTATATATATATATATATATATATATATATATATATATATATATATATATATATATATATATATATATATATCTTGGCCTGACTTTGCGAACGAAGGTTTATGAAGTAGGCTGTCCACGTCGACTTCAGGTAGGATGAGGGCCGACTAGGCCGATGCGGGACAGGCAAGTCCGGCTGCAGCGACTGCAATTAAAGGTCTGGCTAGTATAGCTACTGAAACTTCCCGGTTCTTCCTCCCGCGGCGTTTCTCCTTCAGGTTGTCCTGCAAGAGTCCTCATAGGTGGAGACGGCCTGGTGGACAGTGCGGCACCAGACTTGACGGTCAGCAGCGAGTGCCGACCACTGGCGATGGTCAATGCGGCAGGTACTGACGGATTTTTTTTGAGGGAGTCCTTATAACGCTTTTTTGGTGCACCTCTGTCACGGTGGCCAGTGGAAATTACGCCGTACAGGGCTATCTTGGGCAGGCGGTGGTCCCCCATTCTGAAGACGCGCCCTGCCCAGCGTAATTATATATATAGCGTATATTTTGGTAGCATGCTTTCATTAAGATATGTAGAATTAAATAATTTAGACAAGTTTTGTCTACTTATTTTTAAAGGATCATATCGTAATTGTGAACAAGTTTCTTCGCATCTTTATAAGCAGGTAGACATGTTTACAGTGGAGAGTTTAAAATATCTAGGTTTTAACTAATAGTTTTTAAATAGCTCTCCTTAGCAATAGATAAAGTTATAGAAATTTGCCGACTCATTACAAATTAAGATTATTTCACTTTCGACAGTGATTTCCATAAGCAAAAGTTCAGATTACGAATCAGATTGATTTTTAGCGATGTTTTAGCTTGTCTTAGAATTTTCCTATCTGTCTTTTTCGCTCTCTGTAACCCATTGCGTGCTGGTGCTTTTTACTGCCTTGCTTGGGTGAAAGCATTAAAAATATAGAAACTATAGAATATAAACTCTTATATTTTACGGCTAACAAGTGAAACACAAACAAGTAAGTGACGCCTACAAATAAATCTTATTAAATTCAGTACATACGAAAAACTTTTTTTTTACAATTCTGTACAAACACGACTCCAAATTAAATAAGTGGTTTCTGAACCTGATTGGATAGGACAAGTCAAGTGATATGCTTTTTACGACATTCGCGGGATTGAACTCCAAGTATCCTGGAAATAAGTCACGACTCGGATATTCCCGCGCAAAACTCAGATAGCTATTTGTGAGCCGAGTACCATTTGTCAAATAGCGATAAAAACTGCTCGTCAGCAACAGCAACAGCGACCAAATCTGCAACGACACACTCAATGACGAATGACAGTCAGCGAACCAAACCAGGCCTTGATCAACAACATAGACACATGTACCATGACAACGCATAAGTCTGCGATGATTTTTCTACGTATGATACCACGATGAAAGTAAGTCTTGTCACTCCTCTATTTGTTCACTGTGTTTTAAAATTAATGCTATCGTATGCAACCAATCAACAGTCACACACGTTTCATTAGCTTGTGCTTAACACACACGCATACCATACCACTTGATTTCCTCACTTGCAACAAAAACACTTCGAAACTTGCAGTCTCACTTGCGACAAATCATTTTGAATAATACAACTATTGGCCTCTTCATGACATAACAAAGAACATTGATTCTTAATATGTAAATACACGTATCTGTCGGTATAAATCATATTTAACTTCCTTCCGTGCGAAAATCATTTCTTAGCGTTGTTTATAATTTTGTGTTTTATTTGTAGACACGGTACTCGAATTTAATTTTTCCACCTACAATCCGGGTTGACTAACCCTAATAAAACCAATAATTATTCCGGATTTTATGCTGTTGTTATGGTGTAAATTGAAGTTTATGGGGTAATTTTTATTAGTAGATTTTCGATAGACATTTAATTTTATATCATTATCTCTACGGCTTCGCATAATATCGAGAAAAGGTAATGAATTTTTTTCTATTTTGTGGCGAACCCGAGTCAGTACAGACGCAAAAGAGACCTCAGATCGCATGTTTGCCAAGACCAGTTACATTCAAGTTTTTCCAGTAAGCAGCGGGATAGATTGGCATGTCTAGATACGGGCCGCTCTGCAACTGGTGAAGATCCGGGTTTTTGTGAGATGCCTCATACCAATAAAACAGGGGGAAAACCAGCAGTCGGCAACACATGGAGTCGTGTGAAGTCAGTCCCTTGGGCATTTTTGTTTCTAAACTTGCTGTAGTTTCCGAGGGACTGTTATTTTTGTTACCACACATCTCTTACTCCTCTCTGCCTACCATCGTAGATGTAATGTATATAAAATCATTATTGGTCTACTCGTGGTATTGACCCCTCTTTTGAGTTAATGCTGTGAACGTTTGAATTTTTATTCTTTTCGTTCTCATTACATTTGATATATATATATATATATATATATAAGGAAAGAGATTTAAAATAAATTAAAAACAACATATATATATATATGCACACACCACAATATATATATATATATGATATATATATATATATATATATATATATATATATATATATATATATATATATATATATATATATATATATATATATATATATATATATATATATATATATATATATTACACTTTACTCCACTCAGATTACGTGCTAAGACTCTTGGGAAAGGTAGGAATCGTCTTCTATCTATCTATCCATCTATAATAAAAAATAGAATGTATAAACATAAAAATCTATCTATAAACATCTCTCTCTCCTTTCTCTCTCAATATATATATATATATATATATATATATATATATATATATATATATATATATATATATATTCACAAGTTTTCATTACTGTGATTTTTTGCGACGAATTTTTTGTAGGATAACAATGTATGTCAGGGTTGCTTTTAAGATAGTATATAATATTTTAAGCTTTCTCGAATGTGCAGTCCGGTTAAGGAAATAAAATTATGTTTAAAATAAACGGGACGTCTACTTAAATACTGATACTTCATGAAAAAGAAGGTTTAACGCAATAAAAATACGTCTGATTAAAAAATCCATTAATTCTTTAGAAATTTCTTTGTTTACGTTTCGGATATATCACCCTAAGGTTCTAGAGTCCTTGTATATCAGATCCCGTGGGCCTTCCCTTTGTAACCAGAGGGAATGATTACTGGGTCTGAATGTTATTGGACTCTAGTTTTCGTGAAATCATTTTTTTTTCCTTCCATTCGTTATATTAATCTAATTTACACGCTTATATATTTTTTATATACCTGAAAATAAACTTGATAAGGCTGGGACGATATATATATATATATATATATATATATATATATATATATATATATATATATATATATATATATATATATATAAACGTCAAATCAGCATCCAGAGCGCTCAATTCCTAACTGATGAGTTTGATGTAAAAAAGACATCTCTATTTCTATATCTGAGGATAATTGTATGAACAATCGAAAGCTTGTAGTAAAAAAAGACCTTATACATCTGGAATTTATAAACAGGGATCATAACATTCATCAACGGGTTCGAGGTTAATATATTTTATTAAAAATTGTTTGCGAGAGTGATTCTTGGCATTTATATCATTAACTTCACTATCTGCTTTTTGTATGAATGATTCATGTAATATATATATATATATATATATATATATATATATATATATGTGTGTGTGTGTGTGTGTGTAATTTGGTGATCTATGCGACTATTAGACTATTTTTTTCTTAGGTTACCAGTAGCATAAAATTTTTCTGTAAAAATCAAATACAAGAGAACTATAAGTAGGATGAATCTTTCATTAAAAACATAATAAAAATATTCAACACCAGTCGATAAAAACCTGGAAATTTAATTATCTACTATAAAAAATTTAAAACAGCAAACCTTACAGTCAATAATAATAACTCATCTTCAAGAACAAAATTACAGACAATCAATATTATTTAGGAATTCAAATGACCCTGAAGGAAGTGTGTCCCTGATCAAACTAAATTAGGCACCTCGACGAGATCGCCAAAAAAGAGCATAGCATGATGAAAAAGAAGCCAAACTTGACGAAAACAAAATTTTATCGTCTAAATATTTATGTTATTATGAAGAGGAAAGACCAAAGTTTATTTTAATTATTTTTTAAAATATTTCCTTCTTTTTAGAACATTCTAACTTTTGATTAAAAAACCTTGTTTCTCTTTGTATCACCGGAACTACTAAAAAACATATACAATTTTTAGCACGTTTTTTTTTTTGTATGACATACATTAATTTGGAAAATAAAAATAATTGCCTGATGTTAATGAAACTTTCAGAAACTATTCACAGATAATCGAAATTATTATAAATATGTTTTTTTTTTTATTAAAGTCATGGCATAAATTTTTTTTTATATTTATTACCCCCCTATAACTAATTTTATGAAAACTCTAGAAATTCGATCGAGTCCACTTTAGTGATTACAATTAGACGATACAATTTTGTTTTTGTCAAGCTTGGCGTCTTTTTCATCATGCTATGCTCTTTTTTTTTTGGCGATCTCGTGCAGGTACCTAAACTAAATTCATAAATAATCATGAATAACCAAAAGCGCTTAGACATTTGAACATTTTCTACATTTACAGAGAAGAAAATTATAAGAACACAAGAAAAATTAATCGTAGTACATTTATTAAATCCGTCACATTGTTATTTTTAATTTATTTTGTTTTAAATATAATTTTTGATGGATACTCATATTCGAGTAGAAGCCCTGTTTTTTTAATTAAACAGTATTTTTTATCCGACTACATTTCCCGGCCTGAATATTCGAGAAATCTTGTCAAAAAATTACACGACCCCCGGAGGGATTTGAACCTGAATACTCCATCGCAAACCGCCATTGTATTTGACATACCTAACTACGCGACCACGTTGTAGTTACGTTCAAACAAATCCCGAATAGTGCCTTTTGAACACAAACTCTCTGCCGATTGTCGAAACATGCATATCTGCTCTGTATCGTTTCCTAACGTATATATATGCATATATATGCATAATTTTTTTAATTTATTGTATTTTCAATAAATTAATAAACATTCTTTTCATATAATTAACTCTACACAGATGCATAATAAATATATATGCATAGAAAACTGAAAAAAAAAAATTGATCTCTGAAATTGAATTTTTTTCTGAAAAAGGTACTGGCATCCCATTTATCCATTTTAATGGGTGAAAAATGTATTCGTACAATGCAAATTTCAGATTTTAAATCTAAATTGCTTTAATACGCTAGATTATTCAAGTGGAATATTCTAGAATGTTCCAATAATGTTACCAGTAGTTATTTATAACCTAAAATATACAAGTAGAACCTTCTGTAATTAATATTCGTGCAAGAAGTTTTTCGTCATGGCAAGAGGTAAAGAATTCACAAATCCGCAAAAAGAACTGATTGAAACGGCTCTGGAAAGACGGTAAAAGTTACAGGAAAATCTCAGACAACCTACCATTAGTTCATTCATTGCAAGGTATAAAAAACTCAAAACTGTTGAAAACTAAAGAAGAACAGTTGCTCCACTGAAAATTTCTTCAAGATCTTCGTGGAAATTAATGCGCCAAATTAAACAAAATTCAGTAGTGACTCATCAAGAGTTGCAGGATGATTTGCTTTCGTCAGGAATCTGTGTCACTAAACGGATAAGTAATGAAATTCATAGGAGCAATTTGAAATCTCTCTCTCTTCAGTATTCTCCACTGCTATTGAAAAGACACAGATGCGAGGTTGAAATTCGTTCGTGAATATAAGGATAAGGAAAAATCATATTGGGAAAGAGTATTATGGACAGACGAAACCAAAACTGAGTTGTTTGGACGTAATTCTAGAAATCATGTATGGAGGAAATCTGACGATGCCTTCAAACAAAAGAATATAATTCCAACAGTGGAATTTGGTCGTGGTAGCATCATGGTTTGGGGAAGTTTTTCTGAAAAAGGTACTGGCAATAGATGGTAAAATGAATACCGCAGCATATCAAAATATTTTGGAAGCAAATTTAATGATTTCGGTTGAAAATCTTGAACTTCTTTCTGATTGGATCTTCCACCATGATAATGATCCTTAGCACACTGCAAAATCGACGAAGAAATGGCTTGCTGAAAATAATGTAAATATCCAGAAATGGCCAAGTCAGTCCCTAGATTTAAACCCAAACGAGAATCTGTGGCGTTATTTGAAAATTCAAATTCAATCGAGAGCTCCAACAAATATCTCGGATTTGAAGGCCAATATGCGAAGAATAATGAGACAAAATATCAACTAAAATTTGCAAAACATTGAGAACTACAAGAAGAGGTTGGTTCCTGTAGAAGTGATTAATGGTTATTCTAGAATGTATTAAATGAAGATTCTGAATTCTTTTTTTGTATTGTACGAATATCTTTTCACCCATTAAAATGGATAAATGGAATTTATTTCAATTAAATCAATTTTTTCTTTTTTTTTGCATATTTAGTTATGCATCTGCGTACAGTTAATTATATGGAAAATATGTTTATTAATGAGTTGGGAATACAATAAATTAATTTTTTTATGTGTACGAATATTTGTTTCCCTCCACTGACTATTTATATATATATATATATATATATATATATATATATATATATATATATATATTTGAATTATGTAAATGGGGGATTGTGGTAATTAACCGACTTACTCTCTTCTACGGCCTAAAGTAGGAGGAGCTAACGAGGGATATCTATATTTTGTTTTGCGAACATTAAAATATGCCGTTGCGTCTTGCGTTAAAATAACTGCAAACCAAATCAAAGACATTGATTCCATTCCACACGTTGGCTGGAATGGGCACATTTGTCTGCCTAATAAATTAACTGCCGTTGTATTTTGGAAGTCAACGCCAAAAAATCGCTGATATGACAAGTGTTGCAATGTTGATATTAAATGTCCCGGGGTCACTCTTCGCTTTGGTTCGGTCAAATTGTTTTATATATATATATATATATATATATATATATATATATATATATATATATAGATATATTGGCTTGAATTCTACAATTAAGTCAAAATATACCCGCCGACATCGCCAATTTTATATTTAAGAACGATGCCATCATTCAATACGTGAGTTGATAATCAAGCTACTCTACATTAAAAAGATCAATAACTTAGCAGAATTTCTCTTGTTCTCTTCGCCATTCTTCACGTTTGGTTTGGTTTGATTTGGTTTACTGCATATCAACCTCAATGGGTTATTTAATGCCGACTAAATTTTTTATTTATGGTAATATCTTTTCTTCCAAAAATGTATTGCTTGTAATATCTTTTTTTCCAAAAAATTCATTGCTGGTAATATCTTTTTTTTTTTTTTTCAAAAATACATTGCTGCTAATATCTATCTATTTTTCAAAAATGTATTGCTGGTAATATTTTTTTTTTTACAAAGTATTTCTAGTATTAAAACCTATTTTTAAACTTTCATAGTTTGGAGGTTAACTATTTACCCATATTTGGGACCTTAACAGGTGCTGCCACCCAGGGAAATGGTGGACATGAGAACACCAGCAATTAAGAGGTGGTTCTACGCTCCTCACAACCTCCTGATCAGAGGCCTTGCTGCTGGATATAGTTTATCGTCTTACCCAGGATACGGATATTCTTCACGTAACTTTGAAGTAATCTTTAGGTAATTTGTAATTGAATCTTTTATTTAATCTCGAATAGATTATGCTTCTTTTCTTTAAATAATTAATTTGAATAATTTCACCCCAAGCAAGGCAACAGGGCGACTAACGGTTAAGTGAAAGAATATAAGAAAAAATATTATTGAGGAGTGAGAACAATAAGAGACTTTCAGAATGGAGAAGATAACGATTGATGCTACAGTTAAATTTTTGAAGATCAAGTTTGAGTGGAATGCAAGAGATCCACAAGCGAGAAGTGCGATAAAACAAACTATTAGCATCAGAGACGGATATTGCAATGTGATTGGCCCTGATCTGGCATCTCGTTTACAGTCGTTCTCTCACAGACATGCCATCGCTTCTCTCTGTCTTTCCTACAAATGCTTTCACACTAACTGCTCTGACGAGCTACTTTCGCTAGTTTCCAAACTGCATGAATTTAAGCGTGCTACTAGGTTGGCATCTCAGTCCCATCCTTTCGCTGTCGAAAACGGTTAAATGTAGCCGTCTCTTCTACTCCAAAAGCTTCGTGTCTCGCACTTCCCGTCATTGGAACGTCCTTACTCTTACTTGCTTTCTTGATAGCTAATAATCTCCAGCTATTCAAATGCAATGTCAATCGACATCTCCAGATGCCTTGATCTATTCCCTGTCCTCCTTTTCATCCTGTCCTCTATCACGCCTTTTTACTCTTGCTCCCACTCTTTGTAACCCCTTGCGTGCTAGTGGCACTCCCGACTTGCTTGGGGTGAAATGCTTAAAAAAAACCCCAGAACTTATGGTTACATCAAGCCATTTCAACTGTAAAATGATGAGATTTTGCTGCCAATCTGGAACTGCACTTAAATTAATAGTCTAAGTACCATAGACGAGGTATTGTTCTTTTTTTCTTTTTTTAGTGCTGATCATTTGCAGTCAGTCCTGTTCCAACTTGATTTGTGTTTGTACTAATAACATCAAAAGTTTAATTTGCAATGTAAAAATACTGCTAAACTATACCCTGACTTTGTGTCCAACATGGAAATCAGTTATTCAGTTTGCAATATAAAAATACTGGTAACCCTGACCATAATTTTGTGCCCGATTTGACTATCGAATGTCAGTACTGAGGAATTATCTCTATTTATATTCAAACTAATGTCCGAATCCTTGTTATTTCTCCGGCCTGCTTTAGGCATCTGTTGATTCAAGTAAGATTTTGGGAATTTTGAACTGACCCTTTATATCCCCTACAGTGGTAGATTGTTCTCGTTCCGCTGTCATCTTGTACTCGTTTTTAGTGGAGTTCAGTTATTGATGGCCATATTATTAGATGGCCAAGGATTGGAGTCTCAATTATTCTCTCTCTATCGCTCGCTCCCCTACTCATAGGCAAGGCTTCAATGGTAGACTAGCTTTGGATGGCAACCAATATAGAAGGACAACTCTGATTTCAAAACCCTGGTGAAGGCAAACCATCTTCGTATGTATTGTCTACACCTTATATATTGTATGTATATGTGTATCTATGTATGTATTTATGCAAAAAAATATTCTCTTGCTTATTTAGAAAAAACAATTTAAAAAAATTCTATGCGTATATATTTTCTGTATCTACAAGTGTTTACGCACATCTTTTGCATTTGGTCATATACAGAGCTCTCCAGTCGTTTTCGTCGTTAGAGGGTACAGCAACGATCTTTTCCTTCCTTAGCTGCATAGTATCTGCTTCGCTAGGGCTACATACACTTTTTCTTTCTCATACGCCGATTGCCACCAAGACTACAGAACCCAGTCTGTCCTGCTATGTGTTCATAGGATTAATACCATTCCAAAGTGTATTAACATGTAAATCAATGTAATGAACTCGACTGGAATTTGAACGCGGCTCAGTTTTCTTGCTGCTGTTACAGTGTAAACATGACCGCCTCGCTAGCAGTGTGCACCAAAGAGAAACAATAAGCACTGATCCGATTTATCTGGTCGAAAGGTATGTCAGGGGCGGAAATTCATCAGAGGCTTTTAACACAAATAGGCGACAGTACACTACAGCGTAGTAGTGGGTATGTGTGGACCAAGAAGATTAAAAGTGGCCGGACAAACATGAAACACGAAGAAGGAGCAGGACACCCATTAACCTCCACCAGTGATGAATGGATTCAGCAAATTCGATTGATTCGGATCACTGCTATCTGTTCCACTTTGGTGCACACTGCGAGTGGATCGGCCATGTTTACACTGTAACGGAAGCAAGAAAACTGGCGCGATCAAACTCAAATTTCGATCATGTGACCACAATAGTACCAACTATTTTTATATTAGGTTAAAACATAATTTATGCTCTTTATTTTCTTATGTACGTGTGTGTATGTTTACATGTGTACGCTTGTACGTGTGTGTTGATAAGATGCGTGCACGTTTCAAATATTTTTAAATAGCCAAATGGGCGTTCCTTAAATAAAATTTGTACGCGACACAAAGATAAACGACGCGAAAGGCAACTGGCTTGATACGCTCGCTGCTCGTTGGGAGATCATCATTTCGTGTGAATAAGATTTTTAACAAACAGTTTTATGTCTTCGCCGCAAGTCAACTATTTTATGGTAGTCATACTGTGCTAAAAAAAAAAAGAAGAAGATTTGTAACCACATGGAACGAGCTGACATATTTCGTCAAGGGAAATGTCTTTCTCCTGGTGTCTGCGGTTGGCGTGATATTTTGCCGGTATGGCGTCAATATATTTAAAAATCGTACAATTTGTTGAAGAGGAACGGAAAAATTTCGCATGTTGGTGATTATAAAACCGCGTCGTTTCATGAAACAGTCGGCGGGTCACGTGTCCAGAATGCGTCCCACTCGACTCCCACGTATTATTCTTCTGTTTGGGGAACTCGCCAGCGGCAAGAGGCTACGCGGAGGCGCAAAACGACGTTTCAAAGACCAGTTGAAGATATCCCTGACAAAGGCCAACATTGACCCTGAGAACTGGAAATCCGTTGCTGCAAATCGTCCTTCCTGGTGTAGTACCATTCGAGGTGTGTGTGGGGGGAGATTTGCTGTCAGAAAGGCCCAAATCACCCAGCCGCATCCACCACCCCACTCCTCTGTGAGTCCTGTTCACAACTCTTCAGGAGTAGGCTGGGCCTTCACGACCACCTCCGTCACCGACACCAGGGGGAGAAAGGGAACAAGGAGAGAGGCTGACGATCCCGATGATCGGATGTGAGAGGGCGCCGACTATATTTAGTGAATATTCAAAAGTTGTATGTGTTTACCCCAAAAATATTACAAATCACCTTCAGAGCCATTGTATTTCGATTTAAACTGGTCGAACTGGAACAGCTCAGTTAAAAGATAAATTTTCTCTACAGAAACCTTTTTTTCGTAAATATAACCAAACACCAATATATTCATAGACTATTTGAATAACAATGGGAAACGCTGCAGCTGCTGCTAAATATCATGCCATGAAGGCGTTGATCCCACGAGAGTAACATTGTCCCTCCAGCTCTCATGATCTTGGCGTCGGAATATCTTCCAGCGCCAGATTGATCTACTGGAGATCCTAGCGGACAGCGTCATTCCAACGGCTGCGTGGTCGAACCGGTAGATGACTCTGGTAGGGTGGTCATCATGTCGTCGTAGGACGTGACCAAGCCAGCGCACACAGCACTGAGCAATGATATGGAGAGTGCTTGGCTAGTCGGTCCTCCGGCAGAGCTCTTCATTCTTCGGAGAGCAATGTGAATCGGACGAAATATATATATATATATATATATATATATATATATATATATATATATATATATAAGTAGATAAACTGTATGTATACCAAAGAGAGCTCAACTTATAATGAAAAAGAAGCAATATATTGATAATATTAGTGTTTAAGTCTTTTTATTATATCTATATATCTATATTTATATCTATATCTACATATATATATATATATATATATATATATATATATATATATATATATATATATATATATATATATATATATATATTTAGAGAGAGAGAGAATATTTAGTGGGTAACCGTGTTAAAGTAGTTACGCTTATTTTTTAAAAATTGCAATTAAGTGTAGGTATTGATTTCATTGTTTTAAAATAGGGCTGTTTGCTCAAACACACACTCACACACACACACACACACACACACACACACACACACACATATATATATATATATATATATAAATATCTATAAATATATCTATCTATATGTATATATATATGTGTGTGTGTGTGTGCGATTCATTTTAAGTTTATAAAGCCTACTGAATTTTCTCGGTTTTGGAGTGCATCAAAACTTAATTTCTTGAGAATATTTATTTAAGCCCTCAGAGATTTTGTTCAAACAGGGTGGGATCCTAACAAATTATCAACTTCAGTGTATACATTGAATTAATTTTTGAGTTGTGAATTGTTTAATTTGGGCGTGGTTTTTCATTAGTATCAAATTGGGTAACCTAGGAAGTTGAAAACACATTACCTCCCCCACCCGCAAAAAAAGAAACAACAAACAAACAGCATTTGATGCGAAGGAAGAAGCTACTGTTCAAATGAAAAAAATCGCTAAACGGTAATTTTAATGGATGAAATAAAATGAAATATAAATTATTTAACACCCGAAAGAAAAATTATTTTAACAATCGACCGAATAAAAAAATATTTTAATAATCCCCCGAAAGAAAAATTATTTTGATAATCACCCGAAAGAAAAATTATTTTAATCACCCGAAAGAAAAATTATTTTAATAATCACCCGAAAGAAAAGTTATTTTAATAATTACCCAAAAGAAAAATTATTTTAATAATCCCCCGACAGAAAAATTATTTTAATAAAACCCGAAAGAAAAATTATTTTAATAATCCCCCGAAAGAAAAATTATTTTAATAATCACCCGAAAGAAAAATTACTTTAATAATTTTTTTAATAATCACACGAAAGGAAAGTTATTTTAATGATCACCCGAAAGATAATAAACAAACATAAAAAATGATCAATATTAGTAATACAGAAATTATAAACTAACACAATTTAATGAATTTTTTCTTTTTAGTCCAGATTTTTTATTCTGGAATAAGCTACACAAATCTCAGGTCTCGTGTCTGTAAACCATCATCGTCGCAGCCACACTACATGTACTGCAGCCATAGCAACAGTGGTGTGGCTAAGGTAAGGCAGAATACACACCTTCGAGGTGGTTTTAAATTCAGACCTCTTCTTCTCGTAGATGAGTTGCCACCACTTCAATGTGGCAAGCAGTCTAGGGGAATTCTAAATCTGTTCTCTTTTCACCCCATGGCTGCGGGTGGACCCATTGCATTCGCGAAAGGATTTTTGGCGGAAGTGTACATTCCCCAAAACTTCCTTTTCATCCCAAGCCAATTTCTGTTTCATATTAACGACCTGCCCCAAAGCATACCCAGAGGCTTCAGTAAATATCTATGTGGATCGTACAATAATGTATGGGTACGCATGCAAGAATCGGGATGAACAGAGCCTGGAAAAGGACCTTGCCTCTGACCAAGCTCTAACAGCTCTGTGTGGGAAAAACTGACTTATAGCATTCAATACCCCTACAAACAAACAAGTAGAGTTCAATCATCGCCGATCGGCCCTATCTATCTATCTATCTATCTGTGTTGACGTAGATAAATCACATAGCTAGATATTAGCAACCGTATATACGTGCGTTAGCGTGCATACACGTAAGCGAATAAATATTTACTCAGTTTAATTTAAGGTGTAAACACAACAGTGCTCAATGTGGTTAGGCAGAGCTAAGAAGTATATATTAATGAATATACATATACCTACGTTCGTGCCTGATGTGTTGGTAGAACAACGAAACTTTAAGTTGCACTTCGAACGTAGGTATATGTATATTTATAAATATATATTATCTATCTATCTAGCTATCTATCTGTAGATTGCATTGCGCATGAAACTCCGACTGGTGCTATCGGTGAGGAATAATATGTAAATTTATTAATATATATATATATATATATATATATATATATATAAAGGGATATATAAAGTGTTTCCGGTCTCGCAACCTTCGTCAGGGAAAGAGTGGATATTTCCACATATTATTCAAAGGAATTAATTTTTCATGTTTTTTGATGTTAAATATTCTCGATATTAGACATTCTCTTTTTTGTGTGTTAGTGACCCAAATGTCTCTCTTTAATTATATATATATATATATATATATATATATATATATATATATATATATATATGGAGCGGTGGGTAAATTGTCGCCATTTATAGTTTTAATTTCGTGCAGGCGCATTTTTTGATTTTGTCGACTGCAAGGTATAGTTGGGTCAGTTGGGCCGTCTGTGAGTAAAAGGCCACCATGACGGCATGCTGTACTGCTTGGCATTCGCACCGGAGGCTCCAATACGAACATTTCTGAGGATAATGCAGAAGATTCAGAAAGAGTTTGATATGTTTAATGGCGATTACAAAGGTGTTGGAGTGACCACTAGTGATGGCAACGTTATGTCTTCATTCATCTTCCCACCGAAGACTCCACAGCGGCACTACATCAAGTACCATGAGAAGGTTGTGCTGACCTGGGTCAAGAGGGTGGTAGCTGGAAAACCCTATGTCTGAAAAGAAGACTCAGCAGCATGCCACACAAGCTGGAGAACCCAGTCATGTCTGTCAGACAATTTCTGCAACCATATCACCCTTACATCTGGCCACCGAACTCCCCAGACTGCAACCCTCTTTATTATTATGCGTGTGGCGTGTAACACCAAAGATGAACTGAAGGCAAGAATTCCGACAGCATTCACCAACTTAAAGAAGGAGACCGTCCAGAGTTGCTAGAGGTTCCAATGACAATTTTATTGAATAAATTTACTCTTCTGTATTCCATGATATCTTGCGTAATTTTGATAAATATATCTGCTAAAATGAGATGTCAGTGTTATTTTAATTTTTGCGTAATTTAGACGACAATTTATCCATTGATCGCACTCAACATATATATATATATATATATATATATATATATATATATATATATAGCTAGATAGATACTCATGAATATAATTGCTTTTTCATTTATTGAAGTGTTCATATATATATATATATATATATATATATATATATATATATATATATATATATTACACAGAGAGCCTACCATGTGTCCAAAGAAAAAACTTAAAACAAAAACTAATAATCAATAAAAGAAAAAGACCGATAGAAGAAAAAGGATATATATATATATATATATATATATATATATATATATATGTGTGTGTGTGTGTGTGTGTGTGTGTGTGTGTGTGTGTGTGTGTGTGTGCGTGCACGCGCGTGTTTGTGTTTCTGTATGTCTGCATGTGCGGTTGCATGGAGAGTTGTTTATGACCTTACGTTTCACGCTTTCGCTATCTTCAGACAAACTGCAGTTTGTCTGAAAATCGAGAAAGATGTTAAAATATTTAACAGAAACACATTAAAACTAAGTTATAGCTGCACCAATAATATTGAGAAGATTATAAAGTTACATAATAATAAAATTTTAAACCAATTTAATAATCTGGATCATAATGCACGTTCCAAGTTAAATATTACTAATGATACTAGTCATTGTAATTGTAGGAATTCAGACCAATACCCATTGCTAAACAAATGTTTAAATCTAAATCTCTTGTTTACCTAAGTACCATCTCTATAATAGATAATATGACGGTTGTAAAAATCTATATTGGTAGTACTAAGAATTCTTTTAAAACTAGATGATATCAACATATCTTGTCCTTCACGAATAATACTTATAGAAATAATACATCACTTTCTAAATATTTTTGGAGTTTAAAAGATGATAATAAAACTCTTAAGGTGAAATGAAAAATTGTAAAAATGACAAGGACATGTAGACCCTTATATGAACACTGTTTTCTGTGTCATCATGAAAAATTGGAAATTATCAGGTTCTTTGATAAGAATATTTTATTAAATCAAAGATCCGAATTAACAGTAAATGATTAATTTTAGGTTTAATTTAGTTCTGTATTGATCTCCTGGTATTATTATTAACATCTTATATGGATGATACTTATTTAACGGTTGCATATTATTTACCTAATAATTCTATATGTTTAGAATATTTACTACTTTCTTAAAGAGGCCTCTTATTTATCTACTACAAAAAGTTTTATGTACGAAATCCACAAAGCTTATAACTAGTTGGGCATTCGGTTAAATTTCCTTTCTATCCACACCCGCTTTTATTTCTTATGAAAGTTGACTGTCTGGCGTGTGTACATTTATTGTTACTTTCCCATAAATTTTCCTAAATTTATTCATCATTGTTTATATATGTGGTTATGTATGAGAGAGTATGTGAGCGAACAAGTTGAAAAGAAACGAAATAAAACTTTTAAGAGACGTTATTTTCCTCATTAAATTAGGCATGCCAATCAGAAAGACCAAATGGACCGCATGTCGCTCACGGGTCGCAGTTTTCCCATGACTGCTTTTTTCTTGACAAGAGTCAGATCAGATCAAAAATGGAGTATTGCCGCCATGTCTGAGCTGGAATTCCCCAGTTGTCACTTGGGGGATCAAATATTTTCCTCTCAGTAACACTGAATCCACAGACTTTCGTCTGTTGGTTCGGAGTCTATATAGAGCATAGCTAGAGGAGTCAGCTACATCGCAAATTTTAACATTTTCCTAGACTAGTTGGCAAGTAAAGCTAAAGCCTGTCCTGATATTTAATCCATAGCTGGGGAAGAAGAGATGGAATCATATTTTCTCTAAGTGTATTTGCGAGAAAGTGAATGCAACGAACTCGGCTGGAATTCGAACTCGTCTCACCGATTTCTCTTTCGGAGACGTTACGCATCAACCAAAAAGCAGCGGGAAGTTACTCTCTTTTTTTTCAGTCGTTAAAAGCAAAGCTATTTATATATATATAAAAAAAACGTAGCGAACGCCATGTTTGATAATTTCCTGTCGTTAATAGAAATCTCGGTATTTTTTTTTCGCTTTACATAAACCTCGTCTTTCGTTGAGATCGGAAGGGGATCGCTATATTTTGTCGTTATTAACCACTTGTTTAAAGTGTAAAAAGAAAAAAAAAGAAAAAGAATTCCAGCATTCGTTTTTAGAAGTGGATGGGACATGAAGAAGGTGTACTTAATTACGCGTTGTTCAGCTCACATTTCTGTGAAACAACAACTTCTTGCCGAGACTTCCTTTTCCGCATGAGGACATTTTCGTTTCATGTTGTACTTATTATTTCCTCTGGAGTTGCAAAAGAATTCCAAAGGTCTTGAACCGATAGAGTTTCTTCTTAGAGGAGGCGGGAATTAAAGTCGCCTCTTCTCTCCAAGTTATTCTTGAAACGATTATTCGGAGGCGAGACAGATTCGTTGGCTCTTCTAGTTACATAAGGACACCCAATGTCAGGAACTTCAAAAATAGCCAACCGTCCAGGATAAACGAAGTCAGTTTTGCCGTGTCTCCTGTGTCTCGATTAAAAAAAAACGTCACAGACAGAAACAATGACTTGCAATATTGTAGGCTATCGTCACTATTAAATTACATTATTATTATATTAATACTATGTTGTTACGATGACATTATATAATAATTATATTGAGACAATGTATATTATATTATTATTATTATTGTATTAATATTAAATTGTTACTTTTACATTACTAGATTTTTTTTTTGCAACATGCTGATGCGTGTATTTATTATTGTTGAAGTCATTGCTAACATTTTTTGTCGATATTTAAAAACTTTTCGTTTCGTTCAATTTCGCAAACCAATCGATGAAATTTGAATGAGCTGGTTTGTTTGGAAAGATATTTTGACAAAAACCTATTTCGCGGTTTAATAATTTCTTTAATTTAATGTAATTTTATAGGACTTCATGGTAAACAATACTTTTTAATATTTTTTTTTCCTTTTTAAAAGCGAACAATACATTTTTATGATTTCTTACTCTTGGGCATGCAACATACAACTGGCCATGCGTAAATTTTTCTGGAGCTAAATTCCAACTTTTTGAAGCGTTCGGCCTTGCGATTTGTGTATAGTTCCCGCAAACGCAAGGCGCACTGGAAACTGAATTATTGCATATAAAAACTTAAAGAAAAGATATGCAAAAAGCAATACTGCATTTTTATTAAGTAAATACCGTAATTCCCCATGTATAATGCTCAGTTTTTCTAAAAAATAAAATAACAATCAAAATTAGGGTTGCGTATTATGCATAGCTACAAAAAATCTTCAAAAAATTGCCGCACCATAGGTCGATTTCAGTTGCGAAATGACTACTCACCACAAACATACAACAATTTGACACTAACATTTGTCGACTGCAACCCCGGAAGGATGTCAAATACAATCATATGTACCTAACAATACTAACAAATGTAAAATAAAATAAAAATTATCATAAAACTAAATTAGAATAAATATATATCTATTTTTATTCGGTCGATTTAGCTCGGATATTCATGAGTCTCTCACGGTCTTGCATCAAGGTCGGAAGGTCATTAGGTGGGCATTCTGTGTCATAACATAGCTGGTCAATGACTTGATCCTGATGAGGGACCAAAACACATTCCAAATACCGAAATTGCCCAAACAGAAGATTGTGGTGACTCCCTCGGGATCGCTATTAACGTTATCCATTGCAGCTTTTTAAAATCTAACCAGAGCATCACTACCGTAGTTTACTACCAGCAATTGGATGAAATACACATTCAATTATACAAATCGCTACCGGAACTGGTTAATCGACGAGGTCCAATTCTGTTTCATGACAATGTTCTGCCACATTGTGCCAGGATGTTTGCAAAAGCATGGAGAATGCAACTGGATATTACTTCATTATCTGTCCAAATAACTCATTGCAATTCGCAGTTGTTTGGTAGAATAAAGGCTATAGGCGAGTAATTTGGTCTCTGCAAGTCAAGTTTCTGGGAGAGGAACTCCCAGAAACTGTAACTAAGGTCTACTCAGTATTAATATGATAAAAAACACATTTTGATTATCTGAATATTAAACAAACAAAAATGTATGGATTAACTAGGCCTTCTAGCGGATAGGCGCACTCGGTTACGAGCGGTGAGTCATATAGTGCATAAATATGTCTTCATTTCTTTATAATTAAATAAGGTGTCTCCCGAAAAAAACATTAACTCACTCTTCAAATGACAATAAATGCAATATTTACTGACTTTCAGACAAGATTAAGGGTTAAAATAAGAAATATTAACGTTTATTGACTTAAAAAGAAGTTTAAATTAAATATTAAATGAGATTAAATGCAAGTTTAAAATATTCATATAAATAACCGTGTGTAAATATAAATGAAATGCACATTCGGTTAAGCAAAATGCGCCCGCCACTGCTTAACCGACGAGGTCCAATTCTGTTTCATGACAACACTTGGCCACATGTCTCTCGCGTTTTCTCTCTCAACCAAATGCCACCGAGAAAAGATCCCACCAACTAAGGGTTAAATAGCACCGTAGAAAGCAACTACTTTGAATTCAAGAAGGCAACGGGAAATGTCACCACTGTCTTTCTCAAGAAAAGTCATGGTAATTTACAGATAGTAAAGAAAAGAGAGCCGTGGAGAGTTGTGATCCATACATCCTGAATGGATATGAAATTTAAAACAAATATTTAAGCGGAGCTGATATATTGGGTTATTACATAAATTCGGTCGTTTTTTATCATTTATTTTCCTACTTATTATTTATTAATAGTTCAACAATGTATTCTCCTTCATTGTTTACGACCCCCCCCCACTGCCAACACTCCACTAACTCTTTAATGCCTTGACGATAGATATCACTAGGTTTTGATTCGAAAAATTCATCAAACCACTTTTTTTTACTTTTTTCTTTCCTTGTTCGTGTTTAGTTATTATGTCTTTGACAAGTTGTATGTTAGTCATACCAAGATTGTTGGATTTTGTAACTCACACACACACACACACACACACATATATATATACATGTATATTCTAGTGCTTTTGAACGGTATTTCCAATTTTTTACTTTATTTAAAAAAGTTTGAACAAAGTAACTATAAACAAAATGTTTTTGTTTTTTTGCTATTCTCTGCCAGCCGCATTGATGGCGAAAGCATTACCTCGCATCATCGCCAGTGAGACACGCTGCAAGAGCCACTCAGTTTCGCGAGGCTCGTCCCTTGATCGAGACGCCATCCCGCCCACCCTCCGAAGGAACGCCATCGAACGAGGGCCAGTAACTCCAGAAGTCATCACTGCCACAGGAGTAAAAAAAATCTGTCAACAAGAGAAGAATATTTAACTATTTTTTTTTATCTCCACGTTTTAATATTCATATCGTTGTTGAATGAAATACTCCTGAAATTGTTTGAAAGCGACCGAAAAAGGGTGGTGGTCTGAAGGGGCTAAATCGAGAATATTGTATGTGTAACAGAACTTCCCAACCGAGCTGTTTATTTGCATGTTTGGTCATGTTAGTGACGTGAGGGCGAGCATTGTCATGTTGAATAATCACACTATATCGCCGGTTAGCTTTTTTTTTCAACTGAAATATCTCTTTGAGCCTTTTCATTTGTTCAATATACAGCTTAGCATTGACTGTTTGGTTGTTAGTGAAGATGACGAGCGACAGTAACATGAGAGTTCGTCATCTTCTGAGACAATTCCCTAAGGGTTTGGCGCGGTTGTTCTTTAATCGGCGCGTGTAAAAGATTCTCATCAAGAGTCTCTGAGTTTGAACTCCCCGCCTCCTTGAAATCGAAAAACCATTTCTATGCCATTCTGTCAGTAATGAAGTCATTTCCGTACTCAGCACAAATATCTCGAGCAGCTTTGGCAGCTTCGTGACATTGGTTAAAACAAAGAGAAGATGGCGAACATGCTCATTCTTGTGTACTTGGCGTTTCATTTCAAACGGGTGTCTAACCTGAAATTAAATTTCAGTAACGTTAGACAAAAGTTTCACAGGATTACCACAGTTACCAAGAAGCAAAAAAAAAAAGTCAAGAAAGATTATATCTTCAAGATCGTTTGCAGAACAAAAGAAAAAAAAAGAACGAATATTTATAACAACCTAATATCGTAGAACAAACTTGAAAGTTTTATTATAAAATCGGACATATTTTCCGAACGGCCTAAAACACTCAGTGAAATTAGAATTCGCTGATAATCTCAAAGGTAGGATTGTTCGTTAAAAAAAGTGCATAGCATGAAGAAAAAAGGCCCTAAACTTAATAAAAACAAAGTTTTGTCGTGAAAAGGTTTATTTTATTAATAAGAGGAAAGACCAAAGTAATTTTTAATTATTTTTTAAATTTTTTATTCCTTTCCAGCATGTTTGAAATTTAGGTTGAAAATCTTGTTTTTTTTTTTAGGTCAGCTGTCGCGTAATATTTAGCATTAGTTATTTCTCAGTTGAAAAACTCATTAATTTGGAAAATCTTGCAAAAATCAAATAATTGTCGGATTTTATCAAAATTTTAAGAACTTATTCAAAAATAAATGAAATCATTTTAGAAATGTTTTCTTTTTAGAAAGTCATGATAAAAATATTTTTTCACATCTGTTAAACGACTTAATTCTATGAAAGCTTGAAAACTTGAAGCCATGAGTTTACTTTATTTAAAAATTAAATGCACAAGACTTTGAAGAATATAAATCATCAATTTCTTTTTTTAAAAAATGGGCGCTATTAACCAAACTTTTAGTTATATTGTAAAAATACAAAACCCAATAAAAGTAAGACATTATTTAATTAAAAAAGCTTTTAATGGCTTTTCTGAATAATATATATTAAGGACATATTTTATTTCAAGCCAAAATATTTTACGATGAAAAATGAATTTTTACAAGAATTGTTTTCTTTTTCCAATTTTAAATACAATATGATAAAAAGTTGTTAAATATTTTAAAATTAAATTTGTTTCTGCAAGTCAATGGAATTGCTCTTATTATTTTATCAACATTTTACAGATCATAAATTTGAAAGCTCATTAAAATCTGCTATGCGTGAATATTTTTACAATAGTTTTTTAATATTCCAAAAATATATTAAAATTGTCTCCGACAAAAATACGGATGCACAACTGTGAAATAATGCCACGTGAGCTAGAGCTGTTTCACTTGATAGCGATATTCATAACTTGCTTGGCTTTCGTTGTTAAGAGCGTTGAAATCGATTGTATATCTTTTCATTTTTCACTTCTATTGTTAAATAAAATATGTAAGTGTCATATTAAAATTTAAGAATAAAACTAACACATTTAAAAAAATTGAGTCAAAAATTATCCACACTTTCACCATAACACATCATCAAGTTTGTCACACTGATTTTGCTCATACGCGCTTATAGTTGGTCACGTGATCGAAGTTTGAGCTTGTTCGCGCCAGTTTTCTTGCTGCTTTTATTACCCCGCACCATCGCCGGTGAGACACGCTGCAAGAGCCACTCCGTTTCGCGCGGCTCGTCCCTTGATCGATGGCCGTTACGCTAGCAGTGTGCACCAAGCATGAACAAAGAGCAATGATCCGAATCCGCAGAGAACATGCCGCCTCATTGATGATAACTCGCTGGTTCGTCATTACCATCTCTCGAGCTTGCCGAATCTTCTCGTCAGTGGTGGAGCTTGACAGGTGTCCTACTCCTTTTTCGTGCGTCACGCCTGTCCGGCCACCTTTAAACTTCTCGATCCACCCATACACGCTTCCACGCAGCAGTGCACTGTCGCCGTATTGTGTTAAAGGCCTCCGATGAATTTCAACCCCGGCGACAACTTCCGGCCAGAGAGATCGGGTCACTGCTCTTTGTTCCTCCTCCGTGCACACTGTTAGCGGAGCGGGCATGTGTACACTGTAAGAGCAGCTAGAAAACTGGCGCGATCAAGATCATACTTCGATCACGTGACCACAATAGTACCAACTATAAGCACACATAGTGACACGGTGGGGTAATGAATCGCGGCTCGGGTTGAGGAATCGGAGAGTCGAATTCGAATTGCAGTCGAGTTCATTAGATTTACTTCTATGTGAGGCTCGAAAGGTGGTAATGATGAACCGGCGATGGTAATGGCGAACCGGTGTGTCCTCATCGATGATGTAGCATGTTTTTTACTTCCTTAATGCACACTGATATCGGAGAGGCTATGTTTAAACTGTAAGAGCAGCGAGAAAAGTGACCTGATCAAACTCAAACTCTGATCATGTGACCACAATAGGGCTAAACTATAAGCACGAACGTGCAGAAGGCAGTGTGGCAAATTTAAAACTATGTTATGGTGAAACTGTGGATAATTTTTGACTTATCCTCGTATGTAACAAACTCATATCTCTATTTCATTGTGCCTTCGATTTTCTGCCATATATTCCATCGTCTGTTACTATACCAAATTATGTCTTGTTATAGTTAATAGGTTTTTCTTCACTCTTCCCTTTACGCCATTGTTTAGGGGCTTCTGTAGTTTTTCCTTCTGAGTCGGCTATCAGCATCAAAATATGTTGTCAATCGATATGTAAATTAATTGAAACAAAACGAATAATTCCGTTATTTACTTTTTTTCGTATTTTTCCAATGACCCAGTGCACATATTAGTACTTCGTATGTCCATTCTACGAAGTATTTCCTTGCAGACTGACCACGGATTCTCGATTGGATTTAAACCAGGAGAGTTTCAAAGCCAGTACTTTGATTTGCTCACTGGGAAGGCTTGCCATTGTGTTCGTGCAGCGTTACAATTTTCGTACGCTTCCTTGGAGTAACGTCCATCACAGACAATGGCCGTAGGACAATTAATCGGCAGTCGAAACAATAGTGTCTGGACGTGATGAAAAACTGATGCAATCACGAAAGACGCAATATTTTTCAAGGCTAAACAAATTTAATCATACACCCCGAAAATAGATTCATATTATTGCACACTACTGCAAATGACATAATCTGAGAGAAAAAAAAAAGAAATCGATTACACTCTGTCACTCCAGTGGGTCTAAAACTGACTGTATAGTGAAAGACAGGAAATTTAAGCGGTTGTTTCAATTAATTCACACTAGGGTGTAGCTAGCGTTTCTAAACTAACGGTTTAACACTAACCGTTTGTCATCGGATTATAACACTTCAGTCCATTATCTATTTTAACTAAAGGAATTGCAGGCAGTGCAACGGTTATCGATGTGAAAAGTGAAATCGACGAGCCGAGTTCAAATTTCGGTCATTTAAAAATGCACTTGTTAACGACATCTCTTTTTAACTCAGTTATAGGTTAAGTTGCAGGGTAGACTGAGTTCTGTTGCTTTCACTGGCAGTACGTCTAAAAGAAGGAAAACTTTAAATTCAAAAACCTGGGAGACGTCAACGAGAAACCATTCCACCATCTTTCCCAGATCATGAAGAAAATGAAGATGTCAGGATCCATTGGGTGGCATCCTGTTTACTCTTAATCCCTAACCGTGAAAAAGTCAACGAGAAACCATTCCACCATCTTTCCTAAACAATCATGGCAATTCACAGATAATAACGAAAAGGGAGCTGTGAGGATCCATTATCGTCTACGCCTTGAATAGATTAGACATTTACAAAAATAGTTCCTAAGATCGTAAAAAAGTAAATGATTGTAGAACCAAAAATATTTTTTTCTGTTTATAAGAAGCAATGATTATAAAATTAAATTTACTTAAATGCAATTTGAGAGGCCGCCATGTTTAACTCCTCCCAAGGGAACATAGAATCCTGATTAGTTGGTTCAGAGCATTAGGTTACATTTAAACTATCGTTTATAAGTCAAGTTAACTTTAAGAAAAAAAAAACGCCAAAAAAACGGTGTTTGAAGAAACATGCATAAATGCAGCCGTATTGCTATGTACGTATCCGTAAGGAAGTGTGAGTGTTTACACATTAAGCTTCCCGGAAGCAAGATTTTAATGTTCTGGTATTTAACATCAGCGTAATTAGCGAGAGGCCATGTTTGATGGTTGTGCCGTTAGTGAGAACACACTGACTGTAATAATGTCACACCATACTAGTCCGCTTAGGGGAGTTTATTCTTTTTCTTTTCATTTTCTTTTTTTTGAAGTCTCGCTAAATATTATTAAATCTCTTTTATTTGTCGAATTTTCTTTTTCTTTGCCTACTTTCTCATATTACTCCCGGCTTCTCTTTCGCTTTTATCTGACAGAATAAGCGAGTACAAGAAAAGCATCAAGGAACCGAATGCCCTGGTTTGTTCAGTGCCAGGTCATGCCGAGGCAATATTTAGCATCTATCAAACTCTATCTGACATGTTCAAAAAATCAAATCCATCAGAGACTTTTATAGAGTAGAAGAGGTTGCGTAGACTATTAAATATTATTTGAAATTATCCCAAAGGAAATTTTTAAAAAGTTTTGTTCTTTATACCGAATATAGAGAAGAGATTTTTTAAAGATTTTTTTAAAATTTCAATCGTTTCACCTCAAGCAAGGCGATAATGCTACTAAGACGCAGGTGATTGCACGGAGTGAAAGAGAATGAGAAGACAGAGAAAGGGGATGATTGAGGAAAGGACAAAAGTGTTCAGGAAGACAGAAGTTGGCGATTGACGTTTCATTTAAATTTTTGATGATCATAGTTATCAAGAAAGCATGAAATCGGAAAGGAGTTACACAGGTGAGAAGTGCGAGAAAAGAAACTGTTAGAATAGAAGTGGCAGTTGCATCTAGCTAGTTCAACAATCAAACGGTGAGACCTAATTGCCAATCAAGTAGGACGCTTAAAATCATGCAGTCTAGGCACTAGAGAAAAAGCTTAGCAGAACAGTCGCTATGAAAATATTTGTAGAAAAGACAGAGGGAAGCCACGTCACGTCGGTAAAAAAAGTGACTGATGTCGAGATGCCAGGTCAGCATCGATTACATTGCAGTTTCATCAAGAACCTTGAGATGAATAGCAGGAGCACCAGACCAGATATGGCAACAGTATTCAATTCATGGACAAATGGTAGATTTATAAATGCACAAATTGGGTTTTGACTAGAAAATTTTATATATATCAATACTGTTTTTTCAGCTATATACAACCGCTTTTCTCAGATCAATGATTAAAAATGGCGTCAAGTTGGACTTAAAGAAGACCATCGTTCATCAGATGTCAAAGACTGGCGCTACTGAATCACAAAGAAATTCTACATTACCTTAAACAAAAGGTTCGGAAGGAAACTTAATCATTGTTAAAGAAAGCCGTAACAAGCGATTTGAGAAACACGTTCGCATGCAAAACCGTTTTAAAATAAAGATTTTATAAATGTCGGCTGAGAGTCGCGTTAAATGTTCGGTCAATGAATGTCGAATGTTTCCTGTATGGAAACGGCTTTCCTCACCATTATAATTAGAATTTATAGTAATATGTTTCTTAAGTCCCAAAACACATTGAAAATGTAATTTGTAATAACGTCTGAAATTGTATAGAGAGTGTCCCTAAAAATGTACTCATTTTTTGACTTCGTCGTCGGATTGAATTGGGTTGAGGGAGTTGTCTGAAATCCGTCCATGGTTCTACTGGAAACGAATCATAAATCGGCATCGAGGTTTCAAGCATTATTATTATAAACTTTTTATTTATTTATTATATGCGATAATATATATATATATATGTGTGTGTGTGTGTGTGTGTGTGTGTGTGTGTGTGTGTGTGTGTGTGTGTGAATCACGTCTGATCTCGCGAATTTAGATTTGTTATCTTGAAAGAAAGTGTCTTTTTCTGATCATGCCAGTTCATCGGCAAGCCATGTCAAAGTAGAAGTTTTCAGATCTCTCCCTCCCTCTCCCCTTCTTCTTCTTCTTCTTCTCTCTCTCTCCATATATATATATATATATATATATATATATATATATATATATATATATTATATATATATATATATATATATATATATTATATATATATATATATATATTATATATATATATATATATATATATATTATATATATATATATATATATATATATATATATATATATATATATATATATGATAAAATATAATTTAAAGTATGCTATACTTTTGGGTAAAATTATTCAATGTCATGAATATTTAGAAATAATGGACGAAAAAGGCCACTTTAAAAGAATACATTCCGTCAATTTCAAAGCCATATATATATTCTGTGGTACAAAATTTTTGTTTATATATATATATATATATATATATATATATATATATATATATATATATACTGCCAGGCTTTGCACGCTTGCTATCGCTTCGCAAAGTAAGATATATTCACTAGTTGAAATCTTTGAAACAAAAATTTTAAATGAAGATTTCATTGGCTTGTTATAGGTAAGGAAATTTTTACAAATAGGTACCAACTTGTTGAAGGGCAAGTAAAATGCAAATTTCAAACACTTTTTCTGCACTATATAAGACGATATTCCAAAATAGAACTATTTTCTTATGAAAATCAAAATAATCCTTGAATAAAAAGACTGTAATGAGGGACAGTGAATTAATGAAATAAACTATTTTAAAATCAATATGCAAATTAGTTAAACCGGACGAGTGATATGTGCCCAGAAGTAGATAATATATAATACAGATATTGAGGTCTTCGTGTGTAAATTAATGTAAAGTATAACTGCGGATTTTTGATCTCAGAATTCGTGGGAGATTTGAGTTCCAATTTGTTCATACAGATTCTATTTTCCCATCTTTATACGATATTAATTAAATTGTCCTCTGTTTTGTTATCCATGAAATAAAAATAATTGTTTGTATGGAAAATAAGGATCTGCGTACATCAAATCGTTTTAAGTTGCAGCAGAAGAATTATCGTTGAACTTTTAAAAGGTAAGCTTAAAGATTAATTCAATACTTAAATGCAGCGATCAATTTTGAGTTCTGTAGTTTATTTATGCCTATTGTATCAACTCATATTTAGCTATTATGATGATGGCTAAACCAAGAGTCCTCCAAAGGACCTAGCTTAAATGCCACCCAATAGGGCGGCTTTTAAGTTTGTTTATAATAAAACGTGCATTGCAATTTTGGATACAAAAGGAAAATAAGAGTTACTCCCCTTGAACCATGAACGATAATGGCTAGTATAATATATTAATATATATTTTTAACCTCGCATAATCTGGCAACCCTGAATCTGAGCTCAACGAAAATCGTCCCTTGCTCCTAATTTTCCTACGGTATTTGAATGAGCTAGGAATCATTGAAATCGGACCAGTAGAAGCGGAGGAGTTTCTTGAACATACACACGCACAAACACGCATACATTGTACTTTATATAAAAAATAGAGAGAGATAGTGAGTTGGTATCCAAAAGTTCGAAGATTTTGAACAAAGTATGTTAAATGGATTTAGTACGTATTTTGAGCAAATGAACTGACTCGCAAGGGGACTATTTGGAACTCGCCCATGGGAATAGGTATAGGTATTTCATTTAAGTATTTTGTTTTACACAAAAACGAAATATGCATCTGCATATATATCAAGACACAAGGGTGCGCACACACGCACGCACGCACACATGCATATTGGCTCGGAACAAAATTTCGTAACTTTTTTAAGTGAATATCAAAAACAATGTTTACATCTTTTTACATAGATTTATTCAACTGCATGTGCAATTTTTCCTATTATTTTTCGCTATCTTCTTTCTTGCTTTCCGTCCCCAGGTCAGTGTACTGATGATGAGGTGATGCGATGCTGATGACATAGGTATTCATAGTTCGGCGAAGAACAAAAAAATACAGGGTGACCAAAAAAACGGGAACTTTTTAACAATCCAATAAAACCAAGAGTGATGGAAGAAAAATATTTAATTCATAGTAATTGAAACCTTAAAACATGCCATTTAAGAAACAATGATGGAACTTTCATTTAAAAAAAATTACATCCTGTAGATGGCGTCCTCCTGTACGAATGCATTCTTGAAACCTGTTGTTGAGATTCCTCATTGACTACTGCAACATCTCAGCTGGGATACTGTGAATTTCATTCTCGTTACTAAAATGGCGAAATGTTTACTTGCTCAAGGTCACTGTCTCGCAGTGTTGCCACTTGCTCATGTCTGGCAATATGCACTTCAAGAATTCCCGTTTTTTGGGGTCACCCTATATCACTATCATTTACCAAGTGCTCCAAGAAATAGGACTCAAGATAAACATTTCCAAAACAGAAACTATGATCTGGAATCCGAATGGACGCAGTGATGGCACCTACCCTGAATCCATTATAAAAATTCAGGATATGGAATTAGTAAATACTGACAATTTCAGATACCTCGGCATATGAATCAGTTATAACATATTTAATATAGGAGATAAGAAAATTGAATATAAAATAGGCTACGGTAGGGGTAGTTTCATTGAAGATGCTACAAAAAAATAAACATTAATCTGAAAACTCGAGTCATGTTATATAACCTCGTCAAGTCAAGACTTTCATTTTTGTTGTCATGCAGGGCGCCAAACTCTCTCAGGATAATCTAAACTGTCGGCTGTATAGAAACGCTTTCTCGGATCAATGCTTAAAAATGGCTTCGAGCTAATGAAGTGTGTAGGTCTTAGCGAAGAACACCCTTCGTCGAACCTGGTGGACTGGCCACGGAACCACAAAGAACTGTACCAGATAACAAAAACTACACCACTTTCAAAAGCAGCAACAGCTAAAATGGATAGCACATGTAACTCGAAGAAAAAATAATAGCATAATCAAGATGATGATTTTTCCACACTACTTCAAACAAAAGGTTATGAAGGAAACCCCATCAATATCAGAAAGAGCAATAACAGCCAATAAACTTAAGAAACCTATTCACCTGTTAAAATTGTTTACTAGAAATAGCATTGGTTGTACGGACAATGAATGTTTCCATATAAGGAAACGGCTACCATTACCATTACCACTGAGGCAGCTTCATGATTCCATCCACCGTGAACTTTGCGTCTTTTTGGGTAATCATCTGCTTTAGGCGGTTTTTATAGGCCACGAAAGAATTGAAGTTATTCCCATAAAGATAATTTTATAGCGATCGAAAACTGTGATAATCCGAATGTGAAAAGTCAAGGGAGTAAAAGGGTGTAGTTGAACATCCTAAGCAAACTGTACCAATTTCTACTGTGTCTGCAAAAAGACGTAATCTCTGGCGTTGTCCTAATAAAAGATGGCACCCTTCCAAGTGGCTAATTTTAACGTAAAACATTTAAAATTCACAAATCCATGCACTTATCGTATAGAAAAAGATGGTGAAATGTCACTTTTCAGAAAATGTATACATGCCATAAATATCAGTCACGTGTGAAAAGAAATCACCCGTTTTCGTCAAATGCCACCACTTGGAGAAGAAAAGGCTATGGAACTTTTGTTCCAACCTAATATTTTGTCCTGATTCAGCTTATTAAATTAAGAGAAGAAAGAATGAATTTTGCGTGTGGGTTACAGTCAGAACCAGGGACATTGAGCAGAGCAATGCACGCAAATTTCACGTGCGCTCTGTTACCTTACCCCAACGCCATGTTTTCCACTTGGACAGCCTTTCAAAATCTCGTGTTTACTGGCTTGAGGGAAGAACAAATCTCACGGGAATTGTACTCCGTCAGAGACCATCCCACCAGAACCTCGGCTAATATCGCAATCATCCCAATTCGAACTCAAATATTTTTTTTTATTTATTCACTTCTAATTTCATTTTTTTTCTTCTGTTGTGCTATTTACCGTATGCACGGATATATTTACTCCATTGTTGGAGTGTTCATTTGCTGCAAATGCGCATGTGTCCGGCTGTCACGTGACGAGGAAAAGGCTATACCGAAGGATGGCGTAGCTAATTTACTTTTTCAGTTTTTTTTCTCTTTTTAATGTTAACTTATGATTTCAATTATCAATTATTTTTTTCATTAAAGACTTTAATTGGTTTCAATGGTAATTTAATTAATTCTTCATTTCGCTCTGAGTTCATTTTTTATTCACATATTTTCTTATTTTTCTCTTATCTTGTAAATGTTTATACTAAAGTTCATACAATACAAGGCTCGAGAGCCACTGAAGGTAGAGGGTTACTGTTAAAATAATTATAATGAACGAAGTGTTGGTTGGGTGATTTTGTTTGGCAGCAAAGCGACCTCTCAGGGTTATTTAATGATGAAATCTACATATTTTGAACACAATTGTATGGCTTCAACTACAGATAAAATGTATTATCGGTCCTTTTGATTTAAATATGTATTTTTGTTTGTTTGATTCTTTTTTTTTAAGCTTATCACCCCAAGCAAGGCTGGAAGCCACTAGCACGCATGGGGTTACAGAAGGTTTGGAGGAAGAGCAGATAGGAGTGGTAAAGGAGAGGATGTGGAGAAAGATAGTGGATCGATCAAGGCAAGAGGGTTACAGAAGATTTGGAGCGAGAGCAGATAGGAATGAAAGGTAAAAGGATGTGGAGAAGGGAAGTGGATAGATCAAGGCAACTGGAGATGTCGATTGACGTTACACTTAAATAGTTGGAGATTGTATTTGTCAGGGAAACAGGAATAAGGAAGGGAGTTCCACAGGCGAGATGTGCGAGACATGAAGCTATTGGAGTAGAAGAGACGTCTACATCTAACAGTTTCAACGGTGAAGGGGTGGGAACGGGATGCCAGCCTCGTAGGACGTTTAAATTCATGAGGCCTAGCAGCATATCAACCGCTACGGATTATTTAATACCGAAATCTACATATATTTTACGTAATTTTATGCTTTCAGCGTAAAGTTATGATTTTCTTTTAGATATATATTTTATAGATCATAAAATGTATTTTTATATTTTTTTAGTGTTGAATTGATTGTCATTTTGCTAGAAAAATCTATTGTTGCTCGTTTTATTATAAAACTGTGCTGTTGATTTTAGTTAGGGTTTTCACTATTTTCCCATAGTTGGGGCCCTAAAAGATGCTACTACCACGGGTCAGAGTGGACTTAAGAACAATAGCAGTTAAAATACCTCCTCAAAATCTCCAATCTCCCGATCAGAGGCCTGTAGGGTGTAGTTTACCGTTATACCCAGGACTAACATAATGAGGTGAGACTGCTTGAAGAGTTCAACAATCACATGACATTGAAGGTAGAAAATGGAAGAGGGAACATCATGCAACTGTACATTATTTGTTGTTGTTATCATGACCTTTCGGCTGTTCTGTTCTTCGGCCTTCACCCTGCAGTGTTTTCCGAACTGAACCCTTTATTTAATTTACGGTAGTAGATTGTTCTCGTTCTGCATTTCAGGAATATCTTGCTAGTACTTGCTAGTTCTGTGTCTATCGGAAGACGAAATATCCCGAGACAAGGACAGCGGAACGTGGCGCGTGCCCTGGAGGCCATTGAGGGCTTCTAAGAAGACTAAGTTTATGAAGCCTGTACCTTTAACTGAGCCTGGTCAGTACCTAGATGGGTGACCGCTTGTGAATACCAGGCGCTGTAAGCTTTGGTGTGTGCGGGGGCGTAATAAATAATGGCTCAGAATTACTAATCAGAGAGCCGAGTTTCAATCCCGTTGGGTTCGTTATATTCACTTACGTGCAAATACACTTGGGAACGGCATAAATCCATTTCTTCTACCCACCACCAGCAATGCGTTTGTGGAAGAAGTTCTAGAATAACCAAAGGCATTAAACCACTTCGGTTCAGGGAGGTGTAGTAGATAGGTAAATTGGATTGTATCAATTTGCATATGTTATATAGAAGAGCTATAAAGTGTGTAGCAAACTAAGAGACAGCCAACAAGTTTACTACTGATGGAACAGTCGAATAGATTGTTCAACCGAGGCTGTGACTTTTCGCAGCTGCTGTCTAACTCTCTGCCTTTGGGCAGAGAGGAACCCGGACGAGGCTTTGCCGAAGGGCAAAGTTTCGTCCGGGGAGGTAGGCACACCACGAACCCGTTTATACGGGTTCTAAGGGAATATTTTTGGCCAAGTCTACGGGCTCGGAGAACCGACGGTAAACTCGGCCTTGTGCCACATACATCCCTCGTGGGGAGGGGGCTGATAAATATTAACAGGTAAACTACTGAGGGAACAGTCGAATAGATTGTTCAACCGAGGCTGTGACTTTTCACAGCTGCTGTCGAACTCTCTGCCAAAGGCAGAGAGGAGCCCGGACGAAACTTTGCCCTTCGGCAAAGCTTCGTCCGGAGAGGTTGACAGACCCTGAACCCGCTCGAAGAACCCACGGTAAACTCGGCCTTGTGCTGCATACATCCCTCGTGGGCGGGGGCTATTAAATATTAATAAGTTAACTACTGATGATGTGTCGTAGAACAACACATTACAACAGATTACAACAGTGTCAATTAGTAAGACTTGTACCGTAAAGCAATTATTAACTAAAAAAATAATTAACTAAAAAAATAAATAAATTAGAACCTAAAAATATTTTCTGGCTTTAAATAACACGCAAAAGATTAATAAACCGTAGGAAACGAACCAATCTATCAATTCCTTACTTCTTTTTCTTTTTTTCACCAATTTTCTTATTTTTTAACATATTTTCCGATTTTCGTTTCGGTTTGATCTCATTTCTCTCCTGTTTTTATACATTCCCTTTATTCTCATTGTTGAACTTATTATTTTTTTCATTTTCGTATTTCTGTTCAAACTTTTATTCTTTTATATGCTCTTATTGTTATTTTATAAAATATGTTTTATTGCTACAATTACTTGAAAATTATTTTCGCTTCTATTTTTCACTAATATACATCATTGACCTTTGAAATTTTTCCCATTTTCGCTACACTTTTCTTAAAATTATTATATAATTGTATCATTAGTTCTATTTTTTTCTTGTGTTTCGAAATTTCTCATGATCGAATGTATCTATTTTCTTTCTTATTTTTACGATTATTTTAATTTTGCTCTTTTCCCTCTTATTTTTCGTTCTCACCTGTATTTTTTCTATTTTCGAATTTTTACAATTCTAGTTTTTCATATTTTCACTCGCATTCTTTTCATATCTTTTGGAATTTTTTTTGGATTTTCTCATTGTCGCAAATATTTTCGTATTTCCACTTCAATTTTTAATTATTGACAAAACACCTATTTTAATGTATTTTCTGTTTCTATTTTTGCTTATTTTCGCTCAAACTTTTTCATTTTGCATTTTCATTCTATTTTTTTCTTATTTCCGCGTTTCTTTTTTCAATTTGCATTGGCGTTCCAATTTTTCCTTATTTTCGCTCTTATTTTTTCAATTTGCATTCCCGATCCAATTTTTCATTATTTCTGCTCTTATTTTTTCAATTTGCATTCCTGTTCTAATTTTTCATTATTTTCGCTCTTATTTTATCAATTTGTATCCCCGTTCCAATTTTTCCTTATTTTCGTTCTTATTTTTTCAATTTGTATTCCCAGTTCCAATTTTTCCTTATTTTCGTTCTAAATTTTTTCAAATTGGATTCCCGTTCCAATTTTTCCTTATTTTCGTTCTTATTTTTTCAATTTGCATTCCCCTTCCAATTTTTCTTAATTTTCGCTCTTATTTTTTCGGTTACATCTAGCTGTTTCAACAATAAAATGATGAGACCTAGTAGCGAATCTAGTAATAATACGAAGCTACGCCATGGCGGTGGGAAAGTGACTGAAGTCGAGAGGCCAGGTAAGGACCGATAACATTACAGATCCTATTTGGATTTTGTCAACAATATCGAAATATATAGCCGAGGCACCAGACCAGATAATAGAAAACGTGAGACGAAGGCGCAATTAGTTGTTCTCTTAGAGGTTACAGTCAGCCATGCTGATGAAAGGGAAAAAATGGTTCTGTATGATGATTAAAGGATAGCAGTTTCATTTTGGAAACGTTAAAATTTACAAGCCATTTCTTGACCCATTTAACAACTAATTGTTGGTTATTTTTGAGAGCAGTTGCGAGTTTTGCTATATTTTAAATATTTCTTTGTCGTTTGTAATATTTTCTAATTTTCATATTTCTACGCCTATTTTTTTCGCATAATATTTCTCTATTTTTTCTTGTTCTATTTTGTATTCGCACTCACTTTATTCTTGTTTCGCATTTATTTTTTTATATATTTTGCTCGTATTAATTTTCTTCTTTATTGTTCCCTTTTATTTTAATATCATTCGTATTATTTCCGTTCCTATTTTCTCTTATGTTTGTCAGCCTCAATCTTTTTTATTCCCTTATCTCCGGTCATATTAATATTCTTTTTATTTTCATTCATCTTAATTTTTTATTTTCGCCCATTTTATTTTTATTATTTTCGCTCCTTTTCATATCCGTCCTGTGTAAGACGATAAACTACATCTGCGTCTTGGGTAAGACGATAAACTACATCTAGCAGCAAGGCCTCTGATCAGGAGGTTTTGAGGAGCGTGAAACCACCTCTTAATTGCTGGTGTTTCCAGGTCCTTCCAAATCTGGAATGGTAGCATCTGTTAGGGTACCATCTATGGGCAAATAGTTAACCCCCAAACTAGGGTCAAAACACTATGAAAGTGTAAAAATAGGTTTTAATACCAGTAATACATTTTTGTAAAAATTATTACCAGCAATGAATTTTACAAGAAAAAAAATACCAGCAATACATTTTTGAAAATAAAATATTATCAGCATTACATTTTTGAAAAAAATATTACCAGAAATACATTTTTGAAGAAAAAATATTACAAGCATTACATTTTTGAAAAAAATATTACCAGCAATACATTTTTGAAGAAAAAATATTACCAGAAATATATTTTTGAAAAAAAAAAACACTACCAGCAATACATTTTTGGTAAAAAAAATATTACTAGCAATAAAAATCTTGTCAGCATTAAATTACCCATTGAAGTTGATATGCCGTAAACCAAACCAAACCTTTTCATATTTTTTAATTGTCTTGTATTCAGTCATTTCTTTTCTTTTCTTTTTTTTTGTCATTGTTCGTATTACTTCCTTATTTTCAATTTAATAATTACAGTATTTTCATTCATATTTTTCCGATTTCAAGCTTTTGTTAATTTGAATCATATACATATTATGAGAAACCATTATGAAAATTCGTTTGAAAAAACTTTACGCGCAAGATATTTCTTAAATAGAACATTTAAATGCTCTCTTATATTCTGATAAAAATGGAATACCAGTAATTTGAATTGAAATAAAAGAGCAAATATTTGCACCAGAAACTAGCCAGAAAGCTCCTTTTTATTCTCAATTTCATTTTGGGTAAAGTTAATGCAAAAGGAAAATCAAACGAAATCTAAAAGAAAAAAGAAGCTTTCTTAACCGGTCATTAAATGAGTTTATTTCTTATTCGTACAAAGAATAATAAAAGAATTCAAGCGTGAATAATACTATCAAAGTTTGAAAGAAACTACCCGGTTTTTTTTTTATCGAAAATCCGTACAAACCTGATCTGGTGCTTCTGCTATATATTTAGAGATCCTTGATGAAATCCAAAGAAGAATTTGCACTGTTATTGGTCTTGGCCTGATATCTCGGCTTCAGGCACTTTCCCAGCGCTGTAACGTAACGGCTGGTTTTTATTTCTTGATTCTGACGCTTTACACCCACACACACAAAAAAGTTACAAAGCCGGCCACAATTTTTTTCAATTTCTCGACTGTCCGACTCTTTCAAAGTTTTTTTTTTTTTTTTTAAACCAGCAGAACGTTCTTCTATTTCCCAGGAGATATTTCTGGAAAATTTCTAAAACACAATAAAAAAAAAGAAATTTTTTAATAATTTCTCCGAATTTACATATTAAAAAAAATTCTTATAGTATATCAATAAATAGCATTCAATGACCGAGCAGCCAGTGCTATTTTCTGTTAAGATTTATAAAATCTTTTTATTAAAAGAATTTTTCTGGAAAATAGGTTCCTGAAACCCACTAACTGTTATCGATCTTTCCAGTATTGTTCGAAGCAGTTTGGAACGTCAAAACTCTTAATTATATCATTATTTTTTTGTTTGAGTTACATGTGATATCCATTGCTGTTGAAAGTCCTCAGGTGATGTGATTTCCCTTATTTGGTACATTTCTTGGTTTGGGATTCTGTAGCGCCAATCCAAGGTATTCGATGAAAGATGACCCCCGGAAAGAAGAAAAAATTACATTAAGTAAAAATTATACAGTGAGGCGGTGTAATGGTTAGCAAGCTTGTCTCGCTAGAATAAGTACGACTGAGTAGTGAGTTCGATCCTCACTGGGTGCCCTCTGCTTTCGGCCTTGTGCCACATCTAAGCTACGCTTGGAAAATCACTATATTTGGGCACCTCGGGGTGGTGTAATGGTTATCAATCTTGTCTCGTTAGAACAATTACGACTGAGTAGTGAGTTCGACCCTCACTGGGTGTCTCATACTTTCGGCTTTGTGCCACATCTAAGCTTCGCTTGGAAAATCAATATACTCACGTATCATGCAACTTTTGAAAACCTAATTTTGAAGCTAATTTGACTACAGTAAATGGATATATAGTTTGGTCAACGGCGTAGCCAGGGCCAGCAATCGCTAATTTTATATCTCGTGTATGATGCGACCCCCTTAAAATTAGCTTCGAAATTTGGTCTTCAAAAGCTGCATGATACGTGAGTAAAAAAAGTTAACCATTAAATACTACCCTTATGGTTAGTAATGTGGTTTTGTTTCCGGTACCGATCGGGAATTTTCTACAGCAAATTGATCCAATAAGAAATGGTACCTAGCAAATACGAATGCAAGTTTCTTTATAATATAAAATGATCCTTCGGGTACTTTCAATGGGGATTTTTTCTCAGATGTTTTGTTTAACAAACGCTCGCATTTTCAAACTCATTCTTTTTTTTTTGCACCCATTATTAACCGACATACATTGATTTATATCAGCATTCTCCACATGCGCAAAGATATGTACATATGTGAGTATACTCACACACAAATACATTTCTTTGTAAATTTTTTTACAAGGCGTATTTTCGTAAATGCATTTTCTCGAGCGTCCCGCCGAGAAGACACGGCTGTGAACTAAATGAGCCAGAAAATGTCATGTTTTTTCCGATTCCGCCCAATTATCTGGACACATGCTTCGACTCAGAACTTATTAACTTACGCCTTTTTCGACTTCTAGCCCGGCTCTCTTTACTCCCGAGCCTCCAGTATTTTTCCTTTATGGTTTGTGAAATTCCCCGTAGAGATAAAGCACTTTTTTTTTCTTAACACAAACAGCTCCACTTTTGGGATAATTGAACATTGATAATCAAACTTATCAGTTGACATCTAAAATAGATAATCCGGGTGGAGACAGCAGGAATGAAGAAGGTCTCGACGTAGCAGTTGTTTTGTATTTTCTTTAAATTTTATTTTTGTTTTACTTCGGAAGATAATGTGTGACATTCAAAGATTTTTTTTTTCAGCGCGTTCGACGTTATTCGATATAGGAACGAAAAATTTCCTTTTTTTAATTCAACTTTATTTTTAAACAATTTCACCTACTTTATGCGAGACAGAAACTCGAGAAAGGTGAACTGTGGTGCTTTTCTTTTAACGATGATATAATTTATTTTTGTAGAGTTTAGCAGATGTGGGGTTGGTGTGATGGTTAACGACTCGGAATGAGACACAGAAGAATTGTTCGAATTCCTGTCAAGATTGTTACATTCACATGCGAAAGTTAAGAATATATTTCTTTTGCCACAGTTACGTGTGAAATAGCAGGACAGGCTGGGTTCTAAAGCCTTGGTTGCCAACCAGTCGACCGCAGAAGGTAACGGCAGTCTACTGCGGGAATTATTTGGCGTAATCAGTCATGAATCTAAAAGCGACATGATCGCCCAAGTGTGCATAACGCTTGGCTCCTAAGGAAGGTGTTCTGGTAAAAGTAATACTGGCAATCATGGCCTCTCTGAAGGGACAAGGCAGAAAGAAGAAAAAAATCTTATTGTTAAAAGCATGGTATCAACCCAAACAGATGATCGCTAGCCATGTATTATGTGTGCTAACGGACTTCACATAAGGCAGCTAGCTAGCGTTGTATTCAGAACTATAAAAAGATGGGATATAACCCTCACTTTCTTTCTTTTGTTCTCTCAACCTCAGGATGCAGGCCTCCGTATTGAGTCTGAGGCCCTCACCAACAAATTCGGGATTTCTTTTCTTATTAGAATGATCAGAGTGAATTTTCTGAGCTGTCGTACCGTTGTAATCACCATTAGACTCATCCAACTCTTTCCGAATCCTCTACAGAGTCCTTAGATTGACACCCAAACAATCTGAAATGTTCGTATCGGAGCTTCCGGCGCAAATGCCGTTTCTAAATTTCTGGCGGAGGGAATAGCTACATGGTGCTTTTTTCCCACAGACGGTGACCAACTGAATCAGTGCAGTCGACAAAATAAGAATAACAGTCAACAAAATAATATAAACAACGCGCATGCGTAAAATTAAAAATATAAAATTTACCCATCACGTCCTGTATGTATGTATATATATATATATATATATATATATATATATATATATATATATATATATATATATATATATATATATATATATATATATATATATATATATATAGATAGATAGATAGATCTTATAAACTATTGGCACGGTATAATAAAAAGTACTTTCTGCGAGTATAATTACATTTTAACAGGGAATTTTTAAAAAAATCAATATTTTCATAAATTTACTGAAATGCATAGTTTTTTTGTTAATTATTTAAATTTAACGAAAATAATCAAATAAACATTTTAGAAAAGGCAAAATGATGAGCATATTGACATATTTAAATACTTGACAAAAATCCTTGTTGGATAAAATTCATTCACATTAAATTTATCTAAAGAATATTTCTTTTTATCTTTTTATTTACCATGTTAAAATTTAATTACACCCACCAAAACCACTTTTTATGGAATCGTGCCAATAATTTTGACTATCATTGTATTTCTATCACTTTCATTTCGTGTGAATTTGTTTTTATGCTGCATACACCTTTAACAATAAATTCGTTTTTATACATTCCCATATAATTATTTTCTTTTTAAAGGCGTGTGAATTACAATTGTTGGATTTTCTTGAAAGCTCCTGGCTCAAATAGGGAAATTCGTATTGATGCACATTAACAGTACCATTTGATGCTATTTAATAACTTGATCAGTAAGTCCCTTCTTCTAAAATCCCTGCTGAAATGGGCTTTTCTTTCCTTTTATTATAATCTATTACACATTGTTTGGACATATTACGTAGCAAGACACCCTGTGCAAGATCACCATGCAAGGTACCATTGAATGTAGACGTTGGAGAGGACACCAATGAAAAAACTGTTTGGACAAAGTAAAAAAAAAAATGATAGGTATGACTGTACCAGAATTGCTAATGGCTGCCGTTGACAGACCGTTGTGGAAAAGAGTTAGTGTGCTTTCCGTATTCTGATCTGCCCGACGATTACAAAAGTCAAGGGGATGATGATGATGATGATGTTGATCTACATCAAGATTCTCCTGACCTAGAACCCGGTGACCTCAGACTGCTGATTTCTAATTAGTCATATTGCCGACATATTTCAATCAATTAACTTTCTTAGTTCCTCTCATTCCAACGGATAGATATTACTTAACACAATAATAGCCTTTTGTATATATTTTATGCATGTGACTTATTTAGAATTATATACGCTTTTAAAGACAAATTATTCAGTCGCTAGGGCTGACGTTAAAGTTTGTCATAGCCGGGGTTAATAGTGGTGGATAAGCTCCCACTGTCTATAAAATGCTTCCGTTGCCTACATCTCAAATAGTCTCTGACAATTAAGTCCAGCCCCAAGCCGGAAAAGAGGTGAAGGTGGACAACTGACGCCTCATAACGAGCTGCATCGAGTGGATGGAGCTCGAAAGTCTATGAAGGTAGTTCATCTAGTTTTCTTTTTATGTGCGATGTCCTTTCAGGACGTAGGTGATCATGGCTCTCCACCTCCCTCTATCCCTTGCAGCTCTCAAGTTCCTTCCCTCTGCTTCCTCCTACAGACCATGTTCTGTCATCCACTTGCTTAAGTCCACCAAGTATGTCACGGATTGTTTTCGTTTGTCTCTCTTTCCCTCTATTTGGCCCGTGAGTATCAGATTCTTCAGGCTTTCCTTCCTTATTATGTGTCCCAGAAACTTCAACTGCCACTTCCTGATGTTAAGTATAAGCCTTCCCCTTGTTTGCAACCTCTCCTTGCTCACACGCTCGGTCCATGATATCTTTAGCATCCTTCTGTAGAAGCACAT
This sequence comes from Acanthosepion esculentum, assembly GCA_964036315.1. Taxonomy (NCBI): domain Eukaryota; kingdom Metazoa; phylum Mollusca; class Cephalopoda; order Sepiida; family Sepiidae; genus Acanthosepion; species Acanthosepion esculentum. The sequence continues at coordinate 92,926,936 of OZ038498.1, read as the reverse complement.
CTCTGTCGTCTCGAGTCTCTTCTTCATCTTTGAGGAAATCGTCCAACATTCTCTGCCGTAAAGAAGGACAGATTTCAAGTAACAGCTCAGTATTCTTTGCTTTGTTACCAATACTCTTCTCAGATATTTAAATTTCCGCGTCTTCTTGATTCTAATGTTCCCGACCTGCAAAACGCATTTTGAGCTCATTCTGATTTTAAAACTCCGCTACTTTGATAAACGGATGTCCATAAGTACTGACGTTGCTCTTTTTTTTCTTTTCTTCAGTCGAACTTTGCAAGGAATCCGTAAAATCTGCATATGTCTGCGTTAGAGATAGTTTAATACCAAGAAAAGCTGGCAGCTGTCCCCTGACTGAGCTCCCACAACTCAGTGGAGGAAAAACTAGCTAGTCACATTCATTACCTCAAAAAACTAAAGCTACAATGTTCCACCATCACCGAGCAGCCCCTGGATGTCCGTCTATCACAATGAACGGCTGTTCTCTCAACAAGGCTTCTTGCTTTGAACGCCTCAAGTGGAATACGATCCATTGCTAAAATTGATGGAATAATGGTCGGTTCTTTGTGCAGATTCCGTAAGTGTGCACCTATTAGGCCGAAAATGGCGCACTGTTGCAATATACAGACTGAAATTGCCCTGTCTTCATTTTTCAGGATTTAATAGAATCCTAAAGCGTCTATGCGGCCTTGTGGGTGATGAAATACGTTCCACCTTACAACCCCTTTCCTATAGGCGAATCGTTGCAAGCTTCTCACTATTCTATCGCAGTTCTCATGGAGAATATTCCTTGCAGCTAAATTCCTTAGTTTTCCCAATTCTAACCCTCTACACCGCGTACACAAGCGAAACACACTACTTCCCTTCGTATTCCATTAGTAAGGAGTAAGTCACACCCAGGTAGCTTCTTTCCAAGAACTATTGCTTTGTGGAACAAATTCATATGATAATGCTTACCCGACTACTACAAGCATATCCTCATCAAGACTAGGATTAACCGTGATGTTTCACATGTATCCTCATAGGCTGCACCTCTTATTCTTACTGCTCACACAACGCCATAACATTGAGCATTTTCTTGTTAAGTCCTTCGAATACATAGACCAGTAATTCCCACAATTTAAAAAAAAACTGGGCTTCCACTTAAACACGTGTAACCTTACTAGGCTTCGACGCACTTTGTTGTGTAAAGCTTACCGGATATATATATATATATATATATATATATATATATATATATATATATATATATATATATTGGCAGCATGTTTCATTAAGATATGTCGCATTAAATAATTTAGAGAAGTTTTGTCTACTTATTTTTAATAGGATCCTCTCGTAATTACGGACAAGTTTCTCAGTATCCTTATTAAAGTGAGAAAGAAAATCACCATGTGTATGCATATTCATTTTATTCCTAGTACTTTCGACATTAGCACAATGTCATCATCAGGTTCTTGAACCCCCTAGTAAAAAAGTGAAAATTCGTAATTTTATTCTAGTCCCACGTACTATGCCTCTTCCGGATATTTCAGCGTCAGTTATTTCTTTTTAGTAATTCAAATCTTCAATTTTTTTTTGTTCAACGCCTTTTTTTTTTGAACTCACAACTTTTTGGGGTCAAGTCACTGGATTATTTCATCCACCGCTTTTATCCAATGGGTATGTGTTCGCACAATGTAAATAGTGTAAATAGTTACAATACCTCATCTCAGAAATATAAACACGTTAATATTGGTCGTTTGCACTTGAGTTTGGAATCATTTACTTGATTCATTGATAGCTAAACAGTCAGTTATGTGTCATGCGTGATTTTTTTCCCGCAGTAGGTTTCCTACTGCGGGAAAAAAATCTCGTCAGTCATGTATCGAAACATACATGATCGTCTAAGCGTGTATCACGCATGACACATGGCGTCTCGATTAAGGGACGAGCCTCACGAAACGGAGTGGCTTTTGCAGCGTGTCTCATTGGCGATGGTTCGAGGTAATGCTTTCTCCAGCATTGTGGCTGGCAGAGGATAGCAACAAAAACAAATTGTTTATAGTTACTTTTTTTCAATAAATAATTTTTAACATTTTTAAAATATATTTCATTTCAATTTTTAATTAAAATTAAAATTGTTTTGAAATTCTTGAATTTTGTAACATTGTTGGTTGTTAATAATTAACTAACATCAGGTTTACTTACTATTAATAATAAATAGTAAAATAGTTTTGGATCTTGCATAGAACAGAATGCGCGGGAAATTAATAACCAAAAATCAAATATTTTCTATTAAAATTTCATACTGATATTAATGTATAAACAAATAAATACAGTTTACTTATTTTAGTGGTGGATTTTGCCTTTGATATTCTGACGTCTTGTTTACTATTTTCCTTTTTATGAGTACACCTGACTTTGTTGGAAGTTGGAATAACAATGATTCAAAACAAGTCCCCCATCTTTCCTTTGCATGAAATAGCCACCACATTAACATCCCAAATTTTCATGATGGTTGAATAATATAATTACGCATACCATCAAAGAAATTTCACATTTTCATTCTAAAGATTTGACCGTTTATTGCTATATTGCTGGTACTCTAATAAAATATATTTAAAAGTAGTTTATATATTTACTGTACAAAGGAAAACAACACAGATAATACACAATGGAACCTCGGTTCACGAATTTAGTTCGTTCCTGAAGCCCATTCGTAACCCGAAATGTTCGTTAATCGAAACTATTTTTCCAATAGGAATCACGGTAAAAATGAATTAATCCGTTCCTGGTCCCAAGATAATTGCTAATTTAAAGTTTTACAACAGTACTTTGTGCACAAGTTTATACACAATACTAATGAAAGTCATTAAATCCAAGAAAAAATAAACTAAATAGATAAAATATAGACGAACACGTTAATTTTAGCGTACCTGTAAGTAGGGGAGTTGATGGCGTAAGTGGAAGGGTGAAGGAAAGAGATGTTATTGTTTGGAAAGGAGGAGGAAAAGACATGGTCGTCTCTTTATTTATAAGAATAGTATCGATTGTTGATTTTGCCATATGAAACTCAGTAGGAAAAGACAATATCATCAACAATTGTTTATCTCATAACGTTTTTTTTTCTTTTACCAGTATCACTGCTAGCTTTCTTTGGAGCCATGACTGGGGACTAATGAAGAGAAAAAAAGGCACAGTACAATAAAATTGGAAAAGAAAATCACAGCAGTGATATACAACACGGCGGTCGACTAAGAAATGATTCCGTTCGGGTTAACTCGGTTCGGCTCGGTCCGGTAATGTTTTTCGAGAACCAAAATTTTGTTCGATAACCCAGGCATTTTCATCTGGAATTTTCTGTTCGAAAACCGATTTGTTCGATATGTGAGACGTTCGAGAAGCGAGGTTTCTCTGTATATGCATATTTGAGTCATTAGGTTCGTGGATAGATAAATATTGTCTGTCTATATTTCTGAGATGAGGTATTAGGTACAGTATTTACATTAGTCGGACTATTGTCCTCATCTTTGTCGCCATATTTGTCACAACGTTTCGGCCGTTGTACGCTCCGGCCTTCTTCAGGTGGTTGGAATTTCGAACCGAACCCTTTATTTCGATCACTGGGGTAGACTGTTCTAGTTCCACGTGCCATGTTTGATGGATGTCAGTTATCAGTTATCTCCTGCTAATTTTCCCTCTGAAAGTTCTCCACTGCCTTAACCGGGTATTGAACTGACAGTGACAGACCCAAAGAGTGTGAGTTCAATACCCGGTTAAGGCAGTGGAGAACTTTCAGAGGGAAAATTAGCAGGAGATAACTGATAACTGACATCCATCAAACATGGCACGTGGAACTAGAACAGTCTACCCCAGTGATCGAAATAAAGGGTTCAGTTCGAAATTCCAACCACCTGAAGAAGACCGGAGCGTACAACGGCCGAAACGTTGTGACAAATATGGCGACAAAGATGAGGACAATAGTCCGACTAATGTAAATACTGTAGATAAATATTGGTCGTTTATATTTGAGTCGAGAAGAATTTTTACGTTCGGGGATAAATAAATGTTGGTCGTTTATATTTGAGTCTAAGCGTATGTACTCGGTTTATGGATAGATAAATATTGGTCGTTTATATTTGAGTCTACAAGTACTTATTCAGGTGGAGGATAAGTACATAGTGGTCGGTTATTTTTTAGTTTATGAGCATTTAATTGTTTTGTGAATGCGTGAATATTGGTCGTTTATATTTTAGTCTATAAGTATTTCATTGTTTCGAGTAGAGATCAAAACTGGTCGTTTATATTTGACTCTGTAAGTATTTACTTGGTAGGTGGCTCTTTTTGGGAGGTCGTTACTCTCAGCAGATGATGTAGACGGAATATTCTTGTCCCCTCCATCAGGGTAGGCAAATCAATGAAGACAAGTGGATAAACTTGCTGAACCGACAATCGTATTTCTACCAAATCTCGGATCTCATCTAACAGCCCTGAAGCTGCAGTGACAACGTCCTTAAAACAACTTTTTTTCATATATCATTATAGTAGGTAGCTGGAGGCGTTCACTTTTCACCGGGTAAAGAACGATATAAAGAAATAATAAAATAAACGGAATAAAAAATAATTTAAAAGAGTACTTTGCAAGAAGACACCGTCAATAAGTCTGTGACATTGTAATTGTTAGCCATTTATAATTATTTACATGGCAGCTTATTTTGTCTCGACTGACACCATTATTTTCTTCTATGTGCTGTGTCCCTTCAGATCGTTAGCGATCATGGCTCTCCACAATTTCTTATACTTTGTAACTCTTATTAAATTTGATCTTTTTGTTATCTCTCTTAAACTTTGACCGTCCTGGGCAAGACGATAAAATACATCAGTTAGCAAGCCCCCTGATCGAGAAGTTTTGAATAGCGTGGAACCACCTCTTAATTTCTGTTGGTCCCAGGTTCACCCTGAACCACAGTGATACGACCTGTTAGGGTCCCAGCTATGGTGTAAATATTTATTCCCCAGACTAGGGTTAAAACACTATGAAAATATGAACAAATTTATAGTAAAAAATTACCAGCAATACATTTTTGTAAGGAAAAAAAATATTACCAGGAATACATATTTGTCAAAGAATGCTTCCAATAAAATTAAATTTCCGTATTAAAAAACTGATATGGAGTTGATATGCCGCTAAACAAACAAACAAACAAACCTATTCCGCCATCCGTTTACTCAAGCTCGCTGGGTATGCTATGCATTGTTTTACTCTGTCTCTCTTGCTTTCAATCAAATTTTCAAAGCCATCTTTACTCGTTACGTGTCCTAGAAATGTCAACACTCTCTTCCTAATATTAAATATAAGTATCCTATTTGCCTCCTTATTTTTCTAGAGCTTCGTCGTTGCTCACACGTTCAGTTCATTGTATTTTCAGCATCCTTCTGTAGAATCACATTTCTGTTGCTTCAAATCTCTTCTTCATCTGTGAGGAGATTGTCCAGCATTCCCTGTCATATAGGAGAACTGATATTACGTAACAGTTCAATACACTTTTCTTTGTTTATGTTGCTTCAAGTCTCTTCTTCATCTGTGAGAAGATTGTCTAGCATTCACTGCCATATAGGAGGACTGATATTATGTAACAGTTGAGTATTTTTTCTTTGTTTCTCTTGATTCAAGTCTCTTCTTCATCTGTGAGAAGATTGTCCAGCATTCACTGCCATATAGGAGGACTGATATTATGTAACAGTTCAGTATTTTTTCTTTGTTTCTCTTGATTCAAGTCTCTTCTTCATCTGTGAGAAGATTGTCCAGCATTCACTGCCATATAGGAGAACTGATATTATGTAACAGTTCAGTATTTTTTCTTTGTTTCTCTTGATTCAAGTCTCTTCTTCATCTGTGAGAAGATTGTCTAGCATTCACTGCCATATAGGAGGACTGATATTATGTAACAGTTCAGTATTTTTTTCTTTGTTTCTCTTGATTCAAGTCTCTTCTTCATCTGTGAGGAGATCGTCCAGCATTCACTGCCATATACAAGGACTGATAATACGTAACTGTTCAATACCCTTTTCTTTGTTTCTAACGAAATTTTTATATTTCTTAATACTTTGCTTAGCGTTTGGAAAGCACCATTGGCTATCTCAATGCACCTCCGTATTTCAGTGTAGTACATTCTGTCGGCTGTCAAACACTTCTCAGATATTTAAATTGTTTTACTTGTTTGAGTTTGGTATCTCCTATTTGTAATTTACATGTTGGGCTCTTCCTTTTGCTAGCAACCATGCATTCTATCTCTCACTTTCTTTCACTACCTTCTGTATATATATATATAATGTCTGTGAGAGAGCGTTAGCATACGTGTTTATATAATAAATGGCTAATTGTTTTCTGGTAGACTCGTCTAGTAGAGTAGCTAGGTAATCTCAGTTGCAGACACCAGTCCAGGCACATTTGTGTCTCTTCAACACCCACTAAACCAACCTGTATTTTATACTGTAGCTATCCTTAACAGAGCTTAGTTACCTTGTGTAGGGGAGAACGCATAAACCTCGGATTTCAGTGTCGCACTTTCCGTCCTCTGTTAAAACATCAACTGTGGACACGGCCACAGTGTACTGACCGTGTTTGGAAAATAAAACATTCCTGTAATTTCCATTAAGACTAGGTTACATTTCTTATTCGTGTACATTGGTGGCTAGTGTGTCTTCAACGTCTAACCTGTGTAGTAGCGAATTAATTGAGAAGTGTTCCGTTTAAAATGGCTGGATATTCATATCGTGAGCAGGCAGAGATATTTTTTTTACATAAGGCCGCACGAATTTTAATGGATGGGAGGCTGCACGGCTGTATCAGATTGCTTTTCTAGACCGAAGGTAGCCGAGTCATCCAACCTTTGTTGCTGTTTATCGCTACTGAGACAGGATCCGTGCCACCACAAACAATGGATCGCAAAAGACCGAGATCCTCTCGTTCGCCAGACCACGAAAAACACATTCTACGGGCCGACGGAGACGATCCGCGTATCAGCATACGTCAAGTGGCCCTAGCATGTCGTACATCTCAGAGTACCGCATGGAGGGTATTTCAAGAGCAGCACCTGTATCCGCATCATTTACAACGTGTGCAGGATCTTTCGCCCTCTGATAACTCACCGCGGGAGAACTTTTGCCGATGCACAAACTGCCAATCCGTTGTTTGTCTCTTCAGTCTTATTTACAGATGAAGCAGCATTTGGAAGAGATGGAATAACAAATTTACACAACCAACATTTGCGGTCGAATCAGAATCCCCATGGTATAATCCAGGTTAGACACCTGCATCACTTTATGATTAACGTGTAGGCTAGAATTGTAGGTGACTGTCTAGTAGATCAATATTTTATCCCAACACTACTTACAAGAGCTGTCTGCAGAGCTTTATTTCGAACACACTTCCAGACCTGTATATATATGTATATATATATATATATATATATATATATATATATATATATATATATATATATATGCAGCATATTTTCATTCAAACAGGTTTGATTAAATAATTTACACATATCATGCCGATTAGTTTTCGCTGTGATCCTATCAAGTAGCCTATGAAAACTCATTAAGAAAAATAGCAAAAATTTATTTCAAATAGTTTTTATTTTCCCAAGTTCATTCAAAACATCTCAACTGTTCGTTTTTACTGATTATGCAGCGTTCTAGATTTAAAAGTTCGAAGTTCTTGTGTTTTTTTGTTTGTTTTTTTTTTTGCTTAACACATATACATACTCAGAGACAACTAAACCCCCTGAAAATGGTCTCAGATGAGATTGAAAGTACTTGGGATAGTAAAACTATTTTAAAGAAAATTTTTGTATTTTTCTTAATCAATTTTCTACGGCTACCAAGAAATTAATCCGCAAACTTGAAAGGATCGCAACGTAAAGTAATCGACATGATATGTCTAAATTATTAAACCAAACCTGTTTGAATATACATATATATATATATATATATATATATATATATATATATATATATATATATATATATATATATAATAGTACATATTGGGTGTGCGTCATAATAAAACACGGTTTGATGTAAAATAAAAACCTACAGTTTATACTACTAATAAACATTTCTTTCCCACTGTTTGGTTCAACTATTATACTATATATATATATATATATATATATATATATATATATATATATATATAGTCAAACCTAATGAGCCAGACAAACCTACCAAGGTTTCACTTAGGCAAATCTGCCTAAGTGAAACCTTGGTAGGTTTGTCTGGCTCATTAGGTTTGACTAGGTTTGCTCTACGTTTGTATTGAGCTCTTTAGTTAGTTGTTTACTCGTATCGGGTTTTTTTCTTTGGGCCTTGAACCTGTATCTGTGCGATTATTTTCGACAGACTTTCATGTTCCTGGCTCTTTCTTTTTTTAAAACCTTTTTTTCCCTTCGTGATATATATATATATGAGTTCATAATTCATAAATTGAATTTTAATTTCTTCTAACGTAATTTAGAGGCGTTTTTTTTTGCAAACAAGTGTTCATTTTTTGTTTTTGTTTTCGTAGGCTATAATCCAGCAGGAAGCATATCATGATTATCTTTAGAGTACAATACAATTCTCTGTTGACCTCCGGCGTTGCTATCGCTTCCCTCGCTGCCAGCTCTTTCCGTTCCTTGGCAATGGCGATTTCAATAAACGAGAAAATATTCGTGCAACTAACTGAAACAAACATCTGTGCGCTGACACAGACACACACCGTAATATTCTTTGAAAACTTTACACTTGAAAATTGTCACCAGAATCAAGACTATCCAATGGAAACGACAGAAATATGAAACTACATTTGTTTTGCGTCGAATAAAAAAAAAGAAAACAATTTTGTTGCTGACTGGATGGTCTTCTGTTGACATCTGTAAAAGATCCGATTGAATGAAAAGGAAGAGCGTTTGAAAAACATTCAACTCCATATATACCGTAGTTTACACGTGATTTCTCGATTTGGGTTGAGATTTTCCTCTCAGTGTTTTGAGGCGTTGTTCTTAAGAAATGCTGCCATTGGCTTTCAGTTCGTATCATTCATTCTTTGGTTTATATAATTTACTTTTCAACTTGAATAAATCACTTTCCATTTTGTAGTATAATTCACTTTCATTTTGAATAATTCATTTTTGCTTTGATAAGTTTTAATTGGTATAATTCATTTTTCAGCTTAAATAATTCACTTTTCGCTTTGGATAATGCTGTTTTCAGTTCGTATAATTCATTTTTTAGCTTGTATAAATTACTATTCAGTTGGAGTATTTCATTTTTCGACTTGAATAATTGTCTTTTTTGTTTGTATAATTCACTTTTCAGCTTGGATAATTAACTTTTCAGTTGCTGTAATAACTTGTTCATTTTTTAACTTGTATAATTCAATTTTCAGATTTAACTTGTATAATTCAATTTCTACCTTGTATAATTCACTTTCAGTTTGAATAATTCATTTTTTGGTTTGTATTTAATAATTTTTAGGGTGTATAATTCATTTTTCAACTTGTATAATTCACTTTTCACTTTGTATAATACACTTTCTTTTTATATAATTGCATTTTCAGTTTGTATAATTCATTTAGAAAAAATCACATTTTAATTTCAATAACTTTTTGCTTTGTATTTTTCTTTCATAACTTGTATAATTCACTTTTCATCTTGTATGATTTCAATTTTCACCTCGTGTAACTCACTTTTAATTTTAAAAAAATATTTTGGTTTTTATTTATTAACCTTTTATAATTTTCAGCTAGAATAATACACTGTTTGCTTTGTATAATTCAGATTTTATTTTGTATAATTCATTAGGAATTAATTCACTTTTCAGGATAAATAATTTACTTTGCAGTTTGTATAATATTATTTCTCTTTCCATTATGCAAGTTAAAATATATTTTAACTTACATAATTCTTTTTTCACTTTATATATATTCCATTTTCAGTATAAATTATTCAGTTTTCAGCTTTTATAATTCAATTTTTAATTTGTATAATATACTTTTCACTGTATTATTCACTGTTTAGCATGTATAATTCGCTTTTCAGTTTCAGTTTGAATAATTCACTTTTTGGTATAATAATTTTTAGTTGGTGTAATTAACCTTTTAGCTTGAATAATTCACCTTTCCTTTTCTGTAAGTTTTCGCTTTATTCATTTTTAACTTTTATAATTCACTTTTCAACTTGTATAATACTCTTTCAGTTTAAATATTTAATATTTTCGCTTTTACTTAATAATTTTAGATGAAGATCGTTTGTCTTATTTTACATTCTGTTTTTGCTTACGAAGTGATATATTTATCAACTTTGCATTATCTACTCTTGTTCGTTTTTTTAATCATTAGATAGTTTTAGTGTTAGTATTGTCAAAAAGGTAGTATAAATGATTTTATTGTATGTTAAATAACGACTTCATAATCTTCGGGTATTTTAGACTTAGATCCTGATTTATATTTTCTTCTTTTGTTTCAGCTATCATTTTCGAAATTTAACAAACTTTTCGATATTTGTTTTTGCTTATGTACGATTATTTCGTAATTTGTTTTTACTTTCCAGTGTTTTTGTTTACCCGACGTTTTATATAACTTTTTCTTTTTTTTCCCAATCATTTCACCCCAAGTAAGGCGGGAATGCCACTAGTACGCAGGAGGTTCCAGACACAGAAAATAAGAGAAAATACTGAGTATAGGGAGGATTGATGAACAGGATTCAAAAAGATAGAAGATGGCGACTGAAGTTGCATTTACATTTTTGAAGATTGTAGTTATCAAAGAAGCAAGTAAACGGAAGGCGGGAAGTGCGAGAAAAGGAACTTCTTGAGTAGAAGTCGCAGTTACATTTAACTATTTCAACAGTAAACAGGTTGCACGCTTAGATTCATGTAGTCAGAGCAGTTGCCATGAAAATATTTGTAGAAAATTCAAAGGGAAGTCATGCCACTGTTAATATTTTAGAGGGGGTGGCTTCTAAAGCACGTAATTTATATAATGTTTATATATGTACATTATATATGTTTCAAAAGTTGTCATAGCCGGAAGAGATAATGGGGACAAGCACTCACTGTCTTTAAAATGCTTTCCTTGGCATGCGTCTCAAATAGCGTCTGACAACTAATTTCAGATTCAAGCGGGAGAATGAGCGAAGGCGAACAACTGTCGCCTCATAGCCAGCTGTTCGGGTAGATGAAGCCCGACAGCCCAGGAAGGCAATCCGTCTAAGTTGCGGTCATATTCAAACACGGTAAAGGCTACGGAAGTAAATGTAACATCCTGTATTCCTTTGGATCTTGTCGATACGATCGAGAGAGGGTCTATGCAGTATGGGTAGTGCATGGTCTCCTTGTACCATCTCCCAGGACTGCGCCCTGGAAAGGTCACTCCAGTCTCACCACCAATGGACTGGATTTTGATCAAACAGGACGTTATATACACTATTTACATTGGTTGGCCATTTTTATCACAACGTTTCGGCAATTGTCCGCTCCGGCCTTCTTCAGTTGGTTGGAATGTCGAGCTGAACCTTTTATTTCGCTCGCTGGGGTAGACTTTTCTAGTTCCACATGCCATGTTTAATGGATGTCAGTTATCAGTTATCTGTTAATTCCCCTCTCCAAGTTCTCCACCGCAATTTTCGTTGTTATTATTGCTTTTTTATTCATTGCAATGAATACAATGTGGGAACCAGTAATAAGGAAAAGCAATAATAACAACGAAAATTGCAATATGAGCTTTGGTAAAAAAACATGCAATGATAAGTGCAAAAATTGCAATATGAGCACTGGTAAAAATGGTAAAAATGGTTGCTGAAGACGTTGGGTTTATAAGTCCCAGACATTCATACACAGATGTTCTCAAGGACACATGACACAGTGGATAAAGGCGTTAGATCCAATGACAGGACCCAAAGTGTGTGAGTTCAATACCTGGCTAAGGCAGTGGAGAACTTGGAGTGGTGAATTAACAGATAACTGGCATCCATTAGACATGGCACGTGTAACTAGAAGAGTCTACCCCAGCGAGCAAAATAAAGGGTTCAGTTCGACGTTCCAACCACCTGAAGAAGGTACAATGTAAATAGTGTACATAATACCTCATCTCAGAAATATAGACAGATACTGAAACGGATGCCTAGTATTTTCAGAAATTAAGCAAGATATTAAGATTTCATTTAGAAACAAAGAGAGTACGGAACTGTTATAAAATATCTAATTTTCTATAGGGTTAGGGTAAGGAAAGCCGGGCAATCTATATACAGGTGAAGAAGAACTGAAGAGACAGAGATACTGAACAATCGACGAACGGTGAAAATAACATGGACAGAACATGTGATCAACATGGACGTTTTAAGTAAAATAAGAATTGTATTTTCTAAATACGAAAGTGACAGCTACAATTTCTAGATAGCATAACGAGGGCTTGAAGAATCTAACATTCACAGGACATATTGCAGCTAATATAGTGATATCAGTGTCAGCCTAAATCTTGTTAAATGAACACGTCCTAGCTGTCGCAAAAATTGTTTCAGACATTTATTTGCCCTGATGATTATCAGTTAAGTGAAGTGGACTTCACTAGGAACATTGCAAACGACCCTGACAAAGAGGGTCACTAAACGGAGACAAATTACTTTTTTAGACAAAGCACAATGTTCTCTATGAGAAAGCGGACACGACCAGCGGAAAACAGAGAGAAAGAGAGCGACACGAAGAGGAAGATGCCTGTTAGACTATTCATTCCCCCTCACGTCACTTAATCTCTGCTTTGCTCGTCGCCAGCGGAATAATCAGATTACAATTTGCCTACGACTTCAAAT